>OY754470.1:42744200-43369200 GCA_963575645.1 Xanthostigma xanthostigma
ACATATTTTTATTTAAAAAATTTTCATTGCGGTTTCAACACCTATAATGTTCATTTTCACACATTTTGAAGCTTATAAATGTGCCCTTACATAGAGGCAGGGGGGGTCAACAATAACCAAAATCGTACTTACGTAAAAAATGAATGGCCCGCCCCTAGGATATTTTAACAATACTTTTATTTTAGACAATGGATTCTAATGAAATGAGAACCACCAAATGGATAACTTTCTTGGATAAAGTTGCATTAAATTCAACGGAATTGAGAGAAATACCCAGTCTAGTTTCGAAGGAATTTTTTGTTTTTTCTGCAAACAATAGCGATTGCATTGCTATTTACGATTTATTTTACGTTATACTCAATGAAACATGGTCATCTACAAATGAATATAGTGGAACATTAATGAATGAAAGTTATTCTACAAAATCCCGTGAGATCCTCAGAGGTTCCACTGTGACTGTAGCAACATATCGTAATTACTTCCCACATGTTATTTTCTCAAACCAATCTGAATATCCAGGAGGTTATATGGGTTTAATATGGAACGAGGTTCAGAGAACCTTAAACATAAGGTATTAGAAATTATTTTATTCTTGTGAAATTTATTATTATACTAGCAGCCCGGTCCGGCTTCGCCCGAATTTGTATATTGCCACCGTCTTTTTGTCGACTTACGTTCCAAAATTGGTCTCGCTTTTATTTTAACGCGATAATGTATAGCCTATGTCCATCCTGAAGGTCCGTGTTATATATTGGTGAAAAAAATTTGGAATCGGATGAGTAGTTCCGGAGATTTATACCACCTACATACAAACTTTATCTGTTTATATAGTATGTTATAAGGTTTTTTGAGCTTTAATTCTTCATTTGAGAAACGTAACATTAGATATGTTCCAAGCAGCCAGCAAGCGGTAACAAAACAGTCACCCGCATGCGCAGTAGCTAAAACGTGTTCCAAAATCGAAGCAAACAGCTTCGTTTTAGCTACTGCACATGCGGGTGACTGTTTTGTTACCGTTTGCTGAATTTATTTAATCTATCAAATTTGATTTTCTTCAACAAACTAAAATTCACTAATCTATCCGAATCGGGTCTATGAAGATATAACTTTTTTTGCTTAAAATGAACTAAGAAAATTTGGCCCGGGACACATTGTATACTGAAAAGAAGATGAACCAATTTGTTTTTTAAAATATTGAAAATATACAATTTTATAGCTGAAAGATACTGTAACCAATATTATATTCCAAAATTGTACAGCAAATACTTTAATTTTATACTGATCGTGAAGTATATACAATCTACATTGATTAAGAACTAGGCAAATTAATATTGTAATCTTTTACTTTTTATCTCATTTCTCCTAAAAATAGTAGTTTATGTATCTTGTTTGTGATGAAAGCTATCATCCCCCCGAGTGATCATATCATTACATAAAAGATACATCCTACATTATTTGCACATACCTCCTATAAAATAGCTAATTTTCACTTCATAATAGCTAAGTATAATTAACAGTTCGGCCATATTAGAAATTTGGATTGTTTACGAAGACGAAGCCTACTTTGGTTCTCTGTTGCTCACATAGATTTAAATGCCAACTGCCAGAGATTTAACCATTGCATTGATAAATTCTAAGTATTTTTGTTTTAATTTACGCACTAGTGTGAAACATGAAAATGTTACTACCGCTATACGGGCATGAGAAGGATCCATTTTATAGGGGGTCGTGCAAAATATATTTTCTTGGCAAAATATTGACAGTAATTTTTTAAAATATATTGCAGCACAAAATTCATTTTCTATAATTTTAAACGAAATAAAACTTTAGAAACGCCGTCAAGTGTTATCGACGCTGTGTATGACGGAATCAGTGTAATCGGTTTGGGATCCTTTACTTTCGACAAAGAAAGATTTAAATTGGTAAACTATTTTCAATCGGTAGGACATAACAGGTAAATAGAAACTTCATTGAGAGAAACAGAGATACCTATATTACAGCTTTGTTCCAACCTTTCTAATAATGTTTATATTACCGTCACGCTCATGCGTAATAGATAAAACGCGTTCCAACCAAGATATGGACGGTTGTCGAACGTTCACAACCGAATTTGTGACCGTTTGTGAACGGTTTCCAAACGATCATTTCGGTGCATGATTTGGACATCCGAAATGAAACTGTGAAAACTGACATGCCCATGAAGCATTTTGTTACGTTTGGTTCTCTATTACTTAGTATATTATGATGTCAGACAATTTATTTAATAATAATAATAATAGTACCTAGTTTATTGATGACGAAATCAAAATGGTAAACGAGTTCAGCAAAAATGCTGTTTTTCAACTCTCGCTCACAAAGAAAAAAATATATAACAATTTGTGAACAGAATACAAATATTTACATAATACCTAAAAAAAGATATTTAGAACAGCGGCATCTTATAGTTTATTACATAATAATATTGACGAATCTAAAAAATATAAAAATAACTTAGGTATTAGTTATGGCTGTCAATAATCCATTCTTTGAGTCTTACTTTAAGGTAAGACAATATGTTTTAATCACAAATTCTATTTTATAAAGGGTGTCCCAAAATTTACGCAAGATTTGAATTTGCCGCCATTTGTAAGGTAAAGTGTTTCTAACCAAAAAAAGAAAGACAGTTTGACAGCTAATAGCTTAGGGTTACTAAAAATGGAGCACTACACGAAAAACAACGCGTTTTCATTGTTGAACAAAATTTTAAAAATGGTGAAAGTTTTGCTGCCACAATTCGCAAATTTCGCACAAAATATGGTCGTAATATTGTTTTAAATTCTTCAACTGTGAAGAATATCTTTAAAAAATTTAGGGAGACTGGATCAATCTGTGATAGAAAACATTCGAGCCGTTCACAACGTGTCACTGTTTGGTGCGGATTTTGGGCTGGAAGCATCATTGGACCATACTTGTTTGAAAATGAGGCTGGTCAAGCAGTAACTGTTACTGGTGTTCGATATCGCAACATGATAAGAGAGTTCTTTCTTCCTAAATTAGAAATATTGATGTGGACGACATGTGGTTTCAACAAGATGGTGCCAAATCCCGTGAAACAATTGAATTACTTTAAGAGACATTTCCTGGTCGTGTACTAGTGATGTCGATTATCGTTACTTTTAAGTATTCGTTACTACTCGGTACTTTGGTATTAAGTAATCATTTCAACTACTCGTTACTTTGATTACTTTGATTACTTATACTTAGGTTACATACATAAAATGTAGTACGTCGTGTCTAATTAAATATAATAGGTACCTACCTAATCGTTTTTTATGCATGCGACCGTGAGCTATCGTTTTTTAGGAAGTATGTGTTGCGAATGCGATGTAAAGCAAAACTGTAGGAAAAAACGAACTTTAGTTATGTAAAAGTTATTTATTTAAATAAAAAAAATAATCTAATATTGTTTTAAATCAAAAACGAAACTTAACTTAAGATAAAAGGTAGGGTTCGCAGGAACTTACGGCGATTAATTTGACTTATATCGGCTCGCTTGACAATAATAAAACTCCCGAATAATCAGATAAAGTACCTAATCAATAGCATGAATTAATACAGTCCGAAATGCGAAACGGCCGAAACGCTAATGAATATTCTTATACTCGCATAATAAAATAATCAATAGTAATCAATAATCAATAGTAATCATTGTAATCAATAATCAATAGTAATCATTGTAATCAATAATCAATAGTAATCATTGTAATCAATAATCAAAAGTAATCATTCAAGTAAAAGTAACGATTTACTTTTCGAATCGGTAATCGTTACTTCGGATATTCTAAAGTAACGAGTAGTTTCGTATCGTATCGTTACTTTGTCGACATCTCTATCGTGTACTCTCTCGTTTCGGTGATCAGAATTGGCCCCTTAGATCATGTGATTTAACCCCTTTGGATTTTTTTCTATGGGGTTTTTTGAAGTCACAAGTCGATGCCAACAAGCCTCTAATCACCCGTGCATTGAAGGAAGAGATTCAACGAAAAATCAATGAAATACAGCCACTTTATGCGTAATGGTGATGGAAAATTTTGAAAAAAGAGTTCATATTTGTCAGCAAAGTCGTGGAGGCCATATGTCCGATGTGTTATTACTTATTTCATACGTAACCCTAGACTATGTACATTATGTTCCAATAAAGAAATTTAAATTTATTTAAGAAAAACTCTGTTTCCAATTCAAATCTTGCGTAAACTTTGGGACACCCTTTATATGAATTATATTTATTTCCCTTCAGATTTTATATGATCGTCAATAGTGACCAATTAAGTGATGACACTGATTGGGACGGTTACTTAGAACCCTTTTCTATAAATTTATGGATTTGTCTATTTATAATAGCAACTTTAATTATTATGCTGTCGATTCCGGTTATTTATGCTTGTTTACATTCAAAAGAAAAAGAATTACCTCATCTGATAGATTTTCTACGATCATTTTTTATGCAAGGTAAGACTAAGACAAAAATCTATATATTGCAAAAGCAGTTTTAAGTGTCTGCATTATGTTTTTTTGGACTGAAGTTTCTTATGGGACGTTATAGATATCAACGGAGAGGGACTGGAAGAAAAAAAGTATGTTTTACTTAACCGTCACGAAATGCTGTTATAAATTAATGTATAGTATGTTGATTTATTGCCGTTCTATACCGTGGCTAAATGGTTTAGGGGTATGATTCTCACTTTTGGTCAACAGGTCCCGGGTTCAAGTCCCGGTTGATCACAGTATTATTTTTCCTATTTTTACTTTTTTAATAAAAAAAAAATAGCAAATTACACCACGATGACCGAAAATTTGATATTCTTGCACTGCGCAGTGTGGTGTGCGCAGTGAGGTTATACGTTAAAACACGAATGGCAGCTGTTCTCGACTATTAGATAAAATGTAATAAGGTTGCTATGGAAACGACTTCTGAACAATATTTGTAAGGTTATTTTTTTACTGCCGCCCGAACGTACGTACTTCCCGCATCAGTGCATAAATGTTAGACTTTTTGCCTTACAATTGATGCCGAAATTATGTACTTTTGATCGAGGTATGAAGAAAAATTAATGTTGCTCAAAATATTCATGTAGTAATATTTGATAACGAAAAAAAATTGGTTGTCTGTAAAGTCGGTTTACGGACGATAGTTTTACGTGATAACGTATTCCGTAATACATAACCTAAACCTCCCAAAATTTGGTTTCAATCCGCTTATCCTTGGTGTCGGAATGATAAGAAATGTCAAAAGTGACGTTTGCAACTGTCAAAGTATTATGTTTTAATAATAATTAGTTATTCCAATACTTAACTTAGAAGGCGTTGCATTTCACAAAATACTAATGTCAAAAAATACAATTAAACATTAGAAATTCAGCCGTTTTCATGTTGCATTTATACAGCTATTTTTCTATATAAATTTGTATAAAAAAACTGTTTAGGCGAATTCTGTTATACGAAATCTATGTAAAATGTTCTCCTCTTTCGTTTAAGACTGGTTTCAAACCGATCTGATTTAAATTGAGCGAGAAATTAGCAAAAAGCACGCACAGGGTCAGGCGGAACGTTACGCGTTAGGAACGTTAGGAACGTTACGCGTTACGCGTTACGAACGTTACACTTTTTCGAACATGCAGCCGGTGTTTTATCAATTTATAAGATTGGTGATTCATCAATTTATAAGACGTTATCACGTCAAAAAAAACTTTGACAATACTGTCTGCAACTCAACAATGGTTTTTTAATAATAGTTTGTTTATTTTAGGAAATGATAATAGGTCGTGGAAATTTGGCATACGTTTGATTCTTCTTAATATAAATGTATTAGTTGTAATAATAAACGGGGCTTATAATGCACAGTTAATAAGTTCTATAGCCATTCATCGACATTCTCTTCCGTTTGCCTCCTTGGAAAGTTTGTATCGAGAAGGTTCTTATACTATTGGAGCTCGATCTGGAACTTATCTTTCTAAAATAATCAAGGTAATGTTTGTGAGAAAACTGAAACCAAATAATAACAATTTTTCAATCTGGAATCTATTTCAGTTTCTTATTATTCAACAAAAACAGGTCCTGAATAAAAATATCGGTCAGTAGCCGAAATTGGTTACAGACTATATACTGGTTAAGTCGGTTATTATAAAATAGTTTTCACATTACAATATTATGCACATAGCCCTAAGGCAACACAGTGTCTTAACAAGGCCCTGTTGTACTTTACGTATGCTCGAAAGGCAATAAATAATAAACACCTCATAAAAAACTAAAAAACACGCTTTATATCGAACTAAAAAGTAAAAAATATTTTTTTTAAATAAGCTTAAAACAATAATGAATAAAAAATACAAGTATTATTGTGAAAAAAGCGTAGGCGCTTTGTTCCACATTTTCGTATATCGAGCGCCCCACGCTTTTTTCACAATAATACTTGTATTTTTTTTTCATTGTTGTTTTAAGCTTATTTTAAAAAAAATATTTTTTACTTTTTAGTTCGATATAAAGCGTGTTTTTTAGTTTTTTTTTAACTATATTTTCCACTTTTTAGTTCGTTTTATTGTCAAAAATTTGCCGAAAAAAAAACATTTTTTTTTTCGGCGTGGACGGGATTAGAACCCACAACCCGTGATTCCGAGATTTGACGTCAGCAAAGACCCGTACCTTAGACCGCACGGCTAACCACTGTAGTTACAGTGCTGGCATATTATACTACAGTAATAAACCACTTGCTGTAGTCCAAACGAAGGTTACAAACAAACAAACATACATACATACACACATACATACATACATACAAACTTACAAGTGAAGTTAATATAAAGCGTGTAGAAAAAGACAAGTCAAAGGTTCGATTGCGATTTTATTCCTATGCTCAGTATATAAGAAAAGTATATGGTGTGACTAGAAATTATCCTCTTCAATTTCTTAAACTTAAAATTAGTTAAGTTGTATCTATCTAAATATTTATTAATATACATTTATTGTTTTCTATTTCATAACGACATGGCAGCATCCAAGTAAAACCAAACCCGATGAAGTATTAACAAAAACGGCACTTGATGGACTGAAACGTGTTTGTGAAAACCCAAACTATGTTTTTTTTGAAGCTTCGTCAATGCTACATGACAATCTTCTGAGAGTACGTTGTAATACAGAACTGATTTATGAAAGTGGAAAATCATTTAGTTTGGTTTATGCCAAGGGAACTTCTTATCCAGAAACGGCAGAAACTATAAACCAACAGTGAGACGTTTACCACTAATAATTTATTAATTTTATGTGCTGTTGATAAATCCTGGATGTATAAAAAAAGCAACTCAAGTCAAAAAAGAGTTATTTAAATAATCCTATGTGTTTACTAGAAAATTTTAATATTTTAGATTGATGAAACTGAAAGAGTTTGGCATAATTAAACGCATAGAATTGGAATTAATTACAGCTCATTCAAAGAGCAGCGAAGAATCGTCATTTGCTGCAATTACTATTGATCGAGTGTTTCCAGTTTTGGCTATACTTATTGTCGAGATTGCTATTGCACTTATAATTTTATGTTTTGAAATTAAGATTAACAATAAAAAGCAACTAAAAAGAGTTTCAAATTATAATAGATCAAAATATATAAGATAATAAAAAAAACGCCTCATTATTTGAAAGAGCTAGTGCAGCTTGTGATACCTGCTGCATACTATGTGCGTGTGTCAGTGTACCAAACATTTAATAGTATGTATATCACTGTAGTATAGGCATATGATAATTTGGCTCTCTTTGTCAATACTTTTAACATGTGTGAAAGATAGAAAGAAAGAGCATTCAATTCTCATAGGCCACAATAATATTGTACTATTATGAATGGAATGTTTCAAAATGTTTCCTCCAAACACGCTGCAAAGTACAGTTTCCCCTCTGAGATCGACAAACGAGCTCTTAAATGACTAAACAAACACCATAGATACATTATACGAGGTAATACCAAGGAGGAGGGGATCAAAAAAAAAAAGACAGCACCTCGCGTACCTAATTAATGGACGTTCCCTTAATAGTTGGAGGCTATTCTCAAACGAAGCTCTGTTTTTAATTTGAAACCATTACGTTGGTGTTTTCGGGCTCAATTTTTGAGTTTAAGAGAGAAAAACTCCATGGAAACAAACAACCTAAATTTCGTGAAACTTATCTAATGCTCTCACTCGCAGTCATGCTTACATAACACCATTGCGTACGTAGGTAAGCACGTGTTTTATGTACCTTAAGAACCTATTATCTCTAGAAGGCCCCGCTTTCAAGCTAGCAAATTGGCATACGTTTTTAACTAAATATTGTACATTTATTAGAGCTGTAACAAATCGTATTTATTCGTTACCGAGTAACGGGTACATCGTCTGACTCGAAGTAACGAATCGTTACTTACAAAATCATTTTGTTACTCGCATTTATCATATCCATGACAGTTCGACTCGTTTGATGCGGTTATACGAACGAAGTCATATCGTATCACGTATGCGACGCGCCTCGATGCGATGGTACTTGCTTGATGTTGTTAGTACACGATTTTATGTCGTATGAAAAGTAACGAGTAACGTAACGATACGAAAGTAACGGGTACTGGTTCTTTAAGTAACGAATACATACGGGTACACAATTTCTCGTTACTTTTACAGCTCTAGCATTTATTGATAACATTTTAGCATTACTGAAATAACGTAGGTCTGACGGGTCTGGGATCTTAACTATATGATCTTAAGACAGAAGAAGAATTAAGAAGGAAACGGCCCTGAGCCGTAACTCTTCCCCCCGCGAAGGAATGACTGAAGGTCGGTACCGTGGGCGGACACAAAGAGCGTGAGGGAGGGGGTTTTAGTGGGTATGGAGCAATGCTTCGAGTCCCACACTACCCAGAGAACACCTGGGTGTCCGTTTCCCCCTCCGTATAAAAAAAAAAAAACTATATGTGTAATCAAATAGTTAAGTAAGAGTGATAACAACGATTCTCAGGCCTATTGATTTAAAAAAAATTGTATTGCGTGTTTATTAAATACTTATGTAAACATAACATTTCTTTGTTTTTGAACATTTTAATTTGTTTGTTAGGACTTACGTCAGTAAATACGTTCATTAATGTTATTTTAGCAGTATAGATACTTTTATAAATCGTGGGTAGCATTAAACTATTTTAAAATAATAGGTACAAACATATTGTTCAGCCCGAATGTCAAATTCTAAATTATAAAAAAATTAAATGATCGTTTTTAATTCTTATATCAGTTTTTATCAAAATGGTTCTGCAGTGGTACATGAGTCTCTTAATAACGTTTTTGCAGTGGTTTCATTTCCAAAAAATTCTATTTGTTTTACCTCCTTTCTGCAAAGGTACGTAAACCGATAAAAAGGGAAAAGAATTTATAATAATATTTTATGTATATTGTTCGTAAATGAAGGTATTATACGAGTAAATAGCGACCAGCGAGTTTTAACAGTAATCTGAGTCATAATATCATTACCAACAAGATACATACTACATTTGTTGCACGTACCTCTTATAAAATAGCTAAATTTCATTTCATAATCAGTACTTATTTATACCGGGTGTTTCAAAAGTCCCGGAATATTTCATATCGGATAAACACTAAAAATGTTAAAACGGTTCTTTTTAAATTTGGTCCTATCTATCGAATGGCAATATTAGATTTTGGGTCCGAAGACACCAAAAGAGTTTCGTAGGACCCAACTTTGAAATTTTAAATGGGAACCATAATTTTTTATTTCATATTCAGATTCTGCGGAAAATACGTCTTAGTACTTTTTTAACCCTCGGGTCCTTTGTAGAGTTCCTAAGAAAGACGGAAAAATAGGCCTTGTTGGTTTATTTATTCGATTTAATTTCAGAATGTGATTACAATTTTAATATTAGAAATGAAACAGTCCAAGTAATAAAACAATTTTCAAAAATGGATATTTATTCCGCTGTAATTGACTCTAGTACTTTTATAAAGAATGTCAACAACAGAAACTTCGCAATGTATGAAGATACGTTGGTTGTTATGGAGATAAACTGGTGGGCCGCTTATCAAATTATTAATCAGGTAAGTTAGGCATAATTACAAATTTTAGCTCAACATAGTTGCCAGTCAGTCAGTTTGGGTCAAATCTTGAAAGTCGGTTTTGGACCACTTTCATTGATCTGTTATTTTGAAATTTTGCATACTTATGTAATATCGATGACAATACAATAATCTGATAATCATGACCTGAGTCTACAGTCAGGTTAGTAAGCTCAATATCCAGCTTTTTAAGAGCTTGTTTTGGTCAGCAGACGGTCTTGCTGGTAATACCAAAGAGATATAAGTAACTAGAGTACGCTAGTGCGTATGCTTGTCATAAGTGAAAGTGTCCTCAGAGAGAACGCTGCATGTGTTCCGTATATATCATTCTCTCTCATGAGCGCTCGTTGGCTGATGGTTGATATTTATAGACAGTATGTAAACACGTAAGGTGCACATAGGAAAATTAATATTGGGAAAAAATGACTGGATCAGAGTGAGCCTTGAAATCTTGTTTTTCAATTTGACAGATAATATTCTTTTGCAAAATAAATGTGTATACTACCGAAGAAAATATTCAAATGATTACAACATAATCGGACTTTTTTTATTAATGGGACATTAATTTCCCAAAAATACTTAAATATGGTGCGAGATCAAATATCTCCGCCTATTCGTGTTGAACCTAAAAACATTGGGTCACTGATTTACTAACGCGCATACGTCATACCAGTCAGACAATTTTTGAATGAAATGTTTCCAAACAGATGGAGTGGTTTTTTTGCTTTATTTTTGTACCAAAAAATTAAAATAATGATTTATAGAGCTTTTTATAATTAAAAAAGCCAAGTAAAATAAAAATAAAACAAAATTAAATGTAAATCCTCAAGATTATCACGATAATTCAATAGAAATAACAATTAATGCAGTCATGGCTAACTTTGATCCAAGTATTTTTTCCCAATGCTAATTTCCCTATGTGCACCTTACGCGTTTACATACTGTATACCGTTTTGAAATTAATTTCAGTTGTCAATTTAAGGACATCGAGCCATTTTTGTCTGAACTGCTGGTCTTAAGGAAGTCTATTTTTTTGTAAATATTACTAATCATATCTTCTTTCATATATTCATATGAGTACTTAATTATCTTGCTATGTGTTCTCTCAGCAGACGGCTGTAATAATAGAGAAATTAATTCATTTAAAGATAGGATATTTTAATAACACTTTTATTTTATAGACAGTGAATTCTTATAAAATGAGAACCACCAAATGGATCACTTTCTTGGATAAAGTATCATTAAATTCCACGGAATTAAAAGAAATACCTACTCTAGTTTCAAAAGAATTTTTTGTGTTTTCTGCAAACAATAGCGATTTCATCGACATTTACGATTTCTTTTACGTTATACTCAATAAAACATGGTCATCTAGAAACCAATATAGTAGAACATCAATAAATGAAAACTATTTTACAAATTTAAAGTCCCATGATGATCTCAGAGGTTCTACAGTAACTGTAGCAACATACCGTAATTACTATCCATATGTTATTTTCTCAAACAAATCTGAATATGCAGGTGGTTATATGGGTTCAATATGGACCGAGGTTCAGAGATCCTTAAATTTAAGGTATGAGAAATTATTTTATTCTTCTAAAATTTTATAATATAGACTAGTAGCTCGGTTCGGATTCGCACGAATTTGTAGATTGCCAACGTTTTTCCATCGACTTCCGTTGTAAAATTGATCACCACGGAGTGCTTTTCTTTTAACGCGATAATATACGGCCTATGTCCATCCTGAAGGTTCATTCTAAATATTGATGAGAAAATATTTGAAATCGGATGACTAGTATCAGAGACTAGCTTCTAGATCCAAATTTACAAACTTTACCTCTTTATAACACCTACGAGTATATTAGTATATTATATAAAGTTTTCCGAGCTTTCATTCTTCATATTATGTTAAACGTAATATTATATTTATTGAAGTTGTTTGTATTTTCTCTACCAAATCTGATTTTTCTTCAACAAACCATAACTCACTAATCTTTACGGATCGAGTCTATTTTTTGCTTAAAATTACCTAAGGAATTTTATCAGATTCCTCCCGGCGGTGGGAGATTTTGTGTATTGAAAAGAAGTACTGAAAATATACAATTTTATAGCTAAAAGAAAGTGTAACAAATACCTATTATAATCCAAAATTGTAAAGCAAATACTTTAATATTATACCTTAACCATGAAGAAAATACTACATACGTTGATTAAGAACTAGGCAAATCAATATTGTAATCTTTTATTTTCTATATCATTTCTCCTAAAAAACAGAAGTTTATCTATCTTGTTTGTAATGAAAGGTATTATCCCTCGAGTGATCATATCATTACAAGCAAGATATATCCTACATTTTTTGCACATACCTCCTATAAAATAGCTGATTTTAACTTCAAAATAGCTAAGTATAATTAACAGTTCGGCCATATTGGAAATTTGGATTGTTTACGAAGACGAAGCCTATTTTGCTTCTCTGTTGCTCACATAGATTTAAATGCCAACTGCCAGAGATTTAACCATTGCATTGATAAATTCTAATTACTTTTATTTCAATTTACGCACTAGTGTGAAAAAGAATCATGTTACTCCCGCTATACGGGCATGAAAAGGATCCATTTTATAGAGGGTCGTGCAAAAATATATTGTCGATAGTAATTTTTTAAAATGCATTGCAGCACAAAATTCATTTTCTATAATTTTAAACGAAATAAAACTTTGGAAACTCCGTCAGATGTTATCAACGCTGTGTATGACGGAATCAGTGTAATCGGTTTGGGATCCTTATCTTTCGACAAAGAAAGATTTAAAATAGTAAATTATTTTCAATCGGTAGGAGAGCACAGGTAAATAGAAGCTTCATTGACGGAAACAGATAGGTAGATATATTACAGCTTTGTTTCAACCTCTCTAATAACGTCACGCTTATGCGCAGTAAATAAAACGCGTTCCAACTAAGATATGGACGGTTGTCGAACGTTCCCAACCGGATTTATGATCGTTTTTAAACGGTTTTCAAACGATAATTTTCGTACATGGTCTAGACCAGGGGAGGGGAACTTTTCTACACATAATTACGTGCCATTTTTTTTCAAAAATGTTTAATGTAGCCATGACGTGCCGACAAGCAACCAAAAAAATTTAGTTATCAAAAAATGAATCAAACATAGATACAAATAATACGATTGATAATACATTCAGCGCCATGAAACTTTTTAGTATGTGTTATTTAGTGATAGCCATTTGTTTTGTAGCATCTAGCATATTTTTAATTATTTCGATTTGCACTTCAATCAATGTCGTGCCAACAATAATCTGTCGCGTACCACCTGTGGCACGCGTGTCATAGGTTCGCCACCCCTGGACTAGAGTAATAATATTATTACAGGTTTTAATTCAACTTTACATGCTTTTCAATCAAGCAGAAAGTTTGGGTTTTCGTATTCTTTTGTTATTTGGTGATAGTCAATTGTTTTCGACATCTAGTATATTTTTAATTATTTCGATTTTGCACCTCAATCAATGCCGTGCCCATAATAATCTGTCGCGTGCCACCTGTGGCACGCGTGCCATAGGTTCTCCATCCCTGATCTAGACATCCAAAATGAAACTGTGGAAACTGACATGCGCATTAAGCATTTTGTTACGTTTATTGTTTCTATTAGTATATTATGATATCAGACATTAATTCATTTATGTTTGGTACTGTGCAAAATTATAAATTTAAATATTCATTTTGATAGTTTATTAAAATTTAAAAATATAAATGATGAGAAGGCGTTAGCGAAACTTTTTCTGATAATAAAAAAAATGCATTTGTCGTTATTATATATTATCATATTATAGGTATATATTGTTATTGTCGGTATTATATTGTGGCAATTATATTTATTTCTCTTCAGATATTATATGGTCGTCAATAGTGACCAATTTGGAGATGAAACTGATTGGGACGATTACTTAGAACCGTTTTCTATAAATTTATGGATTTGTCTATATGTAATAGCAACTTTAAATATGCTGTCGTTTTTGGTTATCTATGCTTGTTTACATTTAAAACAAAAAGAATTACCTCATCTGATAGATTTTCTACGATCATTTTTTATGCAAGGTAAAACTAATAAAACAATCTATATTGCTATAGTAATTTTACATGTCTGCGTTATGTTCTTTTTTTTAACTTCCCAGTACATTGGTAATAGGTATGATGACAGATTTTGAAATCCCGTTCTATACTGTAGGTACACGTCTATTATTTTCGAAAAAAAACACTATTTCAGCAATAAATTAAATTTTAACGCAAATTATTGCCTTTTTATCTTTCTATTTTGAAGTAATCGCGAAAACGCTTGTGACGTCACGCCTTAGTAACAGGTGACACTAAATGTTGTATTTACAGTTGTCGCGCAGAGGTATTTTGTAGATAGGTATGTAAATTTACTTAATGACATAATTTTTATTACCTAAGTATTTTCTTAAAAGTACACTACTTACTAGTAAAAATAGTATGGCTTTCTTTTATTTAGTTGCAAGCAGTGTCGGATTAGGACTTCTTGATGCCCTAACTAAGCATTTCTTGCTTATGGGCCCCATCTCTAATATGTTTAGTTTATAAAAAAATTCAAATTGATGGAAAAAAGTTAGAAAGCATAGATTTTTAAGAAAAAAATTGAATTTTACAATCAATGCTCTCATTGAAAATTTGGCTGTCTATAAAATCGGGCATTTTTATACAATTAATAGAAAATAACTATCAAAACTTTAACTAGAAAAATTGTACTACCTAATTGAAAAAAAAAATTTCGTTTTAATTTTCAAAAATAAATTATTATTTATTTTTAACTTTTATACTTTTAAAGACAGTTTTATATCAGTAAATAAAATTTTTGAGAACATGACAAGAAGAAAAAAAAATGTTGACACGGTTTAGTGAGGTACTTTTCATTTCTGAGTGGTGCTTCTTGGTGCCCCCTGAGACGTGATGCCCTAAGCAATTGCTTACTTTGCTTATAGGTTAATCCGGCACTTGCAAGTTAACTAACATCAAAAATAAAATATCACAGGAAAACGAATAAACAGCAAATCAACTAATTAAATGATGCAGAAGTGAATGATCCCAACAAAAATTTAAGTGACACGATGATTATTTACTTCAAGTGTTTATATTGTTTTTTATTTAAGAAGGCGTGACGTCATTCGGCTTTTCAGTCAACATAGCCGATTTCACTATTTTATACTTTTATTTTATTAAAAATCTTATTACTTTCAATATTTATAATAACACTAACATTTTTTTGAATCCTTTCAACATATTATATATTTTTTTTTCTAAAACCATTTATTGATTCTTTTATACGGTCCTCATGCCTACTGTAATACGTCTGAAAATCTAAATAACAATGTTTAAATTTTTAAGTTCCATGGCCACAACACTATTTTTGAAAAGATGTTTGTGTGTATGTACGTATGAGCCACGTGATCAATTCTTTCTAAGACGAAATCTCGAGAATAAAAAATAATATCGACTACGTTAGGGTGCCAATCGAGGCATATTAACGTAAATAATATGAAAATCTTTGATTAACGTCTGATTAGAACTCTACAATAAATAAAATTATCGACCAATTTTTCAGACAATATATTGAAAGAATTTTATATAAAGCGAATTAGAATTAAATATTAATTATTTTTTATATTTTTTAGATCAGTTCTGAAGAAGATCCAAATCCGGGTCGAAACGTTAATGTATTTATTATATTTTTTGTTGATAAATTGTCTGAAAAATTGGTCGATAATTTTATTTATTGTAAATAATATGATCTGAAAGAAATGTTTTCAAAATACTATCGGTGGTTTCTTGTTGTTTAAACAAAAAGAATGCAAAAAGTGAACTTTGGAATATTTTGGAAAAGATTTCTCGAGTTTTTGTTAAGATCAGACTGGGAAGTTGGTCCTGTAAATCTTAAAGGTCGGATTTATTGTCCTAATACACGAGTCACCCCACGGCTTGCTTTAATAATGTATACCCTTCTCTAAACCTAGATTTAACTTTCCACAAAAGAATTTTGATAATGCTTTCTGCAACCCAGAAATAGTTTTTTAATAATAGTTTTTTTTTATTATTTAAGGAAATGATAATAGTTCGTGGAAATTTGGCATACGTTTGATTCTTTTTAATATAAATGTATTAGTTGTAATAATAAACGGGGCTTATAATGCACAGTTGACAAGTTCCATAGCCATCCATCGACAGTCTCTTCCGTTTGACTCCTTGGAAAGTTTGTATCGAGAAGGTTCTTATACTGTTGGAGGTCGAGTTGGAACTTATGCTTCTGATATAATTAAGGTAATGTTTGTGAGCAGAAGCGTAGCGTGCCTTGGCGGGGCCCCGTATAAAAATTTGTTGCCCTTAGGAAGGGTAAAGATTTTTCACAAAAGAAAAAAAAATGTTTGCATAAAATTAAAAGAAATATGTATTCATCATAATTATCTATCTGTCACTTTTTCCAAAATTTTTACAAACAATTCATCATCGAATCGTATGTACATCGATTATTGTGGGATTCCCCCGTTAAAGTAAATGACTTAAACGGGGAAATCCCGCAGCTCGCGAAAATTGATGTAGGGGGTTGACAACTTTTGAACGCACGCTTTACGCGGGAAAAAAGTAATTGCTTTTTTTGACTTTTGCCATTTCTGAAATAAAAAAAATTGGTAAGTTTTATTAATTTTAGCTTACGCACGTTAGGGGCCCCCGTGGCCCCGTATAATTGATACGGTAGATACGGCGGTAGCTACGCCCCTGATTGTGAGAAATATAAAACTAGATAGTGTAATATTAAATGTTGTCGTCCCTCTTAATGATGTGTCCACATGACTCTTTATTGGGAGCTGGCTCCGTACGCTCCGCTCACTAAAAAGAGTCACTCAAAGTGAGTCGTTCAAAGGAGCGACACTAGACGGTGCGCACTACACAAGAGTGCAGACTGCAGAGGTGTGAACTGTCATCATGCATGCTCAGGAGTCACGTAGCATTGCACAGCACAATACACACACTCACCTCTGAGCTCATATTCATATGATTCTGATCTTATATTATTCGCATTTCGGATAAATTATAAAGTGTAATAAAAGCTTAACAATAATAGTGTTTATTGTTACAATATTATATCTTTGTCTACGACGTCAATGTGAACGGTTTAAGTCACTCTAAACAGTGTGATATTCAACATTAAACGACTCAGCAAAAATAACTCCGTACGTGCAAAGTTCACTAGTGTCTCTGTGCCCTGTGCTGTGTGCGCTCTGCAAATGTGCGAATGCAACAGTACAGAACAGCTCAGCACAGAGCAATGGCGCTCGGAGTGAGTCATTCACAAAAAAAGAGCGACTCGCTCCGCTCCGAGAAAGGAGTCGTTCATTATGAACGCTCGCTCAGGAGCGACACATCACTCTAACGTGTTTTAAAATAAAATTCTAACGGGATAATTTAACCTTTAGATTTCTTCAGGACTGTATAATCGATAAAAATACATGGTTTATACCTATTAGTGTAAGATAACTATAAATTAAAATTAATATGATAATATTGAAATTTAATTTATTTATTTGAAGCGGTCCCGTCAATTCAAAATTAGTTAAAATTTTAAATTAAAATTTAAAATTAGTTAAGTTGGATCGTAATTCATTAAAATTTTAAGTTTGAACGTTATTGAGATTCTTTTGTCAATTATATGGATTTCTCCTGAACCGACTTTAACTGTGTTAATTCGTACACATCGTGATGAAACATATATTGTACACTTTCCCTTATTAAAACAAAGAGAATGATACATGTTTTATCACAATATGTGCGAATTAACACACTCAAATCCTTCCCGTATTTATATATAAATTTATTTACACATTTATTGCTTTCTATTTCATAATGACATGGCAGAATACAGGTAAAACAGTAGTTGGAAAAATGACCAAACCCAATGCAGTGTTAACAAAAACGGTACTTGATGGACTGGAACGTGTTTGTAAACAGCCAAAGTATGTTTTTATTGACGTTTCGTCAAGGTTAAGTGACTATCTATTGAGAATACGCTGTAATACAGAACTGATCTATGAAAGTGGAAAACCGGCCGGTTTTGTTTATGCCAAGGGGACTTCTTATCCAGAAACTATAAACCAGCAGTGAGACACGTTTACCGCTAATAATTTATTAATTTTTTGTACTGTTGATAAATCCCGGATGTATATAAAAAAGAGTTCAAAAACTAAAACCCGATTACTGAAAAGTACGAAACAAGAAAATATTCTCATCTGAGGATAGCCGTGGTCATATGCCACCTACCCTAACAAAACGTTTCATTTTAACAGTAGTAAGCGATCATAAGCTCTAGGGCAAAGTGTATCTAGAGGGGCCTTATATAGAAATGTGAGATGGCATTCGACCACAGCTATCCTCAGCTGAGAATATTATTTTGTTTTATACTTTTCAGTAGTCGGGTTTTAATTTTTGAACTTATTTTTCATTTAAATTATTTTTTTGAACTTATTTTTTATTTGTTTTTAATTTGCTTACTCCTGGGATCAAAATTCAAAAATAAATGTAGCCTATGTTACTTATTTTCATATGTAGCCAAAGTAATCGTTGATCCCAACTAATTTGCACAATGTAGTTTTCTGTGATACGCCCTGTATAGTATAGTCGGAATTAATTTTTTCTTGCTTTTTATATGTTTGCTTTTTGCGTCAAGGGTTTTTCAAATTTTTAATTTATTTTTTAATGAAAGACGTAGTTAATATGTGTTTACTAGAAAATTATCATTTTTAGGTTGATGAAACTGAAAGAGTTTGGCATAATTAAACGCATGGAAACGGTATTACTCACAGCTCTAACAAAGAAAAGTCACAAATCGTCATTTGTTGCAATTAGTATTGATCGAGTTAATCCCGTTTTGGTTATGCTTATTGTTGGGATTCTTATTACACTTATAATTTTATGTTTTGAACTGATATTTAACTTTAAGACTAATAATAAAAAACAATTCGTAAAAGTTTTAAATTGTAAAAGACATAGAAATATATCAAAATAAATAAAAGATAATTAAAAAAATGCCTAATGTTTTGATATTGTAATAAATACTTTGAATAAATACTTAAACGGATTTTTTTAAAAAACAAGCTTCTTAAAAAACAACTAAAAGTTAAAACTAAATTTATTCCGATTAGGAATAAGTTGTTTTATACATACTTATCACAGTCTTAATTTTCAAATAAAAGTGTTTTATGCCGGCACTTCACATGGCTATTTGTATTTGTGTATTTGGCAAACAATTACCAAGTGTGGACAGTCTATTTGACAAAGTATTGGCCTTATTTGCTTATTTGACAAATAAGGCCAATACCAAATACGCGTTACCGTGCGCTTGTCGGTTTCTCGAGACACATCAAAGGTGTCAAATAGGCAAATACGCAAATAAACCGTCCACACAATGGCCATATTCAGAAGCGCACGCGCCGTGAACCTGTACGGACGTGCAGTATTTTTGTGTCTGTGCTGTGAGCGAGAACTGGAACAATTACTATTGAAAATTAATTGGGACAATGAAACAGTGCTAAAATTCCTGAAATTTTGAACCTTGCGTTCTGCTGCCAAATGTTTGTGTGTTTGCTATTTGACTGCCATGTGTGGATGGTCGTATTTGCCTCTATTTGCATGTTTGTCTTGAACGTCATATATTTTGCCAAATACAACAAACACCCAATAGCGAACACAAATAGCCATGTGAAGTGCCACCTTTACATTGTTACATCTTTTATTTCTTTCTTGCTATTAAAATGTAACACGCTTTTTTTTAATTGAGACTGTGTTAATTGCGTATAAACGGATTATTTCTAATCGGAATAAATTTATTTTTAACTTTTTAGTTCTTTTTTACTAACAACTATAAAATCTTTCTTTAAATTTTTTTTTTATCGTTTAAGTATTTATTTTTAAGTTTTTAGTGTGCTTTATTAAAAGTCTGATATGCAGCCGAGCGAATACCTCACCGATCAGTTAGTTATTATAATATTGTATTGTTATCGGAACTACACACGTATGCAAAATTTCAACTCCATTGGATAACAGGAAGTAGTTAAAGTGCGATTTGCAAGCGTGCAAAAGCTGGAACGGTCAGTTAGTTATTATAATATTGTATTGTCATCGGAACTACATACGTATGCAAAATTTCAACTCAATCGGAAACCGGGAAGTGGGTCAATTTAAACTTGCAAGATTTGATTTCAGACAGACAGACATACAGACACGGGGACAGGTGAAACTAAATAAAAGCTTGTAAAAAGAGTGCAGCTTGTGAGTTTTACAACGACTGTAAAAACAAACACCATAGATACATTCTACGTGGTAATACCAAACTTATTTTATATTTCTATCACCACTCATATCTATCAAAGAAAAAGTCTATTTTTTTAATAAGAAATAATTTTTATTATTTGAAAATTTAGAGTAAATCTCGCGTGACACGTAGAGGGATTTCACCACATTAAAAAAATCTAACCAAAGGGGGGGGGGGAGTCCAAATAAAAAATAATCAACACCTCACGTAATCAATGGACACCCCCTTAATAGTTGAACGCTACTTTCAAACAAAGTCATTTGTTTAATTGCATTAAATATAATATGCTTCTTAATGATTCATGCAAGTTTATAGGCTCATACCTACCTCGGTTGTATTGCGTGCCTTTAATGCTTGCGGGGTATAGATATAATTTTTTACAAGTATGTTATCAAGTCTACTTACCTTCAAGAAACGGTTCCAAAGTTTTTTAAACGATTTGACTTAACTTGACCCCGTATATTTGTTGATCTATCTTTGTTTCAAATCTTGCGACAGCTTTTTCAACTACTTCCCGTTATCCGATTGAGTTGAAATTTTGCATAAGTGTGTAGTCCCGATGACAATACAATATTATTATAACTAACTGACCGGTTCGGCTTTCATCCGGATGTAAAACGCACTTTTAATAAATCACACTAAAAACTCAAAAATAAAATAGGTACTAAAGTTTTTGAAAACAATTATGGAGGTTTTGATTAAACTAAAATAATAGTGAAGCGCATTTAGTAGAAAACTTTCATTTGTTTGAGATTGGTAATCATATTTAGTTTTCGACTGTCTTCTTCGACCATAATGTAACTATAAATGCCCCCACGATTTTATTTTAGTTTAATCAAAGCCCCCTATTGTGACTCATAATTATTTTTTTAGTTTTTAGTGATTCATCGATTGTACAATAAAACCGTTTAACTTAACCTGTTACCTATTTTATTTCTGTAAATGAATTGAGCCAATTTTTAATATCATCGAATGATTTCTACTCGTCCATATTTTTTTAGGTTGCCTTATCAGTAATACTAAAATAAAATTGTTACTAAACATCGTTGATGCTTCTTGGAACATATCTGACAATAATTTCCTATTTTACTGTGGAATAAAATTTGCATAAAAGTCACCCGCTTCGTTGTAAATGTAACTTACACCAAGGCTTCTTTCATGACGAAATTGGCTCCACATGTTAGAATTCATCGTTAAAATATACTGCCAAAATGTTAGTAAAATCAAAGACACTGGTTTACGGATATGGATTTACTTAATGAAAATTGTATTTAATTCAGTGCAAATGTTAAATAAATAATATTGCATTTAAGAAAAAAATCCAGTCAATTGAGAGACGGGACCATTCCAACTTAAAAAAATTGACATTTGACATAATGTAATAAAGAAAAGAATTTTCTTGTTAACACGTGCTGTGACGCGAGAATGGCTAATATTAAATGATATTTGGTATTCATTTGCATGATATCTAATACATAACTATGTTATCATGTCATGTAAAAATGAACCAAAGAGTGCTTGCCAGCTACCTAACAGATCTAGAGAACAAAACAACAGTTTATTTTATTTTCAAAATATTTCTGAAAGTTTAGAAAAAACTTTTTCTTACAAAACTTTCTTGTAAAAATACATAATATAATAATAAACCGTTATGCAAATTATACCATTAAAACAACGTTATAACATATTATATCTCTTAACTATCATTATATCTCAAAACTTGGTTTCAATTTGCTCATCCTGTATCAAACAAACAGACGCACAGACTTTTTCCAAAAATACGTTTTTTTTTATTCGAGAGACCACAAAACGAAGAAATATTGTAAAATTTTGAAAAATGAAATTTCACCTAAATAGTGCCATAGTAAAATGTTATTTTAAGGGATATATTAAGGGGCTACATTTTTTTTGTCGAAAAATAACTTAAGCCACAATTCCTGTGTTAGCAAATACACTATATTATCAGTATGGTGTGACACTGCGATCCGAGTTATTTTTATGAAAAAAAAACATATCTCACTATAATCACTCTAGCAATAATAAATTTAAAAAAACAACTACAGTGGAAACAATAAATTGTAGTATCGATTTTTCTGTCCTTCGTGATTTCAATAATTGGACATGGAAATAATAACAGAATAATTAAATGACTGTTGACAATAAAATATTGTATCAGTCTTTTTAAGGATGGCTTTATGGTGGTATATCGGTCTCTTGATCTCGTTTCAACAGAAATTTCATTTACAAAGGCTTTTATTTGTCTTGCCTTCGTGCTCGAAAGGTGCGTAAATTTGTGTCAATATGGTTCTATTATCTGAATAATTTATGTAAGTTAATGATGAGGTTAATTAACAGTATTTAACAGTTCTATTAACAAAAGTTGACAAAATAATCATTATTTATTATTTCATTAGTTTTTAAATATAATTATTTACTACAAAAATGTTATATTTATTACTTGTTGGTTGTTAACTTTTATCGTTTGACAGTGTGTGTTGTTTAATATTTAATTTCTATAAGATAAATGACGTTTTTCCATAGTTACGAACTGTACGTAAACCGCCGCATTATTAAACAGTTTGTAAAGAAGTATTGTTTTTGACTACCCCTTCCAAAAAGCTGATTTTCATGTAGTATGTATGCAGACATGTTAAAGTGATTCATTCCGCATGAGTGCTGTAATGAAAAAGTACTTATTTAATGTTAGTATATATAGTAACCTACTGTGTCAGTGTATGTAGCCAGAATATTATTTTCCATTATTTAGAAGTGTGTTAAATACAAATGAATGTTCAAAATTTTTCAAAATATATGTCACTTTCTAGTCATCTGCGAAATAAAACAACACCCGAGTTTTATCGCCAACTTTTCTTGGCATGCCTGAGTCAAAATCGAGACTATTGTCCCGTTTATAAAAACGGATCAAAGTTTCAGGTTTGATGTCCGATTTCTCCTATTTTACACCTTTCCTCGTTGTCCGTCCAAAGGTTTCTATGAATTAAAAATGATTGGTATAATAAAATATTTTTAACAAAAAAATTGAACCGACTTCAAAATATGCACTAAAAAGTAAAAAATAATTGCGTAGTGAAATGTTTTGGAGTCGGTGTCACATCGGAATTCGAAACTAGCAATTTAAATCTTACATGTCTCTAGTTCTCGGAATAGATTTCATTTTGGCTGACACCGACTCCAAAACATTTCAATACGCAATTATTTTTTACTTTTTAGTGCATATTTTGAAGTCGGTTCAATTTTTTTGTTAAAAATATTTTATTTTTCTCTTTTTAGTGTTAGATATTTGACGGAGAAATCGGTGAACATACATAAAAAAACATTATGCGTGCCTTTGAAATTTGAGAGTTTTCCTCGATTTCTCCGGATTCCACCATCAGATCCTGACTTGGTTCCGATGGGACCACCTCGGAAGTGCACTCTTTCGAATAAAAAAAGAATTTTGAAAATCGGTCCATAATTGACGGAGAAATCGGTTAACATACATAAAAAAAATATACAGTCGAACATAGAACCTCCTCCTTTTTTGAAGTCGGTTAAAAAATAGTTATTTGGCTGAAAACGTTACGAAACATGGTGTCATGAAAATGAATAGATGAAACGATATTAAATTCCGTAGAAATCACATTATCATATTTTTTCTAACGCGTTGATAATGATATCTTGTTATATTTTGCTTTTTGAAAATATTTTAATTTATTTACAGAGTATTATTGCAATTTTAACATAGAATATGAAACAAGCCAAACAATAAAACAACTATCAAAAAAGGGATTCTATTCTATTACAATGGATAGCAATATGTTTATGAAGAATATCAATCGTGACTTCATAAAATACAAAGATACATTAATTATTTTGCAATTAGCCTGGAGCGTCTCTTATAATATTATTACCCAGGTATAATTTATTTATATTTCTAAGATAATCACCATAATAACAAATTAAATTAATCAGCTTTCAAATGGAAATATATAATCTAATTAAGTAGCTAGGTACTTCGTGATTTTGTATATCACATTACTAGGTATATTGTGTTCACTTAGCAATTACCAACTTAAAAAAAGGCTGCATAAATAAGTATGCTACATTAACTTGAAAAAAAAATACTAATTTGAGATCTATATTATCAGTTTCGAAATTTGTTATTTTTGTGTCACCAGATACCTCCCACTGGGATTTGACATACCTATGCATGGAGTTGAAACCAAAATGTAATGTCGAATTCATCATTTTTCTAACAGCATATAAAAAGTAGTGTGGTCATGGATTAAAAATTTCTGCTACAATTAAAAACGCTGTTTAACGCAACAAAGTTTTCACAAATACTGTAAAATTTATTTTTGAGCTTGAAGTAATCAGAATTAACTGACCTTTTTATAACACAAAAAACTACACGCACTGTCCTTATTTTCAGATAACAAACCATACTAGAATTAGGACTACGAAATGGATAACATTTCTTAATGAACCTTCATTAAATTTAACGGAATTTAAAGAAATCCATGATCTAAAATCAAATGAATTTTTTATTTTTGCTGGAAATAGTAGCAATTATATCGAAATTTACGATTTATTTTACCTGAAATTCAATAGTACACTTTCATCCACAATTCGGTATAACGGGACATCAATGGAAAAATATGACTCTATCAATAATTACGTAAATGGTTGTATATTGAACGTAGTGACTTTTGCTAAGTACTCTTCAAAATTGTATATAGGACAAATATGGACAGAGGTTCAAAAAATATTGAATATAAGGTAAAACTCTTCGAAATAAATCATTGTGGCGAGTTACTTTTTTTTTCTCTGTAAAGAAAATAGGTATTCCATGGTTTTGTTAGAACCATTGATGTGGTAAGTGCCATAACTAGTCTTTTATGCGTTGGGTGCGAGCTTCTATAACTGCACCCTTGAAAAATGTTTTAATCTTACCCGCCTCTCACAATAAAATGTACAATGTCTATTAAAAAAATCTATCGTCCTATCATGCTACTAACTACCATGCACTAGATTTGGCCATTTCTACGCACCTTTAGGTTCTGTGCCCTGTACCTGGACACCGCTGGTATCGCCCTAGATATGGTAGGATATAATCGGAAAATGTGAAAAATCGTACCTAAATGTGCTTTTCCTAATGTCTTCAGCTTGAAATTCAAGATCACGAAATAGATTGTTTCAAGTATTTAACTTTAGTATTTAACTTCACACGTTTGTCAGTCAATGTGTCAGTTTTTTAACTAATATTTTTTCCAATAATTGGTATGATACGCATTTTTGAATCGATAATATATGTTTAGGAACTGATCCTTAATCATAATACAATAATTTCACGCGGAACACTTTTCAGCTCTAAATTCACAATCTATAATTCTAAACGAAACAAAACAGTGCAAACTCCATCGGATGTTATCAATGCTGTATACGACGGTTTCGGTGAAATCGGCCTGGAGTCTTTATCATTTGATAGCGAAAGATTCAGATACGTAAATTTCTTCCAATCAGTTGAAACACACAGGTAAAAATACACTTAACTGTTCCAAAAGTACCCAATGATGCAACCACGAAGTCTTTAACCAGGAGACCTAGCTTCCTATGCTTGCTGTGTTTGGAGATGGACCGTTTTCTGGCGCACGCGAGATGGCGCTGTTATCACTACCTGGGAAAACTTCGGTTCTTTCCACCTGGTTTCGCCATAGTTACCAAAGTTGTTTAACTTCACAGACACTACACACATCTAAGTCATGAACGTGGATGCGTTACCCAGTAGTTGGGGTCACATTGGTTCATGCGACAGATATCGGTCCACTACTACGCTCGAGCTGGTTCTCCTGGTTATTACTTCGTGGATGCAACATTCATTATTATGAATTCGGAGAGCGAAAACTTTAAAATATGTTGAAAAAACACCATATAATGTGTCAGTTTGGAAGTTTCCACTTGATGGAAATACTAATAATGATAATCTTACATCATGGTAATGAATATAATACCTTTTAAAAATGCTAAAAGCACTTTATCGAAGTGATTCTAAAAATGTTATTTCTTCTTAGGTATTACCTTTTCATCAACCGTGATGAGATTAGTGCCGCCACTGATTGGACCAACTATTTAGAGCCGTTTTCTATGAATTTGTGGATGTGCGTACTTTTGATTGCAGCTGTAATTATGCTATCATTTTTTGTAATCTACGTACTTAGTTTGAATACCATGCAAAACGAACTTCCTCAATCGATAGATTTGCTACGAATATTTTTTTTCCAAGGTAAGACCTACCTCATATTGGGATCTGTCAATTGGGCGTTTGGTAGCAAAATAAAGGAAAAACAGTGTAAGTTAATCGTGAAATTGCTAATTACAAAATTGAATTAAAAATTTAAAAAGCCTCCAGCTCGAAACGAGTACCTAATCAGTTGTTTCAAAAATATGAAATCGTTTAATAATAATTTTTATTGCTCATTCAAATGTAGCTGATTTTCATGATCGCGTTGACGACTGCTGTAAAAAGTCCTGAATGCGTTCATGAATATCAGCGAGTGGCGGCTCGCGGACATTTTAAAATGGGTGTCCTGCAGCGTCAACTTTTATGAGGAAATAAATTATTAAATTGTTTCATAATTTTTAAACCACCGTTTAAGTACCTAGTTATTTTGGTTCTAGAGTTTTTTAAATTTTTATTTTAATTTATTTTCCTTTTTCTGCACTAATTAATTGGAGAAATTTAATTGTTAGTCGAGATCAGGAGTCGGAATTTCTCGGGTTTTTTTTTGCCAGAACGCTAATCTAGAGTCCTTTTCCCCCGTTTTCGAGGTCGCTGAACACGATGATTTGGGTCCCACAATTTTCTTTCTTTAACCCTCCTGATTTCCACCCCTTGGAAAAAAACATTTTGTAGGAAAATTAATTCTCTACAAAAAATCTTTTTTGTTTTTTTCTGTAAATGTGATATTTAAGAATTACCACTGTCTTCAAAGATGACCTTTTATGGGAATTTTACGTAAAATTTTCATAAATGCTGATATAAAGTATCACACAGACAAAAAACAAAAACGATTTTTTGTAGAGAACTATTTTTCTTACGAAATTGTGTTCAAAATTTTCTATATTTTTTTCCAAGGAGTGGAAATCAATGGGGGCCAATTTGAAGGGGCTGCCGAAGAAAAAATATTGTGGGACCGTCACCATCGTGTTCAGCGCCCTCGAAAACGGGAGAAAGGGGTCTCTAGATTGGCGCTCTGGCAAAAAAAAAAAAACGGTTCCCCTTCCGACTCCTGACCTCAACTATGTAGGTATAATAATTACACCGCAAAACTTCTAGTTGTACTTAGCGGGTCGCTTTTTTATGGTTTATTTTTATTTTAGGTACTGATAATAATTGTTGGAAATTTCGCATACGTTTGATTTTTTTTAATGTAAATGTATTGGTTCTAATATTGAACGGAGCTTACAATGCTCAGTTAACAAGCTCCATAGCTGTCCATCGATATTCTCTTCCATTTGATTCGATGGAAAGTATGTATCGAGAAGGTTCTTATACTGTTGGAGTTGGTCTTGGCACGTTTTCTTATCATGTTCTTAAGGTAAGAGTGGATATATTTTTTTTTAAAATGCTTTATAATAGTCCTTAGCTCGATAAGTCAAAAAACTATTTTAAATCGAAGAAAATGCCCATTCCGCTTTCTTAAAGCGACCTACACACCTTGATGTTAGCTGCGATGCAGGCATCGACTCTTATGTTTCATGATGCAAGTAACAGTGTGTGTAGTACTGAATCACGTATTTGGCATCAGTTGCGGCTTGCAGCGATGCAGAGTCTGGAATCCCATTTTGGTCGGCAAGCCACGACGCCGAGTCGATGATGCTGATGCAAGTTTCAGCGTGTATAGAATTGCGTCGATGCCAAGACGATATTAATTTATTTTCCCGCGCCATTTTAGAGGTTACTTTGTTGTTTGTGTGTGTAAATTCCATGATGGAAAGTGATCGTGTATTTTGGGAAGAGTTCATAAACATTAATCATCTGCATACGTAACTTTGAAATACAAATATACTTTTAGCTCTTCCAATAAATTTGCATTTTAATAACGTTTTCTTTCTATAAACCATCTTTTTGACCATTTCCTTTTTGATTTCCTTTTATGGAGTATAAAGAGTGCCTCAACTACTGCTAATAAAACTGGTGTTGGCACAACGTACCTCATTTTATTCGTCAAGCACCAATTATCTAGAAAATAACTTAACACTATTGTTTTTGTGTTGCATGAACTTCATTCAGGCATCGCAATAGGTTTAGATTTAAGTCGGCGTTTATGCAACTGATGCAAGTTTCATGTAGATGAAAATTACAAAGAAATCCTTTCCAAAAATTTTTAATTTTAATTAATACATTAAGCGCTTTCGGACCATTGCTTAATGTATTAATTAAAATTAAACATTTTTGGAAAGGATTTCTTTGTAATTTTCATCTAAAATTTTTCCAAATTTATGTGCGTATTTAATAATTAAGTTTCATGTAGCATAAGAGTCGATGCCTGCATCGCAGCTAACATCAAGGTGTGTAGGCCGCTTAAGACTCCAAAATCTCTACAACTCGGAAAATTATAAACGTTCTTTAACTCGAACCAATTATGGGTTCCTTAGGTGTAATTTTAATTACCTCGACATGTAACCCATTTAATTTGTATCCAAATATGTGCTCTGTAAGGTATTTTATATTTTTAAATAGAAGGTGTATATATATTTAAACGTTCATGTCTGAATTTCTAGAATCCAGTTCCAAAAAAAATATATAAATCTTTAGCCGACCGAATGATAGAACCTGACGAAATGTTACCAAAATCACCAATTGAAGGATTGAAGCGTGTTTGTGAAAGGTCGAAGTATGCGTTTTGTATACCGTTGTCGAGGATTCACGACAAGATACGAACAGTATCTTGCAAAATAGAACGAATTCACGTAACAAAAAGACCTGGGAGTTTTGCATACGCCAAAGGAACTCTCTTTAGAGAAATTATAGATCAGCAGTAAGTTTTGTTGTTTTGTATCGTTTATGGCCATATTTACCGAACGTAAGTAGTTATTTATTCGGTTCATTTGTTCTTCAGGTAGCCATTCCTCCGAATAAATAGTGATAATTCAATTAACCAACCATAATTATGTTTACTACAGGTATAAATACTTCCAAGGCATAAATATTTATTCGTCCGATAACTCTCCTCTTCTAAACAACCAAAAGTATTCTTTCAATACATTTGGATAACATAAGCAGCTTAAATATTGAGATATATATTTTTTATACTGATACCAAAAACTTTAAATTTTGTATACACGGAGCTTTAATTTCAGATTAATGAAACTTAAAGAGTTTGGAATACTAAAGCGCCTAGAAGTTGGTTTAATTGTATCTCGTCCAATGGATGATACACAGTCAACGTTTATTCCAATTAGTATCGAACGAGTTAATCCAGTTTTAATTTTATTTGCTACTGGAATTTTGACTGCACTTGTACTTTTATGTTTCGAAACTTATTTCGAAAAAAGTGCATATATTGAAGGAAAAAGTGTCAAAAGAACGATAAAATAATGTATCGTAGTTCGTATCGCTACACCACGCAGCAACGATGGCGCAAATGCCGAAAAAAATTGTGAAATGGCTTGGCAAGTGCCAAGGGCGTAGATATTTTTTTTCCTGGGGGGGGGGGGTACCTAAAGTAAAAAACAACAATATCTTTACCCCCTTTAACCCCCCCCCCCCTATCTACGCCCTTGGCAAGTGCGAGGCTGGTGGCGGACTTAATAATCATTATCATTAGAAAAAGACATTTTTTATTATGCATTTAGAGCGTCAAGAAGGGAAATTGAAGTTATTTTAACTGTCAAAAATTTGTAACAATAAAAATTATTGAATATTCCATGTTGGAAATCGATCAAAAAATAAGAAAAAATTGTCTGATATAATTTTCTTTGTTCTTATAATCTTAAGCAAGTCATTACTAATTAAATAAATTCTAATTGACATTTTTGGATCAACTTAATCATAAAAATCGAGCCTAAAATGAGAGAATATGACACAAGGAATTGAAATATACCATTGATTCTATATATAAATATAGATCATCTACATAAATAGCTGTGTTCTTTGTAATTTGAGTTTATTTGTTTTGTTAACATTTTATTTGTGTCCTATTCTCTCATCTTAGGCTCGATTTTTATGATAAACAAATCGGGGAAGTCGATCCAAAAAAGTTAATTAGAATTTATTTAATTTAACAGCATCGGTAGCGATTTAGCTAGGCTACCCATGTGCGTTTTATATGGTTTTTTATTTGTTGCTCTTTTCACAGCAAATCTTTTATCAGTGAAGATAGTAATTATTATTGATGTCAAAATATTCCTGCTCACACACATTCCTAAATTTATTCGACGTAAATATATATCAAAATATTAAATATATTGATTATTTTTTGTCATGCGTGCATTTCAAATTCTTGTAATGTAAATAAAAACAAAATAATTACAAAAAAATAGTTTTCTATATATCACAGTCTTTGAGTATGGCTTTGTGGTGGTACCTAGGTCTCTTGATTTCATTTCACCGAAACTTTTACACTCAAAAATTTTTATTTGTTTTACCTTCTTGTTCCCAAGGTGCGTATGAAAGTAGAAAGCAGGTAGGAGAAAGTAATTTATTTTTTGAAATAGTGTATAATGTAAATTTATAAAAATAAGTAAGTTTTCTGTTTTATAAAGAGATCCCCAAATCCTGCGCCCAAAATAGGACAAGCAATTTTAAGCGCATCTCTGTTGATCTGGGATGTTTTTAAATCGTGGACTGTTTCAGACTAAACTACCACGCTGTTTCAAGAAGGCTTAACTCTGAATTTTGTATTTTCAGATCAAAATTGCGATATTAGTGCAAAAAATGAAACAGTCCAAATCATAAAACAACTTTCAAAAGCGGGAATTTATTCTAATACAATTGACAAAGAAACTTTTGTAAGGAGTGTTGAAAATGACTTCCGAAGATACGGACATGCTTTAATAATTATGCAGTTAAACTGGTGGTCTACGATTAAAATTACTAACCAGGTTCAGTTTATTTGTGTTTTTTCTAATATTTTCAAAATACCGGGGTTATCTATATCAAGGGTGGCGAATATTTCTACACCAACGTGCCTCAAAAAATTCTAAAAAAATTCGTGCCAATTTCTTGCAAAAATACCAGCATTTTTTGTCTCTTGGTATTTTTCTCTAAACCTCACTATTCCCCAGTAAAAAATTCACAAGTTAAAAAATTGCAATTTTGTAAACTAAATAAGTCGATCAAGTTAGCGATTAAAATAAAAATGTTTCAGACAAAAGTGTCGTGTTTTTTTGCATAAAATCAATTGCGCTTATGAAAAATAGGGGTGTCTATTTAAAAAAACAAAGCTGACCTCCAATTAGAGAATACAATCCCGAGCATGTTTTTCAACCCCGGGATTACGGGATTTTTGATGCGTAATCCCGGGGCTATCCCGGGATTAGACTATGTGGTTTCTAATTAGGCTCAAATGAAAAAAAAACTTGAGTAATTTCTTAAAAAATGTTTTTAATATCGTTGCACAACACAAATCACAATATAGTAAGAAAAGAAAATAGACAATAAAAAAAAAACTTTACTTTTGCAAGAAACCAAAAAGACACAAAAAATCTATTTAGAATTTCAAAAATACAATCGCAGAAATATCAAAGCATCCAATGTTTGACTTCCAAGCCTGCTTCGTAATTTATTGCCAACATAAGCACCAGCTGAAAACGCTCGCTCAGGTTCTACGCTGGTTGGAGAAATAGACAATAGATACTTTTATATGCTATTTCTAAGTGATATCCACAAACTCCTCAATTTTCGAACAGGCTTATTTCACGTCTAATACTATTTTCTAACCCCGATTTATTTTGTACTTGTACTTCAGGATCTGGAGATTTCCTATTCTTACATATCGTACCGCGTATTTAAGGATTTTTTTTTGTCGTTATGTAATAAATAATATTAATATAATCTAGGCAAGATAATTGTCAAGGCGCAACGGATTACCGAATGCAAACTAGATCTGTTTGTGGCAATCCCGAAAATCCCGAGATTAGCCAAGTACGGTCCCGGGATTTTCGGGGCTAGAAAACGGCCGGGATTCCGATATTCAGGATCCCGGTATTGTATTCTCTACCTCCAATGACCCTGAACCCTCCATCCAAGGTCGAAAGTATCATCGGATGTCTCCTTTTAAACTGTACAACTTTTGTCCGAAACTTTTTTCTAATCAGCGTCACTGGCAAAAGTTATTCAGGGTGATCAATTAACATAGGACACCATGTGTATAGATATAGATTATATTTAATTTGCGGAACTCCAAGAAGTGGATCACTTGGTAACCAGCGGGTCATAGGTTGCCGACGCTTTTGTGATAATATCCGTGCGCTATTATGATTTATGGAGATTTGAAAAAAGTTTAAATATCTCGAAAATCGTGAATTTTGTACTGGGGTCATGTTTTGTTATTTTGAAAATGCTGGGTCAAACCTATCACCAGTTTACTGAACAACTGTATATGTTATACTCAAAAAAACGTCAACAAACATTTGTTTTGACCGGGTCATAATGACCCACACTAGCACATGTTAGGAAAAACGTTCATTGTGAGCAAATGCTAGGAAGCAATTACTTATTTCCATATACTTTTATTCTATACTAAGTATAGGAATAAAATCGCAATCGAACCATTAGGGTGCAAACATATACTTCTGTCTTTTTTACGCTGTAAGCACTGGCGTATCGAGGCGGGCAAAACAAGCACGGGGTCCCTGGTGCTTGTTTTGCCCGCCTAGATACGCCAGTGCTTACAGCGTAAAAAAGACAGAAGTATATGTTTGCACCCTAATGGTTCGATTGCGATTTTATTCCTATGCTCAGTATAGAATAAAAGTATATGGGAAGAATCGATATAAACAGGAATATAGACAAAGGCATTGGAATGGTTTTGTTAAGGACTGATTCAGTTTATGTGCCTTCGATTTTATCCTTGTGCAATCTAAAATTGTTATAGATTTCTGTTCGAATAGATTCCGATTGAGTGCGGGTATAAAGTTTAAAAAGACCACCGTTTCTGAATCGCTTCTCTACACCATACGTATCTGTGTTGATATTATAATTCTTATATAAAAAGCTGGGTACGCCCATATTAACGTCATAGAAAAAGACAAAGTTTTTGAAACAGAGATACTTTATTCAGATTGAATGCAAGTACATCAACCAATCCTATCATCGGAGAAATCAGGAAATTACATCGAAGAAAGGGACGCAGACATATTTTCGATACGCTTTGTTGCGTTCACTTACCCCACATTGAGTAGATAGGCAATGATTCATATAGTATATTAATAGATATATGCTTATTTCAAATTATGCTCAGCTAATATCCTTATTTGAAGACAGTAAGCTGCTACAAAAACAACACATTGATAATTGCGTACTTCTATCCGTGTTTGGGTCATTTTGACCCGGTTGCAAGTGCTCTTGGGTCTGAAATATTCTGACTATCGTTTTTATTTATAGACAATAAACAATAACAAAATTAGAAACACAAAATGGATACAGTTGCTGGACAAAAGTGAATTAAACTCCATAGAATTAGAAAGCATTCCCAATTTGAAACCAAACGAATTTTTCGTTGTTTCTGCAAACAGTACCGACTTTATCGATATTTACGATTTATATTATATAAAATTCAGCAACGATTTTTCTTATATAAGCCAGGATTATGGAACAGTCGAAAAAAATTATTATACTACAAATTTTAAAAACTCACAAAATTCTCTGAGTGGTTCAATAATAAATGTAGTGACTAGTCCAAATCGGGTAAACGTGAGTGCTAAGGAACTGATATGGAAAGAAATTGAAGAATTATTGAATATAAGGTGGGAATGTAAAAGAATCAAATCATTTTCCTTTCGTTTTAAACCCCCCCTTCCCTAATCTGTATTCAATTAGAAGACGACGAAATTATTTCTCTATTATAATCATTGTGATTGGGTCATGTCGACTTCTAATTAAAACTAAATTAGGGGAGGTGGTTCTAAATAGACCAGGTGAAATTACCGCGGCCGTTCTGAATTCAATTTGGATTCAATTTTTTTTTGCTGGAATCAGTTCAAGAAATATTGATATTGGGCATGCTTGTTCAGTCCTATTAAAATTTCACGAGAATGAAAAATAAAACCAAGACGGCAAATTTCAAAATAGCCGCCGTTTAAATTAAAAAAAAATTCCGAGCTGGTATATTGGCCATGGGTGTAAAAAGTACAAGGTATTATACATCTTGTACGATGGTACAGAATCCTTCGTGTGCGATCCGACTCGCACTTGACCGTTTTTTTTTTTTATTTAATATATCAATCTTGTCTTTATAATATGTATTATAAATTTTCTACAAAATTATATTTCAGTTCTAATTTCATTTCTTATGATTCGAAAAAGAATAAATCTTTGGACACTCCTAACGATGTTATCGTCGCTGTAAATGAAGGAGTCGGAGATGTAGGCTTAGCGACTTTATCGTTTGATAAGAAGAGATTTAATTATGTTAATTTTTTTCAACCATTTGATAACGACAGGTAAACACATAATTTTCTTTCTTGTCTCTTAACTGTACACAGTAGCTCTGTTCCAACCCCTCTTCGAACGGTAATATTATCGTCACAGTCAAGCACAGTAGCTACAGCGTTTTCCAACTAGGTGATTGAAACAATAGTATACAACCGATTGCTTTCAATTTTGCACAGGGTATTCTACACAACAATAGCTCCGTCAGGTCCTAGAAATACTTAATTATAAAAATTATTTCTATTTTTTAACCGATTTTCAACGACAAAGTCACGATTTTACGTTGATTTTTTTTTTAAAACCCGCCTTTTTGTTATTTATCAATAAAAAAGTTTATTTCTAGTAGGTGAAGGTACGGGATAAAGCCGCAAGCCTACGAAACAATAACCAATTTAATTTTTATAATACAGATGACTCCAAGTGACGTTATCATCCGCGCTACCTACCTACCTCCATTTAAAGTTGTCTACTTTAGGTTAAAAAAACAATCATAAAATGGCGTAAAATTAAGCAAAAAAAAATTTTTTTCTTAGTTTTTGATGTCAGTAAAAACATGTAACAAAATTAAAATGATAGTACATTATTTTGTTATTAAAAAAAAAACTAAAATAACAGTTGAAAACGAGCCTGAACAGTGAACATAGAATTACGTCCTTAAGGGGTTACATTTTTTGTTTTGTTCAAAAAGAAATAAGTTCACATAATAAAGCCAGACTGTCTATATTAGCAAATACACTTTATTGTCGGAAGGATTTAAAACTGCGACCCGAGTTTTTTATCATTGTACAGGTTATTTCCTAGAAAAAAGCCTCTTTCTACAGCTCCGTTATTTATTGTATTGGATTTTTAGAATGATTTATTTTAGTTTTTATTAACTGTTTATTGAAACTAAACAATAAATAACATCATTTGTATTAAAATTGTTAAAAAAAAGGGTGTTATTATTGAGGTGACTAATTCTATGTATTTCTTTTCTCTTTAGATATTGCCTTGTCATCAATCGCAAACAGAATAAAGTCACTACTGACTGGACCATTTATTTTAAACCATTTTCCCTGAATTTATGGATTTGCCTATTTGCAATTGTAACTACAATTATTCTATCGTTGTACATTATTTATGGTTGTTTTCACGTAAAACTAAAAGAATTGCCTCATATACATGATATATTGCGAACATTTTTTATGCAAGGTAAGATGAAATCGTATAAAAAACGAGTTGGTTTACATTCATTGTTTACGAATGATGAATAATGTACAGTATTCTAAATTACTAAATAAAATTGTCGACCAATTTTTCTCAGACCACATATTGACAAAAAATAATAAAAATACAAATCAATATAACACAAGATGACGTTTCGATCCGGATTTGGATCTTCATCAGAAATATCCAAATCCGGATCGAAACGTCATCTTGTGTTATATTGATTTGTATTTTTATTATTTTTTGTCAATATATGGTCTAAGAAAAATTGGTCTACAATTTTATTTACTTGAAGAGTTCTATTCAGACGTTAATCAAAGATCTAAATTAATAAATGTTAACATGTGAGACCATTATTTCGACAGAACTCATTAAACTATTTTTGAAAATATGTTCATAAAGAGCATCTATTCTTTCTTTGTATTTTATTCGTATCCTGGGATATAGTGGGATCATCTTCGTTAAATAGAAATAATTTTTCTAATAATTTTGCGACATACAGAGTTTGTTCAATGCTTGGTGGAGGCTCAAGATCATCCACTTTGTCTTCTTCATTGCCTTGTTTCTCCTCATTTTCCCTCACTGAATCCCATTGTTGGGGTCTAAACAATTTAATTCCTTTAATCAACTTTTTGGTCTGGCGCCTACACCAAGTTTGATTTAGATACAAATAATCTAATTTCAACATTTAAAGTTTATAAATAAATTTTCTTTAGTATTTATAACATTTTCTAAATGATAAATGTGCATTTCTTTTCAATCTTTCCGGGTGATAAAATTTAAATATCCATTAAAATAGTTCTAAAATTGTCTCGAAGAAAGTTTATTTTCACATGGTAAATCTTTTATTTTAGGGATTGATCTCAAGAAATGGAAATTTCATATCCGACTATTTTTTCTGAGTTTAAATATATTAATTGTCGTTTTGAGCGGAGCCTACAACGCACAATTAACAAGTTCCATAGCAGTTCAAACATACACACATCCGATTCAATCATTGGAAGATCTCTATGAAACCGACTCCTACACTATCGGAGCGAAAGTCGGAACTTTACAGCATGATATTTTGACAGTAAGAAGATTGTACAAATATGAATAACATAGCATATAGCTATAGCAGAACATTACATTATTCAATACGGTACAACACAAAATAAGTAGATATTGTAACAAAACTGTGGTGAAAATATTTATTTGCAATAATGAAACGTTAACAAAACAAATAAACAAACAAACTAAAAGTAATCTTCTTGGTTTCCGGGCTTGTATGCCGTGGTCCATTGATATTGCCAATGGATCACGGCATACAAGCCCGGAAACCAAGAAGATTTGGATCAACACCAACTGTGAAAGCCTACACAGTTGGATAAAACTAAAAGTACTTCTCTTATATAATGGAAAATGAAATAGAAATAATGTAACAAACACAACAAGGACATTCTAAGTAAAATAATACAAGTAGAGTATTATTTTACTTAGAATGTCGCTGTTTTGTATGTACCTACACAAAACACGACTATATACAAGATGTATTTATGACGAGCAATCTATCAAAGTCAATGATAATTGCCAGAAACAATACGAGATCTTTGCCACTTTTTGAAAGCCATATTATTTTTCAAACAGAGAAAAAAGAATGGAATTTTAGTGTTTTTAAGCAAAGCTTGATTTTTTACTTTCATCAGCGTCCTGAATCGCGCCCTCAAAATTTTGTTGGTAGATATATTTAAATAAAACAATTATAATCGCATTGTGAATTGAGCCCTCCCGGGTTTGCGTTCCTGAGACGTGGGCTCTGGTTGCCAAGCCCTAGTCACAATGTTATTTACTTTATCAACTTGTCAAGAGCTTCTAATTTTTATAATAACGTCTGTTGTAATGCCTTTTTTGTTTTACTAAACCGAAATACAGAAGAAGATCACTGTTGGATAGAGGATAAAAAATCAACAAACGCTAATTTTTTATATTTCCTGATTAAATAATTGTTTATTATTATTATTTTCAGCATCCAGATTCAAAAACATATGCAAAAGCGATTTCGAGAATGATGGAACCCAGTAAAAAGCTACCAAAATCGAAAATTGACGGTTTGTCACGTGTTTGCAAAAGAAAAAAATATGCTTTATTCATGCCGTTTTCAAACTATGATAATGAACTGTCGAACATACATTGCAAAGTAGAGTTAGTACACATTACAGACAGACCCGCGAGTTTTGTACTTGCAAAGGGGTCTCCTTACAAGGAAATTATTGATCAACAGTAAGTTGGTAATTGCACTATTTTTTTGGAGTTCACATGACATATGAACCAGCCGTTCAGATTTCTGTGGTAAATATACTGTAACAAAACTGTTCTAATACGTAATGGAATATATTTATTTACAATAGCAAAGCGTTAACAAAACAAATAAACAAACAAACGAAAAGCACTTCTTCATAACGTAACAGAAACAAAACAACAATTCTAACTGATAAAATAGAAGAATAATTAGTAATGAACAATACAGAGTTACTATTTATATACACGAAATATTTACAACACAGGAACACGCCAAAATTTATTTAGAACACTTATTTATTAACTATATACAAGACATTATTTATGTTTATGGCCTTACTATATAAATATTAATCTATTTTTGACACCAAATAAAAGTTAATTGTGAGTAACATTACAAATACTTTATTATCTTTTTAGAATAATGAGACTTAAAGAATTTGGATTACTGAACCGTTTAGAGAAAAAATTAACTTATTCAATGGCAGACAACACGAAATCGTTTCTTGCAATTGGCATTGATCGAGTGAATCCGGTTTTGGTCTTATTCATTTTTGGGATTGCGATTGCACTGTTTCTTTTAAGTGTGGAATTTGTTTGCGTGTATTACAAAAATATTAAAAGAGCAAAATATCTTAAGTAGAGGGTTTATAAAAAACACTTAAAGACGATTGCAGCTATACGCTATCAGAGATAACCTGACACAAGTATGTATGTAATTAAATATATAATCTCATCAAAAAGATAAATGTGAAAAAAGAGACAGCTCAGTATCTTGACAGAACAACTTCCCCAAGAAAACAATTGAGATCTAAATGAGTGCCAAGTTTTCATTTGGGTTTTCATACAGCTGACACATTTATCCGTACATCTATACATACGTCATACAGTATGGTTTTTTAAAAACCGAACACCCTTTTATTTCTTAGAGGAACGGTTTTCGAAAAAAAAGTTTCGGACAAAAGTTACAGGGAATCAAGGGGGAAGAACAGTGATGTAGTTTTTTTTTCGTTTGGTGGAGGCGTCTCCAAAATATCAAGGTCACCTACACTTTTTTAAATACGACCCTGTATTTTTTATCTAGGATTATTGTTGTTTGGGTCAAAGAGATCAACTCTTGTACCAAACATTTTTGGATTTGATGCCATCGTGAACCGCTGTTTGATTCTCAATTCATCCCGTTTCCTATTTTAGTGGATTGTGTGAGTCGGGAAAACCCCTGAAAAAGTTTTTTCCGACTCACACAATCCACTAAAATAGGAAACATTCGATGAATTGAGAACCAAACAGCGGTTCAGTATTGGATCAAATCGAAAAATATTTGGTACAAAAGTTATTTTCTTTGACCCAAAGAGCAATAATCCGAGATAAAAAATACAGGGTCGTATTTAAGAAAGTGTAGGTGACCTTGATATTTTGGAGACACCTCCACCAAACGAAAAAAAAACTACATCACTGTTCTTCCCCCTTGATTCCCTGTGACTTTTGTCCGAAACTTTTTTTTCGAAAACCCTTCCTCTAAGAAATAAAAGGGTGTTCGGTTTTTAAAAAACCATACTGTATAATTAAAATTGAAGTGTCTGTTTGTAATATCTACGTAACTGTCACTTTTTGAGACACAATTGTTTGCATATTATTAGAACGTAAACTACCGTTGCTAAAAATCTTGTCTGTCTGTCCGGGATAATCTTCAAAACGAATGCACCGATTGTGACGGCACTTCACAAACACGTGAACTGCTATTCCAGGAGTGATCCTGATTACATTTTATCTAAAAAATTACAACCCCTAATGGGCGAATAGTGAGGGTGGAATTCTTTATAACGGAAATTTTCTAAATAGGTTAAATATAGATACACTTTTCACTGTTTGTCGAACTTGGCAGACACACTGCAACGTGTCTAGTTACTCAGAATATAATTTACTTTCAAATTTTGTTGTTTTTATGAATACCTATACAGGTGATTTTTAAGTTGATACTTTTTTAACAGCGTGTAGAAATCAAATAGACGAACAAATATTTCAAGTAACTTATATCAAAACTCAAAAATGAAAGAGAAACAAGCTTTCAAAGTTTTATTAAATTTAATCAAAGTTTAAGGTCGGTCTTGGCGTTGTGTTATGTCACTATGGAAATATGTTGTGTCATTATCAAGTATTCACAGAAATTGTTCGTAGTTGTCCCCGTTTTGTTGGACACAAAGATGCGTGCGTCGTAGCCACGCTTCTGTACATGCTTGTAGTAGCGATAAGGACCTTCCGCGAATTATTTGGGATGTATGTCCGATTCGTGCTATCATTTCTTCAAGTATGTTAACCGAACTTTCGAACTAATTAAATAAAATTCGAATCCTGTTTGATTTTCAGATGAGTTCTTGCAGAGAGTGTTAAATGTTAAAAATTTTTAGCTTTCGTCGGCGGTTCGCTCATAGATTTTGCCTTCAAAGAGTTCTTATTTTAAGTACAGTCAGGTGAAAAGTGTGGTATTTTTTAGTTTGAGTGTCGATTGTCAGACTATCAAGTTTAATTAATATCGGTCGAGTTGCATAAACAAATAGATAGGTACCGACAGTGTTCTTTCGATTATAATTTTTTTTAATCATGGATCAATTTTGCCAAAAAGCTGTTCTAAAGAAATTTTAACAGCTGACTGCATAAAGTGTTCTCATAGACTAGCCAAAAACAAAAGGAAGTGGGTGGCGAAAAATATTTTGGCTGCACCATCAGACTACCTACTGCCGATGACGATAGACAATTTTTAATAATAATGAACTTATTTTTTAATTCTTCAATAAATAAAATTATCGACCAATTTTTCAGACAATATATTAACAAACAATATAAAATTAATACATTAACGTTTCAATCCGGATTTGGACTTTCTTCATAATTAATTTTGAAAAATTCTATAAAAAGCGAATTATATTTAAATATTAATTATTTTTATATTTTTTAGATCAATTCTGAAGAAGGTCCAAATCCGGATTGAAACGTTAATGTATTAATTTTATATTGTTTGTTAATATATTGTCTGAAAAATTGGTCGATAATTTTATTTATTGAAGAGTTCTAATCAGACGTTAATCAAAGATTTGATTATTTTTTAATTGTTATAATGTAAAAATTTGTTGTTATATTTAAAAGCAAAACCATATTAGAAAATGTTATCAAATTTATCATGTATTTTGAAATTAAATTATATATTATGAAATAAATTATTGTTAAATCGTTGTAGATGAAGAACTATTACATTAGGTATGTTCCAAGTCGTCACGTTTTAAGGGTTATTTTTTGTTGAAACTACCAGAATCTAAAATTTTATATAACTTCTCAATTGCGTCATTTAAATTAGGTCATCAATAATACTGACTCAGTTATTGAGCGTCTATAATCTACAATCTGTATATCAAAAACGACACACCCATTGAAGAGCTATACATATAGCCTATAGGTCATAGATGCATACGAGTACGACTATATAATCTATGAGTACGACCCAAATATAAATCCTTTTTTGTGGGTCGGAGGTTAATTTTTTTTAATTTAAAAACACGTTTTATTTGCTCTTTTCACATTAAACCTTTTCACATTAGTAAATATTATTGTTGACGAAAAAATGAATTAATTTTCCTGCATATTCGATATATTATATTGATTATTTTTTGTTTGTCCTGCGTGTGTTTCAAGTTTTTGTAATGCAAATAAAAACAAAATAATTAAAAATAGTCTGTTCCTATATTATGTCAGTCTTTGAGTATGTCTTTGTGGTGGTACCTAGGTCTCTTGATTTCATTTCACCGAAACTTTTACATTCAGAGATTTTTATTTGTTTTACCTTCTTGTTCCCAAGGTGCGTATGAAAGTAGAAAGGAGGTAGGAGAAAGCAATTTATTTTTCTTAAACAGAGTGTGATGTAAATTTATAAAACATCCCCAGATCAGATGCGACTAAAATCCTAGGACAAGTCAACCTTATGCGCATCTTTTTAAGTAGCCATTTTGTTACCTTACCTTTTCCTGGTTTGCACTGACAGTTCCCGAAATATTAATTAAATATTATCTCGGGAACTGTCGGTGCAAATGTCAAATAATGGCATATTAATCTATTCAAATCTGCGACAAAATTTAGAGGGTTGTCAAAAGGATGATGACGTTATAATGGAAAGGGCTAGCAGACAAAAATGACGACTATCTGAAAATTACGCTTAAAAAATAAAGTTGACGAGTCCAAGGATTTTGGCTACAGATGATCTGGGATTTTTATATTATGGATTGTTTCTGACAAAACTACCACACTGTAAACATTTTTAAAGATAGTCAGAGCGCCCGTCGGCAAAAATTTTATTGATACATACTCTCCCCAAACTTTGTATATGGCTTCATTAGGCCTAGTCTGACACCTATTTCCTCTATGACTTTACTCGATTTTGGGGCGTTTTCCCTCTAAATTTTCTGAAAGATGTCGTTTTGACGACATGTAAAAAATTTATAGATACCATTTGTTTTTTAATTGGATAGCTTAAAAACTTCAACCAAAACGCTAAAATAATGTTCTCTGACAAATAACATGAACCATTTAAAATGTCTGACACCTCGAATATGTTCGACATATTCGAGGTGTCAGGAGAGTATGTATCAATAAAATTTTTGCCGACGGGCACTCTGACCAAGAGAACTTGACTATAAAATTTTAATTTTCAGATCACAATTGCGATTCTAAAGCAAAAAATGAAACAGTCCAAATCATAAAACAACTTTCAAAAGCGGGAATTTATTCTTATACAATTGATAGAGATACTTTTGTAAGGAGTATCGAAAATAACTTCCGAAAATACAGAGATACATTAGTTATAATGCAATTAAACTGGTGGTCTACTTACAAAATTATTAACCAGGTACATTTTATTTGTAGAATATTTTCTATTATTGTCGACATATAATACGCGTCACGGATTTAAAAGGTTCGGAAGCTAGTCACAAACAGCGTCGAAAAGGCACATTTTATAGTCGTTGAGACTCCCACCACCTCCCAGCTACCTGCACGGAACGTGCGCTCGTCGGTTTTAGGCCGTGATCGCTCGTTTCCTTTGTCACTTGTCGCTTTTCTGCTTTAAAGTACAGTCGATTACGCTATTGTCAAGTTGTTATTGTTATTTAGTTTTGTTGAGTTGCGAGATTGTAGTTTTTCAACAGACTGTACAAGAGCAAGCCCGCATTCGCATCTAACTTCCGAGCCTTTTATATTAGCGTATTATACCAGGAAACCTCTAGACCACACGTAACTCGAACGGATTCGTCATGCTGTCTTTCTTGCAAACACGGGGATTTCGTATCTTTTAACGTGATAACGTCTTATAAATTGATGAATCAGCAATCTTATAAATTGATAAAACACCGACTGCATGCACGAAAAAGTGTAACGTAACGTTCCTAACGTTCGTAACGCGTAACGTTCCGCCTGACCCTGTGCGTGCTTTTTGCTAATTTCTCGCTCAATTTAAATCAGATCGGTTTGAAACCAGTCTTAAACGAAAGAGGAGAACATTTTACATAGATTTCGTATAACAGAATTTGCCTAAACAGTTTTTTTATACAAATTTATATAGAAAAATAGCTGTATAAATGCAATGTTGTCTAATGCATGGCGCGACGCGGTCGGTCGTCTTTGTTTGCCGTACATGGAAATTAGAAAATAACGTATGTCTTGTCTTAACATGAAAACGGCTGCATTTCTAATGTTTAATTCAATTTTTTGACATTAGTATTTTGTGAAATGCAACGCCTTCTAAGTTAACTATTGGAATAACTAATTATTAGAACATAATACTTTGACAGTTGCAAACGTCACTTTTGACATTTCTTATCATTCCGACACCAAGGATAAGCGGATTGAAACCAAATTTTGGGAGGATGTTTGATATGCAAATATGAAGTGGCCTATTGTTTTTGGGGAACATCGGCGCATGCGTAAAAGAATATATCTCTTATAATGATGTTTTATATAATAATAATATAGTTTTTAAAACGGTTTTTCCTCTATCTATTTTTACTAGAAATTTTTGTAAATTTTTTGGGGAAAATCGGCGCATGCGCAAAAGAGATACATGCCATAGTTGTTTTTTATATAATAATAGTGTACTTTTTATAGTGTTTTATTATTCTACTTAATAAAATTTACCTAAATTTGAAGCGAAAGATGCAATGTCATAGATTCGAATTATAATAATTATTATATAAATTTAGGTTATGTATTACGGAATACGTTATCACGTAAAACTATCGTCCGTAAACCGACATTACAGACAACCAATTTTTTTTTTAACTAACTTCAAAAAAGAAGGAGGTTCTCTAGTCGATTATCTAATTTTTTTTAATACAGGGTTTTATTTTTTGAGTAATTACAATGTATATCACCGGGGATTTAAAAAAAAGTTTAAGTATCTTGAAAATATTGAGGGTTTTACTGGGGTCATGATTGATAATACATGGTCGAACCCCCAGATAATAAATGAAAGGGATATAGCTTTGCTCACATTTTTTGCAGCCAGCAACCAATCACATTCTAAACGAACTCGGTAAAAACAAATCATCAATGTTGTCAAACTGCAACTTATCATCGAATAATATAATTTACTAGAGGCCCGGTTCGGCTTCGTCCGAATTTGTAGCTTGTGGGCGGTTTTTCGTCGACTTGCGTATCAAAATTGGTCTCCACGAAAAGCGCTTTTATTTAAACGCGATAATATATAGCCTGTATCAATTCTGAAGGTCCATTCTAAATATTGGTGAAAAAAATTTGAAATCGGATGAGTAGTTTCGGAGATTACCTCCTATATCCAAACTTACAAACATTACCTCTTTATATTAATATTATAGCGGTCCGTCCCGGTTTCACCTGGGTGCGATAGATATAATTCTGCAAAATGTATTTTGATTGCGTCCCGGCGTGTGAACCTAGCTTCCTATGCCTGCTGTGTTTCGAAATGGACCGTTTTCTGGCACTGCGGTTTTCTGTTAGATGACAGAACGATTGAGGTTTAGTGTCGATGTACAGATGTCGCTAATTGTTACTTAAACAGTTGTGTGTTTGCTTCCGTGTTTATTTTTTGTCTATGAAACACTTGTGACGTAGAATTAATAATACCATTGAGCAAATTGCGAGTTCTAACAGATAGATGGCGCTATGTGGCTCAAAAGCAAAGAAAAAGGTTTTTTTGAGAAAATACCGTAATTTTGTACAAAAAATTTAATAAAAACCATCCTATAGCCCAAGTTGCACCAAGCCAGACACATTTACTAAATTTCATTAAAATCTGTCCAGTGGTTTCGGAGATTACCGCGGCCAAAATTGTGACACGGGAATTTTATATACAGTATGGTTTTTTAAAAACCGAACACCCTTTTATTTCTTAGAGGAAGGGTTTTCGAAAAAAAAGTTTCGGACACAGGGAATCAAGGGGGAAGAACAGTGATTGTGTGAGTCGGAAAAACTTTTTCAGGGGTTTTTCCGACTCACACAATCCACTAAAATTCATCCCGTTTCCTATTTTAGTGGATTGTGTGAGGCGGAAAAACTTTTTCAGGGGTTTTTCCGACTCACACATTCCACTAAAATAGGAAACGGGATGAATTGAGAACAAACAGCGGTTCACGATGGCATCAAATCCAAAAATGTTTGGAACAAGAGTTAATCTCTTTGACCCAAAGAACAATAATCCTAGATAAAAAATACAGGGTCGAATTTAAGAAAGTGTAGGTGACCTTGATATTTTGGAGACACCTCCACCAAACGGAAAAAAAACTACTTCACTGTTCTTCCCCCTTGATTCCCTGTAACTTTTGTACGAAACTTTTGTTTCGAAAACCCTTCCTCTAAGAAATAAAAGAGTGTTCGGTTTTTAAAAAAAACCATACTGTATATAGATTGTAACCTAAATTGAGGAGGCCGCGGCTAGCTTAGTTCAGGCGGCGCGAGGGGCGTGGGGCGAACCAAGTAAAAGAAGAGAATTACCCTGTCAAAAAAACCCGATGTTTACGCGTCGAATATCCCTCAGCTAATGGCATTCATAGACCCGTTCAAACAAAACAGAGAATAGGCACGCGACGTTCCTCTTCTAGCGCACTGCTCTGCGCGATAATTTCGCTCTCTCGCACATCGCCAAAAATCTCGTGGCAACCTTCACACATAGCTATGCAAAACAGACAGAGTGTTGTTCTTTATTAACTTGTGGCCTGCCCGCCTTTCTCGCTCCCACTCATTATAACGTTTTCTGTACAGTTTAACTTACGATATAATATTCAAATATTATTTACTGTACAAAATTAATAATAACAAAAGGGCTTAAGGTTGTAAAACGTTACAAGATAAAGCATAGATTAATAGAAATGACACATTCAAATAACACAGTCAGTTGTAATTGATGCTATCAATGATATAGATAAAATAAAATTTAAAATAAAATGAGCAGAGCCAAGTTTGCACCCGATACGTTATTACTTTTCTTTTTCTCTGAGCCAACACTTGCTAACGTCGCAATTTAGCAGGCAAATTACCATCGAGAATGTGAATGAATAAAACAGTTTTTGATGAATTTAGAATTGTTCGTGATTTTTAGGAATATTTAAAGATCATTAGAGAATGCGTAAGGTATCATGAAATAATTACCCCAACCTCAATCAGTAAGTAAATACGACAATTTACTTTAGGTGTAGAATATGTTTCTGACAAAGCTTTTATCTGTTAAATTTGATTAAACAAATCTAAATTATCAACAATATAAGGTAAACTTAATTAATTGTCGTTTCTATATTTTTCAAAATTGCGCACTTATATGTTCTCGGTTTTTAGAAAAAGACGAGCGCTTCTCTCTTGTATTGTAACTAACTGCTAGGTCATTTAAGTTTTTGGTCGAATCTATCACCGGTTTACTGAACATACTGCGTATATTCAAATCTTTGATTAACGTCTGAATAAATAAAATTGTCGACCAATTTTTTTCAGACTATATATTGACAAAAATTAATATAAAAATATAAATCAATATAACAATATATTTTTATATTATTTTTGACGTGATAACGTCTTATAAATTGATGAATCACCAATCTTATAAATTGATAAAACACCGGCTGCATGCACGAAAAAGTGTAACGTTCGTAACGCGTAACGTTCCTAACGTAACGTTCCTAACGTTCGTAACGCGTAACGTTCTGCCTGACCCTGTGTTTGCTAATTTCTCGCTCAATTTAAATCAGATCGGTTTGAAACCAGTCTTAAACGAAAGAGGAGAACATTTTACATAGATTTAGTATAACAGAATTTGCCTAAACAGTTTTTTTATACAAATTTATATAGAAAAATAGCTGTATAAATGCAATGTTGTCTAATGCATGGCGCGACGCGTTCGGTCGTCTTTGTTTGCCGTACATGGAAATTAGAAAATAACGTATGTATTGTCTTAACATGAAAACGGCTGCATTTCTAATGTTTAATTCAATTTTTTGACATTAGTATTTTGTGAAATGCAACGCCTTCTAAGTTAAGTATTGGAATAACTAATTATTATTAGAACATAATACTTTCACAGTTGCAAACGTCACTTTTGACACTTCTTATCATTCCGACACCAAGGATAAGCGGATTGAAACCAAATTTTGGGAGGATGTTTGATATGCAAATATGAAGTGGCCTATTGTTTTTGGGGAACATCGGCGCATGCGTAAAAGAATATATCTCTTATAATGATGTTTTATATAATAATAATATAGTTTTTAAAACGGTTTTTACTCTATCTATTTTTACTAGAAATTTTTGTAAATTTTTGGGGGAAAATCGGCGCATGCGCAAAAGAGATACATGCCATAGTTGTTTTTTATATAATAATAGTATACTTTTTATAGTGTTTTATTATTCTACTTAATAAAATTTACCTAAATTTGAAGCGAAAGATGCAATATCATAGATTCGAATTATTATAATTATTATATAAATTTAGGTTATGTATTACGGAATACGTTATCACGTAAAACTATCGTCCGTAAACCGACTTTACAGACAACCATTTTTTTTATCAATATATAGTCTGAAAAAAATTGGTCGACAATTTTATTTATTTGAATACTGTGTATATTATGTTATACTATTAAAAAATGGGTAGTATTTAAACGAATGACTGTAAATTACATTTTTGAGTGACAAAAATAATCAATTTGGGTTACTCCTATTACTAAGTGAGCGACTGACTGCGCGTGACGAGAAAATAATAGTTGGGTGACTAAATTACTAAGTGAGCGACTAAATTACTAAGTTGTTAATAGTTAATTGTTTGAATAGAACTGCGTTTTCTAAAAAATATATATTTAATTGACTGTCAATTAAATATACATTTTTTAGAAAACGCATATCTATTCAAACAATTGACTATTTAATTCGTATACCCCGTCATCGTTCACCCCGGAATTGTTTTTTTAAAAACTCCACATTTGCCCCTTTCGGTTTCACTGCGAGACAATTCGCATACCCCTTTATCGTTCACCTCGGACTTACAATTCGCATACCCGTTTATCGTTCACCCTGGAATTATTTCACCTTTGCTCCATCGCGTTTCACTGCGAGACAATTCGCATAGCCCTTTATCAAAAAAAGCGGTGGTTTTCAATCTTCATGAAAATGTGAGTTTTAAGTTGTAGTCTCAAAGTGAAAAAAATAAATAAAAAGTAAAAACAAAAGAAGATATCTACTTCAAAATTACCGAAGGCATTCTAGTCGCTCGCATTTAGTAATTTAGTCACCCAACTATTATTTTAATATCTCAAGTTATTAAAACAGTATCTAATCATCAGTCACCAAATTTTTTTTTATTCGACCGTTTTATAATTCCCCTTAAAAAATACACAAAAAACATGTTTTGTGACCGAGTCACACTAATTTACACCAGCTCATGTAAGTTGAAACGTCTATTACGCGCAAATGCTAGGAGCCAACTAATTATTTCAAGTTATGCTCAGCTAATATCCTTATTTGAAGGTACTTACTGAGACGGTAAACTGATATAAAAACAATACGTTGATAATTGCATACTTTTATCCGTGTTTGGGTCATTTTGACCCGGTTGCAAGTGCTCTCGTGTCTAAAATATTCTGACTAACGTTTTTATTTATAGACAATAAACAATAACAAAATTAGAAACACAAAATGGATACAGTTTCTGGATAAAAGTGACTTAAACTCCATAGAATTAGAAAGCATCCCCAATTTGAAATCGAACGAATTTTTCGTTTTTTCTGCAAACAGTACAGATTTCATCGACATTTACGATGTATATTATATGAAATTCTACAACGATTTTTCTTATATAAGCCAGGATTATAGAACAGTCGTACAAAATTATTATACCACGAATTTTAAAAATTTACAAAATTCTCTGAGTGGTTCTACAATAAATATAGTGGCTAGTCCAAATCGCCTGAACATGGGTGCGTCTAAAGACCTGATATGGGCAGAAATTGAAGAAATGTTGAATATAAGGTGAGCATGAAAAAGGATAAAATAATTTTCCCTTCGTTTTAAAACCACCTTCTCTAAGCGGAGGCTAAGTAATATGGTCCCGTTGTGCACCCTTCGGGAACGGAACCCTAAAAATTGAATTCTAATTGAATTCGGAACACCACCTGATTTTTGGAACGAAGATAATTTTATCTTTTTTTTTTATTTAATATTTCAATATTGTTTTTATGCGTTATTATAAATTTTCAAACAAATATATATTTCAGCTCTAATTACATTTCTTACGATTCGAAAAAGAATAAATCTTTGGAAACTCCTCATGAAATCATTGCCGCTGTAAATGAAGGAATCGGGGAAATTGGCTTAGCGACTTTATCGTTTGATAAGAACAGACTTAATTACGTAAACTTTTTTCAACCGTTTGATAATCTCAGGTAAATACATAAATTTCATTTTTTGCCTCTTAACTGTACACATTAGCTATGTTCCAACCCCTCTTCGAACGGTAATATTATTGTCACAGTCATGCACAGTAGCTAAAACGTATTCCAACTGGGATACAAACAGGCTCGTTTTAGCTACTGCGTAAGACTGTGACGATGATATTACCGTTCGAAAATGGATTGGAACAGAGCTAGTAATTGTCGAAAGTTCTCTCGTCTGTTATTTTTTGAACAAACAAATGTCTTCCTTCAATTACCGACTTTTTAGTAATATATTTTGAAGACCTTATGGCTGTATGGGAGAGTGTTGAACCTTGGAACGGTACTAATTTTAAGATCTGTAAAGTTATTTGGTGAAGCATTACTATTGTATGAATTTACTTTAAAAGAAACTGTGTTTTCATTTGTATTAACATTGTGAAAAAAAACGGAGGTGAGATTACTAATTCTATATATTTGTTTTCTCTTTAGATATTATCTTGTCATCAATCGTAAACAGAATAAAGCCACTACTGACTGGACCATTTATTTAAAACCTTTTTCTATAAATTTATGGATTTGTCTATTTGTACTTGTAACTATATTTATCCTATCGTTGTACATTATTTATGGTTGTTTTCATTTAAAACGGAAAGAACTACCTCATATTCATGACGTATTGCGAACATTTTTTATGCAAGGTAAGAATTTATACAAATAGACGCAATAAAGTTAGTTTAACTCGAACTCTATAGCATCTTTAAAAATGACCAGGGCCGGATTAACCCTGTCCGGGCCTCTAGGCAACAATCCTGTCCGGGCCCCTAGGCAATGCAATCAGGTCTATTCAAGTTGATGAAGGGATATAAGTAACTTCCAGATGATCGGCTCCAGGCATCCTGTTACTTCAATGTCTTATGTGATATTGTAACAACATGATTACTTTGACTAGATGCTGCAGCACCGCCTTATCTGACTCGTTAGCTTTATTGAAATGGCCTTAATGAATAGGTTATAGATAATTGATGATCCAGGTTTTTTGATGGGTCAAGAAAGAGAAATGAGACGTGACGTATTTATTTTAAATTTTATCTTGTTAGGTATGTATGAAGTATTGACATGCGTCGAAAAAAAGTATAATGTTGTTAATACAAATTTTCAAATTTAACGGGCCCCTAGTCGATGCGGGGCCCCTAGGCAGTTACCTACTCTGCCTAATGATTAATCCGGCACTGAAAATGACCCTGTGTTATGTAGATATTTTTTTGAATTTGAGACAGTTAGTTACTAAATTTTAACCTTTCACTCTATTCAGGTGATTTTTAAGTTGATAAGATAAGATAAAATTTATTACTTATAAAATATGTACAATAAATTAACAAAAAAAAATTTTGGACAGCGTTCCGTTAACCGACTGCATAGTATACAAAAAAACAAAAAACATTAAATATTACAAAGTATTAATATGGGAAAAAATAAAAATAAAAATAACCCAAACATAAAAAAAAACCCAAACATTTAAGTTGATTCTTTGTTTTTAACAGCGTGTAGAAATCAAGTAGACGAACAAACTTTTTTATCAATCAAAAATGAAAAAAGAACGGGCTTTCAGAGTTTTATAAAATTATATCGAATTTTGTTTTGTCACTATGAAAATATGTTATGTCGTTATCAAGTATTCACAGAAATTGTTCGAAGTTGTCCCCGTTTTGTTGAACACAAAGATTCGTGCGTCGTAGCCATGCTTCTGTACATGCTTGCAGTAGCGATAAGGGCCTTCCGCGAATTATTTGGGATGCATTTCCGATTCGTGCCATCATTTCTTTGTGTGTGTTAACCGGGCTTTCGAATTAATTAAATCAAATTTTATTAAACCTGGAACGGCTGTTTCTACTTTATTTTTGAGTTTTGATAAAAAAGTTACTTAAAATATTTGCTCGGCTATTTGATTTCTACACGCTGTTAAAAAAGAAGAATCAACTTCAAAATCATCCTAGAAGGAAACTTCGCTCGCTACCACATCGCCTTTGATAATGTCTACCGCAGTTGTAGACGACGAAACGACAGATAGTAATACCAATGGACCACGGCATACAAGCCCGGAAACCAACAAGATTTAGTTCAAAATCACCCTGTATATGTTTATGAAGTATCAGTATTTCCAAAATCTCATCCAAGTTATTTTAAAAGCTATATGAAATAATTTATGTTATAAATACAATTCGTCAATATAATACAAACATTTGACAATTAGATCTTTTTTTAACTGCCTTTTAAAAAGTGACCGAGGCAGGAGTCACATAGTAATTTATTATACAGGGTGTCCCATTAAGAATGGGACATAGAACAACCGCAGATTCTCCAATTCAAAATAAAACGATTAAGCGAAATATGCTTAGATAAAATGTTACTCGTTTCCGAAATACGGGGTGTTGAAGTTGAAAACTGAAAAATTATTAATGCCCATAATTTTTTTAATACACCGTATAATTTTACTCAAATCGGCACACTTGTTAAATATCATAAAATGCACCTAACAATAAAAAAATTAGTTCAGTACGCTCTACCAGTGGCGTACGGCAGGAGTAAGTAATGCTTATACCCCTTCTAAATGTTACGCCGCTGTCTAAATTTTAATTTTGACTATAATTTTAATTTTTTTGATATTTTCTAAGTCAATAATGTACACTTGTTAGTTTGTTGTAAAGTCATTGGTTTTCGAGATATTCGCAGTTTTTTTAAGACAAAATTGTAAAAATGAATATTATTAATAATAATACAAATAAAAAGTACATGTCTATCTATCTTTAACTGCGAATATCTCGAAAACCAATGACTTTACAACAAACTAACAAGTGTACATTATTGAAAATATCAAAAAAATTAAAATTATAGTCAAAATTAAAATTTAGACAGCAGCGTAACATTTAGAAGGGGTACAAGCATTACTTACTCGTGCCGCATATTTCGCTTAATCGTTTTATTTTGAATTGGAGAATCTGCGGTTGTTCTATGTCCCATTCTTAATGGGACACCCTGTATGTGTTCACTAAATTGTAATTAACATTTTTTTGATACATTGATGATTTAGGCAATGGCTTAAGCAGGCTGCCAGCTTGTCTAGTATATATTATATTGATCCAAGATATTGCAATATCTGGGATCCATAATTTATTTAATTTAAGCTATTCATGAAATAAAGAAAGAAATCTCAATCGACATTTTGGCTCACCTAATCTCATTTAGATACAAATAATTCAATATCAACACACATTTTGTTTTTTTTTTAAGTAAATTTCCGCTAGCATTTAGAATGTATTATTTACTCAATTGATAAATCATTTTTATATATGGAATACATATTTACTGGAAAGTTATTTTCTCTTCTTTTTAAAAATTCTTATTTTAGGGATTGATCTTAAGAAATGGAAATTTCATATCCGTATGTTTGTTCTGAATTTAAATATATTAATTGTCGTACTGAGCGCAGCCTACAACGCACAACTAACAAGTTCCATAGCCGTTCAAACATTTATAAATCCTATTCAATCATTGGAAGATCTCTATGAAACCGATTCCTACACTATCGGAGCACGATTCGGAACTTTACAACATGATATTTTAACGGTAGAATTTTTATTGTTTACTATAATGGTCCGTCCCGGTTTCACCCGGGTTCAAAAAAACGGATGTAGAGGTGGGAACATGAGCACGAACATTCATCTTAGTTTACCGAGACGAATGTTGTGTCCAAATTTTATGATGATCGGAGTTACCGTTAAAAAATTTTTATCGGACGGATAAATTTTGATTTTGAGTTTATAGATTAATTATTTATTTTCAGCATCCAGATTCAAAAACATATGCAAAAGCGATCTCGAGAATGATGGAACCCAGTAAGATGCTACCAAAAACGAAATTTGATGGTTTGTCTCGTGTTTGCAAAAAAAAGAAATATGCTTTTTTCATGCCGTTTTCAAACTATGATAATGAACTATCAAACATAGATTGTAAAGTAGAGCTAGTACACATTACAGACAGGCCGTCGAGTTTTGTACTAGCAAAGAAGTCTCCTTACAAGGAAATTATTGATCAACAGTAAGTTGGTAATTACACCACCAGTTTTCATCGCTATTTAATCACCGAGCGGGGTGGCGTAGCGGTGAGAGCACTAGACTCGCATTCGGAAGGTACCGGGTTCGAATCCCGGCGGGGGCAGATGTGACTAGGACTTTTTTCTACTGCCTCTCGCCAAGAAACGGTAATTCCTGTACCATGGTTTCCCTCAATAATTCCAGATAAATATCGAGATGGTTCCTTATTCAAGGCCATGGCCGATTACCTGTCAAACTCCTATACTCAAAATTTGCCTACCTTATCCTTACTTTCCTAGAAATTCCTTCATTCGCCCATTGCTATTAATTAAGTTGAAGTTTAAAAATTGTAGAAAATAACGGGAGGTGTGGTAGAAAAAGATAGTAATGGTGCGAATGGCGTCTGTTATGACATAAAGTCGAGAAACGGACGTTAAACGCATTATTATTATTATTATTAATCTATTCGGGAAAATGAAATTGCAAACTTTGAATCTGAAAGAGTATAAAATTCTTTGTTTTGGCAGATTCGATTGAGAACGGCGTTTTAAAAATATGCTTAAAGGACCCCGCACCAAATACAGGGGAAAATGGCTTTCGGTGACATTTTTTCTAACTGGGGGGAATGAATCAGTAATTTGATCCTGAGAAAGTTTCCAATACAACTTGGGTCTGAAAATCTCGGTTGCCAAAGTTGCAAGCTTATCAAAAATGGCTGTTTCGTGACAATTCACGATATATATGTATGTAGGTATATATAATAGGATTTCAGACCCAAGTTTTATTTGAAACTTTTTCAGCATCAAACGACTGAATCATTTCCCCCAGTTAGAAATAATTTCACCGAAAACCATTTTCCCATGTAACTGGAGTTCCTTGAAGTTTTGTATTGTATTTCTGTAGTTCGATATCAAAATGTAATTTTTGCACTGCTTTTTTCATTTCATTTTTTTTTTCATTTGGTGACCAACCCCATAGCCACAGATTTGTCGTAACTCATATTTTGAAAACCTTTTTTCTTAATTAATTTCCACATAATAAATGATTGCATCAATTTTAATTCTGATCAAATTAATCCAATATTATGTTTAAATTTGGGGGCGCTAATAAAAAATCCAATTTTTCTACCTTGAAGCCTCTCCGAGAACTCACCATGTTGAAATATATTTTTACTAGTCGGTTCGAAGGTAAAACAGTATCATTTTTACAAGGTATACATGATTCCCTACAACTTCTGTTTGAAACATATTTTCATAGATATATCTATAATAGATAATGAGCTATCTGAAATGATTACGAACTTCGTAAGTTTTGGTACCTTATTAATATTGTGAATAATATTAAAAATAATTCTATTTTCAGAATAATGAGACTTAAAGAGTATGGTTTATTGAAGCGCTTGGAGAAAAAATTAACTGTGGAAGACACCACAAAATCGTTTTTTGCAATTAGCATTGACCAAGTGAATCCAGTTTTGGTTTTATTCATTTTTGGGATTGTGATTGCAATGTTTCTTTTAAGTGTGGAATTTATTTTCGTTCATTGCAAAAACGTTAAAAGAGCAAAATATCTTAAAAAAAGTGTTTATAAAAAACACTTAAAGACGATTGCAGCTATACGCTATCAGAGATAACCTGACACAAGTATGTATTTAATCTATACTAATATATAAAGCTGAAGAGTTTGTTTGTTTGTTTGAACGCGCTAATCTCAGGAACTACTTGTTCAAATTGAAAAAAAAAAAATTTTGTCCTGCCCTAGCACTGGTCACCCAAGTTGGGCAGGATATCCTCTATTTGTATATTTAGTATATTTTGTATATTTTTATTGAGGAAATAAAATAAATAAAATAAATAAATAGCCCATTTATCGAGGAAGGCTATAGGGTATATAATATCACGCTACGACTATTAGGAGCGAAGCATTAATGAAAAATGTTGCAAAATGTATCTCAAAAATAAGCTTCTATTCAGGTGAAATGCCCTAACTAAATATACTGATATTAGCGTTGTGAGTAAACAACCCCGGCTGGCTCAATCGGTAGAGCATGCGACTGTCAATATCATGATCGTGGGTTCGAGCCCCACGTTTGGCGAATATATATATATATATTTTTTTTTTATTTTCTACATTGCTTTTTTCTAAGGCTTACATTAAATTTATTTTAATTTTGTTTAGTAATTAAAAAAAAAAATATTAGTTAAAAATAGTATAAATAAGTATCTACTGCTTTTTATCGACAAAAACTTTTGAACGGTAACTCCGATCATCATGAAATTTGGACACAACATTAATCTCGGTAAACTAAGATGAATGTGTGTACTCATGTTTCTCCCTTCCCCATTCGTTCTTTTAAACCCGATTGAAACCGGACGGGACCGCTAGTTAAATATATAATTCCATCAAAAACATAAAACGGACCAAACTCAGTACCTAGAAAGAACAGCTTCGCAGAGAAAACAATTGAAATCTAAATGGGTGTCAAGTTTTCACACCTGAGTCATCAATACACATAATTTAAATTGAAGAGTCTGTCTTTAATATCGAAGTAACCGCCGCTTTTTGAGCTCTTACGCTTATTTTCGTGCTATCAAAACATAAACGACCGTTTTAAAAGGTTTATCTGTCTGTCTGTTTGGGCTAATCATCGAAACGGCTGAACCGATTGTGATGGAACTCACAGACAGGTAAAGGACTCTAAAGTGCTCTATATCACATTTTATCTAAAAAATTACAATCCCTAATGAGCGAATAGTAGAGTGGAATCCTTCATAAAGGAAATTTTTGAAATAGTTAGGGTAAATATACACTTTGCACTTGTTATCGAACTTGACTTGACTCAAGGTATTTCTGTCTTTTCAAATTTTGTTGTTTTTATTATTGCGTGTTGCGTTGCCGATACTATAAATGGAATTTTGTTTTGTTCTTTCAAATGGCTTGTTTGATTTTCAGATGATTTTTTGCAGAGAATGTTATATACAATCACTAACTTTTTCCGACGGCTTCGCTCTTAGATTTTGCCTCTAAGGATTCCTTATTTTAACAATAGTAAGGTGAAAAGTGTGGTATATTTTAGTTTGATACTGAGAACGTGTTTTTAACCACGAATTGTCAAAAAGTTGTTCCAGAAAAATTTTGACAGCCGACTCCATAAAGTGATCTCATAGATTAGTCAAATTTTTAAAACAAAAACGAAAAGCGGTGGGCTGCGAAAAAAATTTCGGCCGCACCATCAGATTACCTAAAGCCGGTGATGTCGGTAGACGATTTTTTGTAATTAATAATTAACTTATTTTTTAAATGTTATAATGTAAAAAATTATGAATTTTAAAAGCAAAACCATATTAGAAAATGTTATTAAATTTCTCATGTATTTTAAAATAAATTACATATTATGAAATAAATTATTATTAAATAGTAGATGAAGACTATTACCTTGTTTACTCTATAAATAGATTGTAGATTATAGACGCTTAAAAGCAGAGGTCGTCAACGTCTATTTATATAGGTGAGTTATTGCTCATATAACATATTCCTCTCGGGAGAAGAAACTGACTAATTTTAATGATTTAACCTTATCACTTGGGGGTTCGAAATACGGAATTTTTTTATGATAATAACACTTCTGTGAAGAATTTTTTTATTTTTTTTATTGTAAGTTTTAACGCGCAACATAAAATTTAGCAGTAAATTTCGTGGTTTTTAGTTTTAGAAAGGTTGGCCAATTAGTAATCTATCAGATCATAGAAAAAGTGAGGATATTTTTTTTTTTAATTTTTAAGTCTTAAAATTTGGATTATTGTAAAAAGAAAATTTTCTCGAAAATGAGGCACTTCTTCCGACCCCCAAGTGAAATCATTTCAAATTAGTCATAGTTTCTTCTCCCGAGAGGAATACGAACAATTACCGGTCAGTCTGTATGTTAGAGAGCCTGCCAGCCAGCATACATAAACTAACTGATACAAGCTCGGGTTCGGTTCCTTGAAATGCTAATTTCCATTTAAGTACGACGTTTCATCTATAGATTTATATTTTTTCAAGTACCGAAAATTAAAATTTGTCCACATATTACGTATATGTGCCTGCGATTTTTTTTATTATTATTATCACGATGGACACGATATCTAATATAAGTAATTAATACCCCGCATATGAAATATATTGATTTTTTTTTCTTGCGTGTATTTCAAGTTCTTGTAATGTAAATAAAAACAAAATAATTAAAAAAATTGGTTCCTGCATGTCAGTTTTGAGTATGGCTTTGTGGTGGTACCTAGGTCTCCTGATTTCGTTTCACCGAAACTTTTACATTCAGAGATTTTTATTTGTTTTACCCTCTTGTTCCCAAGGTGCGTATGAAAGTAGAAAGGAGGTAGGAGAAAGTAATTTATTTTTCTTAAACAGTGTGTGATGTAAATTTATAAAAATATTATACAGTGTTTAGTGTTTCATAAAAGATCCTCAAATCATTTGCGGCTAAAATCCTAGAACAAATCAACTTTATGCGCATTTTTTTGATAGCCATTTTGTTTACGTTTTCTGGGTTTGTACTGACAGTTCCCGAGATATTAATTAGATAATATCTCGGTAACTGTCACTGTAAATGTCAAATAATGGCATATTAACTGTCCAAATCTGCTACAAAATTGGGAGGGATGCCATAAAAAAGAATAATGACGTCATAGCGGACAGGGCTAGTAGTAAAAAAAAGACGACTCTGAAAATATACGCTTAACACTAGAGTACAGGCGTGGCCTACTATAGTAGACCATGGAAATATATATATTTTGACTGCAACTTTTTTATTTCGCGCGCTAACACGTTGTGCCTCAAGCTATTCCTCAAAAAGACAATTACGAGTTGCGACACCGGCGCATATTGGCGGGTCCACAATTTAGTTGGCCGATGCGCAATTTGCTCAAGAGCACGTAATCGATCGACAAAAAAGTGGTGTAAATCCTGTAATAAATGGATTTGCCCTAAACATCAAGCTGTCGTATGTCCTCAGTGTTACGAATCCTTGAAATAATAAGACCAAAAATTAGTTTTTTAAGTTATGGAAAAAAATTCCTCGAGTGCCATATTTTTGTTAATTTTCTTAAGCTGAAACTATGTTCCTATCATAAGACTAATAAATAAAGAACTGATATCAAATACTATTTTATTCATATTGTAAGTAAACAAAAAATAAACATATTTTAAAAAGGCCTACTATAGTCGGCCACGCGAGCACTCGTGTAAAAAAACAGGCGCGTGTACTGTAGTGTTAAAAATAAAGCTGATGTCCAAGGATTTTGGCTACAGATGATCTGGGATTTTTTATATTACTAACTGTTTCTGACTAAACTACCACACTGTAAAAATTTTTAAAGCGGACTTGATTCTAAAATTTAAATTTTCAGATGACAGTTGCGATTTAAATGCAAAAAATGAAACAGTCCAAATCATAAAACAACTTTCAAAAGCGGGAATTTATTCTTACACAATTGACAAAGATACTTTTGTAAAGAGTATCGAAAACGACTTCCGAAGATACAGAGATGCGTTGATTATTATGCAATTAAACTGGTGGTCTACCTACAAAATTATTAACCAGGTACAGCTGTTTATTTGTACCTTTTTTAATATTGTTAACATACCAGAGAACCTCTATACTACACGCAACTGGAACGGATTCGTCTAGAAGCGGAGGTTTTCTAGTTGACTATCAAATATTTTAAAACTGGGTTACATTATTTGAGTAATAACAATCTATATCACTAGGGATTTTACTTTCGGTGTACAATACGTTGTTGAGAAAGTTTTTATCAGTTAAATTTGATTAAAGAAATCTTAAATCGAAATATATTTTTATCAACAATATAAGATTTATATAAGTAGGGTAGGACGGGGGAATGGCGTTCACTTAAGGAAAACATGGTGTATTTTTTAAATTATTTATTATAAATCAAAATTAAGTAACAAAGTCTTTAATTATCGAGTAATCAACAATTTAACAACAAAAGCATATATCTTTCACCTACTAGTAGTAGGAAAACATTATTAAAAAAACATGTTTGAGCGGCATTGCCCCTGACTTTGGGTAATGCCGCTCAGGGTCTCATAAAGTAGTGTCCCCAATCCAATCCGGCTGTTTTACTGCTTTGATCATAATTGTTTTTGATATTGTTGCGCTCAGCAAATTTATAAACAAGTTTACGCAAATCTGCAACACTGAGTCCATAGTATAGCGAGCCCAGCAACTTAACTTGTTCAGCACCTAATTAAAAATTAGATCAGCGCGGCCGCAAACAAAGAAACGCTTTTCACGGTCGCATGACGCGAGCTGACTGTCCGTTTGCATCGCTATCTATTAGAGGCCCCCTCCCCTCGCGCTTCACGCGACGTGACGTATTGCTACGTTCCTTTTTGACAGAGTTACAGAGGTGAGCGCCATTACCCAGTGAGCGCCATTCCCCCTCCCTCCCCTACCTCATAGATGTTTTTATATCCTTCAAATTTTATATCCTTCAAAAATACACACCGATATGTTGAAAACAACGGGCGTATCTCTTTCATATTGGATGTTGTTATCACTACATTATATTGACTAAAATAGGAAATGCTAGGTTCATTTAAGTTTTTGGTCGAACCTATCACCAGTTTACTGATAATACTGTATATATTACACTCAAAAAAATATACAAAAACATATTTTGTACCCGCGTCTGATTGAATTATACCAGCCCATGTAAGTTAAAAGTCTATTGTACGTAAATGCTAGAGGATGCAACTAATTTTATGCTCAGCTAATATCCTTATTTGAAGGTATTTACCTAAGACGATGAGGGGTAAGCTGCTATAAAACAATACCTTGATAATTACGTACTTCGATTCGTGCTTGGGTCATTTTGACCCGGTTGCAAGTGCTCTTGGGTCTGAAATATTCTGACTAACGTTTTCATTTATAGACAATAAACAATAACAAAATTAGAAACACAAAATGGATACAGTTTCTGGATAAAAGTGAATTAAAATCCATAGAATTAGAAAGCTTCCCCAATTTGAAATCGAACGAATTTTTCGTATTTTCTGCAAACACTACGGATTTCATCGACATTTACGATGTATATTACATGAATTTCTACAACGATTTTTCTTATATAAGCCAGGATTATAGAACAGTCGTAAAAAAATATTATACTGCAAATTTTAAAAACTTACAAAATTCTCTGAGTGGCTCTACAATAAATATCGTGACTAGTTCAAATCGGCCAGAAAGGAATGAATCTCAGGAACTGATATGGACAGAAATTGTAGAATTATTGAATATAAGGTGAGAAAGAAAAAGGACAATTTTCCTTTCGTTTTAAAACCACCTTTTCTACTCTACATTCATTGTGATTTGTTTATGTCGACTTCTAATTAAAAATAAAATTACAGGAGGTGATTGTAAATAGAGCATGTGAAATTAACGCTACTTAGTGATGCGCAAAATCAGCCTTGCTCTTGCTTTTTCACAAAACCCCATGACTAAGACCATACTTACACTAGCAAGACCAAGACCGAATAAATAAGACCAAGACCACAACCAAGACAATATAAAAAAGTTTGAAACAAATGTTTTCTTCGCCGTATTACGCCTAGTTTATATGAGAGGCGTTCAACGCGCGTTGGCCCAACGCGCGTTTACAGTTTCTATACAATTGTATAGGACTGTTTATATGATAACGCGCGTTATCATGTAAACAGTTATATACAATTGTATAGAAGTTGTAAACGCGCGTTGGGCCAACGCGCGTTGAACGCCTCTCATATAAACTAGGCCTTATTATTAAAATAAAATGTTTTATATAATATCAGAACTGATTACCGCCTGGTAACATGTGTTTTCAAAATCAGTACGGTCTTCTGAACTGATCACTGCAAAAAAAAGAATTCGAATTGAATTCGGAATAGTAGCGCCGATTCCACCTGGTTTAAGGAAGATAATTTTAACCCTTTTTTATTTAATATTTCATTTATAATGTGTTAAATTTTCAAACCAAAATATATTTCAGTTCTAATTACATTTCCTATGATTCGAAAAAGAAAAAGACTTTCGACACTCCTATCGATATTATCACCGCTGTAAATGAAGGAATTGGTGAAGTAGGCTTAGCGTCTTTATCATTTGATAAGAACAGACTTAATTACGTAAACTTTGCTCAAGCATTTGATAAGCACAGGTAAATACATTTAATTCTTTAAATATCTTATGACTGTAGGGGGGGTGAATGTTGTACCTTGGAATGCATGTGCCTTGGAGCAGTACTAATTTTGAGGTATGCAAATTTATTTGATGAATGTAAGCATTAATATTGCATGAATCGGCCGGGCGCAGGCTAATGGGTGTTTTCACATTTTCATAATGTATTGATTATATTTAAAATCACTTTAAATATTTAAGAGAAGGAACAGATTCCCGAAAGTATAATTCCCACAACGTTTAGAACATCTAGGATTATTTTTTAGGTAATTATTGACATTTTTCTGAAAAGTGATTGGATTTGGAAAGCTGTGTCCTAAATGTCAGCCGTGAAAATTAAATTTTAGCCAGAATGTTGTCTTAGTTTGGCGTTAGATCCGAAATTGTTTCGCGATTATTAAGCAATAAACATAATTTGTATTAAAACTGTTCAAAAGCGGAGGTGAATTCAGGTTATTAATTCTATGTATTTATTTTCTCTTTAGATATTGCCTTGTCATCAATCACAAACAGAATAAAGTCACTACTGACTGGACCATTTATTTTAAACCTTTTTCTACTAATTTATGGATTTGTCTAATTGCAATTGTAACCGTAATAATCTTATCGTTGTACATTATTTATTATTGTTTTCATTTAAAACGAAAAGAACTACCTCATATTCATGACGTATTGCGAACATTTCTTATGCAAGGTAAGATCGCATGGGTTGTGACCGATCTATAAAATTTAGGAAATTAAGACAAATAGACGTCATAAAATTAATTAATGGTTATTAGTTGTGAGTATTCGTACAGATTTTTAATTTTTTACAAGCTTTTATTTAGGTTTCAATGTTTATATGTTAGTTTGTTTAGGTCAAATCTTGCAAGCTGAATTAGAACCACTTTCCGTTATCCGATTGAGTTGAAATTTTGTATACGGATGTAGTTCCGATGACAATACAACATTATAATAACTAACTGACCGGTCCGGCTTTTGTCCGGATGCAAATCGCACTTTTAACAAAGCACACTAAAATATAAAATTGTAGTAAAAATTTTTTTTAAAACAAGCTTTTATTTAAATGCTCTAAAAAAAAGAAAATAAACTTTAAACTACATCAAACCCAACCATTTATTACATGATACAATTTATATGATATAAAAGCTTGTCGCGAGATTTTCCGCTGTAAATAAACAAGAATACGATATGTAACTTGATCTTGACACAAGTAAATTCTAAGAGAAAATGTATGTATTTCATAAGATAAATTTACACAGGAAAACCTCGCGACAAGCTTTTATATCAAATAAATTGTAAAATGTAATAAATAGTTGAATTTGATTTAATTTAAAATGTTTGGAGCATTTAAATAAAAGCTTGTTTTAAAAAAAAAGCTTTTTACTATTAATTTTATTTTTAACTTGAACACTAGAGCTTCTTTAAAAATAACCCCTTGTTAAGTAATATTTGAGACTGTTTATTTATTTTCTACTTCCTTTATTTGAATATTTGACTCAACGTTTACGTACCAGATCTCATTTAGATAAATAAAAAATAAGTTCAAAAACTAAAACCCGACTACTGATCATTAGTATCTAAATGTTTTATTTTAGGGATTGATCTTAAGAAATGGAAATTTCATATCCGTGTATTTGTTTTGAATTTAAATATATTAATTGTCATACTGAGCGCAGCCTATAACGCACAATTAACAAGTTCCATAGCTGTCCAAACATACACACATCCGATTCAATCTTTGGAAGATCTCTATGAAACCGACTCCTATACCATCGGAGCACAATTCGGAACTTTACAACATCATATTTTGACGGTAGGAAGATTGTAGAGCCGATAATATGACATAGTATATAGGTATAAAGGCTGTTCCATTAGGGATTTTTTTTTACAGCTGTCAATTCAGCCATATTGACCTCCATTTTTTTCTGTTTTGACATTTGGAAAGTGGAAGGTTTGCTATTTGTTAAAATGTCGTCGAATAGTACGGAATTTTCAAAAAAAAAATCATCTTATTATCTAATTATTATCTAATAGATTGCACGCAAGATTGAAAGTTTGAATGATTAAAAAAATAATTTGTTATGTATTTTAGTAGAAGTAGGTAATAAGTAGTATTAATTTAAAGAGAAGTTTATTGTAGTAAATCACAGAACAGAATAATTTTTATTTTATCAAAAGAATTTGAACGTAAAAGATAATTACATAAAATTATTATAAAGTTTACATAATAAAAGTAAATGCAATATTTCAAATAAAGGAGGATATACAATATCCCTTCACCCTAGAAAGGAAAAATTAACCATACATTATATACATTTGATTTACACTGTTTCTTCGTGTATCTCTCCCGACTCATCATAGCATAATCTGCGAGGACGTTGACAATTCCTGATTGGTTTCCTCAATGCAATAGGTGTGTGAAAAATTGGTTCTTCAACTATTTCCTGAAACTCTAAAGATAGATTAGAATGTTGCGAACACTTCTTTAGTTGATCGGAATGTCTTTTATAATATTTTCCATCCATCTTAACGAGCCAAATATTTTCACCCAATCTTTTGTGCAATGTGCCTTGTTTCCAAGAAAAGGTGTTTGCGTTTTTAAAACACTTCATCAAAATTTGATGTCCAATGACGAAACGTTCAGAATATGATAATTTCTTGTTTTCATTTTTCGTTTCACTGGATTGCAATAAGTGAAGTGGCGTTCTCACTTTTCTTCCTAAAAATAACTCGCAAGGCGCGCGTTTTGTAGAAGGATGTTCTGCACACCTGTAGCGAAATAAATAATTGTCTATGTGACGTTGAATGTTCTGGGAATCGTTATAATAAAGAATTTTCTTAATTGCGGATTTAAACGACTGAACGTATCTTTCTACTTGTCCATTAGAACTAGGATGGTAAACTGGTGTTGTTATATGTTTAATACCATAATGCGCACAAAAATCTTTAAAATCTTGTGACGTAAATGCAGTTCCATTATCGGAAATTATTTCTTGACACAAACCATATCGTGAGAATAATTTTCTTAAAACATTTGTCGTTTCCGCTGTATTAGCGTTTTTCAACGAAAATATTTCTGGCCATTTCGAGAACGAGTCCACGATGAGAAGAAACATCTGATTTCGGAAAGGTCCCGCATAATCGATATGGATTCTTTTCCAAGGTTTGTCTACCGCTGGCCAAAACGTATTTTTTATTTTCGGTGGATCTTTATTAACATTGGTACATGCAATGCAATTTCCAGAAAGCTTTTCTATATCGGCGTCTATCTTAGGCCACCAAACATAGTTTCTTGCCTCGGATTTCATGCGTACAATGCCGTTATGTGTTGAATGTAGATAGTGAAGAATTTTTTGCTGTAATTTTCTTGGTATGATTGTTCGAATACCCCATAATATGCAATTTCTTCTGGTGGTTAGGGCGTTACGTCTTGAAAAATATGGTTGGATTTCTTCGGCAACTTGCTTAGGCCAGCCATTTGCTATGAAATGTAGTACCTGAACTAGAACGGGATCGCTTGAAGTAGCTTCAGAAATATCATGAATGTTGACTGGAATATTATCTTGAGCTTCTTGTTCAATCTTAGACACAACATAATCAAACGTGTAGTTCTGTTGATCAAATTTTCTATCAGGTCCCATTGGTAGTCTTGATAAACCATCAGCTAGTCCGAATTTTGACGTAGGTATATAATTTATTGTGAACGAATAACCCATAAGTAAAATAGCCCAGCGTTGTAACCGGTTTGCTGTTGTAGTCGGTACACCTTTGCTTGAACTAAACATTGCGACAAGCGGTTTATGATCTGTGAGCAGTATGAAGTTTCTGCCCCACAAATACTGATGAAATTTCTTTATCCCGAAGACAATTGATAGTGCTTCACGTTCTATTTGAGCATAGCGTTTTTCTGTATCCGATAACGTTTTTGATGCAAACGCAATAGGTTTTTCAGTCCCATCAGGGAAGCGATGAAAAATAACAGCGCCCACTCCTACTTGACTTGCGTCTGCCGCCAAAACTATTGGAAGTTGAGGGTTGAAATGGGTTAAAGATGAAGATGATGCTAATTCTTGTCGAAGTTTTTGAAATGCGTTTTCGCAATAGTACATTCCAATCCCAAACAGCATTCATTTTTCTCAGGCGATTTAGTGGATTGGCTATATCAGCTAGTTTTGGAATGAATTTTGAATAGTAGTAGATCATGCCTAAAAAAGATTCAAGAGTAGCAATATTAGTTGGCCTGGGCATTTTCAGTATGGCTTCAACTTTAGAGCGAGATTTATGTAATCCTTGATGATCGATTTGAAAGCCCAAGTATGTAACCGAATCTTGAAGAAAAGAACATTTTTTCTTATTTATTCGAAAATTGTACTGTTGAATACGTTCAAAAACTTTACGTAAATTTGTTAAATGTTCTTCGTCGTCTTTGCCAGTAATAATAATATCATCCAGATACCACGCTGCCCCATGAACACCGCTTAACATTGTATCCATTGTTTGTTGGTATATCGCAGGAGCGGAAGCAATACCATAAGGTAGACGGTTGAATTTAAACAATCCTTTGTGAGTATTAATGACAGTATATTCTTTGCTGGTATCGTCAAGTTCAATTTGCAAGTAAGCTTCTGAAAAATCTAATGTACTGAATTTGTTTCCTCCATTTAGCATTGAAAATATCTCTTCAGCTCTAGGTAGTGGGTATTGATGTATTTTTAAAGCTTTGTTTAACCCAGTACTGAAGTCGGCGCAAATGCGTATTTTTCCACTTGGTTTACGCACCGGAACAATCGGAGTAGCCCATTTAGAATACGGAATAGATTCCAAAATTCCTCTATTGACCATGGAGTTGAGTTCTTCTTCGACAGATTCTTTAATAGCTAAAGGCAGAGTTCTTGCTTTGCAGAATACGGGTTTAATGTCCGACTGTACTTCCAGATGAGCTTTAAAAAATTGACAGTGTCCGAAATCTTGAGAAAATATTTTATTGAACGATTGTAATAAATATTCCAATTGCCTTTGTGTATTGTTAGAAATTCCAAGAGTAGTAGTTGCATTAACAATTTCAACGGACAAAACATTCTTTTCATTTTTCTGTATTTCGGCTATAGGAAATGACGAAAGATCAAGACTTTGAATCCAGTCACGACCTAAAAGATTACTGGAGCATTCTTTAGCAAAAAGTAGACGCAACGTTGCAACTCTGGATTGAAATTTTACTTGAACTTCAGTTTCACCCATTAAGTCGATGCAATGACCAGAAAAACTCGATAATTTGACTGTAGTAGATTTCAATTCCGGACATCCAATTAATTTCCAAACATCTTTGTTAACTATACTTGCGCAGCTACCAATATCTAACTCCATCTTTATGCGGTGCTGATTTATTTCAACGGGTACTAGTATAGGTGGATTTGAAGCAATCTGATTGACAGTAAAAACATCATGATAATCGCAGGAATCAGGCTCTGAATTTTCTTGAATATTGTTCAATTTTCTGTTAGTATATCTTGAGTTGCTTCTTCTTTCATCTTCATATGATTTTTGATCGGACGGTTTGCTTGCTTTGTTCGCAGACGATTTGCAAACTTTAGAAATGTGTCCTTTTATACCACAGTTGTAGCAGCTAACGTCTTTGAATCGGCATTTGTTTCTGTAGTGTGCTCCCCCACAACCATGGCATACTTTTTGAAGAGTTTGTGCATTATTTGAATTAGAATGAAATTGCGGTTTTGTATTCTTTTGTACTTTATTTGCGGTAACGTGTGCTTCATCACAATGAATAATTGTCTCCACAGTGCGTGCAAGCTCAATTGTAGCGTCGAACTTCTTCAAATCTTTTTGTAGTAATTGTTTGCGAATTGATTCATCCGCTAGTCCAGTTACGAATGCTGTAATTAAAGCGTCTTCATAAAAATTTTCAGGAAATTCGCAATGAACAGCTTTGTCTTTGAGCGTGTTGGCGAAAACAGTTAAAGATTGCCCCGTGGCCTGTTTGTACGAAAAAAAATTGCAGCGTTCGGTACTTTTGAACGTAACTCTTTGATAATTTTGTTCTAATTTCTTAATCAGTTGTTCATAAGTAAAATCTTTAGGCAGCTTAGGACGACATAATGACACCATAGTATGAAATGGCCTTGATGTGAGAGATTCGATCAGTACAGCTCGTTTTATGTCAGCGTTTTGAATATTGCTCAACAGAAGAAAGTTCTCGAATTTTATTTTCCACGTATCAAATTCATAAATTTCAGGATCGAATTCTGGTGGTCGGCTGGTCGCTTGAACAAATGAGGTTCCAGTTTGTGCAGTTTCCGGCATCTTGAATGATTTTCACTTTTTTTTTTTCGATTGATTTTAATTTAATATCCTCGTCGCCAGTTGTTATGTATTTTAGTAGAAGTAGGTAATAAGTAGTATTAATTTAAAGAGAAGTTTATTGTAGTAAATCACAGAACAGAATAATTTTTATTTTATCAAAAGAATTTGAACGTAAAAGATAATTACATAAAATTATTATAAAGTTTACATAATAAAAGTAAATGCAATATTTCAAATAAAGGAGGATATACAATATAATTAAATTTTTTTTTTTAATCATTCAAACTTTTAATCTTGCGTGCAATCTATTAGATAATAAATAACTTAATACTAATTAATTTTTATATTTTTTAGATATTTCTGAAGAAAATCCAAATCCGGACCGAAACGTCATCTTGTGTTATATTGATTTGTATTTTTATTATTTTTTGTCAATATAATATGGTCTGAGAAAAATTGGTCGACAATTTTATTTATTTGAAGAGTTCTATTCAGACGTTAATCAAAGATTTGAATTTTATGGCAAACCTTTAACTTTCACATAATGCAAAAATTAAGATACAGTGTAATCTCTTTACAATTTGGTTGGTTTACCTTAAAACCAATACATTAATACCCTCTTTATAGAGCAACAGCCATTCTTTATTACGAAGAAATATGTTCATATTATTTTAGGCGTCAGCAAATATTTACAGACGTATTTAACAGTGTAATTGTTTTTATACAACAAAATTATGATGAAGAAGATGATAAAGAGGACGATTCTGAACCATCACTAACTATTCAACACGCACTTGATGTCGCCAAACCTATCGAAAAATTCCTTTTGTTTAATGAAGATGATTCCACCACATCCCAAGACATGCATATTAAGATACTTAATAAAATACGAAACAAATAGGTATTAGCATATCAAAAAACTTCAGGCAAAGTTAACAAACTATATGTGTTTGGAATAAATTAATTAGGTGAAATTTGTTTCTTTTTTCTTTCTTCCCTCCGTATAACGAAAACTCTTTATAATGAAAAAATATGCTCGGTCCCTTGAGATTCGTTATAAAGAGGTTACACTGTACTTTCAATGTAAACATGGTGTTTTTTTTTTTAATTAAAAAAAAAGCTTAATAGGACACTTTTATTATAAGCATTACCATAATACAATGCATTACATACAATGCAAAATAATAATAGTGTTCCCTAGGGTTGAAGTACATTTTATTTTTTTGCTCTAAATAAAAAAAAAATATTAGTGTTATTTGATAATAATCATGGCCCTACGGCCTACTTCCAGTAACAGGCCTCCTGACCAAGAATTTGAACGAAATCTTTGGATAGAGGATAAAATAATCGACAAATGTTATTTTTAGCATTTTCCGATTAATTCATTTTATTGTTGCGTATTAATTTTCAGCATCCAGATTCAAAAACATATGCAAAAGCGATCTCGAGAATGATGGAACCCAATGAAAAGCTACCAAAAACACAATTTGAGGGGTTGTCCCGTGTTTGCAAAAGAAAGAAATATGCCTTATTCATGGTGTTTTCAAACTACGATGATGAACTATCCGACATACATTGCAAAGTAGAGTTGGTACATATTACAGACAGACCCGGGAGCTTTATAATTGCAAAGGAGTCTCCTTACAAGGAAATTATAGATCAACAGTAAGTTGTTAATTGCACTGTTTTTCGGAGTTTTCATGGTTGGTTCACATGATCAGGCATTCAGGATTTTGTGGGAATACACATAGCGCATCGGTATTTAATCTATTCGGGTAAACAAAATTCTAAATTTTTTACATAACCAACAATACTGAGAAAAAATACAGCATTGATTCTCCGAAGATGGCATAAAGATTGCCGAAACGTCAGACAATAAAATGCAATAAAAAAACCTCCAGTATTTGAAAAGTTCATTGATCCTATACCACCAGGTTTCATCCTTTAATCTTCTAATATTTATACAGGATCATCATCACTAAATTATTAGTTATTTTTCACAATCTAAATTTTGAATTTGAAAGAGTATATAATTCTTTATTTGATTCATGATTGAGAATAGCGTTTTAAAAGTATGCTTATTTTTATTAAAAAAAAACTGGAGTTCCTTCAAGTTTTGTATTGTATTTCTTACAAGATGTGTCAAATAAGATGACCTTTTATAGTTCGATACGAAAATGTAATATTTCCACCGTTTTTTTCATTTGGAAACGCAACACCACAGGCACAGAATTACGACCAGGGCGTCGTAACTCATATTTTGAAACTCTTTTAGCTTAGTTAAGCCCAACATAAAATATAATTGCGTCAATTTAAATTTTGACAAAATTTTAATCCAATTTTATGTACTGTGCGCAATAACTCGAAAACGGTTGGTTTGACAAATCCAGTAACAGGGGAAGTTTATCCTCAAAAAAGTCGGATCGTTTGATTTTGAATACTATACTAATATTATAAAGAAAGAGTGCGAATTTTGTGAATTTGTGTGTATGCGGAGGGTAATCTCCGGAACCACTGCACCTATTTTAAAAATTCTTTCAACATTTGAAAGATACAAAACTCCAGATCAACATAAGCTAATCATATTATTTATACGTGTGCAAATTAGCTAAAGCTATGATAATATTCGTCAACTAAGTCGGAAAAAATCGTGCTTCTAGAGAGCTTCCACGGCATACCCTGCGTCAATAGTTAAAATGCTGAAAGTTTGTAGCATTTTAAAGTAGTACGAGCACCAAGTTAACTTTAATTTAAATAGTTTTTTTTTTTAATTTCCGCCGACTAGTTTTGGAGAAATCAATGAAAACATATCATCCATCTACCGTTTTACCATAAAGCCAATGTTAAATATGCCTACTTTTGAAGTCATTTATTTATTTGAATAATCGGGCAACCTCCCCTTAAATTCTCAGAATTGATTTAGACTTAGTCCAACTTCATATAAAAAAAATCAAGCCTTTTATTTAAAATTGCCTTGATGCTCGTACTACCTTAATGACCGACCAATAGGTTCAAGTCACTGGTTCAGTTTGTACACTCACGATTTTGGGACAAACGTATCAAATACCGAACTTAAGTTTCTTCGTGCTAATTTTATTTAACCTTAAAATGTTTTCTGTGCAATCGAAAACAACATTTCAGTACGAAACATGAATTTAAACGATAAAAGATTATGCAAGATCTGCTTACCTCGCCTTCCATTACAACGGGTATTTCCAACTCAAAAAGAGAGAGAGAGAGAAATTGTAGATTATCCACGTTCGACAGTTCATGTTAGTGTCAAAAACTCAAAACGACACTTCAACACACAGCAATCACAAATCACATAATGAAATTTAATTAGTTATTTAAAGACGCTCGACATCTAAGATCATTAGTATGTAAATTAAATTTAATCATACACAGTTCAACACTATTAATAAATTTCACAAGGTTTAACAAAACAAAACTGCATATTCGAAGGACGCGAGATCGAAAGCTGACAGCTGTCCACTCGCATTTCTAAATTATTTATTCCGCACTGCTACACGAAAATCTACTAGGCCCCACTCACGATCAAACTTCATGCCACAGTTCAGTGTTCAGTGAAGTTGGACCGATTAATCGAAAGACTGACTGGCACCACACACAGTTCATGCAAGCTGCTCAGTTTTTAAAATTTTTTGTGTTCAGTTTGGTTCAGTTGTTGGCATACACTCGTCGAGTATAGATATATAAAATATATATTATAGTATACATACTATAATATTATACTATAGATAATTAATAAGAAGTAAGAACTAAATGAGTTATTTAAATGGTGAGGATTGGCTGTTCATAGCTGGGGGATTGTATTTAAAACAGAGAATTAAGAAAAAAAAGAAGAATATGGGTGAAAAATTGGTTAGAAATGCGTGATTCAAGAAGTCATGTTTATTTGATTAATGAATTATATCTTGAGCCGCTTGATTGGAATAATTATTTACGAATGGATGAATTATCTTACAATTATTTACTAGAATTAGCTACCCCATTTATTAAGAACCAGGATACAAATATGCGAAAATCTATTTCTACACAAGAAAGACTGGCAGCAACATTGAGATTTTTGGCTTCTGGTTGTACATAATACAGAACTCCAAAAACTGAACTGAAAAAAACCCACACACACAGCAGTTTACTTGAACACTGAACACTGAAGTCGTTCAAAAATCAAGATGCATTTGATGAGTTCATGCTTGACTTCAGTGTTGGTTTCAGTGTTTATTTGTCCCACACATTATCATGCTTCACTGAACTATAAGTTTGAACACTGAACTGTGGCATGAAGTTTGATCGTGAGTGGGGCCTAGTACGTTGTGACAGAGCCAATAATTTAATTATTTTGACCTAATTGAATGTCGAGTTACTTTTCTTATGTAACAATGCCAATTATTATTACACGTAGAACTGTATTCTTTCTCTCGTTATGTTGTATTATGTTTTAAATAATTTTGTGTAGGTAATAGTGATGTGCCGGATATCCGTATCCGTATACGCGGATATCCGAGGGAGAAGAAAGATTCGTATCCGTATCCGTTAGTTTTATGGCGGATCTTTTACCTTATTAATTTTAAATTCATAGATGAAATTTTTTATATATATAGGTGATTAGATTATTTTTTATTTTTTAAAATCGTATTTGGCACCTTTATATTGCAAAAATTTATCGTAGTGAGTACCATACCAATAGTACATATCTCAAAGGTGCTAATAAAAAACTATTTTTATAATGAGGTACCTATTGCACATCGATCTTTGGAAAGAGACAATCTTTTATGAGAGTTAACTCTTAAAGGAGTCAATAACTTTTTCCCATAACAGATAGTCTCTTTCCAAAGGTCGATGTGCAATATTTACCGCCGCGTACTCTAAGAAAGTTAAGATCCGTACCCGTATCCGCGGATCTTGAAACCAAATATCCGTATTCAGATCCGTATCCGCGGATATACATTTTTAACGATCCGGCACATCACTAGTAGGTAATAAGCTGATGGATATTTCTTTTTCATTATAAAGGGGTAAAGTTCAGGCAGCGTGGTGTAATGGTCAGCGTGCTGGCCTTTTTCGTGGGTTCGAATCCCACCTCTGCTCATGGATAATTTTTATTTGTCGTTTAGACCCAGCTTTGATATTTAAATATACTGGCTAGATACCAAGAAGTAGTGCCATCCCCAAGTGATATTCTCTTGTATTATATGTGCATACGAGTATGCTCTATATACTCGTATGTAGATATATAAAATTGGATATACCTTTTAAAAAAAGAGGTAAAGTTTAGATGTAGGCGGTTATCTCCGAAACTACTCATCCGATTTAAAAAAATCACCAATATTTAGAACGAACCTTCAGAATGGATATAGGCTGTACATTATCGCGTTCAAATAAAAGAGCTTTTCGTGGAGACCAATTTTGCAACGTAAGTCGACGAAAAAACGCTGGCAATCTACAAATTCGAGCGATGCCGGACCGGGCCGCTAGTATTTTATATATAGAGAGGTGCTAATAAAAAATCCAAGTTCTCAACCTTGGAACACCTCAACAAAACCATTTATTTTTGGAAATATTTTTCACCAGTCGGGTCGAGGGTAATAATAATCAGTACCTATTAATTTTATACGGTACTTGATTCCTCTGAAACATTTTTTCATAGGTATATCTAATAGATAAAGAGCTATTTGAAAGCAGCCACCCTACAGAAGCAATTTTTCTGACATATTTAGAGCCGCACTATCATGATCACGAACATCTTAAATTTTATGTACCTTACTATAGATATTTTAATTTATAAAATAAATGTTAATTGTGAATAATATTAAAAATAATTATATTTTTAGAATAATGAGACTTAAAGAGTATGGATTACTGAAGCGTTTGGAGAAAGAATTATCTTATTCAGTGAAAGACAGCACGAAATCGTTTCGTGCAATTAGCATTGATCGAGTGAATCCAGTTTTGGTTTTATTCATTCTTGGGATTGTGATTGCACTGTTTTTTTTAAGTGTGGAATTTATTTTGGTTCATTGCAAAAACGTTGAAAGAGCAAAATATCATAAAAAAAGGGTTTATAAGAGACGCTTGAAGACAATTGCAACTGTACGATATCAGAAATAACCTGACACAAGTATGTATTTTAAATTCATAACTCCATCAAAAACATTAATGCGAAAAAAGAGACCAAGCTCACAACCTACCAAAAATAATGGGTAGTATTTAAACGAGTGACTGTAAATTACAATTTTGGGTGACAAAAATAATCAATTTGGGTTACTGCATTACTAAGTGAGCGACTGACTGCGCGTGACGAGAAATCAACAGAACAGCAACTTACAAACATCCATTTGAGTTTGCTTAAAATACAAAATGGGAAACTTCATAATATTTGAGCGACCTAATATTTGTTTGAACGGCATTTTGTTAATAGTTTTCTAAAAAATATATATTTAATTAACTGTCAATTAAATATACATTTTTTAGAAAACGCAATTCTATTCAAACAATTAACTATTTAATTCGCATACCCCGTTATCGTTCACCCCGGAATTGTTTTTTTAAAAACTCCACCTTTGCCCCATCGCGTTTCACTGCGAGACAATTCGCATACCCCTTTATCAAAAAAAGCGGTGGTTTTCAATCTTCATGAAAATGTGAGTTTTAAGTTGTAGTCTCAAAGTGAAAAAAAAAATAAAAACAAAAGAAGATATCTGCTTCAAAATTACCGAAGGCATTCTAGTCGCTCACTTAGTAATTTAATCGCTCACTTAGTAATTTAATCGCTCACTTAGTAATTTAGTCGCTCAAGTTATTAAAACAGTATCTCATCATCAGTCACCAAGTTTTTTTTTCATTCGACCGTTTTGTAATTCCCCAAAAATAATTAAGGACTAAATGGGTGCCAAGTTTTCAAACAAGAGTTATTAATCTATACATATAAATAAAATTTAAGTGACTGTCTGTAATATAGAAACAACTTTCACTTTTTGACCTCACACAGTTGTTTGCATGCTATCCGAATGTAAACGATCGTTTTTTAAAATCTTGTCTGTCTGTCTGTCGGGCTAATCTTCAAAACGGCGGAACCGATTGTGACGGCACTTCACAGATAGGTGAAGTACTATGCCAATAGTGATCTTGACTACATTTTGTCCCAAAAATGTCAACACCTAAGAGATGAATAGGGGGAATGTCTTCATAAAGGACATTATCGAAATGGTTGTGGCAAATATACTGTTTGCCAAATTTGACTGACACGCTATAATATATTGTGTAAATATTTAGACTTTCTAATTTTGTCGTTTTTAGATGTGTGATATTTTTCTTAAATCCCTGTTGCCAATACTATTTATGTAATTTTGGTTTGTTCAATAGCTTGTTTGATTTTCAGATGATTACGTCTAAAAGTTCTTGAACATTACTAGCTTTTGCCTGCGACTTCATTCTTAGAATTCGCCTTCGAAGATGCCTTGTTTTATTTAGTCATGTATTTTATGTATGTATTTTAAGTTAAATTATATATTATTAAATAAATTATGTTGTTAAACAGTTGAAGACGAAGACTATTACTCGATAGATAGAATATAGATTATAGACGCTCAACAGCTGAATTGAAGTCATCAGCGTCCTGCGTCTATGTGTATGTTAGAGAATCTGATACACAAACGGACTGGTACAAGCTCATAAAAAATTGGAATGATAACTAGCGCGGTATTTTTAAATATCAATATAATTTAATAGAACAAAAATAGTTGGCAAAACCAAAAGGGCACATCTCGCAAGTTTTCCACTGTATGATAAAAAAATAACAATTAAAAAATATTTTTAATAAATTTAAAAAGATTTAAAAATTTAAAGAAATAAATAATTAAAAATTGAAAAAATATTTTTTTTAAGTTTGCAAAAATAAAAAAAATTAAGAACTATACATAATATAATATATAATTAATATCAAGTGGAATAAAATAAAACAAAATAAAAAGAAAAAAAAAGAAAATTTATCAATGATCTCGTAAGGAATCGAACCCAGGACCTTGCCCTTGGGGATCCAACGGCATAACCATTACGCCACGGCGCCCTACTACGTGTAGTGGTGTTATCACGGGATAGAAGTGTAGCACTTGTTTTATGGATTACACTATATTTACACAGCAATTATTATATTGTTTTTTTTAAACTATTAGCTGTCAAAAATAATAAAATAAAACTGTTTATAAAAATTAAACTACTGAACACATTTTAGTGAATTTAAATAGGGTTCTGGTCTGATAGTAAACCAAGTGAATAAAATATAACCCAAGGCAATCCGGCCAAAATTGCGATCTGTAGAGTCGTGACGTACGTACATACGTACATACGTACAGACCAACCGACAACTGCTGTTTGTGATTTTCAATTACAATTTTAATAGTATTTATGAACTCGAATTGATTTAAAAATGGTTCTATTTTATAGATTAGAATCTCCTCTTTTCAAAAAGCTTCAATTTGAATGGATTTCGTGTGAAATTAACTTAGATATAACTTCTTATATGAACGAAAGTCAGCTCTGACGCACAAAGCGATAATAAAGCACATACCGCTAGTTTAGCGGTATGTGCAAAAAATTCAAAGTAAAACAATTTGTTTCAAGGGGATTTTTGGGGATATTTTAACTTGTGGTTGGGGGAAAACATTTTATAAGGCTCATAGGGGGCGATACCGTTCACTTTGAGAAACACTGAGTTAGAAACTGTTCACATAAGCAGGCTGTTAAGAATCGCTGCATTTGAAGCCACCACTTGCGTTCTTTTCTACAAATAAAAAAGAAAAATCAACACATCATACAATTCAGTTCACTGATAACGTCAGCAACTCGCGTACAGCAGTGCCTGTGAGAAGAGAGAACTTTTTAGTGTACTCGCCATGTGGCACGTACACTATTGGTGTCGGTCGGATAGCGGGACCTAGGGGTCGGACCAAAATTTCTCGACGTTTCATAGTCTCCCTGTAGCAAGTTTTGTTACATTAACTCTATCTCTCTCATTTTTGTAATACTGTCAAAATCATTTTTCCAGCGTAGCTAAAGAAAACTAATTTTGACAATATTACAAAAGAGAGAGAGAGAGCACTATTAAGTTCTTACTTAAAAAAAATAAAACGCTTTAATTGAATTATAAATAATTCGTAAAATGGTGTTTTCTCTAGAGAAGAAATTAATCAATTAAATTTTTCCAAAATAATAACAACATTCATTTTTCCAGCGTAGCTAAAGAAAACTAATTTTGACAATATTACAAAAAAGAGAGAGAGAGAGTTAATGTAACAAAACTTGCTACATTAACACCCCCCCCCCGCCCTTACGCGTGGGAAAAATTGAAATAGATGTTATTATTTTGGAAAAATTTAATTGATTAATTTCTTCTCTAGAGAAAACATCATTTTACGAATTATTTATAATTCAATTAAAGCGTTTTATTTCTTTTTAAGTAAGAACTTTATAGTGCTTACATCCTGAACAATTTGGCACCGTTTTTTGAAAATGTTTATATACAGGGACCCAAAATAAACATAAAGGTTCTTATAAACACGGGTTCTATTCCCAACCATTACAGAGATACAGGATTATTGTCTTTGGGGGTGGTTTGAATTATTACGCTAGAGATGCATTACTCGTCCGAATAATAATTGCAGCAACAATTATAAGAAAAAAGAAACAGACCCACATCCGTTCATAGACTCTATGACATAGAGTGACCCGAGCTATTCATCAGAGGGGTGACTTAAAGCGGTGGCATTTTTGAAAACTATAAAACCTAACGTATCTGTTTTAAATAATTTAGTAAAAATTATAATTTGAATATTTTGTTTACCCCTGTATCTCTGTAACGGTTGAGAATAGGACCCTTGTTTATAGGAACTTTAATGTTTATTTTGGGTCCCCGAATACGAATCTAAAATATTGACATTTTCTCCTGAATTACCCTGTATATATTCGGACCATTACAAGGGTTGAATTTAGAGGTTAAAAAAATTCTCAGAATTGTTTTAAATTTGAAATTTAACCCTTCAGTAATTATTAAAATGTGTTGTTAAAATTTCACTAAAATCGGCCCGACAGGACCGAACTTACAAATTTTATGAAAACACTATAGGTTTACGAATATGAATTCACTTACTGAAGGGTGCAGATTATGGATTCACAATAATTTGCAATTAAAAAAAAAAGTATTATTTTAAGGGCTGCATTAAAGGGTTGTTTTTTTTTTATTTTGATTAAAATTAAAGTTGAGTTCACATAATAAAGCCCCACTGTCTGTAATAGCAAATACACTATATCGTCGGCAGGGTTTGGTAATGCGACCCGAGTTTTTTTTCTTTTTTTGTATTCACCAAAAGTTTCTACTTTCGATCTTTGTTCTCTGTAAAAAAGCAGCAGAAGTGAATAATGTGAATTCCTGCCGCATATAATATCCGCTTTCTGTCACCATATCGGAAGCGAGGCAGTCGTGTTCTCCTTTTCTTTCTTTCTTTTTTCTCCCCTTCATGTTCGCATTTTTTCTTTCTCTTGAAGTAACAAATAAACATACACTGTTGGAAAAAATAATCAAGTCACATACAAGAAAAACGGTTTATACAAAAATGTTGAGGGAAATTGTTTTTTATAGAACGCAAATTTATTGACTTCTTATCATTCCAACTCCATAAGTGCTGGGAATTAGATAATTTAAAATTATCATTTCACAATTTTATAATGTTCCGTCTGTCTGTTGTAGCGGGTTTTCTCAGAAATTATGCGACGTAGAAAATTGAAATTTGACATAGTAATACATTTTGTTAATCCACATATTGTGCACTAGAAAATATTTTAAAATATTCTAATGAGAATTAAAAAGGAGGAAAATTATAAACTTTTTTCTATTATTTATCACTTATTTTCGTATAAATTTATGTCGAATCAATGTAATAATCATAAAATTTTAATCTGAAAATAATTTGTTTTGATATTTGGACGTTTTACAATCTTTAGATAAATAGATAGATAGATAAAGATCTTTATTTTATTGGTACAAATGTACATAAATAGCGTCAACACAAATAATAATTAATTATGAAAACTCGTCCAATCTGTAGTGGGCCTTATAGTCAGAGTGCCCGTCGGCAAAAATTTTACTGACAAATACTCTCCCCAAACTTTGTATATGGCCTAGTATGACACCTATTTCCTCTATGACTTTTCTTGATTGTGGGACGCTTGCGGTAACGCGGGTAACGGCTAGTATTACATATTTGCTATTTGTTGCAGGGTTATCTATATAAAATGTTCACGTTATGTAACTATCTAACTAACAGATCTACAGAACAGAACAGCTGCTTTTTTTATTTCCAAAATATTTTCTAAACTCTATTCTTTAGAAAAAAATTTTTTTACAAAACTTTCTTGGAAAAATAAATAGAATAACAAACCTTATGAAAAGTATACCATTATTACAGTAAAAAAAAACATTATAGCATATATCTTTTTGCGCATGCGCCAATTTTGGCAAAAACAATAGGACTTGCAGCCACATAATTATGTTTATTGGGTGCAAATAAAGAAACAGAACTCACATTTACCATCCTCAAGCCCCAAACTATAGTTGTGAATTTGTATGCAAAAAGTTATTAACATTCTGCTAAAAACAAATATCAAAAAATGAGCTGCTAAGTTTTTTTGTAACAGTTCGTTCGGTCATCAAGAAAAAACGGTACACAGAAGTTTCATTCCACTAATTTTTCGAATCTGAGATCGATATCGTTTTATTTTAATTGATTGCATGTGACCTTAACAGTTGACATACCTTCGTCTGTATCTATTTCTCAACTAGCGTAAAAAAAGATTTTTTTTTTTTATATAGTTATTTATGGACGCATTGACATCAAAGGTCATTAGCGTCCGGATCTATACGTTATGAATCTAACTATTTATTTTGGGCCTATTAAAACTAATTGAAACTAAATGAGCGAGTACAATCCTGATGAGTGGAGAAACGATAAAGAAATTTTTGTGAGTGATGATTCAGTGAGTGGGCGATGTTTGGAAATAAGACGATTGTATAACTGTTTCGTGTTGCGGTATCCTTTATTATTCCAGACCGATATTAAGTAGACTAGAAGGATTCCTCTTTAATTTCGTTTTCTTCTTTCAGTTCAGTTGAGACTCTATTCTCTGTTTGTGTTTATATTCGGATAGCGAGACTGCACTGAATACGAGAAGAGGGCCTAAAATATATACACGTCTACAGCTGAGCCTAATGTACAGATGGGGTTGCCCCACATTTTTTACCAATCCAACCCACAAGTGGAGAATAGTACTAGTTTATCCAAATCTTCTTGGTTTCCGGGCTTGTATGCCGTGGTCCATTGGTACTTCTACCTGACGTTTCGTCTACAACTGCGGTAGACCATAAAAGACGGAAGTACCAAACCTGTCGACACACTTACCTGTGAGTAGCCCAGAAGGACACTTCGCCCGCTACCACATCGCTTTTGATAATGTCTACCGCAGTTGTAGACGAAACGTCAGGTAGTAATACCAATGGACCACGGCATACAAGCCCGGAAACCAAAAAGATTTGGATCAACACCGGCCGTGAAAGTATACACACTTGGGTACTAGTTTAGCTCAAACGAACGGTAATGTGTTAATTGTGGAATATTATATTTGTGTCACTGTAGCACTCAAACGATGAACAGATTTTCGCAAATGAGCTGTCAATTGATTTGTCATAATTTCACGAGTGACCGAGTGGTATAGCATAGTGGTCAGAGAACTAAAACAGGTACCGGGTTCGAATCCCGGCGGATGCAGATGTGGCTGGGACTTTTTCCAGCTGTCTCTCGCCGAGAAACGGTAATTCCGGTACCGGCCAGCTTGTTGAGGTTTTCCATAGTTTTCTTCAATAATTCCAGATTAATTATCGAGATGGTTCCTTATTCAAGGCCATGGCTGATTACCTGACAAACTCCTATGCTCCAAATTTGCCTACCTTACCCTAATGTCCTAAAATTCTTTCGTTCGCCCATTGCTATTAATTAGGTGAAGTTGAAAAAATTTAGAAAATAACGGGAAGTGTGATAGATGAAAAATAGTAATGGTGCGAATGGCGTCTGTTATGACATAAAGTTGAGAAACGCACGTTAAACGCAGTATTATTATTATTATTATTTCATAGAGCTGTAAAAGTAACGAGAAATTGTGTACCCGTATGTATTCGTTACTTAAAGAACCAGTACCCGTTACTTTCGTATCGTTACGTTACTCGTTACATTTCATACGACATACAATCGTGTACTAACAGGCAACAGCATCAAGCATGTACCATCGCATCCAAGCGCGTCGCATACGTGATACGGTATGACTTCGTTCGTATAACATATAACCGCATCAAACGTGTCGAACTGACATGGATGCGAAAGATGCGAGTAACGAAATGAATTTGTAAGTAACGATTCGTTACTTCGAGTCAGACGATGTGTACCCGTTACTCAGTAACGAATACATACGGTTTGTTACAGCTCTATTATTTCACGAGTGATCTATCGTAAAATTCAATGACGGACACTAGACGCCATATTGTCAGAACGCAAAATTCAGTAAAAACAAAACCATTTTTGATCAACAATATAGATACAACTTACCTGACCAACTCTCCAAGATACTAAATGAAGAAGACGCGGTTACAAATATAATGAATTTCCTCGAACGTTCCAATCTGAAAAATAAAATATAAATTAATTTAACCTATATCTATTCTTTTATATTATATCCAATTAATTATTATATTATGTACCTACTTATTATTATTATACTTACCTTCATATTTGTTACTTTTAGTTCAGTGTAAATAGCCTTAGATGCTGCACACTGTTTTTTTTTAATAAAAAAAAAAAAAAAACATTTTTGTGTGGTATCAAATGAAAGAGCGTGACGAAAGAATTCCAAAAATATATTATAAAGGTTGTTCCCCAAATACATCTTAATCTATACGACAAAAAAGAAATTAATTTTAATTAATCTAATAGTCGAACATTTAAACTTTTGATATTCTCCCAGAAGTCTATGTTCTAGGACTCAGACAATATCAAACTAAGAACTAATTCTAGTACTCAACAATATCAAACTAAGAACTAGTTCAAGCACACTGAATATGTATAATAAGATTACATAGTGTCATGTTAGTGGCGGGACAAGAGAAACACTTGGTCTCAATGGTTGACGCATATCTCTCGGCTTCAACTAGTTACGTAATATGTCTGTCAAAAATATAGACATAAGATAACTTCAGATCACTGGCGACTATTCAGGTGAAGTACACCGTCATCTTTCTTTTAGATCGTTTCAAAAACATTTTTTCTTTTATAATCTAATAAATAAAGGACTCTTCTCGGTTAAATTGATCGAAAATGGTTTTATTTGATAGTTTAAAGGTCACTAAGAAACAGTGTTCATGGGCGCATAGCCTAAACACCATTAGATTTTTAGTTACAGATATGTTTAGCTGGATTTTAGACATAGGGATATCCATTGAATTTACAAACATGTTCCATGTTCAACTTTTGTGCTTTTTTTCAGAAATAGAAATATAATCGAAAATTAGGAAATGTTGGAAGGCGTCACCCTGTATAAAATTATAATGTTATATTCGGATTCAGCGCACTCGTAAACATATTTCTAGAGCTTAGGATTTTTTAAGATTGTGAATTCAGTGGATTTCCTATATATCTAAAATCTCGCTAAACATATATCTATATCTAAAAATCTATTGGTTTTTAGGTTAGGCGCCCATGGACACTTTTTCTTAGTGACCTTTAAACTATAAAATAAAATCACTTTCGATCGACTTAACCGAGAATCAAATTCCATAAAGTTTGTGCGGGGCCCTTTCGCAATTAATTCAATTACTAAAGAAGCAGCAATCAAAAGTAATTTTATATCTAAAATGTACATCTCCCAATAAAGAAAACGCAGCATGTAGGAAGTGTAGCATACAGTGGCATACACACTACAATGAAACACTTTGCCAGGCGAATGTAAAACATGCACTTGTAACGTCCGTTGCTATGGCAACGTGAGCGCGATCAACCATCTAGTAAAGCATGTGGTTTGATTTCGAGTGTGCATAGCTAGACGGTCACATGTTAAACGCATTCACTCATTTGATAGCTGTTTGCTTTAGTTCTATGAAATATCAACAATGAATCCGATCAACGACGTCGTATACAATTTAATTTTGCCTATTCACCTTAGTATAAAAACAAACCTTCGCGTAGCACTTCACTAACCTTGACCGACAAGCCGCCACTGCTTCAGATGTGCAGCTCACAAACGTGATGATATAAAAAAAATCAAGAAAACTTAAAAATGCATACATTATGTCATGTTTCGGTATACGGATCAAAATGGGTAGCATGGAGATGCGAAAAACTAATACATCCTTCCCTTCTTCCACCCCGGTAAGAATAGTGACCTTGGTGACATATTATCTCAGCTCTGTATTACGTATTCTGGTACCATTACACAAACTCGGGGAGTCAATCATCAGTAGAACTGGAAAATTAACCTTCACTTCCAGTTTATGGAGTATCACCTCGGATAACTATTAGATAAGGAGCTCAAAAGCTTTGAGGAGTAGGTGGTAGCTTGTGTCGGTGCGCGTGAACTTTTTCATTGAATTTTTAATATGGATATTTCAAATGGAATTGCGTATTTTTTCTGGGATGAAAAATTCTCTATGTACTAATCCAGGATATAGGTATCTGTAGACTGTATCTAATTTCATCCAAACCCATGCCGTTACAGCAACTATAATATTAGTGGGATTACGACACAAATCTAGGCTAGAAACACTGCTTGGACTTCTGCTGACCGGTAGGCTGGGTATACGAAGCTGGAAATGAAGTCACTGCGGGCTCAACTGCTAGCTCACAAGGTTTTAAAATTAGAGCAGGGGCTATTTTGCTTGCTAGGTCCGCTGCTAGGTATGAGCAAGAACTAATCAGGAAGCAGTTTCTTGTCACGTGGACGACTTGTACACACGCCCACAAACAAACACTATGCCATAGTGTGTGTTATGTTGAGAGACAATAACTAATATGCACTTTTGTTACCGCTGCGTGCGCAACGATTCTACCAGGTGAGCAAGCTTGCAAACACGTCTCGTGTGAAGCGAGCACATAACAGCAATTAAGAAAACTGGTGGTGAAATCTATAGCAAGGAACCTAGCGGCAAATCCAGCCTCGTGCGCAGTGGGCTTAACAGTTTTTCGAAAGTTATCTAACAAATGCTTAGCTGTTACTTTTTAGTGCAATGTTTCTATATTTATTTCAAAGATTTAGTTTAGTGGTAGCTCCTCTTGTATTTGTAGAGATCGTGCCTTGCCGCGTGCGGTCTGCTACGAACACAAGAGCTACGTACAGAAAGAAAACTGCCCTTTATTTATGTCTCTCCCCCCTCTCTCTTTCTCTCTGTGTCTCTCCGCTTTTCCTCTCTTCTATGATTCTAACAAGTACCTACTTCCGACACGCTTTAAGTCGCAGCTAATACAGTCTGACTCTTTTTGAAGTTATACTTCTTTTGGCGCGTTATGAAAAAAATGATGAGAGTGAATTTTCATGAGATCAAAATTAACAGGATGAAGTTGCCGACGGTAACGTCAAAATTGACATGGATGAAGTTGCTCGCTATTTTTAAATTCCCATGGTACAGTATGCAACAAACGAAGACAGATGATTCGTGTATGCTATACATATATTAGACAAAATTGAATTGTAGTGGATACATTAGTAAGTAGGCTATAATTACGTATATCATTTGAAATGTAGAACTGCAAGATATGTTAATTTAAAGCGGTTATAGTAATAATCGTTCTAGTTAATAACGCGACGTTTGCATTTTGAATGATATAAATATATGTGTATTAGGAAGGAAGGAAGAAGTCAGGTGGTGAACGCACGTGGCTATGCCAGCGTGAGCTGGCGTAGGTCTACGTTGGTAAAGTAAATAAAGCATTATTAAATCAAATTTAAATAGTTTTACTAATCGAAAAGAACCTGATAACCACCAACACTACAGAATTTATACAGCTTGTTTTCTGTATAAAACTGTATAAAAAAAATTGGTTGTCTGTAAAGTCGGTTTACGGACGATAGTTTTACGTGATAACGTATTCCGTAATACATAACCTAAATTTATATAATAATTATAATAATTCGAATCTATGATATTGCATCTTTCGCTTCAAATTTAGGTTAATTTTATTTATTAAATTACTCACCACCTATAAAAATAATTTTTTTTATTAACTTTCTTTCTTTCGTATTTATTTAAATCTCAAAGATTAACTGTCATACTATTTATAAAACAATTGTTTCACTGTTTATATAAAATTCCAAAACCTACTTACAATATTTAAGTATTTTCATACATCAAAAAATTGATTTTTATAATGATAAAATTTGTAAGAAAACGATTTTTTCGAGAGATGAGACCTAGCTAAAACGATTTTGCCCCCCAAAATCCCTTTTCAGTAAATTTCATCCAAATCGTTAAGGCCGTTTTCGAGAAAAGCACGCACAGGGTCAGGCGGAACGTTAGGAACGTTACGCTAGGAACGTTACACTTTTTCGTGCATGCAGCCGGTGTTTTATCAATTTATAAGATTGGTGATTCATCAATTTATAAGACGTTATCACGTCAAAAGTATTTCGACGAATTCTATTATACTATTCTATGTAAAATTTTCTCCTCTTTCGTTTAAGACAGGTCTCGAAACGATCTGATTTAAATTGACCGAATTATAAGCAAACAACTGAGTTTGCTCCTCTTTTGGGAGTTTTGGGTTTTTTTTAATTATTTGTTGTTCTAGCGGCAATATAGAAATACACACTCTGTGAAAATTTCAACTCTCTACCTATTACGGTTCTTGAGATACAGCCCGCTGACAGACAGACAGACGGACGGACAGCGGAGGCTTAGTAATAGGGTCCCGTTGAGCACCCTTCGGGTACGGAACCCTAAAAAATATGTATTGTAAAAAATACATTTCGTTTTTTTGCCTTTAGTCAAAAAATGGGAAAATTGCATTTTTTCAATGTTTAAAAATTATAGCATTCAAACATCAATTTTACGAAAACATATTGGTAAAATAGCGTTTATTTGTTTTAATTCACAGCACTACTGTTAAAAGGCTAATTTTACTGTCGCTGCACAGGTCTGAATAGCAGCTGTTTTATAGGGAGGGATGAAAAAAATAATAATGTTTGTATTGAGCCGGCCCTATACTGAGTCGCAGACGTCGTAGCAGAGTTGATACATTTTGTTCTCCTACCTTTCCGTTTTACACCTTTTGCATAGGTATGTTAACATATTTCCAAGCTTTGTATGCAAAACAGTCTCATTCCATCACAGTTTTATTCGTCTTATTTAACTGTATAAATAGAAACCCATTTCTGCAATTTAGGAATCCTTTCATAGCTCTGTAACGAGTTGAGAATCAAAGGAAGACATACTGGTTTTTAGCGTTAAATAAAGCGTGCTCATACCGACAAGTGAGGTGGAATAATATGTATGGTATATACTAAGGTTCTGAAATAGGAGAGTGTGATTCATACACTTATACTCTAGTTGAGAGTAATTTATATTAGATATCGTATCCATCGTGATAATAATATTGTTACAAGTTTCCCGTTGGGACGACAAAGAATTTCGTGAGACAACAATCGGCTTGTCATTCTAACAATGACACACGGATTGTTGAGGAACAACAATCGGCTTGATTGTTCAAACCATAAAAATATGCGTAGGTACAAAAAGCTTTGTTGCAAAATTCCAGACAACAATGAATGTAAGTAAAAGAAAGAAGTATCCAGCGCATATACCACCGATAGCTCAGTAGACGGACAGTCATACATTGTGCGGACTACTCTGTAAAAAGCTATGCGTGGTCATACATAAATAAAAAAAAAAAAATATACGCGTCGACTTGAGAACCTCCTCCGTTTTTGTTTTTCGTCGGTTAAAAAATAAATAGAATAATAAGCCGTTATGAAAATTATACCATTATTATATAAAAAAAACACCGTTTTAGCATATGTCTCTTCTGCGCATGCGCCGATTTTCCCCAAAAACAATAGGGCTCTTCAGATTTGCATACCAAACATCCTCCCAAAATTTGGTTTCAATCCGCTCATCCGTTTGACCTGTATCGTGTTCACAGACTAACAGACGCACAGAGCTTTTCCAAAAATATGTTTTTTGGATTCGAGGGACCTCAAAACTGTAAGATATTGTAAAATTTTTGAAAAGTGATTTTTGACCTAAACTAGTACCATTCCCCACTTGTGGATTGGAATGGTAAAAAGTTATATTATGTTTTAAAAATATTTTCCCCGTCAAAATTGTATATTCCTCTATTCCTACCATGCAGTTATGATTGCTTCATTGCCGCCGCCGACCTATACATAGATGTGCCGACATCTTGACGTATTCAATACTCCTCAAGTGTAAACTGCCCTGTGGTATAGGTAGAGGTACAAATGGTTCTAATCTAAACAATTTTTTGCGGTCTGACAAGCCGTTACGTTTATATCCCAGACTAGCTAACCTTGAATTGATTCTTCAAGATTTCGCCAAAATTGCAATTTGTCGATTATATTTGTTTAAAATCGCTGTAAGTTCTTTTAGAAGTTTTTTTTTTAGTGCATAGACTTTTTAATAACACGTGAATAATTATTCCTGATAACAGTCAACAACGGTGGCTTTTTTTCGAGGCATCAATATTGTTTGCAATGAAATATTCATCTAGGTAATCGTTCCGAAACGGGGAATTTTGTTTTTCATATCACCGGCAAAATTGGGTTGTCTTCCCGTTTTCGAGGATGCTGAGCACGGTGGTGGTGTTGAAAATTGCTGCCGACTCTCACCAACCTCTCCACTGGTCGTTAGTACGTGCACGTGGAGAAGCTGCAGTACCTAATAGAAGAGGCGCGGTTGCAGCTACTCCACTCTTGGCGTCCAGAGATTTATGGTGGCAGCGAGGGATGCTGTGCATTGTTCACTTTCAGCCCGCGTAAATTTGAGTGTACTGCCAGGATTTAAAAAAACACACAATTTTGCCGGTGATATGAAAAAAAAAATCATCTGTTTCGGGGGTAAGATTTACCGGTGGAGGGGTTGATGAGAGTCGGCGGCAATTTTCAACACTACCACCGCGCTCAGCATCCTCAAAAATAGGAAGATTACACAATTTTGCCGGTGATATGAAAAAAAAAATGCATCCGTTTCGGAGGTAAGATTTAGCCGGTGGAGAGATTGGTGAGAGTCGGCGGCAATTTTCAACACCACCACCGTGCTCAGCATCCTCTAAAACGGGGAGATAATCCAATTTTCCCGGTGATATGAAAAAAAATTTACCCGTTTCGGGGGTGAGATTTAGCCGGTGGAGGGGTTAGTGTAGGGTTGTGTAACTCATAACCGGTTCAAAGAGCCGGCTCCGACAGAAGATCCGTGAGAGCCGACTCACTTTTTTATGAGCCGACGGCTCAACGGATCCGCGTAACTCAGTGAAACACTTAACACACAGAAGCACTGTCAGCTCAAATGACTCATGCATCATATTATGTCTGGCTATGGTACACACTATACGCACAGGCGCTACAGCTTATTACAATACTTAAGTCACAACTATTTAAGGTATTGTATTGCATATTGTAATATGCTTTCTGTAACATAGCAAGTAGCAACCTGCAAAACCCAGCCTTATAATATGTGAGTCAGTCACTGGCATAATATTAGGTGATATGATTGACTTGATTCAACTAACTCAGTGGCTCAGTTGACACGAATAACATATTCAGAACTCGGCTCTTTCTGAACCGGTTCAAGGAGCCGGCTCACATATGGGATCCAGATGCAAAAAATGCAGATCACTAAAAAGACCCGTTTATGTCATCTCTAGGTTAGTGAGAGTCCACGGCAATGTTTAACACCACCACCATGCCCAGCATCCTGATAAACAAAGAAAAACATTTTTTTTTTAATGCGCGTTTAACCTTGTTGTAGGGTGATTTTTGGCCTTTTGGGGAATTTGCGCAACCTCAAAGAGAAATTCTAATACCACCCCCGTGTTCAGTATCTTCGAAAACGGGGGGAGGGGGGAGTAATCTCGTTCCGGCTCAAAATATTTGCATTATTGGAAGTTATTTCCGACTCACACACGCCACCATGTTTGGGTCAAAATTTTCATTTTACCCCTGCAAAATTAATAATAAATACTATTTGAATAACTTGTCTTCATCGTCAAATATTTATACGATTAAACAACTAAACTCCAATTAGGCTAAACATTAAAGAAACTTTATTAAATTAAATACAATATGAACAAAAAATACATTATGTAATTTACATTAAATTTAATATGCCCTATTATACCTGCTATTCGGAGTTATATATTATAGTCATGTCCTTCTTCAATGCCAATATTAACGCTGTTGGATCACTTTCCTAAAGTTTTACAGGGGTTTCGCGGTGAGAGACGAGGTAACCGAAACGCTTACTGAGGGCGTACACTTTTATAGCGATGTCTCGCTCCAACATCGCCTCGTCTCATTTCGCAACACATACTGGACTTCTGATATAGGGTAAAACCGTGAAATATGATTTTATTTAGTACTTAGGCAAGCGATAACAATCATATTATTGAAGTAAAAATCTCTGTGCATTAGTATCTACGTATTATGGAACGCTCTGAGAATACTGTTGGGAAGGATTACAGGCGGGGAAATAAAAAGCGACTCAGGTTATGGGTTCCTCGGAAAACGAGGAAAGGTTTTCGCAGAAAAAATAGCAAACATGAAAAAATCTTCTTTATAATAAAAAAAAATAATTATTTGAAAATGTAATAGTTTAAAAACTTTGCTTCTGTTTCTAAAATAATATAGAAATTGAAATCCAGCACGAGGCGGTTTATTTAAATACAGCTGAGGAAAATGACATAGACGTAGTTGTTGAAAAAACGAATGAAAATGTTGCAAACTATGACCTGGTAGATACTGATAAGGTAATATTTCTTTTTAATAAGTGAGTTGCCTACTAGCAATAGCGCATGCCCGGGATCTAGTATCAAATAGGATTTCAAAATACCCTTCCATTTCTTTTTGCAATGTAAATTTCTTTGGGACCCTAATGAGTGCAATGCGAATACTGCCACAACAGTTATTTAGTAGTATCGTGAAAGCATAAGGCCCAAATAAAACTAACAGACCGTACAGGTGAACAATATCTTTTTGATCTTCAAAACGAAAAATATTGTAAAATTTTAAAAATTAAATTTTGACCTAAATTAGTACCGTTGCCCACTCGCAGAGTTAAAATGGTAAAATACCAAAAACCAGACTATTGTTCTATTTGCAACTATTACAATATTTTTTATGTATTGATTCGACAGTCAGGGCATCCCGTCACACGTATAACCTGAGTAATTGCGTTAGTGTGTGTGTGTACGACACACAACCACAATATATATGTATGTTGTACACGCATGATAATTATTATATAAGATTTGAAAGAAACAAATAGTATGGAATGCACGCAAATAGCTGCACTGTGTCAATAATCATCGTTTGAAATGCAACACGTACATCAAATTCTTATTATTCATTATTAGCAAATTTTCAGAGGGAATATTTTTTTTTAATTTACTCCGATGAATGCAATCATCTACAAATATAAATAATAGAAAAATAAAATAATATATTATAGGTATATCTATTTATACCTACAATATTTAATTTTATATATTTAAAAACTATTCTAGTATATTAAGGGCCGTATTCGAATTAACAAGTTATTGAATCAATAAGGAAAGTTGATATTCATGAAGCAGAATTGTCAAATATGTAACTATTTATCTATCTAAGATTTGTGTCCTTATTATAAACTGTAAATTGTTCAGTGGATATCAGATAACATGAAATTACACCAAAACAATAATCAAATCTTCAGAATTATTTAAGGAGGGCACCTAGTGTAACAGGTCAAAAATATTATGTATTATTTTAATAATTAGAATATACAATTCATACAACATAAAACAAATGATATTAATATTGGCACCGGCTGTAATCAGTGCGTTGACTGTGTCAACATGCCCTTCATGAGCTGCCAAGTGTAGTGCTGTATAATTATCCTCGTCAACAATATTAATATTGGCACCGGCTGTAATCAGTGCGTTGACTGTGTCAACATGCCCTTCACGAGCTGCCAAGTGTAGTGCTGTGTTATTAATCTTGCCAACAATATTAATATTGGCACCGGCTGTAATCAGTGCCTTGACTGTGTCAACATGTCCTTCTTTTGCTGCCAAGTGTAGTGCTGTATTATTAAACTTGTCAACAATATTAATATTGGCACCGGCTGTAATCAGTGCGTTGACTGTGTCAACATGCCCTTCACGAGCTGCCAAGTGTAGTGCTGTCCAATTAAACATGCCTCCAATATTAATATTGGCACCGGCTGTAATCAGTGCCTTGACTGTGTCAACATGTCCTTCTTTTGCTGCCAAGTGTAGTGCTGTATTATTAAACTTGTCAACAATATTAATATTGGCACCGGCTGTAATCAGTGCGTTGACTGTGTCAACATGTCCATTTCGAGCTGCCAAGTGTAGTGCTGTATATTTAGAGTCGCCAACAATATTAATATTGGCACCGGCTGTAATCAGTGCGTTGACTGTGTCAACATGTCCTTCACGAGCTGCCAAGTGTAGTGCTGTATATTTAGAGTCGCCAACAATACTAATATTGGCACCGGCTGTAATCAGTGCGTTGACTGTGTCAACATGTCCATTTCGAGCTGCCAAGTGTAGTGCTGTATATTTAGAGTGGCCAACAATATTAATATTGGCACCGGCTGTAATCAGTGCGTTGACTGTGTCAACATGTCCATTTCGAGCTGCCAAGTGTAGTGCTGTATATTTAGAGTCGCCAACAATATTAATATTGGCACCTGCTGTAATTAGTGCGTTGACTGTGTCAACATGCCCCTTTTCTGCTGCCAAGTGTAGTGCTGTACAATTATCCTCGTCAACAATACTAATATTGGCACCGGCTATAATCAGTGCGTTGACTGTGTCAACATGTCCATTTCGAGCTGCCAAGTGTAGTGCTGTATATTTAGAGTCGCCAACAATATTAATATTGGCACCGGCTGTAATCAGTGCGTTGACTGTGTCAACATGTTTATTTCGAGCTGCCAAGTGTAGTGCTGTATATTTAGAGTCGCCAACAATATTAATATTGGCACCTGCTGTAATTAGTGCGTTGACTGTGTCAACATGTCCATTTCGAGCTGCCAAGTGTAGTGCTGTATATTTAGAGTCGCCAACAATATTAATATTGGCACCTGCTGTAATTAGTGCGTTGACTGTGTCAACATGCCCCTTTTCTGCTGCCAAGTGTAGTGCTGTACAATTATCCTCGTCAACAATACTAATATTGGCACCGGCTATAATCAGTGCGTTGACTGTGTCAACATGTCCATTTCGAGCTGCCAAGTGTAGTGCTGTATATTTAGAGTCGCCAACAATATTAATATTGGCACCGGCTGTAATCAGTGCGTTGACTGTGTCAACATGTCCATTTCGAGCTGCCCAGTGTAGTGCTGTATAATTAAACTGGCCTCCAATATTAATATTGGCCCCGACTGTAATCAGTGCGTTGACTGTGTCAACATGTCCTTCACGAGCTGCCAAGTGTAGTGCTGTATATTTAGAGTCGCCAACAATATTAATATTGGCACCGGTTGTAATCAGTGCGTTGACTGTGTCAACATGTCCATTTCCCGCTGCCCAGTGTAGTGCTGTATAATTAAACTGGCCTCCAATATTAATATTGGCCCCGACTGTAATCAGTGCGTTGACTATGTCAAAATGCCCTTCATAGGCTGCCAAGTGTAGTGCTGTATTATTAAACTGGCCTCCAATATTAATATTGGCACCGGCTGTAATCAGTGCGTTGACTGTGTCAACATGCCCTTTAATTGCTGCCAAGTGTATTGCTGTATAATTAAACTGGCCTCCAATATTAATATTGGCACCGGCTGTAATCAGTGCGTTGACTATGTCAAAATGCCCTTCATAGGCTGCCAAGTGTAGTGCTGTATTATTAAACTGGCCTCCAATATTAATATTGGCACCGGCTGTAATCAGTGCGTTGACTGTGTCAACATGCCCTTCTTCTGCTGCCAAGTGTAGTGCTGTACAATTATCCTCGTCAACAATACTAATATTGGCACCGGCTATAATCAGTGCGTTGACTGTGTCAACATGTCCATTTCGAGCTGCCAAGTGTAGTGCTGTATATTTAGAGTCGCCAACAATATTAATATTGGCACCGGATGTAATCAGTGCGTTGACTGTGTCAACATGTCCATTTCGAGCTGCCCAGTGTAGTGCTGTATAATTAAACTGGCCTCCAATATTAATATTGGCCCCGACTGTAATCAGTGCGTTGACTGTGTCAACATGTCCTTCACGAGCTGCCAAGTGTAGTGCTGTATATTTAGAGTCGCCAACAATATTAATATTGGCACCGGTTGTAATCAGTGCGTTGACTGTGTCAACATGTCCATTTCCCGCTGCCCAGTGTAGTGCTGTATAATTAAACTGGCCTCCAATATTAATATTGGCCCCGACTGTAATCAGTGCGTTGACTATGTCAAAATGCCCTTCATGGGCTGCCAAGTGTAGTGCTGTATTATTAAACTGGCCTCCAATATTAATATTGGCACCGGCTGTAATCAGTGCGTTGACTGTGTCAACATGCCCTTCTTTTGCTGCCAAGTGTAGTGCTGTATAATTAAACTTGCCTCCAATATTAATATTGGCACCGGCTGTAATCAGTGCGTTGACTGTTTCAACATGCCCTCTTTCTGCTGCCAAGTGTAGTGCTGTCCAATTAAACATGCCTCCAATATTAATATTGGCACCGGCTGTAATCAGTGCGTTGACTGTTTCAACATGCCCTTTTTCTGCTGCTCTGTGTAGTGCTGTATATTTATAGTCGTTAACTATATTAATATTGGCACCGGCTATAATCAGTGCGTTGACTGTGTCAACATGTCCATTTCGAGCTGCCAAGTGTAGTGCTGTATATTTAGAGTCGCCAACAATATTAATATTGGCACCGGCTGTAATCAGTGCGTTGACTGTGTCAACATGTCCATTTCGAGCTGCCCAGTGTAGTGCTGTATAATTAAACTGGCCTCCAATATTAATATTGGCCCCGACTGTAATCAGTGCGTTGACTGTGTCAACATGTCCTTCACGAGCTGCCAAGTGTAGTGCTGTATATTTAGAGTCGCCAACAATATTAATATTGGCACCGGTTGTAATCAGTGCGTTGACTGTGTCAACATGTCCATTTCCCGCTGCCCAGTGTAGTGCTGTATAATTAAACTGGCCTCCAATATTAATATTGGCCCCGACTGTAATCAGTGCGTTGACTATGTCAAAATGCCCTTCATGGGCTGCCAAGTGTAGTGCTGTATTATTAAACTGGCCTCCAATATTAATATTGGCACCGGCTGTAATCAGTGCGTTGACTGTGTCAACATGCCCTTTAAATGCTGCCAAGTGTATTGCTGTATAATTAAACTGGCCTCCAATATTAATATTGGCACCGGCTGTAATCAGTGCGTTGACTGTGTCAACATGCCCTTTAAATGCTGCCAAGTGTATTGCTGTATAATTAAACTGGCCTCCAATATTAATATTGGCACCGGCTGTAATCAGTGCGTTGACTGTGTCAACATGCCCTTCTTCTGCTGCCACGTGTAGTGCTGTATTATTAAGCTTGCCAACAATATTAATATTGGCACCGGCTGTAATCAGTGCCTTGACTGTGTCAACATGCCCGTCATGAGCTGCCAAGTGTAGTGCTGTATAATTAAACTGGCCTCCAATATTAATATTGGCACCGGCTGTAATCAGTGCGTTGACTGTGTCAACATGCCCTTCTTCTGCTGCCACGTGTAGTGCTGTATTATTAAGCTTGCCAACAATATTAATATTGGCACCGGCTGTAATCAGTGCCTTGACTGTGTCAACATGCCCGTCATGAGCTGCCAAGTGTAGTGCTGTATAATTAAACTGGCCTCCAATATTAATATTGGCACCGGCTGTAATCAGTGCGTTGACTGTGTCAACATGCCGTGTATGAGCTGCCAAATGTAGTGCGGCATTATTACACATGTCAACAATATTAATATTGGCACCGGCTGTAATCAGTGCGTTGACTGTTTTAACTTCCCCTTTTCCTGCTGCCAAGTGTAGTGCTGTATATTTAGAGTCGTCAACAATATTAATATTGGCACCGGCTGTAATCAGTGCGTTGACTGTGTCAACATGTCCATTTCGAGCTGCCCAGTGTAGTGCTGTATAATTAAACGGGCCTCCAATATTAATATTGGCGCCGGCTGTAATCAGTGCGTTGACTGTGTCAACATGCCCTGTACGAGCTGCCAAATGTAGTGCGGTATTATTATACTTTTCAACACTATGAATATTGGCACCGGCTGTAATCAGTGCGTTGACTGTGTCAACATGCCTTTCTTCTGCTGCCAAGTGTAGTGCTGTCTTATTATTCTTGTTAACAATATTAATATTGGCACCGGCTGTAATCAGTGCTTTGACTGTTTTAACATGCCCTTCTTCTGCTGCCAAGTGTAGTGCTGTATTATTATACCAGTTAACAATACTAATATTGGCACCGGCTATAATCAGTGCGTTGACTGTGTCAACATGCCCTGTACGAGCTGCCAAATGTAGTGCGGTATTATTATACTTGTCAACAATATTAATATTGGCACCGGCTGTAATCAGTGCTTTGACTGTGTCAACATGCCCCTTTTCTGCTGCCAAGTGTAGTGCTGTACAATTATCCTCGTCAACAATACTAATATTGGCACCGGCTATAATCAGTGCGTTGACTGTGTCAACATGCCCTGTACGAGCTGCCAAATGTAGTGCGGTATTATTATACTTGTCAACAATATTAATATTGGCGCCGGCTGTAATCAGTGCGTTGACTGTGTCAGCATGCCCATTATAAGCTGCCAAGTGTAGTGCTGTATTATTAGACTGGCCTCCAATATTAATATTGGCGCCGGCTGTAATCAGAGCGTTGACTGTGTCAACATGCTCTCCATAAGCTGTGCAGTGGAGAGGTGTTAGATCCTCTTCATTTTTAGTATTTATGTCAATGTTATCGAAAATTTTTACATTAATTAAAAACTTCAGTACTTCTAGTAATCCATGAGCTGCAATGTAAAGCAATGATATAACTGAGTTATTAATTTTTTTATTTTCACATAGATCAGTCAAGAGGGTTGAAACATCGTTTTTGTTAACTCTGGCTAAAGTGATCAGTTTATTCATTGTTTTTAATGACCGTGTTTTATCAGCATATTGAATTGGTGCCCAACCATTGATATAGTCTGGTTTGTTAATGATTTCATCAGTTTTTTGCTTCATAAGATATTCACATACTAGAGTATTGCTGTTTCTGTGGTAGTCATCAAACGGAAATAAATCAGTAGTACGGTCTCCCCACATAGCGACTAAATGCAAAGCCGTGCGACCTCCTTGATCTACGTCATTGATATTAGAAACATATTTTGTGACGTCATCTAAATTGTTTTGTATTACGGCTGTGATCAACAGACAGTGTCTAGCCATAAAACTGTCAAAAAAGTACCTAACTGTATCGAATTCTCTATTTTTCATCAGAGCATTGATTAATTTGTTCTCATTTTCCCAACACTCAGACAAATAAAGTGCTGCAAAATATTCCGCATACGTCCTATGAAAGAATACTGGAACTTGAACGGTTTTGTTCATTATAGTTCTCTGTTCTAGTGACATAAAAATTCCACCAAGGTGCAATTTTTCAAAATCTTCTCTTCCACGCTTTAAATTAAATTTAGAAACTACATCCTCAAAATGACCAAATATTGTTAAAAGTGCATACATTTTATATTTCTCAAAATCTACTTCAAACAATTTGTCTTTGTGTGGCCCTGCTGGTTTTTTTTCTACATACAATATATTCATTTTCTTTTCTATATATCTCTCGTATAATTCGACAATGTCTATTTTAATCAGTTTTAGATTCCTTGATTTTTCAATATATTTTTTGCACTGGTCCTGATAAACTTCCGCAAGCAATGAGCATTGCAATGGTATCTCGACAAAAAAATGTCCTCTGTCATTTATAGATACTTGAAGACATTTTACTAGTTCATAAACAAACTCTTTAACTTTGACAATATTATCTTTAGATGGATTTAAAGCCGACACATAGTGCTCAACAAAAAACTTTTGTTGTTCTTCTTGGCCAAAAGCTTTAAGCTGCTGTGGAAAAACACATGTTCTTTCTTGTAACATGGCAGCAGTGACTGATCTTGACGTTATCAACATCTTGTAATTATGGGATACACTTTGTTCGATTACCTTGAGTGCATTATTTCTTGCTTCTTTTGAAAATTCATCGAAGGCATCCAAAATCAATAATATATGTCCATTATCACAATCATATTCAAATATATTTTTAGATAAATCTGTGTCGTGCTGTACATTTTTTAATATATCTTTCAAATCGCTATTACTTTGTAATTGTTCTTCAGTTATTCGTAATATATAAGTTCTATCTTGCTTCAAATGGTCACATAATGTACTTTTTCCGATCCCAGGCTCACCTACTATAATATTAAGGTCACAATTACTATCTAAAGTGATGTCTTCTTCGTACAGAAATCCATTTTCACGGAGAAATTGTTCTGAATTTGTTTGTGAAAATCCGGCCAACCTCAGAACTACTTTGTCTTCCTCGTTCATAATATGAATAAGAAAAAGATTTAGGTCAGATAACGTCCTTTTCAAATTATTGAATTCACTTAATTTGGAAGTTTTAGAGGTCAATTTTATTACGCGACAGCCATTCAATGATTCAATATCTATCACTTTAGTAGACTCGATATATGAACCTTCTTTCAAAGCAATTCTTTCAAAATTCCCAGACAAGCATATCACGTTATTTTTTAAATCTTCAAAAATTGATTGCTTAACCGCAGTTATGGTCAATTTTCTGTTTATGTAGAAATTAGAGGTTTTTTTATGGGAATGTCCAATTTTAACGTCAAACAGTAAAAGCTGTAATATATCGTGAGTTTGAAAACATTCCATAATTTTTTCATCTCTATTTACAAGCTTTTCCAATGTAATGGATTCACCGCAATATGTTAAACTTTTGTCCATTAAATCAGTATCTTGCTTTAAATCTTTTAAATTAGTTAACATTTCATATTTATTTGTCTTGACCACGTTTTGTTGACAATAACCCACAATGATTAATTTATAATTCGTTTTTTCTATTATGGTGATCATTTTTTCCAATAATTCATTGTATACTGTATCGTTGCTTTGTTCAGACTCTACAAGAATTGTCTGATACTGACAATATTGCTGACTCCTCCAGGCTAGAGGAAGATATTCCTTAATCGCTCTTAACGTTAAATGTTTTAAATTTAATCGTAAGTAATTTTGCGTATTGTCATTTTGTAGGCTGCGCTGAAGACAACTTTGAAGAAAGTCGACATAACTCGGCTTGTACTCATTGACTACAATGAGTCTCTTCCCTTCAGTCATCTTAATCCAAGAACTTGAAATATCTTCAGATTTTCTTTGTCTTTCTTCTTCAGTTAATAAAGGCCACCAAGTACTATTAAGGTCGGCGTTATTTTTCGAAACAATGTGCAAAGATTGAGTGTACAGCCATACCACTTTATATAAAATTTCTTCCCGTTGGAACGGTTTTTTCGAGTTTTTCCGCTGTTTTATGAACTCTCGAAAGTTCGTCACCGTGCTGTCTAGTTTAGTTTTATCACATTGATCTCCTAACAAATCTTCCATGCATTTTTTAGTATTTTTATTTTTCAACTGTTTTAGATTAGCTTGGTTACCAAAAAGAAACAAGTCCCTAAAATAATTTTGTTCTTCTTCACTGCTACCGCCACTTGTTATAACAAACTTGTATATTTTACCTTCAAATCGTTTTTCTGTGTTTTCAGAAAATAGTACTTTGTGATAATGTAGTTTTTCGGTATGTTCTTCAATCCTAACACAAGTTTTAGTAGGAGAATTCTGTCCTTTCAAGGATATTTCAAGATTCTGGCATTTAGCTGGATCAATGTTTGCATTTGTAAATATAACAAACATTTCACGATCTCTGTCGATATTGTTCATGATTGGTGATTTACTTTTAATACTTTTGTAAGCTTCGAAATACTTCAGTAAACTAAAATCGTCATTCTTTCCTATCGGTTTTTCAAACGCGTCACTGTGGATCGGTTTGCCGTCCTTCATTTTATGTTTAAGCTGAACGTACAATGTCGTAGTAACAGACTTCTGTTCGGACATTGTGTATGTGAATATAATATCATCAAAAGTCAAAACTTCAGAATGATTCATCGTTATGTTGAAATCAGTAACTGTCGGATCATTGCAAAGTCTAAGGCCGATCAAACCAGTCATTTCCTCTTCATATTCAAAACCTTCTCCGGAACCCTTTCCAGCCATCTAAAACAGCAGAATAGTAATTTTTTGAGTGACACAGAAACTGACTTAAAATGGAAATATTATTGAAATAATTATCATCGCAATTGAAAAACAGTTGGCAAAACCAAAAGTGCACATCCCGCAAGTTTTCCACTGTATTATAGGTAAAGAAAAAAAAATTGAGAAAATAGATTAAAAAAAACAATTAAAAAAATAGAAAAAAAAATTAAAAATAAAATGGAATAGAAAAAAAAATATTACTTGTGTCAGCGGGAATCGAACCCGGCACCTTGCTATTACTGGACTAACGCTTTTAACCGCTCGGCCATACCGATATCGCAGCTTGCGTTGTTATTGTGGTATAGAAGTGTAGCAGTTATTCTACGTAATACACTACATTTACAACAACAGTAAAAGGTATTTTTTTGTTTTTTTAGGTTTTTTTATTTTAACTATTAGCTGTCAAAAATAATAAAATAAAACTGTTTATAAAAATTAAACTACTGAACACATTTATGTGAATTTAAATAGGGTTCTGGTCTGATACTAAACAAAGTGAATAAAATATAACCCAAGGCAATCCAACCAAAATTGCGATCTGTAGAGTCGTGACGTACATACGTACAGACCAACCGACAACTGCTGTTTGTAATTTTCAATTACAATTTTAATAGTATTTATGAACTCGAATTGATTTAAAAATGGTTGTGTTTTATAGATCAGAATCTCTTCTTTTCAAAAAGCTTCAATTTGAATGGATTTCGTGTGAAAATAACTTAGATATAACTTCTTATATGAACGAAAGTCAGCTCTGACGCACAAAGCGATAATAAAGCACATACCGCTAGCTTAGCGGTATGTGCAACAATGTTACTAAAATATGTTTTATTTACTTTTATTCAAAACTAGTTGCTCCCCGCGACTCCGCACACGATTGTGATGAAACACGGTAGCAACAAATGTAGTTGAGCTTTTCTATATATAAATATTATATATAGAGGAACAAATGAAAAATACCTAAGTAAACAAAAAACTATGATCTAACTGCTAGAAAACAATTTTTTAAAGCGCGCGTTGAGACACAACCATCCGCAATAGCCCGCGCGACAGGCAGCCTTTGTGATATTAAGTCGTTGGAGAGGGAAGCAGTGTCTAAAAGTTTCGGGTTAAAGTCTCGACAGTGACATTACTGGAAAGTAAATATTTCTTATATAGTATTGTAACTGTAACAATGTGAAATCTAATTATTGACATCAATTTTTTTTTCAATGCAAATGTATTTTGATGAACTACAGTTTTTAATAGTCTAAATTACTCCTTATAACATTACCTATCTGCAGTGAATCAAAATCGGGACCGGAGATTAGCGGGAACAAACAGACAGACAGACAAAAACTTAAAAAATTGTTTCTTTGTTATAAGTACCGTAGGTATATACTTTCATATTATGCATTTAGTAAAAAGCTGTTAAGTATAAACAGACACTTCAATTTTATTTATCTGTATCAGTGGCGGATCCAGGATTACGGCAAGAGGGGGGTCTTGAAAATTTTTTACTCCTTTTGCGGAGAATTCATGAAAAACATGAAAAGCTTTTTTTTATTGCGCAGTAAGATTTTAATTTGGGATTTTTGATTCTCTGGAAGGGGGGGTTTGAACCCGAAAACCCCCCCCGTGGATCCGCCACTGATCTGTATAGATGACTAAAGTGTAGAAGGCAATTTAAAGCCTTGAAAAAGACTTACTTGAAGTCGAAACATAGGCAAATAAAAAAAAATTACACGTGTACAGTTCAAGATTACCTCTTAATTTATTAGCTACTTATTAGCTAATGTTAAAATAATGACTGATAGGTTACCTTAGTTATTTTTATAAAAATTCTGCCCAGTGCAAGCTACTGTACAATTAGTGTTCCGTGTCACCAGCCAGCCACTTGTGTATTCTACAGCCAAATTTTGGTTCTGCAGTTAGAAAGAAATAAACAATTAAATTATTTATAACAATTGATTGCTCTAAATTTTTTCAATGCTGATATTTTTTTTTGTTCTTTTTAGGATTCTATTTTTTCTAAAATGATATTTAATTCAATAAAGCAGGGGTCGGCAACCCGCGGCCCGCGAACCTATACCTTGCAGTCCGTGACTGTTTTATAAATAAAAGTCTTATATACCTACCTACATAAATAAATAATTAAATTAATTTTCACAAATTGTTACGTTATTATTTTTTTTGTGGGGGTTGGTTGGTTAAAATAAACAGGTTCGAGCGTTAAAGTTTTAACACGTATAATTTAATATAAAAAAAATAAAATGACAAATTATGACAATACACAAAATATATAATGAAATAAACAATATGTTTCAAATGGCTAATTTACCTTCATCGGTCAGTAATGAACGCCTCCATTAATTAATATTACCTAGGTCCGACGTTCACCCGGTCTTTCAATACCTTTTTATTGTTGAACACAAACGAAAGTTTTGTGTTAACAATCGGTCAACTGAGTACTTTTAATTAAATACCCTCATTAGTGCAAATAACGATATTATTTGTACGGTCACATTCAATTTTAATAATAATAAAGTTCATGAGTCTAGCGGTCTGAAGGACCCTAAACCCGGGCGGGACTCTAATTATATTTAACTCGGATCTCTAGGTCATTCCTACGTTGTGTTTTTTATTAGGCCCTTACTTATATCCTCAGCACGGTCATTGAATTTAATATGGTCGTTGTGGTCGATGTACGCTAAGGTCTGGAACAGACGAAATGCCCCATCATGAACCAGAACCCTCGCGGTGGTCAAGCAGTGCGTTATTAGAAGACACCGGGAAACATACTGGAGCAGACGAAAGCCCGATCATACACCAATAGTTTCCAGATCTTCGGCAAGCGAGCTGAGAATGAACCCACAAAATGCTGAAGTAGACGGAACACGATCATAAACCAGCACTTAAAAGGCTATTCAAAGCTTTCCCCGTTAGGCAAGATAGGCCATACTAGGATAGACGAAACACGATCATAAACTAGTAAGACACTGAGCCAACAGAGCGCCGAGCAGTCACTGAAAGACGAATTTTTAGGCGCACTTCTGCTTGATACCAGTAAATATCGACCCGCAGTTGTTCCGGCCGCTAATTATTTTTAACAAAAATATTAATTAAAAAGGAAATTAATGAGTAGCCATCTATTGGTGAACAGCATAAAATTAATTGCATAAAATCATAAATACAAGTTCAATAGGACATGGCGCTAACATCCTCAATATCACAAGAAAAAGGATTTTGTAACGATATTAATTTGATGGTTAGGTAACGACCGGTATTACTTAATACCGGTCGTTACCTAACCATAGACGCGTTAGAACACAGCTTTGTATACCTTCGACTGTATACAAATTTAAGTATACCAAAATTGCATGTCAATATTAATATCATCAAATTAATATCGTTACAAAATCCTTTTTCTTGTGATATTGAGGATGTACCTGGTCAATTACAAATGAACGTGATTGATCTCCAATCTAATGATACTCGCAAAAACTCTTTCTTTGAAATTAAAGATCTTGTTAAATTTTATGTCAGTTTGCCATCTAATTTTGACGAATTGAAAAGGTTTGCTCTGCAATTAATTACAATTTTTGGTAGTACTTACTTATGCGAACAAACCTTTTCGATTCTCAATTACAGAAAAAATAAGTTTGCTTCTCGTCTCACAGACGAGCATATGAGAGCTATTCTACGAATTGTAACTACAAACCTGGAAGCTAACATACAACAAATAGCCACTCAAATACAGCCTCAAACGTCACACTAATTTTTGTAAAAGATCAGTTCTGTTTTGAAGCTCTCAGTAAAATTTTTTATAAAATTCAAATAAAATGTTTTCGAATTTTTAATATCACAAATACCTATTATTAAAATTATGAACAAGTGCGGCCCGCCTTTATTTCAATTTGCCACTATGTGGTCCTTGCTTGCTAAAAGGTTGCCGACCGCTGCAATAAAGAATAAATTAAAAAAAAAAATAAAAATACATCATATACCTATATTGTTTATTTTGTATTTCAATCAATAAGCTTTTGTGCATAAAATGAAAAAAAATAGGTTAATAAAAGTTAAAGGGTTTTATTGTACAATCGATAATCATCATCATAGGCGGCTTTGATTAAACTAAAATAAAATCGTGAGGGGCATTTATAGTTAGGTACATTGTGGTCGAAGAAAACAGTCGAAAGTTTTAAATATTAATTCAAATCTAAAACAAATAAAAGTTTTCTACTAAATTCCTCCCACGATTATATTTTAGTTTAATCCCTATTGTGACTCATAATTATTTTCTAGTTTTTAGTACATCATCGATTGTACAATAAAACCGTTTAGCTTTAAATTTTTTTACCTGTTTTAATTTTTAAGTTTTTAGTGTACTAAATAGTAAAAGTTATATTTGCATCCGGACGAAAGCCGGACCAGTCAGTTAGTTACTGTAATATTGCATTGTTATTGGATCTACACACCTATGCAAAATTTCAACTCAATCGGATAGCGGGAAGTAGAATAGAATAGAATATATTTTGTCAAAAGAAATGAATACATTAAATTTGACATGTCAAAAAAAGAAGCTTAAAGCTATAAGTTTAAAAATTCTGTTATAGTGTAAAATTCGTTCTTAATTAAAAATTCTTTTATTTTATTTTTGAAGGTCGCAATAGAAGCTAGGTTTTTATATTCCGACGGCAATTTATTATAAGCTCGGATAGCAAAGTTATGAGGACTATTTAAAAAAAAACGTTGAAAAAGCTGTCCCAAGATTTGGAACAAAGAAACACAGAAACAAAGACATATACGGAGTCAAGCTAAATACAAGCGTTTACTAATAATAACTTCGGTCAATTACAATATTTGTAAGTTTTACGTTTGAAATACAGATTTTAACAAAACTAATTATGGATAATGGTTGTAAGTTATGTCACTCCATGACTGGTTATTGATATAGTAGTTAAATTAATTCAACTTGTCTAATAATGTTTAATGTAGGTACTATTTTTATATACGTTTCAAAATAAAGTTTGATATATATTTTATTCACCGTAATTGTTGATGCCTTATGGTAATATAAGTTTTGTTTTTTCGTTACATTTTTAAAAGTTATCAAAAGTAGGGTCCTATTTTCACTACACTCTCTTCTATTGCTTTAGTTACATATGGCGTCTTTGTCGTAACACTCGTAACTCCTACTAGAATAACTTCAATTTGAACTAATAAACAGACAACATTGACAACTGTAGGTGTATACTGTTGTATTCGTATCGTAATTTTTTTTTATCAAGTTCGATAAAAAAAATGCAAATGTCATTTCATACTTACAGTGCTAACTGCTGACGATTAGAATTTAAAAAAAGCGTGGCTCACAGATTCACAGACATATAGGCGCTTCCTGCAGTTAAAGCTTGGGTCGCGCCTAAAAAACTTTAATTACACTATAATTTAAATAACATATTTTTTTTTACGTTCGCGTTGTTAATATAATTATTTTTCATTGATTTCAATGACACATTGACCAATTTTGTACAGCTGAACATATAAATAGGTTGATAAAAATGATATCTTAAGATAAAATAATGTTATAGATATATATGATTAATGATTAGGTAGGTATAGCAATGTCCTAAAGTGTGTTGATAAATAATATTTGTCAATATGTATTTGCTTTTAATACTTAAGAGAAGGGAACGGATATTTTTTAAACGGTTTTATTTAGCTTGACCCTGTAAATTTGTTTATAACTATCTTTGTTTCAAATTTTGCAACATTTTTTCAACAATCTCGCGTTATCCGATTGAGTTGAAATTTTGCATACGTATGTAGTGCCGATGACAATACAATATTATTAACTGACCGGTCTGGTTTTCGTCCAAATGCAAATCGCACTTTTAATAAAACACACTAAAAACTTGAAAATATTTATTGTAGGTATACCTACAATACGGTTTTCTTGTACTATCGATAATGTACTAAACACTAGAAAATAATTATGAGTCACCGCGTAGTGAGCTTTGATTAAAGTAAAATAAAATCGTGGGGGCATTTATAGTTACAGTATCCTCAGATGAGAAATATTTTCTTGTTTCATACTTTCCAGTTTTTGAACTTATTTTTTATTTAAATTATTTATTATTTAAATTATTTTTTTTAACCTATTTTTAATTTAAATTATTTTTTTAACTTATTTTTTATTTAAATTTTTTTAACCTGTTTTTATTTCAATTATTTTTTTTAACTTATATTGACGTGATAACGTCTTATAAATTGATGAAACACCGGCTGCATGCACGAAAAAGTGTAACGTTCCGAAAAGTGTTTGTTCCGCCTGACCCTGTGCGTGCAAGCGAGAGCGCAGTATAAGCGATAGAGAAGCACGATCGGCGTCTGCTTGTACGCATTTCTTTTCTCACTCTTCTCGCGTGACGTCAGAGAGTAGTGTGCGTTCAACTGAACGCACGATAATGGCAATATGGCGCTAATAATAATTAATAAATGTCATTTTATTTTGTTAAAAATAACTGTTCGCCGTCATTATGGATAAAATATGATATTATTCACAACGAATGGAAATGTATTGATCACTTGATAGTTTGTACACAAACGCAGCTACATTTTGTATCAAAAACAAATCTTGGGAGATATCTGCATTTCATAACAGCAGATAAATTATACGGTTTGTTAACAAATATATAATATATATACATTCTTTTAAATGTCTTTTATAATTGCTTAAAAATATGTATTTTGCTTTGGTTGATCAAATTATTAGTCGGTAAAAATATGGTTTGACAGCTACTAAAATTTAGGTTATGTATTATAAAATATGATATTCGAGCGGAATACGTTATCACGTAAAACTATCGTCCGTAAACCGACTTTACAGACAACCAATTTTTTTTATTTGTTTTCAATTTGCTCCCTCTGGGGCCAAAAGTCAAAAATAAATGTAGCCTATGTTACCCGCACCATAAGAACGAATCGATTGACACCTTATTTATCAAAATCGGATGAATAGTTTAGGCGTCACGGTGGAACATCAGTAAATACAAACTCATACAAAGACCCCTAAATTCATAACCCTTCCTTTTGGCTTCGCTGCAGTCGGGTAAAAATAAAAAAAATCGAATATCTCAAAAACGATTCTAACGATTTTGATCAAATGTCATAATTCGACATGTCATTAACGATACAAAATGTTATAAAAAAATTATTAGAATTCGTACATTTAACAAGCTAAACAAAAAAATGTCAATACCTTTAATAAATTGATTTAAACGAAATAAAAAAGATTTTAATTTAGTATGTGTTTTAATTTTTAATGTAGGGTCTGGTCCACTAACACACCCTAAATCTTATAAATGGCCCTTTAGAAAAATCAGTCTGACACCCCTGGTCTAGTGTGTGTTGTGCAGGTCGTGTAGGTTTATGCTTAACAAGTGTGCGCGATCTTTTAGTGCTAATAACTTAAAATTGATGCACTATGTTTATTTTTTTTTCGTATATGTTGTTTTTTTTTGTTTCTAAAAAAAAGTCGTTTTTCATTTTTTGCGACAAGTTACCGATAAAAAAAATCAACGGTCGATGCAGTTCTGTGAAAAAATCAGTGCGGTGGACCAGTACCCTTTTTTTAGATTTGCATCCCTGCGTCAAACCCATGCACAGAGTGACTTTTTGATATTCTTGTCACGTACGAAGTCAGTTCTGTATGTGAAGAAGGTGAAGTTACTAGAAGGTACTAGCACGGTATCGCGCAGCCACGACATCGTCGTTTGACGACGCGATGCAAAAATTCCAGCCAGACCTGTAGGCTCCGTCTGCAAGTCCCCTGTCGCTCGGGAAAAGTTTCAGTGTCCTGCGTAACACTGTGTGAATGCATACACTGTGTTTGGTACTTTGGGATTCACGGCTTGTCTAGATTTTTAAGCCACTTGACGACCTGAAATAAAGTCAAGTTCAAGTCAAGTATTAAATAAAACCGATCAAGTGCGAGTCGGACTCGCACATGAAGGATTCCGTACCGTAGTACGAATGCAAAGAGGTAGCAAAAAGCCAATATCGGAGATTTTTTAAAATTTGCATGGCGGCCATTTTGAAATTCGCCATCTTGTTTTTCTTTTATTTTTGTATATTGTTAATAGGACTGAACACGCATGCTTAATATCAGTTTATTCGAAGATTTTTTCCAATGTATATGGCGGCCATTTTGGAATTCGCCATCTTGATTTTTCATTATAGAGAAATATACACTCTGTGAAGGAATTGTACCTGAAACGTAGCTTAATAAATAACCCTTAATATGATAATGCTCAGTTTCATATTTAAGTAATGAATTTTCAAAAACACCGTTCATTTTGACCCCTCTACACTGTACTCCCCCCTTAAGTCAAGTCAAGTCAAGTAGTAACAATAAAAAATCAAATCAAGTAAGTAGTGAATTTTAAAAAACCTTGAAATTTCAAGTCAAGTAGTTAGTAAAAACGTCGACCTACTCGACTTGATGAATCCCCGTGCGTGCTGCGCGTCTGTCAACCTCATCTCTTTCTTCTTCTCCACTGTCTAGTTACTTCTTTTGAAGACATCTTAAAGTTAATTATCCCTTAAACTAACCCATCGCTGTGTTGCTAGTCATTTATAAGTAAGCACAGGCACGGATACAGTCTTGAAACTATCTTACGTCCCTATAATATAATAGGATTCGTGTTTATATTTAGGGTAGAGTGGGTACACGGTAAGAGTTTGGCCACTACATTGTCTATCGCTGATTGGTTGCCGCCATTTTAAATTACTTCGGCATTTACCTAAAATGTGTGTTCGTTGCCATGGTTATACAATAGTTTTGTTGTGTTTTCCAAAATTTTCTTCTGGGGAAATGTTTCGTGAAAAATTATAAAAATTAATAATATAAGGTTCGTATGATTTTAAATGCTGTGTCATTCCTATATAAAATTAACAATCAGTTATAATTTTGGGTGAGGTAGATAGTTTTCTAAATTGATTAAACTAGTAAAATAATAAAATTATTATTAGGGGATATACTAAACTAACACACTTACCTAAAGTGGCTTACCTACCTTTTCCGGCCGTCTGTGTTCCTGACCTTTTGTTAGTTGGGTCCGAGGCATTTTCGTGGTCCTGTTTCCAATATCGTTATGGTCCATCCATCTTGTGTCCCCGTTTTATATATGTGGTTGTGGTAATATATTTAGTCAGAATTATTTATAGTTTAGTTAGTGGCTGAATACACAAAAGTGTAAAAGCTAAAAATTTATAATTAAAAATAAATGCTGCATCAAGTTGAAAAATGTTTGAAACCTATCTTACAATCAATGTGTCCGCTAAAATTTTAGAATTTGTGATATGTTCCGTTATGGGAAAGATTTGGGAAACATGGATGTATGTCTTGTCAAATTGAAAAACGTATCTACATAAAGAATATTGTAATTGACTTTTTTATATTAGATATTGTGTCCATCATGATAAAAATATTAAGAAACAATCACAGGTATGTGGACAAAAATATTAGATTAATTCATTGTACAAAACGTCGCACAATGCCACAATTAATATTATGCACTAATATTTTTGTCCACATACCTACCTGCGATTATTGTGTAATTGACGATAATGGTTATTTTATTAATTTTCAAATATGAACTATTATTTAATATATTAATGAGGGTTTTTGGCGTATTATAAATATTATTTTTTGCATTATAAAATGTATTTCATTTAATATGGCGGCTTTTGGTTAATTGGCTTCACTCTCTCTCTACACCCTCTCTAATTTAGGGGAGACTGGAGCGTATGCTCACTAACAGCAGACGTATAAAAACTGAAGGGTGTCCAAAATGAATATTCTGATTGAAATTGGCTTCCATTTATACAAAATTTCATTGAATGTTGTACCATTTAACAGACGTCAACTAAACCATAAGTGCCAAATCCTGCCGACAATATTATAGTATGTATGTCCTAAAAGGTGCGGGCATTGTGGCTTTATTACATGGACTTAAGTTTGTTTTTAGACAAAATAAAAGAAATTTCTTCTTAATACATCCCTTAAAATAATATTTGTTTTGTTAATTTTAATATAATTATCAATCCAACATCTGCACCAAATTAAACATTCAATAAATAAATATTGGCAAACTAGTGTTTTCATAAAATTTGTAAGTCCGGTTCTGTCGAGTCGATTTTACTAAAATTTTAGCAACACATTTTAATCCAGATACTTAAACTACAATCATCACCTCCCTCATCATGAAAAACGTTAAAATTTTCCTTATTTTGAAAAAAATGCAATCGAGAAATTTGAAATTTGTATAAAATAACACACTTTATTTCACTCTGGTAATATGTCTTGCCATTGAAATGAATCGCTAGACATCAAAGGTAATAAATTCAGATTATTTAGATGTTGTGTTAACAGTATAACCCTTCACTTTTGGCTTTAGCGTAATTGGGTAAAAAAATCACATGTGAAATAAAACAAAGAAAACAAAGACAGCATAAAAATGAAAAGATAAAGATTATTTATAATTTGCTTATCTTCATAAAAAATAAAACGCATTGAAATCTGTCAGGTACACACTGATTGCACCGATTAAAACAAAATATTATGACGATAAAACTGGGTATTAATTGGCAAATGAAAACAAAACATGGATGGTGCAAATATCGAATATTATGTTTATATTTGCAAAGACTAATTAATTATCATCTAAATAGTTGCTACAAATACATGAAATATATTGAGAGTCCTTGTCAGTGTATATTGAAGTGTGTACAGATATTGGAATGATAAAACAGCTCCCGAGAATTAAAAAAAAAATATTTTTGTGATGTGTATTCAAGGGTATTTTTTTTATTTCGTTCAGAAATCTATATAATATACTACATAAACATTTAAATATCAGAATGCATACACTTAAAAACAGATAAGATAATAGTAGTTTATATATTTGAAACTAGCGGTCCCGTCCGGTTTCATCCGGGTGTAAAAGAACGAATGGGCAAGGCAGGAACATGAGTACATACATTCATCTTAGTTTACCGAGATGAATAATGTTGTGTCCAAATGTCATGATGATCGGAGTTACCGTTCAAAAGTTTTTGTCGATAACAAGCAGTATTTATACTTTTTTTAACTAATAATTTTTTTTTTAATTAATTAAATACAATTATAATAAATTTAAATGTAAACCTTAGAGGAAAGCAATGTAGAAAATAAAAACATATTCGCCCAACGTGGGGCTCAAACCCACGACCCTGACATTGACAGTCGCATGCTCTACCGATTGAGCCAGCCGTGGTTGTTTACTCACAACGCTAATATGAGTATATTTAGTTAGTGCATTTCACCTGAATAGAAGCTTATTTTTGAGATACATTTTGCAACATTTTTCATTAATGCTCCGTTTCTAATAGTTGTAGCGTGATATTATATAGCCTATAGCCTTCCTCGATAAATGGGCTAGCCAACAAAAATATTTTTTTTTGTATTTGAACCAGTAGTTCCTGAGATTAGCGCGTTCAAACAAACAAACAAACTCTTCAGCTTTATATATTAGTATTATATATTATATATTAGTATTGATAAAGCATGTTTTTATGACATTTTGTGACATTTTATTAATAATAAGAGATTTGCGATTTTTAAGTCACAAGTAAAGGAGGAAATCCTAAAACCGTAAATTTGTAGTTACATCACAAAAAAAAATATTTTTTTGTGATTATAAATTATTTGCAGTTGGTAAACTGACCGCGACCTAATGTCGCTGTATAAGGACAACAGTTTTTCAACGGCAAAGCGGGCAAAATCTTTGAGATTCGATTCCTATGATGGACGAACTATTTACGATACCCTCAGTGTGCGAATTCGACTCGCACTTGAACGTTTTTTTTTGTTATATGGGAAAAATCGCAAAAAAACGTTTTTCCATATTAACAGAGCGTTTTGCATTGCGACTGGTGTTTTTCGTTCTGATTTTACTTGAAAATGAAGAAGTCGAATCACCGATAAACTGTTTGGAAAGTTTCACCTTAACAAAGACTAATCCGTGTCTGATTGTTCTGGAAAGTATGTCTTTGTGGGGGTTTTGACGGTAAGACGGCGGGATATAACATAAGTATTCGAAAGCGAACTCTCCGCGCGATGTACAAAAAGTTAGTCTGGAGGGAAAGAAGGATCAACGAATAACGATTAGTAGTGAACGGAGATGTCCTGTAGGTATATTTAAGTCCCTGCCTTCCTGTGGACAGGCCTGTGCAATCGATTCACTAAACCAGATCACGACAGTTCGAAAGTAATAACTTTTATAATACGTCGGCCCGGTATAGTCATCGATGCAAGTTCCTTCAACAATGTAGGTTAAAGATGGTTGACCGATTCAATGATATGTCCTTATGATCAATATCAGTTCGGTACGAAAAAAATTCCAGCCAATTGGGCGACGGGACCATTCCAACTTCAAAATGTCGACATTTGATAGAGTAAAATCAAACTTCTGATATCGCGTGAGGTGACGCGGGTAATGTCTAGTATTCAATATGATATTTGCTATTCGTTGCCGTGGTTACCTACATAATATGTTCCACGCATAGAGTTATTAGACTAGAGAACGCGAGTGAGCCGTGAAAGTGCCTGCAATTCAGAGAAAGAACAGTTCCTTGTCTCTATGGTAACTAATGATACAAAAAGATGCTGATTTAAGTAAACAAATATCTAGTTTTCTGCAGCGTTCTCTCTCTCAACTGAGGACACTTTCACTTAAGCAAGTATACGAACTAGCGTAGGTACTCTAGTTACTTATATCTCTACGGTTCCACGTCTTGTAAAAATTAATCAAAGCATGTTTAATTAGTTTATTTCTGACAGATCTACAAAAGAAAAGAACAGCTGATTTTTTTTCATTTTCAAAATATTTAGAAAAAATAGTATATTGTGCGACTAGTGAGAGAAGGAGAAGATTCCAATTTGCCGCACGAGCGTAGCGAGTGCGGTAACACGCACGGGAGTGGAATATTCTCCTTAGATCAATGGTCGCACATAATATTTTATTCAACTAGCACGAGTAATATGTAATCAGGGCCCTGATAAAAGAGGGAAAAATAATAAATCACTTCATTGATTGACGTATACACCGCCCTCGATGCACACAAGATGGCCCTGACTTTCACTGAATTGCGATGCTGTTTTCATATATACAGTACCGTCTATCACGTTCCTATTGATCCAGAAGCTGTGCAGTTTTTTTTCATTATTTAACGGCTTGGTCTTGCTACTGCGTTCCTATTGGTTCAGAAAATTCATTATCTCACAGTACGGCTCATTATTAGCACTCTACGCGTCAACATGAAGTAATTTATTATTTCTCCCGAATTTAGCAGGGCCCCGAAATTACATATTACTCACGCGTGTTGAATAAAACATTTTATTCAACACGCGTGAATAATATATAATTTTGGGGCCCTGCAAAATTCGAGAGAAATAATAAATTACTTCATGTTGACGCGTAGAGTGCGACTAATAAGCCGAAACTGTACGGTAATATATTACTGTACAGTTTCTGGACTAATAGGAAGGCAGTAGCGATTTGTATATATGAAAGCAGCATCGAAATTCAGCGAAAGTCAGGGCCATCTTGTGTGCATCGAGGGCGATGGATACGTCAATCAATGAAGTGATTTATTATTTCTCCCTCTTTTATCAAGGCCCCGATTACATATTATTACTCGTGCTAGTTGAATAAAGTATTATGTGCGACTATTGATCGAAGGAGAATATTCCACTCACGTGTAACCGCACTCGCTACGCTCGTGAGGCAAATTTCACGCTCATGGAATCTTCTCCTTCTCTCACTAGTCGCACAATATACTATTAACAATAACTTTCTTGAAAAAATAAATAGAATAATAAGTTGTTATGAAAAGTATACTATTATTATATAAAAAACATCGTTATAGCATATATCTCCTTCGCGCATGCGCCGATTGTCCCAAAAAAAAATAGGACTCTTCATATTTGCACACCAAACATCCTCCCAAAATTTGGTTTCAATCCGTTCATCCATTTCACTTGTATCGTGCGATTTGAATGTTTTACAAACCCGTCGTATATTTTGCATCCATCATGACTGAAATAAAGTTTTTTGCTGAGGTAAAGCAAATCGTTAAGGATAATAGTTACGGTGTGGTGTATAGAGTAGTTCGCGGTTGAATGTATGCCGTGTACCGTGAATTGAAGCCTGCTATCCTGAAAGGCGCTTTTATTAAATTTAAAATTACTGTAGCATGAAATGATTAAGCGTTTATTTACAAAATATCACACATACACACACATATCAATTCATAGAGGTTATGCGTGTGATAATATACGGACGCTTCAAAATATTAATGTCATAAACAAATATAGGTACAGTCGAAACTTTAGGGATTCGCGGCTTGTCTTGGTTTTCAAGCCACTCGAATTAAGTTGAAACCAAGTCAAGTGTTAAAATTCGAAAATCAAGTTAAATAGCTACTCACATAAATAATTAATAGAAAGGGACCTTTTGCTCCCCGTAATTAGTCACATTCTAAACGAACTCAGTGAAAACAATTCTATATAGTTAGAGAGCTGATGTGCAAAAAAAACATGTCGTCCCAACTTTCTGCCGCCTGGTAAATAAGCTATTTAAGTAATTTAGAGCATTTTTTCTTCTATGATACTAGTGGTCCCGCCCGGTTTCACCCGGGTGCAAAAGAACGAATGGGGAAGAAAGGGACATGAGTACGCACATTCATTTTAGATTACCGAGATTAATGTTGTGTCCAAACTTTATAATGATCGGAGTTACCATTCAAAAGTTTTTGTCGTTAAAAAGCAGTATTTATATACTTTTTTTAAGTAATAAAATTTCTTTCAAGACATATAATAAATATTTAATTTTAATTAGTCGTAATAAAATTTTAAAAAATTGAAATGTAAGCCTTAGAAGAAAGCAATGTAGAAAATAAAAAAAATAAAAATATATATTCGCCGACGTGGGGCTTGAACTCAAAACTCTGGAATTAGGAATCTTGCACTCTACCGACTGAGCTATTCGACCTGTAACCGTCGTGCGCTAATATTGCAATATATAGTGAAGGCATTTCACTTGATAATATTTGTCGAACGAACTAATTTTGAGGTACATCTTGCAACATTTTTCATTGATGTTCCGCTCCAATTGGTCATAGCATAATATTATATAGCCTATAGCCTTCCTCGATAAATGGGCTATCCAACAAAATTTTTTTTTTTCAATTTGAACCAGTAGTTTCTGAGATTAGCGTGTTCAAACAAACAAACAAACAAACTCTTCAACTTTATATATTAGTATAGATATAGGCGGAATCTGCAGGACCCATTTTAAGATAAAGGGGATAAAAATGGTTAAAATAAAAAAATCGGTTTTAGGTTCTGCATGTGGAACGGTTTTCTGTAATGCATTAATGATTTCTATCGCTACAATATCAACAAAACTTACGATGTTGCGTCTTAAATACGTTTGCCGTATATCTCTCTTGCATATGCTTCATAATATACAAGACATGGCTGGTATAACTCAAATTAACAACAAATTAAAATGAATGGAGAGACGAGTGTCTAGCGCTGACTGTTGAGAGTTTGTTACCTTTTCGGTTCCGGTGTAAGTAAATACAAAGGAGTGGTGCAGATGAGCATGTGGGAGGAACGCAGCCATGCAGTGAACCACTTAAGCACGATACACACCGTAAGCAAACCCCCTCACGAGAAACATTGAAATGTAGCTGCAGTTGCAGTTGCAATACAAAATTTTGTGGAAATTAATAATAATAATAACAATTTTTGCCTTATGTTCCCGGCGACATTAAGTCCGTTGTCGAGAATGAATCGTGTAAAAATTTATGAAACTATTCATTCAGTACTACCAGACAACAGGGCCCGATCCAGCTATTTCGCCGCTCCGGGCAAAATAATATTTGCTGCCTTTTACCCATGCGTTGTTCCATAGATGGTTTAATTTTGTTTTGTTTAACCATCTTTCAAATTTTTGCCGCCAACGCCGCGCCGCCCTCAATTTTACCGCCCCGGGAAATTGCCCGGTTTGCCCTCCCCTAAATCGGGCCCTGACAGACAACTTTCAGCTACAAAGCCTGATATAGTTCTTCTTGATAAAACCACGCGAGTTTTGTATGTCATCGAGTTCTCAGCTCCTGCTGAAACGAACATAGTCGCGAAGAAGACTGAGAAGCGGACAAAATATCAAGACCTTCTTTTTGACCTCAGGAAGCAGTATCCAGAGTATTCTTATAATTGGTGTTTTTGAAGGAGCCAAATCGTCACTGTTGGCAAATATAAAATCTATTTCGACATGCCAGTGTAATGCTAAGTCAGTAGTCTATCGCATGCAAAAAGCCGTGCTTACTGGGTCACTCCGTGTACTCCGTGCGCACGACCCAAACTCACTGTAATCGCTCGTTTCATGGTTTGAGTTGCAGTTATAGTTGCTCCGCAAGTATCCCTTGTATGACGGTGACGAACCTGAAGTTTTGGATGCTTCTGGATGCAGAATTCTTTACGGAATTTTTCCTTCTCATAATAATAATAATAATCATGTGTTTAACGTCGGTTTCTCGATTACATTCCATTTATCACACTTGCCGTTATTTTCTACATTTTTGACGTGATAACGTCTTATAAATTGATGAATCACCAATCTTATAAATTGATAAAACACCGGCTGCATGTACGAAAAAGTGTAACGTTCCTAAAATCCTAACGTTCGTAACGCGTAACGCGTAACGTTCCGCCTGACCCTGTGCGTGCTTTTTGCTAATTTCTCGCTCAATTTAAATCAGATCGGTTTGAAACCAGTCTTAAACGAAAGAGGAGAACATTTTACATAGATTTCGTATAACAGAATATGCCTAAACAGTTTTTTATACAAATTTATATAGAAAAATAGCTGTATAAATGCAATGTTGTCTAATGCATGGCGCGACGCGGTCGGTCGTCTTTGTTTGCCGTACATGGAAATTAGAAAATAACGTATGTCTTGTCTTAACATGAAAACGGCTGCATTTCTAATGTTTAATTCAATTTTTTGACATTAGTATTTTGTGAAATGCAACGCCTTCTAAGTTAACTATTGGAATAACTAATTATTATTAGAACATAATACTTTGACAGTTGCAAACGTCACTTTTGACATTTCTTATCATTCCGACACCAAGGAGAAGCGGATTGAAACCAAATTTTGGGAGGTTTAGGTTATGTATTACGGAATACGTTATCACGTAAAACTATCGTCTGTAAACCGACTTTACAGACACCCAATTTTTTATCTTCAACTAATTAATAGAGCAATGGGCGAATGAAGAAATTTTTTTTGGTCATTACGAAAAGGTAAGAAACTTTTGATCATAGGAGTTTGACAAGTCATTGGCCATGGACTTGAATAAGGGAACTATCTCGATATTTATCAGGAATTATTGAGGAAAACCGTGGAAAACCTCAACAAGATGGTCGGTACAGAAATTTCCGTTTCTCGGCGAGAGGCAGCACGACAAAGTCCCAGCCACATCTGCCCCCGCCGGGATTCGAACCCGGTACCTCCCGAATGCGAGTCCAGTGCTCTCATCACTACGCTACAGCACTCGGTTTTGGTTATTGGCGATACCAGAGAGTCGAGTTTGCACCAGTTGCAAATGCCGACTGCCCAATTCTAATATACATTTTAGGGGGAATAATGGCAACTGGAAGAGATCTAAATATTGGTTTGGTAAAATCGCATTACTTTTGTTTTACTTTACTTACTAGTGCGAAAAAGAGTCTTTTTACAACCGCTATACAGACACGAGAAGCAGCTATTTCCAGCTATATTCAAAAAAATGTTGTATACCAAATAATTAAAAAAAAAATATAATTTGGATTTTGTAAATTTAATAATTATATAAATTTAATATATTTAAAATTGTATTCACAATAATTTATAACGTTAATAAAGGTTCCATATTCTGGACTACTTATAATTAACATACAAAATTGTTTGATATACCAAATATAATTAATAAAAAAATAATAAAATAAAATAAATATTTTAAATAGGTCCCAAGGAAGACATAAAAGACAAAAAACTTAATGCCGAAACGTTGAGGCCATTGAAAATGTTTAGCGAAAGAATATGTTTTTTTTTTTTTAAATTTGCCTTGTAGTATTGGTTTTTGTAAAAAAAGATGTACCTAATATGAACAGCCCTGTATAAGTGTTATACAAGGAGCTGGAAATTATGTAATCAATTGTAAATTATAGCTGTATAATTTAATAAACGAACAATAAAATAGACAGTCCAACGCTCAATAACGTGTTTGATTGCTTTCTATTACGGTGACAACGCGTCATTTAGTTTATCCTTCTTTAAAATAATAAAAGCAATCATATTTTTTTAGTGTATATCTGCGCGGCGGTAAATATTGCACATCGACCTTTGGAAAGAGACTATCTGTTATGGGAAAAAGTTATTGACCTCTTTAAGAGTTAACTCTCATAACAGATTGTCTCTTTCCACAGATCGATGTGCAATATCTCATTATAAAGATAGTTTTTTAGTACCTTTGAGTTACGTACTATTGGTATGGTACTCACTACGATAAATGTTTGCAATATAAAGGTGCCAAATACGAGTTTAAAAAATAAAAAATTATCTGAATGGTATTTAACAGTTTTTCATTATTACCTAATCACGTATAAAATTTCATCTATTGAAAATTAATAAGGTAAAAGATCCGCCAAAAACTAACGAATACGGATACGGATCTTTCTTCTCCCTCGGATATCCGCGGATACGGATACGGATATCCGGCACATCACTAGTTAGCACGATAACTCTCAAACGAAATTTGGTCCACATGTTGGCATCTATCACCGCACGAAGCCCATTTAAAATGAACCTGATTGGGCCATTTTTATGGTGGTATTTAGGGGTTGAAGAACGTTTTTGAGATCAAAAATGCCAAAAAAGTTCTCAGAATCGTTTAAATTTGAAATTTAACCCTTCTTAATCGAAATTGCGTAGAGGCTCCTAAAGACCAGGGAACCCTAACCACGTGGTAGTTATTTCTTCGTTCATCCGTCACTGTTGTGCTTTTAACTTAAAAAAAAGCATATATAATAAGACGCGGTGATGATTCCGCGTCGTGTTGGTTGAGACGCTGTCGTTTAGACTTTGGTGGCGATGCGCTTGCGCCAAGGAGACAGAGTCATCAGTCGTCGCCGTCGGCGTCGGTCGTCGTTTCGTTGGTTTAGTTCGCCGGTTGTCGCTTGTCGAGTGTGTTCTGTGCGCGGCGCCGCGTGTTTTTTCGCGCAGTGTTTTTATTAACCCAACTAAGTGTGTTTCTTAAACACATGTTTTCGAAGTGACGTTTGTATTTCTTCAAACAAATAAACGGTGTTTAAGTGATTTTAAAATATGTATTTACTAGTGTATTGACAGGTCGTAAATTTTTTAGTGTTTCGTAAATAATTCAGTGTTGTTTTAAAAGTGTTGATTGTTGTGAATTAACTAGTTGGTTCTGTGACATTTTCTCTTGAATTATTTATGGAACTGAAATGACACTGGTTTTGTTTTATTGTTTTCGAATGTTGTCGGGCTTGGTCTACGTGCAGTGAATTATTTAGGTATGTTTGCGCTTTTTCTTTTATTTTGCTTTTCCATTTACTAACTTTTACCTTTTGAATAATACAACAATGCCACTACACTGCGACGTGAGAGTCAACACGACAAAAAGCTTTTGATCTTGATGCTCATATGACTTGAGAACTCGATTTTTTTAATAAATATATTCATGACTTTAAAGGCGTAAGTAAATAGATACAGTAAAAATAATGTGTATATCTATTAGTGCAATTAAAGATCTATTTCGCGTTAAAACTGGGAATATTTAAAATAACTTATTCTGAATTAGTTACTATACATAAGATTCATTTATTATTGCCTGATTAAAATCTTTAAATGTTAACAGCTTAGTTGTTTACTTTTAAAATTTTTATGCAAGAAATGCTTTCGCTTTCAAATACGCCACTAAAAAATTGAAATTAATTTCCAAAAGTTCTTAGTAGGTATATAAAATTATCGACCTATTTTTCAGATAGGTAATATATTGACAAAATATATAATTATTATTGAGGACTAAACGGTAATCAAAGATCTAAAAGTTCTTATATACTTTTTTTTTACTACTGCCACCCCTTCCGTATAATATTGCTGCTTTTTATCCTTATATTAATGGCGATAGTAAAATGACGCATTTCGCACTAGTACCTAAAATACACGTTGTCATACAGTATATTCCAGGGGTCACCAAATAGCGAACCGCCGACATATTTTGTGCGGACCCAGAAGAATATAAGAATGTCAATAAAAATATTTGTGGTAATTCAATTTAGCCTGCGCTTTGTCTTGTCTGCTCATCGGACGATTTTCTAATTAGATGTATCCTAAATAAAAAAATATTTTTCTTCATACCTCCATCGAAAGTACGTACGTACTTTCGTCCCTTATAGCAGGGACGAAAGTTTGGCATTTACTCCTGTTATTTATTATATTAAATGACAGCGGTAACCCTAGTTACGAGTATAAATACGCATGAGAAATTTTTTCCTCCCGCCGTTCTCACTGGGAGTAAGTGTCAATCTTTCGTCCCTGCTGACGAAAGTACGTACTTTCGAGCGGATATGAAGAAAAATCGTATACACCACACGGGCCTTAAAAGTTGAAATCTCGGCCCTGCGCGTCATGATGCCCTCGACTTCGCCTCGGGCTCATGACGCGCAGGGCCGAAAATTCAACTTTCGGCCCTTGTGATGTAATATAAGTATTTCATGTGGCAACGTATATTTTTTTACATTTTTGGAAATCTCCATTTTTTTGTTTGTAAATTCATATAAAATATTCATAAGCGTTACATAAGAAAATATTCGAAAAAAACGTTATCAATTTTTAATTAAGTACACATTAATAATTAATTACTAATAATTTATACATGGGTGGAGTCCTATGAAAAATATTTATTAGTGAATTAATTAATAAATTGATACCGTTTTTCTCGAATATTTTTTTATGTAACCTCATGAAAATTTTATATGAATTTATAGAGAAAAAATGGATTCCAAAAATATAAATAAATATGTTGCCATTTGAAAAAAAATCATGTATACTTCCGGTTGAGTTTGAAGTACAAAAAAATATACCTCAGCAGTTTCCGATAGCAAATCTCGAGTTAACAAAAAAACTATCTAAACTTTTTTTGTATCTTGCAGGATACACGAATTATTCACTGTTACCACTTTCAGTGGACGCACTATATATATCGTGCGCAATGGTATTACGACTCGTGTAACTTAAAACTCGCTGACTATCATTTTAAACATAATTTCGTTGGAATATAATAATAATAATAATGATAATAATTATGATAATAATAATAATAATGCGATTAACGTCCGTTTCTCGACTCTATGTCATAACAGACGCCATTCGCACCATTGCTATTTTTTTCTATCACACTTCCCGTTATTTTCTACAATTTTTAATCTTCAACTTAATTAATAGCAATGGGCGAATGAAGGAATTTTTAGGAAATTAGGATAAGGTACGCAAATTTTGAGCATAGGAGTTTGACAGGTAATCGGCCATGGCCTTAAATAAGGAACCATCTCGATATTTATCTGGAATTATTGAGGGAAACCATATGGAAAACCTCAACAAGATGGCCGGTACCTAGGAATTACCGTTTCTCGGCGAGAGGCAGCAGGTAAACGTCCCATTCACATCTGCCCCCGCCGGGGTTCGAACCCAGTACCTCCCGAATGCGAGTCTAGTGCTCTCACCGCTACGCCACCCCGCTCGGTTCCTCAGAATATAATACAATCTTCTATTGACTCCGAGCACTAATTTCCTTTAACACGGTCCTGTATTGGAAGCTTGTTTTGTACTTTTGCGTTAGATATGATCGTATTTTTTTCTTTTAATATTCTTTTTATATTTTATCATACTGTTCTGTATAAAAATAAGTTTCGATTTTTTTTTAACGAACAGACTGCCTCGAACTAAAAACGTTGGAATTAATTCCGAAGTTATGTGTTGGATCAATCTAAGTTGTCAGAGAGTTACATAAAACTTATGTCGAAGCTTTTTATTTTCAACAACTTGTGAATTATGATAAAGTATAAACGAGACATTTTATTCCGTGTATTTATTTGTTAGTTAATACTACACACTACACAACGTCAGTTTAGTTACAATGCGGAGACAGTTTCTTTTAAATAGGTGATCGAAGAAAAAACCCGTGAAAATGTTGTAGATTTGTGTTTTAATCATATATCTATTAATTAACTCTATGAATCATTGCCTATCTACTGAATGTGCGGTGAGTGAACGCAGCAAAGCGTATCGAGAATATATCTGCGTCTCTTTCTTTGATATAATTCCCTGATTTCTCCGATGATAGGATTGGTTGATGTAGGTACTTGCATTCAATCTGAATAAAGTATCACTGTTTCAAAAACTTTGTCTTTTTCTATGACGTTAACATGGGCGTACCCAGCTTTTGGCCCAAGAGGGGGCAAATTAGAAATTTCTTAAGCTGGGTCCCCCGTGCTTGTTTTGCCCTCCTGGATATGCCAGTGCTTACGGCGTAAAAAAAGACAGAAGTATATGTTTGCACCCTAATAGTTCGATTGCGATTTTATTCCTATGCTCAGTATAGAATAAAAGTATACGATTTTGATATAATAGGGATGTTTAAATTAGTTGTAATTTCATGAAAAATTTTGTTTAAACGATTAATGGTGATATTTAAATACCTACAATATTTTTCTTTACACGTAATTAATTGTAATAAATAAAAGTTAATTTAAAGTGTTATAAATTATACCCCTTATCACGTGACTGCGAACACCGAGCAGAGCGCATTACGTCATAGACCGCTAATGTCATTTTCAAGAAAATATATGTCGCATTTTTCAAAACTCTCTTGCTAATAAACACTTGTATTTGCTCTAATGGGAGTTGAAATTAGATCTCGAATTAGTATTTGGTTATATAACTGATGTAAATAAACTGTACTTACATAAACATGACTTGCCAACATAACCTAACTATCTGCATCTGATTTGTAATACTGAATTTTCGAAACGTGAATGAATTGTTTTTATGGTGTGCTTATCAATGTGGATTTGCACATGGGCAATGCATAGTATTTATAAAACTTTGTATTCATAATTAAAGGCTTTTTAAACGCTTTATATTAGTTTGGGTTGTAACTATGTATGTAACTAACTATGTATGTATGTCCGTAACGGAATCTTTGAGCATAATTTTCACCAATTTCCCGAAGTCTGATTAATTTGAAACTTTGCATACGTATCAAGGACCGATGACAATGCAATAATTTGATAACAGTTTCCCATTATCCTTATTAGGACCCCCAGGATTAATAAATTCTTTTAAATCTTTGAGCATAATTTTCACCAATTTCCCGAAGTCTGATTAATTTGAAACTTTGCATACGTATCAAGGACCGATGACAATGCAATAATTTGATAACAGTTTCCCATTATCCTTATTAGGACCCCCAGGATTAATAAATTCTTTTATAGATCCTCTGTAGTAAACGCTTTATTTTCACCAATTTCCCGAAGTCTGATTAATTTGAAACTTTGCATACGTATCAAGGACCGATGACAATGCAATAATTTGATAACAGTTTCCCATTATCCTTATTAGGACCCCCAGGATTAATAAATTCTTTTATAGATCCTCAAACTAAAAAGTGAAAAATAAAATATAGTTTAAAAAAAACTAAAAAACACGCTTTATATCGGACTAAAAAGTAAAAAATAATTGTTTTAAAATAAGCTTAAAAAGCGTGGGGCGCTTTGTTCCACATTTTCGTACATCGAGCGCCCAACGCTTTTTAAGCTTATTTTAAAACAATTATTTTTTACTTTTTAGTCCGATATAAAGCGTGTTTTTTAGTTTTTTTTAAACTATATTTTATTTATACGGTAATCTCAATTCACAAGCAAGTTCGACAGACTGACACCAGAGGACTGATAGCAGTTCGTGACGTAGGTCGGAGTCAGTGACAGATTTGAGTGTTTCAGCGGGAATTTAATAGTATATTAGATCACAAGGGCCGAATGTTGACTTTGCCGAGGGCATCATGACGCGCAGGGCCGAGATTTCAACTTTTAAGGCCCGTGTGGTGTATAGGATTTTTATTCATATCCGCTCGAAAGTACGTACTTTCGTCAGCACAGACGAAAGATTGACATTTACTCCTAGTGAGAACGGCGGGAGGAAAAAATTTCTCATGCGTATTTATACTCGTAACTATAGGGTTACCGCTGTCATTTAATATAATAAATAACAGGGAGTAAATGTCAAACTTTTGTCCCTGCTATAAGTACTTTCGATCGAGGTATGAAGAAAAAGTAATTTTTCAATTTTTTCACCAAAATCAAACGTTTTTTATTATTAAAATATTTTTTTCGTGTTTAGGGTCTACCTGCAAAATAAAAACAGTTCCGAAAATTAGTCAACATCCCTTGGGCAATCAATGACAGATTTATTTTTGTCGGGAACATTCTGTATTTATTAATTAAATTATTATTTTGTTTAATAAATTTGCTATTTTAGTAGTCCGTTTGAAACAAATATTTGCCATTAAGTTAATTAATTTCCTTTGATGTACGTATACTAAATAACTAAGAAAGTGAAGAGTTACTATGAGAGTATATTCGTTTAAAATTTGTAAAAAAAGTCATTATTACTATAAAGCTTTATTAAATATTTAATTTATTAAAATACAGTGTAACCTCTTTATAGGGAATCTCAAACGACTGAGCATTTTTTTTCGTTATAAAGAGTTTTCGTTAAATATGGAAGGAAGAAAGAAAAATAACCTTTCACCTAATTAATTTATTCCAAACACATATAGTTTGTTAACTTTGCCTGACGTTTTTGCTATGCCAATATTTGTTTTGTATTTTATTAAATATCTTACGCATATCTTGGGATATTGTGCAATCATCTGCATATTAAACAATAGGAATACGGCTGTAAATATTTGCTGATGCCTAAAATATGAACATATTTTTTCGTAATAGAAAATGGCTGTTGCGCTATTAATGTATGGGTTTTAAGGTAAACCAATCAAATTGCAAAAATTTCTACGTGGTAGGGAGTTTTTCGTTATAACGAAGGACGTTATAAAGAGGTTACACTGTAGTTAATAAACGGTCAGACAAAACTTGAACTTATATAGGAGCATGCTTATATACAGTGCATATTTTCCATCTTTTGCACTTCCCGCTATTTTCTACATTTTTAAACTTCCACTTAATTAATAGCAATGGGTGAATGAAGAAATTTTAGGACATTAGGATAAGGTAGACTAATTTTGAGCATAGGAGTTTAACAGGTAATCGGCCATGGTATACAATCTCGATATTTATCTGGAATTATTGAGGGAAACCATGAAAAAGCAGGAAAAAGTCCCATGCCACATCTTCCCACGTCGGGATTCGAACCCAGTACCTCCCGAATGCGGGTCTAGTGCTCTAACCACTATACGCTACACTGCTCGGTAAAATTCGATATGAATATTATTGTAAAACTACCTTTGAACATTTTTAGGTTGTTGGCCAAACATAGTTGACTATTTCTTTTTAACGTTCGATCAGTCAAACCACTGCCTTAAGGAAATCGATATCCATGTTGAAACTGGTGGCATGTATATACATATTGCAGGGTATATTGAATAACGTAACGTCACAGCGGTCACGTGATTATTATTTTTATGAAAAGGGTTCAAATAACTTAGATGATAATCTTAGGTCAGTGTATATGAAATGAATGCTCAACTATTTTAGTATATTTGCGTGTATCTAGTTGCGTGATATTAGTTGTTCGATTGTTAAAATAAACAATAAAAGCAGTTCTTTTTATCTGCAAGCTAATAATATCGTACAATGCTGATTAGTCCGGTCAAAATAGACAAAAAAAAATAGTGGTAGGTTTACAGTAATTCGCATGGAGCTGAAAATTCGCACAGATCTTAGGTACAGTATTACAAATGAAATATCGAAAGTCTCCACCGATCCTACATCTGCAAAAAAAATTTATTCAAGGTAAAGAGTATAAAAGTATCGGTTTTTTGCACTTTTCTCGTAAATGGTAAATGTTATCTAAAAATAGGTCAGACAAAAGTTGTAGAACATGCAATTGTCTACAAAAATTGTTCTTATACTTTTTTTCCTTACGAATCACCATTCTTTTGAAATGGTGATTTCATACATCGAAAATACTAATATGCGTGTTAACATTTAACGTTATTTTTGATAAGTACGTTCTGTACATAGATATTTTGGGCCCAATATCTCAGGAATAGAGACTCGTAGGAAAAAAAATATAAGAACAGTTTTTGTAGAAAATTGCATGATCTACAACTTTTGTCTGACCTATTTTTACCCACGACGGAACGGAGCAGGTATATGCGTTTAGCCTGAGAGATTGTTTGTTTTTAGATAACATTTACCGTTTACGAGAAAAGTATATGTAAAAAACCGACACTTTTGACCTTTGACCTTCAATAAATGTCGGTGGGGACTTTTGATATTTTATTTGTAATAGTGTACTTAAGACCTGTATCAATTTTCTGCAGTTCTATGCGAATTATGGTAAATTGAAATGTTTATTTTGACTGGACTAGATGTTTGTCTATGAAAAAACAAACAAGCAAAAAAACTGCACATTTTTATTAGGAAAAATGTTTTCGTAAATTAAAATCGTTAATATTCGCTGTTATAGTAAGCATCGAAAAAAAAACGGAAGCAAATTGTTTAAACTAGTTAAACACATTATGTAATTGAATATAATTTGCTATTTTTTACTGTCTACTCTTGTAGTTTAAGCTCTGACAGTACAAAAGTCTACGGAACTGCGCTACTGAAATTTTACACGGCAGTGTGTCAGCTAAGTTCCGCAAATTTTTGGCAATCACATATTTACTTTTTTTTTACTATTTTCATTTTTAATACACATTGATTTGAGATTAAAGTTTCTCCTAGTACTCACCACAAACGCTCGCATCGAAAAATTTGTAACTCCTATGTAACGTCCTATGGGCTATGTGCAGCCCATAGGACGTTTAGACGTCAAATATAAAAAAAAATATCGGTACACATTAAACTAAACGCTCAAACCGTTGCCCACTTGGCAAATTAAACGGTAAATCAGCCTGTTATAAAATTTATAATCAGTGCAGATGTAATATTGAAAGCCGGCTCCGGATTCACTCGACGAAAGTCCGTGAACAAACGTAAACTCGAGTGCGAAAACCGTCTATTTACGCGTTTCACGCCTGTTCGCGCATTGTTTTCCATTCCGAGTCGGTTTTTTGTGTCAAAGGGTTCGTGGCCGAGAAATGTGTACACTCCCCACATTCGCCGTGTTTTGTTATATACACGCCATCCGCCATTTTCTCTCTTTCTCGATTGTTTTTTAGTTTGTTTTGTGTGTTTAATATGCAGAAAATTATAATATGCCAATGCACAGAGAGTGAAAGCTGCTGCAGCTGTCGTTCCGTCCATTTCCTGCAAAAGTGCGAACACAACTTTACTGTGAACTTTGTGAGTGTTAATGAGAGTGTTCCAGGTACACTAGGTTCGCGGCGCGAATCTAAATTGGTTGAACAAGTGTTCATAATCATAGATATTAATACGCTAAGGTTAAAGATGTTTGCCTCCCTTTTTAGAAAAAACCTCACAATTTCTCCACATAAATTATATATCATTTTACAGATAAATGCTTGCTGTACTGACATCGACAACTAAAAATTTTTTTATTGTTTTTGTTTTTGTAAATTAATTAAAATACAGCAACGCTGAACAACGTCTGCCATCTGACGGCTTTAATTTTTAAACAACGTCAACACTTCGATCTGTCATCTGACCTTCATATTGTAATACAACAGACACAATACTGCATACTGCCATCTGACGGCTTTAATTTTGAAACAGCGAGGAACGCTGAACCACGTCACAGCAATGCTGCATGATGCCATCTGACGGCTTAGCTCAACGTTTTTGCTACTTGCGCCTCTATATGACAAGTTTAGTAAAATATTTCTTCGATCTGTCATCTGAGCTTCATATTGTAATACAACAAAAAGAAGAACGTTATAAGCAGTGTGCAAAGTTAGAATACCTGCAATCATATTAAAAAAATAATTTTGTAAAGTGATAATTATTATACTTATTTAGTGCGAATAGTTCGCACAGGCCACACTAGTTAATTATTACTTTATTAAAATATCGGAAATAAATCTGCATTTATCTACTGTCAAGAAGCGAAGGTGAACATTTCGCATGGTTACGGTGCGATATAGCCGCTATACGCTCTCTCCCTCTCTCTCTCTCTCTCTCCCCTCTCTTACTCGCACTCACGTATAATAGACAGTTTTGTAACCGTCTGGTAGATTAAATGATCTGGTTTATTTATTTTTCATTTTAATGAATATTAAATTTGAAGGCATTAAAATTTCAAAATGCCTCAAGGAATTTTTTGGCAAATAAAATTTTGCAAATTAAAAATTAACGGTTTGACTATCCTTTAGCCAGATCTTCGAACTTGTGTTCTGACCTTACAAAAAAGAAGTGTTAAGGCCGCTGCACACGAGGCTAGAAACGCTGCTGGAAACACTGCTTGGACTTCTACTGGCCGGTAGGCTTTGCTAGAACCTGAAAATGGTGTCACTGCGGGCTCGCTTGCTAGCTCACAAAACAGGTTTTAAAATTAGAACAGGGGCTATTTTGAAGTGACGGAGTCAAATGCTCCATTGTTTCAGGAGCATCCAAACAAAAGCGGCATGACATGGTGTCCGTTATACCAATTTTGTTAAGGTGATACCTCAAGGAGCACTGACCTGAGAAGAGCCCGGAAATAATTCTCAGCTCAGTTTTCCTTAAGCGTAAATTTTTTTGCGCTTTGTCATTATTGGTTTTCGCTTGACAAAGACCTTGCGTAATTCTTCCAGAACAGGGAGTGTTGTTTTTCTTTTTCCATGAGGCAAGAGCCGATTTACTGTTGCATTTTGATCTGCCACAGTAAGGCTCCGGTCCTATAAAGGGCGTTTTTGAGGCCTTTTTAGTTAAGCTATCGGCAATTTCGTTGCCTTGATGGCCCTCGTGTCCCGGGACTTATTAGTAAGCCGTTCTGAAATTTTGGGTATACTTATTTTAGACATATTAAGAAAGTCGACAAAATTTCATTCCTTTCTCGGTGATTTGAAATATTCCTCATACTAGTTCTTTTCAATAAGTTCCACCAGTAAACGAATGGAAATCTAAAACGGTACTATCACTTACCAGTCTAGTTCAGGACTTCTAAATCTAATTTTTCGAGTTTGCAACGTGACTTGATACCGTTTTCAGATTTCTATTCTTTTGAAGGCCAAACAAACTTGCAGACAAGAACTAGACTCAGTTTTTTACATTTATGTTTTTGTTTCGATAGTGTAAATACGCTAATGAAGTAGGTATAGGGAAAAAGAAACATTACATGAAGTTGATTTGCTTTTTAGTAGAATGCATGTGACGAGTTTATTTGTTCCATATTTGCATAGTCGGCTGCGTTTACGGACTTTGCATAAAACTGCATAAACGAGAGCTTTGTTATCATAGACCATGTAAATATTATTATTGACTTAATAACGATTTGCTATTATTATATGTGCACAGTGCAGTTATGTGGAACGGGTTTATTGAAAACAGTTCATATTACCTTTTTCAATGTTTGTTTATTAAAATAAGTTCTTCTCCGATAAATACAGGTGGTTAATTATCATTCAATAATAATCTATACTAATATATAAAGCTGAAGAGTTTGTTTGTATGTTTGGTTGAACGCGCTAATCTCAGAAACTACTGGCTCGAATTGAAAAAATGTTCTTTGTTGGATAGCCCATTTATCGAGGAAAGCTACGACTAATTGGAGCGGAACATCAATAAAAAATGTTGCAAAATGTATCTCAAAATTAGTCCGTCCGACAAATATTATCAGGTGAAATGCCTTAACTAAATATTGCAATATTAGCGCGTCACGTTCACAAGCCCGGATTGCTTAGTCGGTAGAGCGTAAGACTCTTAATGCCAGGGTCTTGGGTTCAAGGCCCACGTCGGCGAATATATTTTTATTTTTTTTATTTTCTACATTGCTTTCTTCTAAGACTTACATTTCAATTTTTTAAAATTATATTACGACTAATTAAAATTAAATAAATCTTATTAATAGCTCATTTGAAAACTGTTACAACTATAGGTAGGTACCTACCAATATACCAATATAAAAATAATTTTAGACAGTGTTTTCAATTAAATATTTAGAAATTTTAAGAGTTTTTTTCGGTATTTTTGGCCCCAAAACATTCTGTATACCATTATTGTAATAACACCAGCATATATCTTTTCTGCACATGCGCCGACTTTCTCCAAAAACAATAGGGCTCTTCATATTTGCATACCAAACATCCTCCCAAAATTTAGTTTCAATCCGCTCATCCGTTTGACCTGTGTACTAACAGACGCTTAGAGTGTTTCCAAAAATATGTTTTTTGGATTCAGGGGATCTCAAAACGAAAAGATAAGTATTTTAAAATTTTAAAAAGTGATTTTTGACCTAAACTGATACCATTCTCCACTTGTGGGTTGGAATGGTAAAAGTCAATAATTAAAACATCATAAACATGAACGCGATTCATAATTTAATCACCCCCTTCTCTCATTCCTAGTCTGTGTTGATCCTGCAGGACACCAATTTAAAAATGTTGACGCGCCGCTACTGACTAGATACATTCGGTATATAGTATATTGGTGACACTGCCTACTTGTTATGATAATTTTAGATCCAAAACATTAACATTTCATGCAATTAAAATCAAAGGGTTAACTTTTAATGTACAAAGTTTGATATCATACAAGTTTAATATAAAATAGTGAATATTCATGTAATTCATGCACTTATAGTATGTATGTATGTATGTATGTATGTGTATATCACGTGCAATGTAAAATAGCTTATAAGTTTATAACTTATATCTACTTTATATGCTACACTTAAAGTTGTTTATCCACCATTTCCATCATTATGTATTAATTTTTGATAAAAAGATAAAATCAAAGTTACAAAAAAATCTTATGCCGGCACTTCACATGGCTATTTGTATTTGTGTATTTGGCAAACAATTACCAAGTGTGGAGGGTCTATTTGACAAAGTGTTGGCCTTATTTGCCTATTTGACAAATAAGGCCACTACCAAATACGCGTTACCGTGCGCTTGTCGATTTTTCGAGGCACATCAAAGGAGTCAAATAGGTAAATACGGCAAATAAACCGTCCACACAATGGCCATATTCAGAAGCGCACGCGCCGTGAACCTGTACGAACGTGCAGTATTTTTGTGTCTGTGCTGTGAGCGAGAACTGGAACAATTACTATTAAAAATGAATTGGGACAATGAAACAGTGCTAAAATTTCTGGAATTTTGAACCTGCGCTCTACTGCTAAATGTTTGTGTGTTTGCTATTTGACTGCCGTGTGTGGATGGTCGTATTTGCCTCTATTTGCATGTTTGTCTTGAACGTCATATATTTTGCCAAATATAACAAACTCCAATAGCGAACACAAATAGCCATGTGAAGTGCCACCTTTAAAGACAAGTTTTTATAACAGAACAGCATTCTACGACCGAGTAGAGAACACGAGCACGCTGACTATAAAAGACGGAAGTACCACACTTGTCGACACACTTACCTGTGAGCAGCCTAGAAGGAAACTTCGCCCGCTACCACATCGCCTTTGAAAATGTCTACCGCAATTGTAGACGAAACTTCATGTAGTAATACCAATGTACCACGGCATACAAGCCCGGAAACCAGGAAGATTTGGATCAACACCGGCCGTGAAAGCCTACACACTTGGATAATTCCTGTGAATACTTGATAATGACATAGCATATTTCCATAGTGACATAACACAACGCCAGGCCCGACCTCAAAATTTGATAATATTTAATAAAACTTTAAAAGCCCGTTTCTCTTTCAATTTTGAGTTTTGACAGAAAAGGTATACTTGAAATATTTGTCCGTTTATTTGATTTCGACATGATGTTAAAAAAAGAATTATCTAAAGACCAGCCTATATATTATATAAAGATTTGTTTTAAATTTTATATGAGCTACATAAATAATATTAAAGAGAAAAAAAGGAAAAAAAGCATTGCAGGTTTTTTAAGTAAATCACGTTGCGATATGAAAACCTTGCCTAAAATAGAACGATTTTCAGTATTTTCACTTCCAAAAGAAAAAGTTTATGTGACGTAAGTCTGTCACCCCTTGTATTTTCCGTGAACCTATCTTAAAAGAGACCGCATTCAGTGATGTATATAAAGCACTGCTAATTAAGAAAACAATTAATTTTATTGTAATCAGTGGCAAATTTTATCACGCTAGAAGAGGCGTTTAACCAGGAATTCTCCCAAGTTAACGCACCATAAAATAACACATGGAATTGTAGCAAAACTCCTTTAATCAAAGTTAATGTGAAAATTCAATGTGGTAAATTCATTTTATAAAAGAAACATTTTGAACAAATTTACAATAACGCGAAAATATAGTTTTAAAACAATTCTGCTCGATTTCTGGCACGTTTAAAAGACCGCGCGCACTTGTCCAACATAACCTTGCACGACCAGTACTTCACAATTCTGCAACCTGTACAACCAACACAGCACAAACCTGCAACCTGCACGATATCGCAACATAAATCAGCACAAACCAGCGAATTTTAGTAAAGGCCGCTGCACAGGAAGCTGATTTTGACGCTGGATTCGTTGCTGGGACTTGTGCTGGCTAGCGCGCAAGCTGCGAAGATGAATAAATGACGTAACTGCGGGATCGCGTGCGTGGTCACAAGATGGATTTCAAAATTAGAACCGGGACTATTTTTCGTGCTTTTTTGTCTGCTTGTTTTGAACAAGAACCAATCAGGAAACGGTATCTTGTCACGTGGACGATATGGGCAAACGCCCACGAACAAACATGGCGTCATAGTGTGTGTTCGGTTCAAGGACAATAAACGTTCGTTTTTGTTAGCATTCGAACTGTCACTGCATGCGCACTAAACTCAACAACAAAGTCAGCTTTAGTACACGCGCCGTGTGACATGAACACATAAAAGGCCATCACGAAACCCATCAGCGCCACAGCACGCTTGTAACCTAGCATGGAATCTAGCGCCAAAACCAGCCTCGTGTGCAGCGACCTTAAAGCGCGGTTGACATTTTGCACTTTTCGGAGTTACCGTTCAAAAGTTTTTGTCGGACGGATAAATTTTGAGTTACATTTTTTATTGATGCTCCGCTCCTATTGGTTGTAGCGTGATATTATATAGCCTATAGCCTTCCTCGATAAATGGGCTAACCAACAAAAATATTTTTTTCAATTCGAACCGGTAGTTCCTGAGATTAGCGCGTTCAACCAAACAAACAAAAAAACTCTTCAGCTTATAATATATTAATATAGATTAAATACATTAATGATTTGTTCTACCATGTCTCATTTGCTTGAACTACACCCATTCTCGCGTAACTAACTTTTCGTGCATGACCGCCAGTATAGTTCCAATTTTAAAGACATCCTCACCTCAAAAAGGTTTTTTCAGATAAACCCGGTAGATGGTGACCTTAAGAACATAATTTTAGCGATACATACGCCTTAAAGAAACGAATTTTTGGATTATGTACAGCACAGTAGGTTTATTTAAGCGATATGCGAACTAAATAAAATAAATCGGCCACACGAAACTGCTTTTTAATTATTAAAACTTCCATTATCGTTTCCAACGGTATGGTAGCTATGGAAATCATTAATGCTTTACAGAAAATCGTCCACATAAAACGCAACATAGACCCCAATGATTTTTCTTATTAGGGTTTGGTGAATTGAAAAATATTGAACTACTTAAAAGGACAACAATGGAAGTTCCCCCAGTAGTAGATTAATTCTGTTTTAAATAATTTAGTGTTTTTCAAAAAAAAATATAATTTTTCAATTTACAATACAGACAGACAGACAGATAAATAAATAAATTAAATAAAAGAATATGAAAACAAGAAAAATACTGAAAAATATAAGACGTAGTGAAATTGTTTACCTACATCATTTTCACCATATATTTATTGGTTTACTATATGAATCATTGTCTATCTACTCAATGTGCGGTGAGTGTAAGCAACAAAGTGTATCGAAAATATATCTGCGTCTCTTTCTTCGATGTAATCCCTTGATTTCTCCGATGATAGGATTGGTTGATGTACTTGCATTCAATCTGAATAAAGTATCTCTGTTTCAAAAACTTTGTCTTTTTCTATGACGTTAACATGAGCGTACCCAGCTTTTGGCCCAGGAGGGAGCAAATTAGAAATTTCTTAAGCCGAGTCCCCCGCGCTTGTTTTACCCTCCTGCATACGCCAGTGCTTACGGCTTAAAAAAAGACAGAAGTATATGTTTGCACCCTAATGGTTCGATTGCGATTTTATTCTTATGCTCAGTATAGAATAAAAGTATATGATTTTTACGGAGCAATTGACATTTGAAACTTACATTAGCGAAACTTTAAAACCCAACTTTAATGTCAAGAATTCATTGCCTTGCATTACCTTTTCGTATTTGGTGTAGGTACATAGGTAAGAAGAATGTACACCGCGTCCAGAAATTGTTGAAGTTTATTTAAGGACCAGTACAAGTATATTGCGTAAGCAGGTCTGGAAGGTGCAGGGATATCCAATAAATCTTTTTCAAGATATCATAAAATTCACTTTTTTGCAGTCATTTTGTTAAAAAAAACGACTGGACCTATTTTGATAACACTTATTTCCTATCGTATTGACGTTAATACATTTCGATTTGCATTTTAACGAAATCGAAATCATTTTTTATTCACGAAATTTTGCCGAAAAATTTACTTTTTTACAGCATTTTTGTTTACACGGCCCCTAATGCTGTTTATAACGTGGGAGCTGCAAAAAACATCGTTTAAGAGCATCAAACTTTTTATGAATTTCTATGGGCATTTTCTTATATTTATAGAAGCTTTGTCAGTGAGCATCGGGAAATTGAACAATTTTCACTAAGAGACAACGACACTTATTCAACTTTATATAATATAGGTATAAGAAATGTTTTCAAAGTATTGATATTAGATTAAAAACAGTTTAGCGTGTTCTTTGGTCTCTAAAAGTCTGTAATTTACCTTCAATTTGAAAATCGATAGAAAACATAAACTTCGTATAATGATTTTATTTTTACAGTAGTCTTTACCCGCGATCTCGCTCACGCTTATGTTAATTTCATAATTATAAATTTTCCAAACTACAGTGCTAACTTTATATAGCAAACTTCTATTTAAGGAGGTTGAGCCGTTTTATTAAAAAATCCAAAATCATTAGGAGATTTATAAAGTTAAAAATTAAAAAAAACTTTTACATGTAGTCTTATGGAAAATATTATGTCAACCTAGCATGTAAATGGTACATTTTAATTTTTTGCAAATAACCAAATAATGTCAGCAGTTCCAAAAACTAACTATGTAAAGCATCGATGTCTTACGCATATTTTAATATTTTTTCCAATTTATTTAGGAGACTTTTAATCAATAAAAAAATATATTAAACCTTAGCACTTTTCGATTATGGACTTTTATTCTTGTCAATTTTAACAATTTTAACTGAATTTTCAACTTTTTAATGATTTTTATTACTTTTAATTTCTTTTTTTAATTATTTACTGCAAAAAATATAATATAAAATACAGATATTTACATAAATTTATTTTTTCTAACCTAACTTTGTATAAAAAATTCAAAAGTTAGTCCATTAAGTAAAATACTGAAATAATTAATTAATATTAAAAAAAATTATTTATTTATACCTTTATGACAATAATTTATTGGTATCATCGACTTATAACCTTTTGTAAAAATTTATTATGGAAAAGTTCCCATTTAGAATTCGACTTACTTTTGATTGGGACTGTAACGCATCAACCTCCTTAACAAAAAAACTCCTTAAAACATAGAAATTTCTAATATAAGGTTTGTTTGGTTTACATTGTTACCAATATATTGAAACACTGTTGATCGATTTCATATCTATATGAACAGTTTTCAAAAAAACAGTTGTGTTTTAAGAAACCACGACGCAAGTGAAACTTTTATTGGATTGTAGGCGTTGGATTGTAGACACTTATCCATCACGATTAATTATAAACAACAATATTCACATGAATACACGAATAAAAACATGTAAACACTGTACAGCACTTGCCCGCATGACAGACTGACTACATACTACACGGTCAGCTGATGCTAACCATGGGCGCCGCCATATTGGCCTTGGCTGCTCTACCGAGCGCCTACTCCGAACGCCTTTCACTTTACCCCTACTCCGCGGCCGCCTGTAATGCGACATGCAAGTTACAGACGGCCAGAAAAATTCGGGGCGATAGAATAAAAGTTTCACTTTAATATGTAAAGTGGCAGCGGGTAAATGATAGGTAGAGTTAAAAATTTGCCCCCCCTCCTAGGATAAAATCGTTGCTACGCCTATGCATTGCATCCTTGAATGCATAATTCAAAGCATTCTTGTACACAGCGTATGTAGAAACAGCAGTGATTGCATGCACTCGGCATATATATGTAAACGGGGGGAGTTCACTGTTAAGTGGCAGCCCCCTTCACGTCCCTCGGCCGTAATGTAAAGTGGGCACTGTTTATATATGCACTAGAAACAGTCACACACGCACACACACACACACGCATGCTTTTACACAAATGTAATATCCGATGGCACCCCGGTCTCCACCTACATCCGCGAGTAATAAACTGCATTATTTAATTTGGCAAGAGAAATATTTCTCTTGGCGAATGTTCTCTATAAAGCTGGCGCGCGACTGTAACAAGCATGCCTCGATATTTCATTGTGGCGTAATCTTTATACAGAGTGATCTTTAAGTTGATTTGTCTTTTTTAACAGCGTGCAGACATCAATTAGAGTCTAATTGATGTCTGCACGCTGTTAAAAAAGACCCGTTTATTCCATCTCTATTAACAATGTAGCAAACAGTAGCTATACTTTAAAGTTACTTGAAATATTTGTTCGTCTAATTATTAGACGAACAAATATTTCAAGTAACTTTAAAGTATAGCTACTGTTTGCTACATTGTTAATAGAGATGGAATAAACGGGTCTTTTTAGTGATCTGCATCTTTGCATCTGGATCCCGTATGTGAGCCGGCTCCCTGAACCGGTTCAAAAAGAGCTGAGCTCTGAATTTGTTATTCGAGTCAACTGAGTTAGTTGAGTCAAGTCAATCATATCACCTAATATTATGCCAGTGACTGACTCACATATTATAAGGCGGGGTTTTACAGGTTGCTACTTGCTATGTTATAGAGTTGGGGAAAAAATAACTTCACGATGAAAAAATCACTGTGACAAGCCGTCTAAAATAATCACTGTGATCTGACAAGAGATATCTACGTTCCAAAGTAACGTATGTCGTTCCATGTCACCGCAGTCACTGTCGTTCAAACATGACACTATGATCTGACGAGATATCTACGTTCCAAAGTAACGTATGTCGTTTCATGTCACCGCAGTCACGACGGTCGCTCCAAGTTCCAATAGATCTATGTTTCAAAGTAACGTATGTCGTTCCATGTCACCGCAGTCACTACTGAGTACTCACTGTCGCTCAAAGTCAAACATGAACGGAGTTTGTGATGTGAGTGATCGACGTGACAAAGTCACGATGATTTTTCACTGTGATTTTTGTGTAACCGGAATAACAGTCACTGTGATCTCATAGTAACGACTTTTCCCATGTCTACTATGTTACAGAAAGCATATTACAATATGCAATACAATACCTTAAATAGTTGTGACTTAAGTAAAACATTGTAATAAGCTGTACCGCCTGTGCGTAGTATGTGTACCATAGCCAGACATAATATGATGCATGAGTCATTTGAGCTGACAGTGCTTCTGTGTGTCTAGTGTTATGCGGATCCGTTGAGCCGTCGGCTCATAAAAAAGTGAGTCGGCTCTCACGGATCTTCTGTCGGAGCCGGCTCTTTGAACCGGTACAGATCTGAGTTACCCAACCCTAATTGTTAAGAAACACCCATTGTTACATGTCTATGTTAGAAAAATTTATTTCTCAAACAATGTCACCATCGGGCTACGAACCCCGAATCTTTCCAATATCGCGGCGGACTGAGTTACATTACTCCACAGTGACACAGCAAGGTCAATTCATAATTCTAATATATAGCAATTTGTAACTGTTTATTTCACATCATGCGAGAGCTAATTTTTATCTTAGATAACGTCAGATATGAACCTTAGCAGAAGTGAGAGCTCTGAGTGAATCAAAGATGAACGTTGTTTTCATTTATTAACCTGATTCCTAATATACAATGCGTAACTATTTAATCAATAATTGTTTCTACAACACAGAAGAATTTTTAAATTTTTAAAGCTAATGTACTTATGTGTTTACGTGACATGTTCTGCTTTTTGCAATAAGAAAAGAACAACAAATATATTATTATTATTATTCCGACAAAAATTGAATTTGTTACAAAAAACGAAAAGACAAAAAAGCCCTTCAGACTTTTTGGCAGTTATTCATGAACTATAAGCGATAGCGAAAATTGAAAAAAAAAAGATTCTTAAATATTCCGGAAAAGACGTTTTTTTTAAATTTTTTTCGCCGACAAAAATTGAATTTGTTACAAAAAACAAAAAGACAAAAAAGCCCCTGAGATTTTTGGCAGTTACTCAAGAACTATAAGCGATAGCGAAAATTGAAAAAAAATGATTCTTAAAGAGGAGAAAATTTCCAATAACAAAGTCCCACTCCCGGAATTCTATACCTATTATTTATAGTTTTCATTTAACGTTGAAAATAGGGTTCCGCACGGCCGTTACAATTCGAGCGCAATTCCCTGTTGAGTGATTACACCACATAAAATATTGTTTTTATGGTATTAAATAATAATTTAAAAATTTGAATAAATTATTGTGCCATCGTAACAATTAAAAGAATAAAGATCCGCTGAAAAAAAAATTTTAATTTATTTTTAATAAAGTGAGGCTATTGTCAACTAATTTTTTTTTCAAAAAACCGTCATTGATCGCACTTGTAGAGTCCTAATACACTATACCCATCACACGGATTGCTTTTGATAATGTCAATTAGCGTATTGTCCAGTAGACTACACGCTTAACGTGCCATTATTCCGAATCAAAGCTTCCTACAAGTGTTCAAACTTCACGGCGCTATTTAAAACACCAACGAGCGTTGAACACGCGACGCCATAGTATTATTGTTTGTGTGCGATTTGTCCAGTGGACGGCGCGCCTAACGAGCCGTTACACGACGCTTCCGACAAGCAGGCGTCGCGGCCAATAACACTTGCTGCAGCAGAGAGCACGACGCGCGCGACCGACTGCGACTCCGTTATATAGTTTCATGGAACTCGATACGGTCTCTGATACGGTTTTGTTTTCTCTCATTTAATTTGTCGTTTTTTATTGGCGACGTCCGCATTTGTTATTGTGTGTGTGTATGTGTGTGTGGCGCACTTTTTGCGAATATACAGAATGATTTTTTTCTTCATACACCGGTCAAAAGTATAATACGCGCCACGGATATAAAAGGTTCGGAAGTTAGTCACAAACAGCGTCGCAAAGGCATATTTTAGAATCGTTGAAACTCCCACCACCTCCCAGCTACCTGCACGGAATGTGCGCTTGTCGGTGATTGGCCGTGATCGCTCTTTGCCTTTGTCACTTGTCGTTTTCCTGCTTTAAAGTACAGTCGAGTACGCTATTGTCAAGTTGATATTGCTATTTGAGTTTTGTTGAGTTGCGAGTTTGTAGTTTTTCAACAGACTGTACAAGCGCAAGCCCGCATTCGCATCTAACTTCCGAGCCTTTTAGATTAGTGGCGCGTATTATTATTATTATTATTATTATTATTATACATAGGTACTTTCGGCATCAATGATTGTAAGGCAGAAAGTCTAACATTTACGCATTGGTGGCATTACATGCACGGATGCGGGAAGTACGTACGTTCGGACGGCAAAAAATAATCTATGAACTGCTGTTTAGATGTCGTTTCCATAGCATTCCTATTACATTTTAGCTAATAGTCGCGAACAGCTGCTTGCTTGGAATTTACCTGTGTTTTTATGTAATTAATAAGTAATTTAATGATTAATGTATTTAATAAACGTACTTACTACCGGGGAATGAAGAAAATAGTATGCACTACCGCTGCACACTAGGCTGGAAACGTTGCTAGAGTGACAGCTTGGACTTCTGCTGGCCGGCATCAGGATGGCGACGAGGCTGGAAATGATGTCACTGCGGGCTCGCCTGCTAGCTCACAAGATGGATTATTATAAAATTAAAACAGGGGCTATTTTTCTTGCTTGACCCTCTGCTAGGTATGAGCAAGAACCAATCAGGAGACAGTATCTTGTCACGCGGGTGACATGAACAAACGCCCACAAACAAACACTGTGTCATGGTGTATGTTAGACAATAAACGTTCACTTTTGTTACCTTTCTATCACTGCGCGCACACCGAACCTACCTACAAAACAAGCCTGAAAAGATGTCTCGTGTGAAGCGAGCACATAAAGGCTAGACTAGAAACACTGCTTGGAGTTCTGCTGGCTGGTAGGCTGGGTATGAAGCTGGAAATTACGTCACTGCGGGCTTGCCTGCTAGCTCACAAACTAGATATATTAAAATTAGAACAGGGACCATTTTCCTTGCTAGGTCCGCTGCTAGGTATGAGCAAGAACCAATTAGGAAGCAGTATCTTGTCACGTGGGCGATTTGAACAAACGCTCACAAACCAACATGACGTCATTCTGCTCAGAGTCAGACAACAGACACGTTTTGCTCTGTGTTTATATTTGAACTGTCACTGAGCGCGTACCAAATTTATTCACAAAGTTAGCGTGAAAAGACGTCTCGTGTGAAGCGAGCACATAACAGCAATCAAGAAAACCAGCGCTAGAAAACTAGTAGGCAAATCTAGCAGCGTTTCTAGCCTCGTGTGTAGCCTTAAACCAGCCATTGCATCATTGGCGTAGCAAGAGGGGGGAAATTTATTCACAAAGCTAGCTTGAAAAGACGTCTCTTGTGAAGCTAGCACATAACGGCAATCAAGAAAACTAGTAGTCAAATCTGGCAAGGAATCTGGAGGCAAATCCAGCTTCGTATGCAGCGGCCTTGAGGACGTTTCACTTCCAAAATGCCTCGACTCAAGGACAGGGCTGCCAGATTTCTCTCCTCAGAAATCCGTCGGTAAGGGGAAAAGTGGTGGGGGAAGTGGTCTGAAAAATCCGTTTCCATCCGTTCGCCCGGTTCACCCATTAATGCAATGAGTGTGAGAGAGATAGAGAGTAAAGTGAAGTATGCGGTACCATAAACGACACATCGACGTGTTTACACCTTCATTATGGCTTTATTATTAACATTATTAAATGAATTTCGTATAAGACGTTGAATTTACTTTTACTTACAAACAGGCTTTAAATTGAATAGAAATGATTCATTTTTTCACATCCAATGAATTGATTATTTCGTAGATTTTTCACATTTTTATGAAATAAAAATATTATATTGACTGTTAGAATGTTGCGATAGTAAAAAACGCGGCAGTACAATCAGTTAAATCCTCAATGTGTTCCGTAAATCCGTGTAACTCGAAACACTTGACTCCAGTTGTGTGAAAAAAACGCATCAGACAAAGATAGCGAGTCGATATTCATCGATATAGGTGTGTGTTTCGCGAACACATTGTTTCATACACTCTCTTATCTTTTTCTACCCAAATATAGAGAGGAGTAGGACAGAGGTAGTGAAAGAAACGTGCTCAGATATGCTCGAATGTGCTAAAAATACCCGAATGTCCCCAAATTATCGATTATCGAGTGAAGTTTGAATTTATATGTAGTAAAAAAGGTAAAAAATTCGGAAAAGTTAGAAAATCCGTTAAATCCGTTCAGATCATGAAATCCGTTCCATTATCCGTTCAAATTTATTTCTACTCGAAAAATCCGTTTGGAACGGAAAAATCCGTTCATCTGGCAGCCCTGCTCAAGGACCATTCTGTATACCGGCTCTGTGTAAACACGACCATGCAACACAACATTGTTCTTTCTGCTATGTTATAGGATCGCTCGATCTGTTAATCCGTAAATTGAGTTTGTTTATACTGTGAAATTTATAAGGCAGCTTGCGGATATTTGTTATTTCGACATGGAAGAAATTTTTTAATTGGGCACGATTTATCCTTATTAAATTTGAGATTTCAATTTAAGTAACAACGAAATGGAGTCATCTATTTTATTTAGACCTTTTTGAAGTTAAAATCTTTGATTAACGTCTGAATAGAACTCTTCAATAATTGTAATACACAACTCAGCACGAAAATCTGTGAGTGAACAATAAATCACCCCTATTTTCCCACCCTTAAGGTAGGAATTTTTTTTCCAAATTTATATGAGACCAACCTCGAGGTATACCCTATCCAATAAAAAAATAATTATCAAAATCGGACTACTCTATAAAAGGTTATGTGTGGTGATACATTACAATCAGTGAGTAAACAATCAATCATCCCCTGTTTTCCTACCCTTAGGGTTGTAATTTTTTTACCAAATTTATATGGGACCAACTTCGGGGTATACCCTTTCAAACAAAAAAATAATGATCAAAATCGGACTACTCTGTAAAAAGTTATGCGTGGTCATACATAAAAAAAAAAAAAAAATATACGCGTCGACTTGAGAACCTCCTCCGTTTTTGTTTTTCGTCGGTTAAAAAAATAAAATTGTCGACCAATTATTTTCAGACTATATATTGACAAAAATAAAATTATAAATCAATAATACAAAAAATGATGTTTCGATTTGGGTTTAGATCTTCTTCATTTCTGAAGAAGATCTAAACCCAGATCGAAACGTCATTTTTTGTATTATTGATATTTAATTTTATTTTTGTCAATCCTATAGGGTCTAAAAAAAATTGCTCGATAATTTTATTTATTTTTTTAAGTTAAACCACCAGCAAACAGACTTATTTGGGCCTAACAACGATTTTAATTTATTTTTGTTTTTGGAGTTCCGTACTGCAAAGGGAAAAAGTAAAAACGAGCTTTGTTGTCCGTCTGTTTGTGCTTCAAGGCCATTTTTTTTCAGAAGAATCAAGTTGAAATTAATATCAAATACTATGATCCACGAACATATCATGCTGTAAAAAGATTGATAGATTATAACAAATAAGGGTGGTCATAGGTTGGCCCAAAAAGTGCACGACATTCAATAAAGATTTTTGGGCTTCTCCTCTTTGCTGGATCAATTAAGAGCAAGTAATCTGGAATCGTCTAAAAATTCAAACTTCTAACTCGATTTAAAAAAACAACTTCCCAATGTACACTACGAAATAACTATGTTAAATAACAAGTCTCGAGCTTTAAAAATTACCCGAGTCATAATATCATTATGAACAAAAGACATATTACTAATCTACAATTTTGATGACGTGAACAGAAAGGTAAAACAAAGCAATTATAAATTTTTTTTTCCGAAATGGATATAAACCTACTGTCATTTACTAAGTACTTTAAAATAATAGCATTCATGGTATAAATAGTTTTTAATGATGAAAAATATTGCCTCTTTGTTTTATTTATTTAGGTTGTAGGTGTTATTTTGTGAAACCTAACAAGTCCTACGAGAAATAAAATTCATCAGATTTAAAAATACTCCGAATTTACATAAATTTGCATAATTTTTAGCGTCCTTTTCTCATAATAATTATAGCTGTAAAATAATGAAATAATACAATGAATTTTTATTTGTGGTTTCTTTTTCATTTTGCATAAAATGTATAAATAATGCACCTATATTATTTTTTTTAATGTCTATTGTTCTGGAATAGGAAGTAAATTTTATTTTTAATAGTAAACTTGTATTTAGTTGTTTTTTTAATGTTTCTTTACATTTTATTATTGTAAATGAATGTTTGGCCCACGATATCACTACATCATACGAGTATTATTAAACAAAGTCCTTCCGCGCGTCTGTCTCGCTGTTTGAACGCCATAAACTCAAAAACAACAGAATGGATTTTCATACGGTTTTTACCAATGGACGGAGTGATTCAAAAGAAAGGTTTATGTGTATAATTCATTAATGTTTTGTGTAAATTGGTTGAAATATGACGATGATTGTTGAAGATGTGGGAAAAAAATCAAGCCAACTGGGAGCATTGATCGAAAACGCTGCCTAATCCCTTTGAAATATAACAAAACAATGTATGGTGGAACTGTTCTTCTTTTATATGCCTACAGAAAAGTCCGCGATGGTATATGTCTATCTTCTAAGGATAGATTACTATACACATTTTAATGGTAAGCCTTTTTCGTGGATAGGTATCAATTTTGAACGTAAGTCGACGAGAAAACGGTGACTATCTACAAATTTGGGAAAAGCCAGACCGGATCGCTAGTCTATACATATTACATATATAAATACAGGAAAGAAAAAATGGTGTGATACCGATTTGAGTGTGTTAATTCGCACACAATGCGATGAAACATTAATCGTTCTCTCCGTTTTAATGAGTGGTGCACAATATATGTTTCATCACGATATCTACGAATTAACACACATAAAATCGATTCAGGAGAAATCAATATAATGACAAAAGTACTCCAATAACGTTCAAACTTAAAAATGTCATTAATTTCGACCACTGGGTGACCACTAGTATAAATTGAATCAATGTATTTCCTATGAAGAAATCATATTTTTTTTGAGTAATATTCAAGAATCTTTTCTTTTCTATTCAGATGTGTTAAAAGAAATGCAAAAATACTTTAATAAAACATTAATTTTACCTACTAAGTATGAGGCGTGAGTTTGGCCGCTCCTTGGCCACAACAACCGTTGTGGTCAAGGGGCGTCTGGGCTCACGTCTCATAATTGATATTCATATCATACTTACATTTATGACACTTACCTTTTTGATCTTATGTTTACGCATATAGCCCTAGTTGCTGCGCGTTTTATATTTAAATTAAAAAAAAAAAAAAAACATTAATTTTGTTCCTACATAACTAATTTATAATAATCCTTACAAGTTACATCACAGTAGGCCGTGCGGAATGCGCAGACGCTGGCTGGAACATGCTTTTGTTTCAGTTGCATTCGTTATGTCAAACCGTGTGATAATTGTGTAAATAAAAATGCATTTTTGATTAATTTTCGCTGTGATTTAACTGAAATAAATGTCAAAATAACAATTATTTAGTGCCCTTTGACAAAGTGATATACTTGTCTTTAAGAAAAACTCGAAAATTGTGTCATAAACTTACATTTAAAGTGTGTGATTATGCAGCCTATACCTAGTGTTTCATTTGTTTCGTGGTGAGTGTATTTTTTTTGACAAATAATTATAAGAATATTAGGTTATTATTATTAACTAGCAGTTTGCTCCGGCTTCGCTCGGGCTTGTAGATTACCTGTTAAACACAGAAAATTATGCTGTCGTAGAACATATTGTTATGCCCAAAAATTTTAAAATACTATTGCTATAGGTATCTCTTTGGCAGTTCAGGAAGCGTATGGTACAGCTCTATACTCAACCAGTTTTTTTATCAACTTGCTTCTGTAAATTTTAATCTTTGACACAGCCATAACAATCTTAAAAGTTTTTTTACTTTTGATAAATCAAAAAAATGTTTTTTGACTCGTGCACATAATTTTTTTTTATTGTAAAATTTTAAAAACTGAATTTCGATCTAGATTAGTACCATTCTTGGGTTAAAGTACGATAACTCGATGTGCAAAATATCCATTGGGAATACACAATTATTATTTTAATTAACATATAATAGTATTATTAGCCGTTTCAAAAATTGATTTTTAAAAATTATTTTTTTTTTGCACAGTGAAAAGGAGAAGGCGTTTGGGGGGAGTTCTTTAAAAAACAAATACGGGGTCGTGTCGATGCGATGGCATTTTTTTGCGCAGTGAATAGGGGAGGACATTTGGAGGGAGTTCTTTAAAAAACAACCACGGGGTCGTGTATAAATAGCAATTACAGGGTCGGGTATGAAAAACAGTTACGGGGCTGTGTCGATGCGATGGCGTTTTTTATCGCAGTGAAAAGGGTTTGTGGGGAGTTCTTTCAAAACAATTACGGGGTCGTGTATATATGTTACGGTTAATACAAGAAAGTAGTTTATTCGCGAATTAACCGGCTAATACCCGAATTAACCAACGTCAAGGATTGGTTAATTCGGGTAATTAGCCGATTAATTCGCGAATTAACTACTTTCTTGTATTAACCGTAACATATACAAAGCGTGATAGTAATACAGTAATTCTACGCCAGTTGTTATGACGTGTATATGTGATTTCTGATTGGTTAAATTAAAAAATGAGTGATTGACAGAAAGTTTTTACGTATTTTTGAGGAAATTTGTGAATAATCTGCAGTTTTTTTTTTTTTGAAACGTCAAATTTTAGCGTTTTCTACGACTTAAAAAAAAATCAAAATTTTGGCACATCGAATTATCGTACTGGACTCCATATTGTTATGCCCAAAAATCTTAAAATATCATTGCTATAGGTATCTCTTTAGCAGTTCAGGCAGCGTATGACAAGAACAGCTCTATACTCAAGCAGTAGGTATACCGACTTGCTTCTGATTTTAACCTTTGACACAGCCATCAAAATCTTAAAAGTGTTTTTTTTTATACTTTTAATATTCCAAAAATATGTTTTTTGACTCGGGGCACATCAAAACGAAATATTTTTTATACAATTTTGAAAACTAAATTTGATCTCGATTAGTAGTTGGTACCATTCTTGTAAAGTTGGAATAGTAAAACATTAATTAGTTGTTTCTGCAGTTAGAAGAGAATTCCAACATTTCTTTCCTTCATCACTTGTAACTAAGAAATGTATTTCATTGAAACTGTCACAGAACTAACAGCAGTGCGTAACGGCCTCGTCTCTTGTTATTTGGTATGTCTGTCAGGAAACACCGGGTGTAAGTCGGAGGGGTTCTTCAAATTAGTGGATACTATTTCTGTCTTTTAAAGCTAATTTGAACGGTGTTTCACTCTTGTAAGTATTTATTTCACGCGCAAGTTAAAAGGAATGCACTCCAAATTGTAGAAAGGTAACAGTTACACCGCACAAGTTAAAAAGTAGTGTAGAAACTTCAACGGATTCAAGTTACCCTCGACACACGTCAGCCAACTAAGAACTGTTCACGTGTTAAAGCCATTTCTTTTTAAGAAACTTAATAAATTTCACACGTGTCGATATTGCTGTGTAAGAAGTACAGTGATTCAACGAAAGAGTCCGGTTTTGTTTGTTGATTTCTATAGACGCAAACTTTGCAGTAGGTACACTCGATTTCATCTTTTCATATTCATTTGATTAACACTGGATTTAAGTTATATCACTACAATCAGTTTAAAAACATTGGTAACGTTATTTAGAAAGATGGAGTGATTGGCCGAAACAATCGACGAGAGAGAAAACATTTAGTTCAATTTTCAAATGTTTTTATTATTTGTTTATAAAAACTCAAAAAATAAAAAAAAAATATCGTGGCTTATTCAAATTTTACCAATCAGGAACATGTTATATATAGTGCTGTTGGACATCTGACGATACCGATATCATTCGACCCCAATTACCACAAAATTTATAGTTCCATGAGCATCCCATATTATGTCACGGTTAAAAATGCAGGGGTGCATTATAATTATTACACAAACGGTAGATACAGTCTATTTATTTATTGTAGTCTCTCACTAGTGGCCATATTCACCGATCGTAAGTAGTTATTTATTCGATTCATTTGTTCTTCAGATAACTATTCCTCCGAATAAAGAGTGATAATTCAATTCACCAAACATAATTATGTTTACTGCAGGTATGAATCTATTCTGTCTTACATCGAGGGTATAAATATTTATTCGCGTGATGAAATAATAATGGCCGCCACATAGATCATAATACCTAATCTATAAACGTGGAGTATTATACCGTGTGAATTTATTTATGTGTTGTTTATTGACCTTTTGTGAAGTGTATAGTTGTAAAACATTAAAGTTAGTGGAAGTTTTGTGTGCAATATACATAAGTTAGGATTATATATTAGTTTTTTTTTGACGTTGACACTAACTCCATTGGTCAGATTTTTGGGTGAACGGCAAAATATTCAACAAACATAGAAAGGAGTATAGTTCAGTGTATATTTGTTCTTTAACTAACTTTTCTACCTGTTATTTTGCTTTGTGAATTGAAAGTAAATTTTATTCTAACGAATAAATTTGTTCCAAGATAAGTAACTTATATCTTTAATAGTGTTCAGTGAATATGGGCATAGGTTGGCTAAAGTTGTCAAAACGAAAAAAATATCAAAATTAGAGATCGGTATTTTTATATTTTTGAGTTTACAATATTAATAAAAAGATCTAAAAGATCTAAAACCATTAGGAATTACTTAACAAACGCGAAAAAATCACTGTGCCTAACACTTGCAAAGAAATAAACACATTTGAAAAAAAATAATTAATTTTAAATAATACAAAAGGAATATACCTTCATCTGATATAACAAAATCTTCTCGAACGTGTATATGTCGCCGGGATATTGTCAAACCCGTGATATTATAATTTCACTTAGTGAAATTATAATATCACGAATCTTTGTCAATCGTGATATTGTAATTTCACTAGTGAAATTACAAAATCACGGATTTGACAATATCCCGGCGACATATATAATATCTAATTTTCATATATTTAAAGCTATTTGTAACTAAAAACCGCCAGATAGTTGTGTTTCAGATAAAGATATCTAGCTGATAAAATAATTCAAATTAATATTTATTTCACAATTTAACGGCGTTTTTAATTTCAGATGTTGTTTTTAATGATTGACGTAAAACTTACACGATACACATGCGTCTACAAAGCTTTTTTCACACTACAGAAAAGCCAGTCATTATTCATTTGTTAAAAATCTACAATAAAGAAATATACTATATGGTTGCAATTCGCTTTTCAATGTTCACACTGTTTTGAATGACATTCACTTTTATTTTGTGTTTGAGAAACACATATCGTAATATACAGAGGGAAATGTTGATCCAATAATCCTGCATGTTCCCTTTTAAAATCACTGTATTCCGTTGACTGAGAATATGTTTTATGTAGGTAAAGTACTCTTGTGCAAATTCAGTCGAGCTATTGTGCCATTGCGAAAAGTCTTAAGGAAACTTTTAAATGTACTCCAAACGCTTGAATAATATGCCTCATTCACAGTGGCGGCTTTTTAAAAACGCTAGCTAGGCTCAGTGCCGGATTAAAATAAAAGCAAATTAAGCAATTGCTTAGGGCAGCGTTTTCCAATCTGGGAGGCGCGGAGTAGTCTAAAGGGAGCCGCGAAAATTAGTCACAGTTAACAATTTTCCAAATTACTGCTAAAGTTTTCTATGTAAAAAATGAGAGAATAAAATATGAAAAAATACCATCGTGCTTTATCGCACATAGTTCAACGAAACATTGTGATACTACATTAAAACATAAATTTCAGACTGTATCTCTGGTTCAATTCTGGTTGAATCTTCATACAGAATATAACACTTTGTCAAACAAAGCTTTGAAAGTACTGCTGCCGTTCGCAACATCATATTTATGCGAAACGGGATTTTCTGCCTTGGCTGCAATGAAATCCAAATATCGAGCTCGTTTCAGAGATATTTAATATCTATGGCTCGTTTAGTTGTAGAAAAAGAGCTACGAGTAGCTATATCGTCACAAACACCAAGATTTGATAAACTTTGTGCTAATAGACAAGCACATCCATCTCATTAAAAATAATAATAAAATATCGTTTTCCATTAGTTTGTATGAATAAATTTTATAAGAGTAAAAAAATTTGTGTTTTTATTTTATGAAATCTTCAGAGGGGGCGCCAAATGATTAAATATTTTTAAGGGAGGCGTAGTAACATCAAGTTTGGAAACCACTGGCTTAGGGCATCACGTCACTTGGGGGCACCAAGAAGCACCACTCAGAAATGAAAAGTACCTCACTAAACCGTGTCAACAATTTTTTTTTGTCATGTTCTCAAAAATTTTATCTATACTGGTATGTCTTTAGAAGTTTCAAAGTTAAAAATAAATAATAATTTATTTTTGAAAATGGAAACGAAAAAAACATTATTTCTTAAGGGTTCGATTTTTCTTATTTTAAAGTTTTGAGACTTTTTTCTATTAATTGTATAAAAATGCCTCAGGTCCGATTTTATAGACAGCCAAATTTTCAATGAGAGCATTGATTGTAAAATTCAATTTTTTTCCTAAAAATCTATCCTTTTTAACTTTTTTCTATCAACTTGAATTTTTTTTTATAAACAGAACATATTAGAGATGGGGCCCATAAGCCAGAAATGCTTAGGGCATCAAGGAGTCTTAATCCGGCACTGGCCAGGCTATTAGTCCAAGAACTATCAAACATTTTTGGATAGGTAATTGACGCATCGTCATCATGTTAGTGCGAGATCCGGTATTAGAAATATATAACCTCTTCTTTTATTTGATGATGACAAAGATTATATGTTAGTTAATTATACATTGATAAATCGCACATGGGTTGCCTAGCTATATCGCGTATTCTAATTAATTCTAATTAGGAAATGCAATCCCGCAAGATAATTTCAATTCCGGTATTTGCGGGACTGAACCATCTTAGTCCTGCTGGATCCAGGTATTTGCGGGATCCAGCAGGGTGGACTTACACTTCTCAATTCAATCGTAATAAAGACCTCTAAGCCCTCGTTTTCATGGTTTTAATTTTAACCTATATTAAACAAGTTTTTTGATACATATTAAATGGTTTATTAATACTTTTAGACATAACGATTAAGACATAATAATAAAAGAAACAACAATTGATCTCACTATCTATTTATTTACACTTCAAATCTTTGATTAACGTCTGATTAGATCTCTTCAATAAATAAAATTATCGACCAATTTTTCAGACAATATATTAACAAAAAATATATAATTAATACATTAATTCAATCTGGATTTGGACCTTCTTCAGAATTGATCTAAAAAATTTAAAAAATAATTAATATTTAAAGTCTAATTCGCTTTTTCTAGAATCTTTCAAAATTATTACAGTTCACAACGTTTCGACCATCTCGGCACAAGCCACTAACTGTCAAACAATACATTTGTTTGATTGTCAAGAAAAATATGTTTATAACAATTGTTTAGTTTGTGTGTGTATATATACAGCTATCAATCGAGCCAATTATCAAGTACTTATAATTTAGTATGATTGAAATGATGTAAGAAGTTTAAATCAGTGAAGAATTTCGTTGGGTCCACATCAATAGAATTGACTCAAAGAGAGCTAGGGACTTTGCTATGAAGTGAAGTTTTAACATAAAATAATATGTATGAAAATAATAAGTCAGTGCTGACAGCGGATAAGGTTTGAAAGAATCAAATTCAATATCTGCGTTGCATGGGGGAACGAAGTATCTAGTCATTAATTTTGACACGTTATCTCTTATACGTATGAAATGCACCTTGTGTACCGTTTATTTATGTGCATCGATTATTATAGAGAGTGTTCCAAAATATGAAAATATTATATTTTTTTTTACATATTATGTCGTGTTACTAGTAAAAAATTCCAGCCAATTGGACGACGGGACCATTCCAACTTCAAAAATATTGACATTTGATATATTATAGTATAATAAAGAAAATCAAATTTCTGATATCGCGTGAAGTGACGGGGGTAATGGCTAGTATTCAATATGATATTTTCTATTCGTTGCCATGATTATCTACATAATATGTTCCACGTCATGTAAAAATTAATCAAAGCATGCTTAACTACTTTATTTCTGACAGATCTACAAAACAATATAGAACAGCTGATTTTTATTTTCGAAATATTTCCGAAACTATGTATAAAGTTTCGAAAAACATTTTTAACAAAATTGTCTTGAAAAAGTTAATAGAATAACAAACCGTTATGAAAAGTATATAAAAAAAACATCATTATAGCATATCGTCGTTGGTTCTGTAATACCTCTTATGTGCAAAAAGTAAAATTTGCAGGAAAGTCCAAAAAGTGGTTATTTCAGCAATGGATGGTAAGATCTAGCAATTTCAGAGGTATATTACTAATTCATACTTATCTTCACTATACGTGTTTAATTAAGACGAAGTATTTTGTTAAAAAATATTAACGTTAATTTCGAATTTATTGGCACATGGGAGGAATTATTTGATACAACTTTTCACATAAGAGTTACTTCCCCTTGCTGGTTACTGTAAAATTAATTTGAAGGTATTACTAGTGTATAGACTATAGAGTTCCGTTTCTAGAATATTTTCATCTAAAAAACGTAAAATCTGCCAATTATGCACATAGGAGCTATTACAGAACCAACGACGATATACCATAGTCGTTTGACCTTGTGCCGGTTAATCCTATAGAAACATTTAAAAAAACATAGGTCCATAAAACCAAAACACGAGCACCAACCTATATATATGCATTCACATTATTGATATATGCATGTGACGGGGGCTGACGGGTTGATAAAATATGCACTGTGTCCGACCCCCCAAATTTAGCTGTCGTATATCATTGGGACATAAATTGCATTACGGTGCATCGCATGTCGAGGTATTTTTATCCGGACCGAGCCCTCTGAGTGAACTGATTCAGCAAGGCGGTTTGTCGCAGTACTCGCAGCAAACAGGATGAATCAACCAGCTGAGACACCATCCTGCAGTTACTTAAATATAGAGGAAAATGTGACACTAAAAGTTTTTTTTTTCGAATTCCTTAACCCAATTCGTTTAAAAGTTAGGATGGGGTGACACAGAGTAATTCTTTAAACACCCGCTGTGCGTTCACCGAAAATGATAACAGTGAATGCGTGTATCCTACTAGAAAAAAATTTAATAGTTTTTTTGTTTAAGGAGGTTGATGCGTTACAGTCCCAATCAAAAGTAAGTCGAATTCTAAATGGGAAATTTTCCATAACAAATTTTTACAAAAGATTATAAGTCCATGATACCAATAATTTATTGTCATAAAGGCATAAATAAATATTTTTTCTTTAATATTAATTAATTATTTCAGTATTTTACTTAATGGACTAACTTTTCAATTTGTTGTACAAAGTTAGGTTAGAAAAAATAAATTTATGTAAATATCTGTATTTTACATATTTTTTGCAGTAAATAATTAAAAAAAGAAATTATAAGTAATAAAAATTAAAATTAAATCATTAAACAGTTGAAAATTCAGTTAAAATTGTTAAATTGTCAAGAATAAAAGTCCATAATCGAAAAGTGCTAACGTTTAATATTTTTTTTATTGATTAAAAGTCTCCTAATTAAATTGGAGAAAATATTAAAATATGCGTAAGACATCGATGCTTTACATAGTTAGTTTTCGGAACTGTTGACATTAAAGATATATTATTATTATTATTATTATTTGGTTATTAAAATGTACCGTTTGCATGCTAGGTTGACATATTTTCCATAAGACTACATGTAAAAGTTTTTTTAATTTTTAACTTTATAAATCTCTTAATGATTTTGGATTTTTTACAGAAAATTTTGTCATAAAAAAATCTATTAAAAAAACTTTATTTCAGATTTTTTTCATTATGTTCGTAAAACGGCTCAACCTCTTAAGTAATAAATTGATAACATTTTTCTTGAATATTTTCATATGTAACCTTATGAAAATTTTATATGAATTTAGAGAAAAATAGGAGATTTTGTTTCCATTTGAAAAAATGCATGTACACTTTCGGTTGAGTTTGAAGTACAAAAAAATAACCTTCAGCAGTTTCCGAAATTCCGATAGTAAATGTCAAGTTGAACAAAAAACTAAACTTCTATTTGTATCTAGTAGGATACATGAATTATTCACTTTTACCGCTTTCGGTGAACACACTGTATAACATATATTAGATATCGTGTCCATCGTAATAATTATTAATAAAAATTGCAGGATTGTGGACAAAAAGTTATTTATTTAGTGTACGACGTTTCGTCTATATATTTAGACTTTTTCAAGTATAAATATGAAAATTTAAAACAAATGTGAAAATTTAAAACAATAATTATTGTTTTAAATTTTCATATTTATACTTGAAAAAGTCTAAATATATAGACGAAACGTCGTACACTAAATAAATAACTTTTTGTCCACAATCCTGCGATTTTTATTAATAACACTGTATAACATTATAAAGTGCTTATACAGAAAATGTATAGTCCAAGAGCTTGTGGTCAAAAAGTTGTACGAATTTTATAAAAGCTAATATTTTGAGATCAGCTAGTATTTGGCTTGTAAATATACTTAGTCTGCAGCTGTCGGTTGGTAGAAGTTTCCTATCAACTATTGACTAGGTCGGTGCTAAAAATGAAGTCAGTCTGTTTTTCATAAATTATATTCACTAAATTAACTCTGTACCAAGCTGTTACAAATCATTCGTTTATTTTACATTTTTTAAGTGTCCCGAGATCGACGCCAGGTGTACCAACCGCTAACTTGCTGATTGTTGTAGTAGTATATTTATTTACCTAAATACCTAGCTGATCTCAAAATAGGTATTAGTCTTTACAAAAATTCTTGCGAAAAGTTCAGATTAAGTATTTATACTTACCAAATTAGAGCAGTTAAAAAAACTGTGTTTAATAAAATAAAAAAAAAAAATTTGAAAAAAAAACACGAATGTAAACGCTGTAAAAAAGGATTAAATAAACTTATAAAACCCTCGACTAAAAGGAGGTAAGCAACCAAAGAAAATCCGTCGGGGGCTGTCATTCGCGCTGCCCTGAATTAATAATAGGAAAATATCGCAACGTAATTTTATTTTAATATAATAATATAATATAATAATAATTTATTACTTCCATGAAAATACAGTTATTTATAAACAAACAAAATACACATAAATGAAAGTATATAGGTTCCTTCCAAGGAAAACATGTGCTGAAGGAACACACTCAAAAATTTTAGTTCATTTCAGGGCAATGAATAGCAGCTCCCAACGGATTTTAAAATTTAATTTAATCCTTTTTCAATTACAACGTTTACATCCGTCGTGGGTTGTTTCAAAATTTTCAATTTTGTTTTTTTATTTTATTTTAAACTTTTTAGAGATTTCTTGCACTAAGAACCGTCACAAATGAATTACAAACTTTACAGAAAACCGCATCTGAATTGATCAAAACGTTTTCGAGATAAATAGCGACATTCGAGTGCACACACAAACAAACAAACAATCTCTCATCGAATAAATAAAATAGTCGACCAATTTTTTTTCAGACTATATATTGACAAAAAATAATATAAAAATATAAATCAATATAACAAAAGATGACGTTTCGATCCGGATTTGGATTAATTTTCAATCGTTCAAACTATCATTCTATATTGCATTCTATTAGAAAATAAGTAGCTAATACTAATTAATTTTTATATTTTTTTATATATTTCTGAAGGAGATCCAAATCCGGATCGAAACGTCATCTTTTTTATATTGATTTATATTTTTATATTATTTTTTGTTAAAAAAATAGTCTGAAAAAAATTGGTCGACAATTTTATTTATTTGAAGAGTTCTATTCAGACGTTAATCAAAGATTTAAACAATCTCTCACCCTAAACGCATATACCTTCTTCGTTCCGTCGTGGGTAAAAATCCTGGATTTAATTCTAGAATGAATATTTCGTAAATTACTGACAATAAATAATAATTCATTTATTCCACCAAAATAACGATACTTAAGTATTACATTTTTGGAATTAAGTTCACCGACTTGACACGTCTATTCCACTGGAAATATGGTAGAGGCTTGATAAATTTTCACAATATTGTGTTATTCGTGAATCTCCTGTTTTGGAAGTAGTCCGACATTTATTTTACGCCCCTTTGCTTTCTTCGGCCTTGCGGCTGACGCGGAACACTGGTTTACATAAAATAAATAGAGAACGTTGTTTACTGCAATCGATACGACTGTTTCAATACACGCGAACTATCAATAAACCGCTTGGTACACTGCATTATAGTTCCCTTTACAGTAGTTCCTCGTTTTACGCGGGGATATTCGACCCACATATCTATACAGATAAATAAAATTGAAGTGTCTGTTTGTAATTTCAAAATAACAGCTTCTTACCCGACTACGGCAAAGCCAAAAGAATGGGTTATGAGTTTAGCAGTCTATGTATGTTTGTATTAATAATAATAATAATAATAACTTTATTTTACATTGACTACAGGTGTGAGATTCGTCATAAGAAATTAATATTTACATTAAAAATCACATATACCTATAATTTATTAACGTTATAAAAAGCTTGTTTGATCAGGAATTTTTTTAATTCTTTTTGAAATACAGAGGCCCTTTTAATAGTATTTATTTCACGGGGTAGATTATTAAAAATTTTCACACCCATATAAGAGCTGTTCTTTTTGAAAAAGAGAGTTTGTGGGAGGGAACCATTAAGCAATTTTTACGGATGTTCCACCATTGCGCCTAAACTATTCATCCGATTTTGATAAATAAGGTGTCAATCGATTCGTCATTATGGCCCGGGTAACATAGGCTACATTTATTTTTGAATTTTGGTCCCAGAGGGGAGCAAATTTGAAACAAATAAAAAATAAGTTCAAAAAATATAATTTAAATAACAATTAAGTTCAAAAACTAAAACTCGACTACTGAAAAGTATGAAACAAGAAAATATTCTCATTTGAGGATAACCGTGGTCGTATGCCATCTCATAATATATATGAGGTCCCTCTATAGATGTATATAGCGTGATGCACTTTGCCCTAGAGCTTATGTTCGCTTACTACTGTTAAATAGTAATGTTTTGTTAGGGTATATGGCATATGACCTCGGATATCCTCAGATGAGAATATTTTCTTGTTTCATACTTTTCAGTAGTCGGCCTTTATTTTTTGAACTTATTTTTTTTACTAAATGCATATGAAAGTATATACGGTAAGTACTTATAAGAAAAACACATTTTATAGTTTTTGTCTGTCTGTTTGTTCCGGCTGGACCGATTTCGTAAACACTGCGACTGAACAAACATTTTTTGTTCTATATACAGGGGCATGAATCGAAGAAACAGATCCCCTCAGGGTAAATATTGGAATGTTGTTAGCATTCCAATCTTTTTTGGGAATTAGCACTCCCAGGAACCCGAGTTCCTACCAGTCGGTTTGTGGTAGTTTGTCTAATATACACATAGACACTGATAACCTCAGCTGTTGAGCGTCTATAATCTACTATCTAAGAAAGATTCTACTGCATCCAAAAAGTATAGGGTAGATATGGGAAAAAACCAAGTTAATTTAGTTAGATTCTGCAGCTGTTTCAATGATAGATTTGTATTTTTTTATTTATGTGTTTTTTTTGTAGTAAATTTTTATTTACCTATAAAAAATGAAGTGTAGCGAGTAAAATATATTTTCAAGACATGAAAAACGATATCTGCAAAAGAAAAGCACACGTTCTATTAATATGTAACAATGCTACTTTCCTTTTAAGATTTTTATCAGTGGATTGCTGGAGGAAAAATAAATTGAATGAATAACTTAGAAATACAAATTACAATTCGGTCTCAGTCAACACACACACACACATACAGAGAGAGACCTACAGGGTATCCCAGAACTTTTATTTCTGGGTCAAATTCATCTTTACTTATGATATAAAGAGGTAAAATTTGTTTGCTTGTTTGTAGGTGGTAATCTCTGAAACTACTGCAGCGATTCTAAAAATTATTTCACTAATAGAGAGCTATACTATTCCTTAGTAATATGGGCTATATTTTATTGGTGTTTTACATCTATTGGGGCGTTTCGCAGCAAATCCATGTCGTGACGGAAGTCGTGTGCTTGAGTCATCTATTTTTAATTATTGGCAATAGTTCACATTGACTATAGACCTGATTCAAATAATCTATAAAACATCGTAGTTGCTCATCAATGGTCATTGTGTTATATTTGTTATGTGCGTCAGTGTTCTATGCAGTGATGTTTTATATCTGCTAGGCTCCTAATTTTTTATTTTTTTGATAAAAATAAAACGCTAAAATAAACTGGCTCAATCTGAGTACATGCTGGAAGTACAGTCATTTTGTGGTGGAAGTACGGGTATATAAAAAATGTGTACGCCCCGTTTAGCAAGATTGTAATACGGTGGAGCCGACGGCCCCACAAATGTTGTTGCACAGTTTGGATAGATATAACAAAAGTAAGTATCTATAGTGTATTTGACATCGATATTTTTTCCATTTTTAATGATTCCGTTAAATTATTACTTAATTATAATAAAACAATTAAATTTAGATATAAGAGCTCTGGACCAGAGACAATAAGTAACTACTTTATTTATGTAAAATTATAATAATATATGCTTATTAACGTATAATATGACATAATTTAAAAAAATAATTAAAAGGCAACCGACGCGGATTGTCACCAGAACTGGACTGATCTCGACATCACGATGAACGCTCATCAAGGCTTAAGGCCCCCATACACCTCGTTCTTTTTTGGCAGATTTAACCGCACGGGTAAAACTGTACGGATAAACACGAACAACGACCATGTTCACACACTAGGCGTTGTTTCGTTCAGTTTTTCTGAAGTCGTGGCATCATCTGATCTGCTTTGATAGATCCTACAACGTTACAGAGTCAAACAAAACCCGTCCTTTTTAACTGCGTCGTCACACACACGGGCCGACTTGAACGACACGTTTAAAACGGACGGTTTAAATCAAGCAGCAGCAGATATTTTTGAACGCCGGTAAGAAGTTAAAACTGCCAAAAAAGAACGAGGTGTGTGGGGGCCTTAATCCAGTCAGTCGTGCTGTTTCTAAAAAATGTTTTTAGCCTCTTCAACGAGGAAAAAGTACGCTCTGGTGTCGCCGTCGACACAGGTAGCGTCACGAGTAGGTATTGACAGTAGCTTGTGAATCATGGTAAACATTACTGCGTTACAGCTGTCCAGCGCTTCTAGTGATGTAGTGGGCCATTCTATTTTTGACCACTTCGCTCGCCACACCGATAACTCTCCTTCAAAACTTGTTTGATTTGACAAGTTTACTAGACACTTTCATGAATCCGTATTATTTGTAAATGTAATAATGTTAGTTACGAAAAAACTTATTTAACCTTGTACTGACTTGCAATCAACGCCAGAGCGGCATATGATATGAAATGTAACAATGAAAGATGAGTGAGAGAGACGAAGCATTTCTGCCACTCATCCTTCATTATTACATTTCAGATGGATGCCGAAAAACGTGGAATCCACAGATCCGAAAAAAAGTCGAAAATATTTTAGTATTATGTATAAAACCGTGGATTGGCTAAAGCATTTCTGGAGGTTTGAACCCCCCCCCTGCCTACGGCCTTGACTGCTGGTACCTATTCACTAATGAGATCAAAATGAGATGCCTATTGATGTGATAGATGGCGAAATTCCTTTGTGTTAAAAAGATCCATATAAACAACGACATGTAGTAAAGGCATAATATCCTGTATGTATAATGAGAGTAGAATCTTTTTTACTGGGAATGCCTTTCTTACGCGTAGATCACATCGTAATCAGGAGACACTTTAGGTACTTATCTGGCAGCATCGACTTTTGTGAAGTGAACATTTTGAAGACTGAGGATTGTCGAAAAGCTTGTTCATCTTTATTTTATTTTTCCCATTAACTATTAATCGGCGTTTCTTGTAGTACTGTCAATTGTTATACTTGTTGCTTTGAGTAGATATTTTATCATTTGCTAAATTTAAAATTTAAATTAAAAAAGCTTTTTTCATTCGCATTACTTTGACGTTAATACATATGTATGTGTATATACAGTTATCGTCGACGTCGTCAAGATTTTAGTTGTCACTCTTTTTACATTTACGTCACTCGCACGCTTTATCGTTACTTCCTACGCTTTTATTATTATGCTCATTAATAATAAACAATGAATAATAAATGCTTTTAAAATACTATTACGAATACAAATCTTTGATTAACGTCTGAATAGAACTCTTCAAATAAATAAAATTGTCGACCGATTTTTTTCCGACTATACAGGGTGTCCCATTAAGAATGGGACATAGAACAACCGCAGATTCTCCAATTCAAAATAAAACGATTAAGCGAAATATGCTTAGATAAAATGTTACTTGTTTCCGAAATACGGGGTGTTGAAGTTGAAAACTGAAAAATTATTAATGTCCATAATTTTTTTAATACACGGTATAATTTTACTCAAATCGGCACACTTGTTAAATATCATAAAATGCACCTAACAATAAAAAAATTAGTTCAGTACGCTCTACCAGTGGCGTACGGCAGGAGTAAGTAATGCTTGTACCCCTTCTAAATGTTACGCCGCTGTCTAAATTTTAATTTTGACTATAATTTTAATTTTTTTGATATTTTCTAAGTCAATAATGTACACTTGTTAGTTTGTTGTAAAGTCATTGGTTTTCGAGATATTCGCAGTTTTTTTAAGACAAAATTGTAAAAATGAATATTATTAATAATAATACAAATAAAAAGTACATGTCTATCTATCTTTAACTGCGAATATCTCGAAAACCAATGACTTTACAACAAACTAACAAGTGTACATTATTGACTTAGAAAATATCAAAAAAATTAAAATTATAGCCAAATTAAAATTTAGACAGCGGCGTAACATTTAGAAGGGGTACAAGCATTACTTACTCCTGCCGTACGCCACTGGTAGAGCGAGTAACATTTTATCTAAGCATATTTCGCTTAATCGTTTTATTTTGAATTGGAGAATCTGCGGTTGTTCTATGTCCCATTCTTAATGGGACACCCTGTATATTGACAAAAATAAAATTATAAATCAATATTACAAAAGATGACGTTTCGATCTGGATTTAGATCTTCTTCAGAAATAATCTAAAAATATAAAAAAAATAATTAGTATAATCTACTTATTTTATAATAGAATGCAGAAGTTAATTATTTATACAGGTGAAACCTTCCAACATTATCTAGTTTTCGACTATTTTTCTATTTCCAAAAAAAAACCACAAAAGTGGAACATGGAACATGTTTGTGTTTCAATGGATATCCCTATATCTAAAATCTCGCTAAACATATCTGTAGCTAAAAATCTGTTTGTTTATAGCTATGCGCCCATGGACACTTTTCCTTAGTGACCTTTAAACTATAAAATAAAACCATTTACGATCAATTTAACGGAGAACCAAATCTCATAAGGTTTGTGCGGGATCCTTTGGTTTCTATATTCATATGTTACACCATGAATTGTATTACGTTATTAAGAATCGAAACGGGTACTTGCATTTACTTAGCTCACTTCGGATGTGTGATTAATTTAATGCAACTAGCATGTTATACTAGCATAATGTGTATCTTCGTGACGAAGTAAATAGTAGCGCGACAAAGTTACAGAAACTTACCTACTTACATGGGAAGAAGAGAGATCTCTTCTAAATTTGGGAATAATCGAAAGGTTGCTATTCAAGTGATTCATTCGAAATTATTCCTTTGCATGCTGTGTCATAATAATAGGTGTGTTGACAGGAGCGGATCTAGGTATTGCGGGATCTAGGGCTTATTGACGTTCAACAGGGTCCTGTTTTCTATTTGATTAAGAATCTTCAAATAGCTCGGTTAAAAATTCAATTTAATAGCATCAAAATCAGAGTTGAATTTTGATGAACAGGCCAAATAAAAAATACTATAAAATAATTCTAAAAATTGTCGAAATTCCCCTCTGAAAAGTGTCAATATTCACACAAAAAATTGTCAAAATTCACTTAAAAAATTATCCAAAGTCACCCAAAAAAATTTTCGAGTCATTCAAAAAATTATCAAAAGTCATCCGAAAAATTGTCCAAATTCAGCCATGATAATGATAATTAATCATTGTAAAATCACATCCTACCTACTTTAAAACTAATATTTCGATCCATAATCGTAATACCAGACAAGCTGGAAATTTGCATAAACCACTACCTAAATCATCTGTATATAAAAAAATGTGAATTTCAATTTAGTGGACATCTTCAATAAATTACCACATGATATTAAACAGCTTCCTTTGCCTCGGTTCAAAAGACATTTATAAAAATTTCTTATTGACAAATGTTTGTACTCTATACATGATTTATAAATTTAATTGTATTGACATATTTCACAGCTTTTTAGCTACAAATGAAATAAATAAATATCTTATCTTATCTTATAATAATAAATCAATTCTTGTGTAGATCCGCCTCTGTGTGTTGGTACTCTGCGTGCATGAATGACTGTTTCATCTTTCGAATGAATTTTGCTCTCGATTTTGATTGTCAGTTTTGAGAGAGTCATCTACATACAGATAAACTATGTAAATAATAGTATTCAATACTGTACAATACATTAATAGTTAGGTTAGGTACTATTTGGGTGACAACATAATTCATTCGATGCGTTCGATATATTATAACGCATGAATTTCGTTCTTGTTTTTGATTATGAGGCTTGAGAGAGTCACCTACACGCATTGCTTCATAGAACAGAAGCAGATAAAAGATGGTAAGTAATTGCGAAATGCCATGATAGAATCTGAGTGAAATACTTGCATTTAGTGTTTCAAAGAGCAAGGAAAAAACGTAGGTAATGTAATATTTTATTCAAATCTTTGATTAACTTCTGATTAGAACTCTTCAATAATCATATATATTAATACGCTAAGGTTAAAGATGTTTGCCTCCCTTTTTAGAAAAAACCACACAATTTCTCCACATAAATTATATATCATTTTACAGATAATTGCTTGCTCTACTGACATCGACAACTAAAAAATTTATTATTGCTTTTGTTTTTGTAAATTAATTAAAATACAGCAACGCTGAACAACGTCTACCATCTGACGGTTTTAATTTTGAAACAACGTCAACACTTCGATCTGTCATCTGACCTTCATATTGTAATACAACATACACAATACTGCATATTGCCATCTAACGGCTTTAATTTTGAAACAGCGAGCAACGCTGAACAACGTCACAGCAATGCTACATGATGCCATCAGACGGCTTAGCTCAACGTTTTTGCTACTTGCGCCTGTATATGACAATTTTAGTAAAATATTTCTTCGATCTGTCATCTGAGCTTCATATTGTAATACAACAAAAAGAAGAACGTTGTAAGCAGTGTGCAAAATTAGAAACGAATTGTATACCTGCAATCATATTTAAAAAATAATTTTGTAAAGTGATAATTATTATACTTATTTAGTGCGAATAATTCGCACAGGTCACTCTAGTTTTATTTATTGCATTATAAAAGTCGTAGCTTATACGTATGAAAAATCATTCGCATGATTTTGGATAAACTCTCGAGATATTTTAATAGTCGAACAGTTCCTCTATTTTCACTCGAAAAATCCCATCACTAATCTCTGCACTACTAACTATACAAAAGATTACATTAGCGACTAAAGTACATCGAATTAAATATCCTTGCTGTTTATTTTTAAGAACTTGAATGTGTTACCTTCTTGGAGTTTGTAAATGGATATAAATTAAATTAATTAACACAGTTTAACATCATTAAAGTTATAGATAATTTTGATAGTTGAATAAATACGAGTGTTTCTTAAGGGAGGAGAGAAATTGAGACGCTCGACAACTCAGATAATTAGCATTTACACAGAGGTACAGTGAGTTCGTTTGAAAACTTTTAACAAGAATGTCTTGAAACATAAACTCCGAATGAAAACATATTTCTGTGACAAAAGTTATAAAATTTCGAGAGTGAAAGAATAGGTATGGAAAAAACATTTTTTTTTAATAAGTGGTGTAATGTAAAAAAAATTCCAGCCAATTGGGCGACGGGGCTGTTCCAACTTCAAAATATTGACATTTGATATAGTATAACAAAGAAAATAAAATTTCTGATATCACGTAAGGTGACGCGGGTAATGGCTAGTATTCAATATGATATTTGCTATTCATTGGCATGGTTACCTACATAATATGTTCCACGTCGTGTAAAAATTTTAACTAGTTTATTTCTAACAAGATCTAAAAAACAAGAGAATAGCTAATTTTTTATTATCTTCAAATTAGGTATTTCCGAAACTATAAATCTAAAAAAAAATTGTTTGACTAAACTTTCTTGAAAAAATAAATAGATTATTAATCCGTTATGAAAAGTATACCATTATTATTTAAAAAAAACAACTTTATAGCATATATACCTTTTACGCATGCGCCGATTTTCCTCAAAAACAGTAGATCTCTTCATATTTACGTATCAAACATTCTTCCAAAATTTAGTTTCAATCCGTTCATCCGTTGTACTTGTATCGTGCTCACAGACTAACAGACGCACAGAGTTTTTCCAAAACTGTGTTTTTTTTATTCGGGGGACCTCAAAACGAAAAGATATAGTAACATTTTGAAAAGAGATTTTTGACCTAAACTAGTGCCATTCTCCACTTGTAGGTTGGAATGATAATATATCACTGTTTACCAAATGGCGTTCATAGTCATACAGTTCGCCGCAGTAGCTGGGGAACTATGTATCTGTCTACTTATAAATTTCCGTCCCCCTAATTCTCCAGTTTAGGCAACACGTCACATATAGGTTAGGTATACTACTTTGTCCAATACTGTACATTCGTGTGTCCCCTATTATTCAAGGACGGGATCGGCGAAGACATTTATCTAATAATACCCACAATTAGTGACATTCCTAATGAATGTATATTATTTTGATAAATTATCTTGCCGCTTCTCCATGCTGCATGATTAAGGAACGTGGAACTCTTGCCAGAATAAATTTTATTGTATTAAGATTAAGTTTATCCATCATAAGATTATTTGCAGGGACACTTTATGACTGCGTTGTATTTGAATCAAACTGATGCATATGTTACTAATAGCGGTCCCGCCCGGTTTCACCCGGGTGCAAAAGAACGAATGAGGAGGGGGGCATGAGTACGCACGTTTATCTTAGTTTACCGAGATGAATGTTGTGTCCAAATTTCATGATGATCGGAGCTACCGTTCAAAAGTTTTTGTCGGACGGACAAATTTTGAGTTACATTTTTCATTGATGCTCCGCTCCTATTGGTCGTAGCGTGATATTATATCGCCTATAGCCTATAGCATGCTTAATTAGTTTATTTCTGACAAGATCTAAAAAACAGCTGATTTTTTTTTATTTTCAAAATATTTCTGAAACTATTAAGTTTAAAAAAAATGTTTAACGAAACTTTCTTGACAAAATAAATAGAGTAATAAGCCGTTATGAAAAATATTCCATTATTATCTAAAAAAACACCGTTATATACCGCTTCTGCGCATGCGCCGATTTTTCCCAAAAACAATAGAGCTCTATATTTTCATATCAGACCTCTATCGTGCTCACAGACAGAGTTTTTCCAAAAATACGTTTTTTGGATTCGGGGGACCTCAAATCAAAAAATATTGTAAAATTTTGAAAAGTATATTTTTGACCTAAACTAGTACCATTCCCCACTTGTGGGTTGGAATTATAATACTGTTCTTAGAATTTTCTATCCCAAAAATAACCCTAGCACTAAATTCAGTCAAGTTGGGTAGGGAAAATATTTGTGTGAATAATTTTCTTGTTATTATTATTTTTAAGCCGCCAAACCCTCGTATGTTGTCATTTGTAAGTTGGTTAGCCCTCGTAAATAATAAGTATAGCCAGTGCAGTGACCCCGTAAAGGAAGCTTCGAAATGTTTTCAAATATATTCACTTCCTTGATGCACGACTGACAGTCAAAGAATAGAAAGACGGAGTCGTAATATAAGCTATACTATGAAGATGCTGTGAAATGACCGTATTATTGTAGACTGCTATACACTCTCTTCTATAAGCACGCGAGGGATTTGTTTTTAGATTGGCTGACTGACATTGTTTGACGAGATTTCTATAAATAAAAAGACGCAAATCCGAAACAAAAATGAATAATTAATGCCACTCTACTTTGGTTTACACTAGCATGCATAGGGATGAGAAAAAATTAAATACAATCAAAAATCTCTATCGGAAAACCAACTAATCAAAATATATAAAAGGAAACCGTGACTGACTGACTGATCTATCAACGTACAGCTCAAACCATTGGCTGAAATTTGGCACACAGATAGTTATGATGTAGGCATCCACTAAAAACGGATTTTTGAAAATTCAAGCCCTAAAAGGGTATAACGGGGGTTCAAAATAGATGATGTTGAAAATACAAAAGAGTCCGATTGCATTTCTATTGATCTCATCATAATATTGGAACAAAACTGTTCCTCGATGTGGTGGTAAATATTTATTTTCAATAATAAAAATGTTAACAAAACAAGCTAAAAGTACTTCTCTTATTTAATGGAAATGAAATAGAAATCATGTAACAAACAAAACAACTTCTCAGTAATATAAATAATACAAAGTCACAGAAATATATACAATAAATATTTATCTAAGCGCTCTAGAAATTTATATCCGAAGTCAATGCTTTATGTCACGCGACCGAACACTGTATGTTAACACTATACCGTCTTAACTGTTTGTACACTGTCGCGCGGCTGTATTTATAAGCGTGGGGTACCAATTCTAGCTTTTTCTCGAATGCTCGAAACCCTTCTCCACCTGCTTCCACAAAAACTCTTCTGCCTGCTTCTACTAATGCGCGCACTGTCAGTGGCGTGTGCAACGATATTGTGTTGTAAAAAATATAAAAGGAAAGAGTCCAATGTCTATCCTTAGCTCAGGAGTCTAGACTCAGAGACTGTCATTTCCCAACACCTTTCATCCGCATGTAGGTAATACATAACATAATACATCTGAATGCGGATGGTGTACAGCTGTTGCCAATTTCTGTTGAAACGTCTCCCAGCATGTGACTCACAGCGTTCACACTGTTCTAGTGTTCAACACGAAGAGCCGACAAAGATGTACAATATAATATTTGTCTCTGTACCTTATTGTACGCAATATTTAGCCGTATGAACTTCCGTTAGTTAGTAGGCAATGTGTTTTAGAAGTGAACGTTTTTATAATTCAGTTGTTGTATTTCCATTTTTTTATGTTTTTTATTTTATAAATAAATTCTTTACGGGAAAGTAGATGGGTACAATTAATTTACGAACACCTTATTGAGTTGTTGTATTGTGGCATCTTCAGATACTTTACTACTGGTGTTATAGTCACTTGAAAGAAAACATTCTTGGTATTAAGTTATTAATTTTTATGATTCCGCAATCAATAGGTACCCTTATACATCGTGTTCATCCGTCTGTCTGGGTATTGATTCTTCTGTAATAATATATATTATTAGAGTTGTTGTTTCGTCCATGTTATTAAATTATTTAAGTTATTTAATTATAGATTATCGGATACTTGGCCAGAATAAATAAATAGATATTATTTTTTTAAATGTTGTGTTTTGTTGAAGTGTAAATTATTTTTGTTTTTATTTTTATTTGAAATGGGTAAATATTCATATAAAATTATATCGAACATTTATTGTAAAGTGGTTTATACCAAGGATATTAACATCAAATATTCCCTAAGAACTTGCAAACTATCAACGAAACGTTGCAACATTTAAAAAAAATAATATCTATTTATTTAATCCGATAATCTATAATTAATAATTATATATTATACTAGCGGTCCCGCCCGGTTTCACCCGGGTGCAAAAGAACGAATGGGGGAGAGGAACATGAGCACGCACGTTCATCTTACTTTACCGAGATGAATGCTGTGTCCAAATTTCATGATGATCGGAGTAACCGTTCAAAATTTTTTGTCGGACGGACAAATTTTGAGTTACATTTTTCATTGATATACCTCTCCTATTAGTCGTAGCGTGATATTATATAGCCTATAGCCTTCCTCGATAAAGGGACTATCCAACAAAAACATTTTTTCAATTCGAACCAGTAGCTCCTGAGATTAGCGCATTCAACCAAACAAACAAACTCTTCAGCTTTACATATTAGTGTAGATATATAGTTCCTAAAATTTACAACCGGTGTATTTAATAGTATTTGCAATATTAGTATTACTAGTGTGGCCAGGTTCAGTATACCAAATTTTGGAGCAAAAGGTTAACAAATCGGAATTTTGGTTTTGAAATCGGTACATGAAATTATATGCAGTAAGCTGCCATCAGAAATAAAAAGTGGATAGTTTTAACAATTAAAGAAAATGTTTTTGGGAAAACCTTTGAGGTAGGTACTAATTAGTTCTAAATATGTAGATTTTAGTACCACACTCAGTTCTTCTGTACTGATTTTTGAGGGGGTCGCGTGATGGAAACCATATATGGTAAACGCCATAACTTTTTAAATGGATTTTACTCGTAACAATACATTTTCAGGTAAATCCTGAATGTGATTTTAATCTAAAATATTGAGTCATCAATAAAGTAATTTTATTAACTCGAGTTGCAGAGAAAGTGAGATGCCAACACAGCGGGAGTTGAGTAATTTTATTAACTCGAGTTACAGAAAGAGTGAGGTGCTAACACAGCGGGCGTTGATTGTTCAAAGACATATGCAGGTGTTTGATGCTTCGAAATTGGAATATTCCCCGTAGTCAGCATGAAATGCAATATTTCTTTTCACAGATTGTACTGTCAACACATAACCATACTATGAATCGTTTCGTTTGAATTTGCGGATTTCAAATGCTATTTCAGTGTTATATTTTTCGATTTAAATTATATAACGTCTTCTTCATTGTATGCACTTGCATATTGAACTGTCCAATAATAAGATATTGCTTCCTAGTCCCGCAGTTCAGCTACTGTGGAAAATGGAACGGAGTGCTGTCAGATGAACGTAGAATTAAATCTACAGAGTTGACCCCCCTTCCAGATTAGAGTTGGGAATAGTCTAGTCAAGAACTGAGATTATTGATAAAAGTAGATCCAAGTCTCCGAAAAAATGTAAGCAATACGTCGTTGGTTCTGTAATACCTCTTATGTGCAAAAAATAAAATTTGCAGGAAAGGCCAAAAAGTTGTTACCTATTTCAGCAATGGATGGTAAGAACTAGCAATTTCAGAGGTATATTACTATTTCATACTTATCTTTACTATACATGTTTAATTAAAACGAGGTATTTTCTTAAAAAATATTTAACATTAATTTCGGATTTATTGGCACATGGGAGGAATTATTTGATACAACTTTTCACATAAGGCCTAGTTTATATGAGAGGCGTTCAACGCGCGTTGGCCCAACGCGCGTTTACAGTTTCTATACAATTGTATAGAACTGTTTATATGATAACGCGCGTTGGCGCCGCGTTGAACGCGCGTTATCATATAAACAGTTCTATACAATTGTATAGAAACTGTAAACGCGCGTTGGGCCAACGCGCGTTGAACGCCTCTCATATAAACTAGGCCTAAGAGTTACTTCGCCTTGTTGGTTACTGAAAAATTAATTTGGAGGTATTACTAGTGTATAGAGCTTCGTTTCCTGAATCTTTTCATTTAAAACACGTAAAATCTGCGAATTATGAACATAAGAGCTATTACAGAACCAACGACGAATAGCTTATTCGATTCGGAAAAATATTGCGAAAAATACGTTTTTTTTTATTTTTTTCGCTAACAAAAATTGCAGTTATTAACAAAAAATGAAAAGACAAAAAAAGCCTCTCAGATTTTTGGCAATTACTCAAAAACTATAAGCGATAACGGAAATTGGGAAAAAGATTCTTAAAGAGGAGGAAATTTCCAATAAAAAATTCCCATATCCCTCACGGTATCTCTATTACCTATTTATAGTTTTAATTTAACGATGAAAATAGGGTATAATTAAAAAATCTGAATAAATGATGGTGTCATCTTAACATTTGAAAGAATAAAGTTCGCGCGTTAAAAGTTAACAGAAAATTGAAAAAATGCGCATTTTTATAATTTTTTGTTAACTTTTAACAAATATATAATAAACAAAATAAACAATTTTCAAAAAACTTTATAACGTGATCTTGTTAAGTAAGTATATTTGTAAAAGGGGCTTCGTGAAGCAAAAAATTTATATGCCAATTATTTAAATATTTTTTGTTGTTTTCAATGGAGATGGTTAATGAAAAAAAAATTTAGTTAACAATAGCCACACTGTCTTAAAAATAAATTTAAACAATACCTACGTACTTTCGACCGGCTAAAAAGAAAAATAGTTATCATGTACAGCCCGCTCTATGAGATTGCTGCTACTGCCGCCAGCCAATAGTCGCGAACAGCTGTCATTCGCGTTTTTACGTATAACCTCAAAGCTACTTGCTTGGAATTTTTTTGTGTTTTTATGTAATTAATAAGCTTACTTTCGACTGAGGTATGAAGAAAAATAGTATACACCACACGGGCAGAAGGTTGAGAGCCTTGAACTGCAGTGCAAGAATCTCACACTTTCTGCCCTTGTGGTGTAATATACTAATTTATCCTTAATAATTTCAAGCAAGTCATGCCATATTCCTCCACAAAATTATGAATATAGATAGCTATGTAAATAACAAAAGAATATAACTTTTAAATAACTGAATTTATAAATATTTCATAAGCTTCCTAGTTTTGTGCAGCATTGTAGAATACGATGGTCTCGCTGATGGCTCTGCTTGCAAATAAATAGTTTTTATTAGTTTCTGTGGAACGGACGCACTTAAAGAGAGACAGAGTAAATATTGTGGTCTGCGACAAAACTCGACATTTAATGGCGGCAGGAAATCGCCACAAAGTCGTCGTCGCCTAATTCTGTCGTTTTTTTTTTTGTTGTTGATGTGTCATTTCTGCGGGTTCTCAATTTAATCCGTATTGCTTACTGTATATGCTATGGGTGGTCAAATTAAAATACAGCGAAAATAAACAAGTTTATGGTTATGTCTAATCGTATTAGCTAGTTATATAATACTTATTTTTTATAGAGCATTCGTTAATGAATTATCAATATGAGAACAGCGTGGTGTAATGGTCAGCGTGCTAGCCTTTAAAAAAAAACTTTTTTATGTTCGATTCCTCTTGAGGTCTATTTGATTTGATCCTAACGTCGCCAGATTTTTTGAATTTTAATCGCACCTGTGACAGGTAAAAGCATAAGTTTTTTTAAAGCAGCGCCATCTGTTGCACGTTAAAGCAACACACACTATACTAAATATTTTACGGCAACGGGGGCGCCATCTGTTGGACGTTAAAGCAACACACGCTATACTATTCTATGGCAGCGGGAGCGCCATCTGTGGAACGTTAAACCAACACGCGCTACATACTAAACATTTCACGGCAACGAGAGCACTATCTGTTGAACTTAACAGCCACACATGCATACCAGTGCGACGCGTCGCCGGGTACAGCTAGTATATCTATATCTACACTAATATATAAAGCTGAAGAGTTTGTTTAAAATATATTTTACACATAATGTGGCATCAGGCATGGTTGTCCGGTATCTGTATATATAGTAACGGATTACAAAATCCACATACTGTGAGAGTTGTTTTTTTTTTATGAATTATACAGACGTCAGCTCAATTAATTCAAATAAATAAAATCGTAACTTAGTCTGTAATTGAACAGTTTTAAAGATTCCTAGAGCGAATTTTCAGTTTTCACCACTTTTTTTCTGTATATATTTTTTTGTACCTATCTTCTATCTATGCTAATATATAGAGCTGAAGAGTTTGTTTGGTTGACCGCGCTAATCTCAGGAATTACTGGTTCGAATTGAAAAATATTTTTTTTGTTTGGACAGTCCATTTATCGAGGAAGGCTATAGGCTATATATCACGCTACGACCAATAGGAGCTCAGTATCAATACTCAAAATTTGTCCGTCCGACAAAAACTTTTCAACGGTAACTCCGATCATCATGAAATTTGGACACAACATTCATATCGGTAAACTAAAATGAATGTGCGTACTCATGTACCTCCCCCCCATTCGTTCTTTTGCACCCGGGTGAAACTGGGCGGGACCGCTAGTATAATATACACAGACGTGTACAAAAAGTAATTTGAAGAGAGAAATCAGAAGAAAAGACAACTAAAGCCCGAAAGTTGAAGCGTCCTCAGGCCATTCGATCGTAGTAACGCACGGTACACAGAAAGGAGTTGACAAAATGAAACCTTATTGCTTTTGTAATTGAGTGCTTTATACTTTGTGCTATTTTCAATTTCCACAAAAGCAATTTATTTTGAGAACAATCCTCTGTAAAAGTACCTACTAGAGGATAATGTCAAGATTCAAGCAGCTTAATACTGTTATTTTACTAGCGTAGAACAACGAAAAGTTGAATAAGACCATAGCAACATTTAAGTAGGCGCAATAACAGCAGGTGGGAATAACAAAAATTTTTAAAAAAAACCAGACAATACGCTAGGAAAGTATCTTTTGATATGCAACCTTTGCGCCTTCTCGTGTTTTTTTTTTTTAATTCTGGTTCAGTCAAAACTTTAATGTCATAATTATGTTATACGTGCATTTTAATAAGGATTAATTGTTGAATAAAATGGGAAAAAGCTATCAAATCGGAAGTGCGCTGTGTTGTTGATTGTAAAATACTAAAAATCCAGAATTGCAATTCCACCGTTTTTTCTGGATTTTCTTATGAATTAGAGAGGAAAAAAATGGACTGCAGCAGTACGTCGTCAAGGGTAATTAAGTTTTATTTTATGTCTGTAATCATTATTAAATACAAGGAAAGTATCATAATTGTTATTTCGCTAATAAAAATAAGATTTAAAAAATCTTGAAATAAAAAAATAGTTTTTTTAATGGCATTGTGCATAAATATTTTTTATAAGTAAGCTGGTTTCCATGGGTTTGTAAGCTCTGACTGAACCATATTTTAAAAATCAGACACGAGATCGCGCAAAGCTCGCGTTTCATAGATACTTTCCTAGCGTATTGCGCGTATTCTGACGGATCTACAAAACAAAAGAACAGCTGATTTTTTTATATTTTCAAAATATTTCCGAAACTGTAAGTTCAGAAAAAAAAATTTAACGAAACTTTCTTGAAAAATAAATAGAATAATAAGCCGTTATAAAAAGTATACCGTTATTTTATAAAAAAGCACCGTTATAGCATATATCTCTTCTGAGCATGCGCCGATTTTCCCCCAAACATCCTCTCAAAATTTGGTTTCAATCCGTTTGACCTGTATCGTGTACACAGACGCACAGAGCTTTACCAAAAATATGTTTTTTGTGTTCGGAGGACCTCAAAACGAAAAGATATTGTAAAATTTTTGAAAAGTGATTTTTGACCTAAACTAGTACCATTCCCCACTTGTGGGTTGGAATGGAAACAGTGATAGTATGGCACTATTTAAAAGAAGGCTTAAAGCTTTTTTAATTTCTGTTTTTATTCTGTAAATGACTTTTATTTGTAACTTTTAATTTGTATTTATCTTGATATCTGCGTTTATATTTTTATTTTTTCCTTGACTAAGGGCCGCTGCACACGAGGCTAGAAACGCTGCTAGGATTTCTTCTAGCCGGTAGGCTGGGTACGAAGCTGGAAATGACGTCACTGCGGGCTGCCTTGCTAGCTCAGATGATAGGCTTTAAAATTAGAACAGGGGCTATTTTTCCTGCTAGATTTGTTGCTAGGTATGTGAGCAAGAACCAATCAGGAAGCAGTATCTTTACGTGGGCACTTGAACACCCACATGGCGTCATTCTGCCAGACAACAGACACGTTTTGCTCTGTGTTTATATTCGAACTGTCACTGCGCGCGCACCAGATCTATCCACAAAACACGCTTGAGAAATAGTCTCGTGTAAAGCGAGCACAACAATCAAGAAAACTAGCGCTAGAAAACTAGTAGGCAAATCTAGCAAGCAATCTAGCAGCGTTTCTAGCCTCGTGTGCAGTGCCCTTTAATCTATACATTCATAATGTACGAACAGGAAAAATGAAGTTATTATTATTATTACGATTTGAATAAAATGAAAATTAACTGATAATTTAGGAGTTGTTTCTAATAACAATAAATAATACGCACAAAAAGACTGTAACAATAAGCAGAATATTGTATATATAGTATAATTTCGACTATATAATTACTCAAATGAACAAAGGCTGTTTCCTTTTCAGAAAAACGAAAGGCATGGTTAATGAATGATTTCCATTTGCAGTTAGTAATAAATAACTAATAGTGTGTAGTTATACTTGATGCAGACAATACAGCAGCGCACAATCATTATTCAAAATGCGGGTAAACTGAGTATAACTTCATGTAGGTTTAGATGAATGCAACAATCAACATAAATGTATAGACTAATCATACTGACTCAAAATTTGAACCGCGCAAGAAGAAACAGATAGCAACTAGTGATGTGCCGGATATCCGTATCCGCGGATATCCGAGGGAGAAGAAAGATCCGTATCCGTATCCGTTAGTTTTTGGCGGATCTTTTACCTAATTCATTTTCAATTCATAGATGAAATTTTATATATATATAGGTGATTAGATAATAATGAAAAACTGTTAAATTCCATTCAGATTATTTTTTATTTTTTAAAATTGTATTTGGCACCTTTATATTGCAAACATTTATCGTAGTGAGTACCATACCAATAGTACATAACTCAAAGGTACTAAAAAACTATTTTTATAATGAGATATTGCACATCGATCTTTGGAAAGAGACAATCTGTTATAAGAGTTAACTCTTAAAGAGGTCAATAACTTTTTCCCATAACAGATAGTCTCTTTCCAAAGGTTGACTAATAGCAACATTGCCAATTTACCTACGCTCTGTTAAAGTTAAGTTCGCAATATTGCTAACTTAATAGGCTAATAATGCCCTAAAAACAGGGCAATAAGGAACTAAGACGTTCATGGGTTTTTATTGAAGGAATCGGCCAATGGGTTATTTAAGAAGAAAAAACCGCGGAGTGCTAATAAATTAGAGAGTAGAAATTGAAGATAGGGGTGATAATGCACAGTTGTTTCAGTATATCTCCCAAACGAAGCAAAATTTCAATAAACTTTATATGAAAAGTGGGATTTAGAGGGGGGGGCTAGCAAAATCTCACGGTATCTCACCAAGAGGAGAGGGAGCGTCGACATATCGCCAAATTTGCCTCTCGTAATTTGTGAACGCCCCCTAAAATTACACGAGAATGAAAAATAAATCCAAAATTGCAAATTTCAAAATGGCCGTCATGTAAATTAAAAAAAAGAATTTTGATGAAGCTGGGTCATGCGTGTAAAAAGCACATAGTGTTATATCTTGTGCGGAACCCTTCGTGTGCGAGTCCGACGCGCACTTGGCCGGTTTTTTTTGGTATCATCTGTCGAATTAATTAATGAAATCTTAGCAGGTAGTGTTTTTCAATAGACTTTTGCACTTTATGTCTGTGGTTTAACTGCAGTCGTATTGTTATATGAATGTGAAATGCACAATTAATAAATACCATACAGTATATTACATGTGAATGGTGAATAGTGTCGGATAACAATAGCAGCTTCCTTTAGTTATTATGTAGTTGCTGTTACCAGACCTGGAGCTAAAACTGTATAATAGTGTCCCACCAAAAACATAAATGTGAAAAAACAGACCAAGTTCTCGTGCTGTTACCAGACCTGGAGCTAAAACTGTATAATAGTGTCCCACCAAAAACATAAATGTGAAAAAACAGACCAAGTTCTCGTGCTGTTACCAGACCTGGAGCTAAAACTGTATAATAGTGTCCCACCAAAAACATAAATGTGAAAAAACAGACCAAGTTCTCGTCAAAACTATTTCGTTATTTTAAAAAAATAACTGACAAATTATGCCGAGATATACCTACGTTTTTAGCAGTGTTTTGATAAGCACAAAAAAGAATATTGTGTGAACTGATTTTATCTGCCAAACTTGACAAGTTTTCAAAGGTCTCAATATTATTCTTATTCACTTCTTTAATGAAAACTTGCCAAGTTTGGCATGTAAATTTACGAATTCATACAATATTCTTTTTTATGCTTATCAAAACACTGCTAGAAACGTGTAGGCAAGGAACTTGGCATATTTTCTACATTTCAGTTATTTTTTTAAGATAACTAAATACATTTTGGACGAGAACTTGGCCCCTTTTCTCACATGTATGTTTTTGGTGGGATTTCAATACTTTTGTAAAATCTTTTGTTACTTTTTTTACCTATATTCAAAGCAATGGCACGTCAATCCGGTGTCGGAGAGGCAACCGGATGGCGAGTGGTAATCTGGGCCTATGAGTGGTGCAGAACCCCCTGGTAGCGGCCAAAGTGACCCCAAATGGACGGGGGCGGCGATATGGGGGTGGGTCAAAATCGAAAAATGTTTGAAAAGGCAACCGGATAAAAATGCGGTTGCATTGAAGGAAATACCCTAATTATATAATAAATTTTTTTTGCCATCCGAAACACGCGGGCCGTTTTTGCACTAGCGAATAAAAAAAAAATAAAAAAAAAACTGAAAAGGCAACCGCTTCAAAATTAGTGAGCATACTTATTGACACCACCAAACGTTGGAAAAAAATTGCCATCCGATCCTGATGGGCAGTTTCGGAGAAAAACCCTTTTTTTCGATTTTTTCAACAATAAGTAAAAAAAACACACTAAAAATTGTTCAAATCGGATGGCATTCGACATTTATACTGTCCTAAGTACAAATAATAGTGTGTATCAATGCCATCCGATTTCGATTAAATTTACCCCTATTTAGCCACCCCCAAAACTCATGAAAATAACAATTTTATGCAGCGTATGGCATTATTTTTCTTGTTATTGAGTTTTGGGGGCTGGCTAAATAGGGGTAAATTTAATCAAAATCGGATGGCACTGATACACACTATTATTTGTACTTAGGACAGTATAAATTTCGAATGCCATCCGATTTGAACAATTTTTAATGTGTTTTTTTTACTTATTGTTGAAAAAATCGAAAAAAAGGGTTTTTCGGCGACTTTGAGGGGTTGTTTCTCCGAAACTGCCCATCAGGATCGGATGGCAATTTTTTTCCAACGTTTGGTGGTGTCAATAAGTATGCTCACTAATTTTGAAGCGGTTGCCTTTTCAGTTTTTTTTTTATTTTTTTTTTTATTCGCTAGTGCAAAAACGGCCCGCGTGTTTCGGATGGCAAAAAAAATTTATTATATAATTAGGGTATTTCCTTCAATGCAACCGCATTTTTATCCGGTTGCCTTTTCAAACATTTTTCGATTTTGACCCACCCCCATATCGCCGCCCCCGTCCATTTGGGGTCACTTTGGCCGCTACCAAGGGGTTCTGCACCACTCATAGGCCCAGATTACCACTCGCCATCCGGTTGCCTCTCCGACACCGGATTGACGTGCCATTGCTTTGAATATTATATTAAATATTATCTAGACACTTGAACGTATCGAATTGGTTACTTGGTGACCCGCAGGTTATAGGTTGTCCACGTCTTTATGGTGATCTATATACAGGTGAGTTTTAAGTTGATGCTTTTTTTTACAGCGTGTAAAAATCAAATAGACGAGCAAATATTTCAAATAGTTTTTTTATCAAAACTCAAAAATAAGAGAGAAACAGCCTTTCGAAGTTTAAATAAATTTTATTAAATTTTCTTAAATTTTGAGGTCTGTCCTAGGGTTATATTATGTCACTATGGAAATATGTTATTATTACACATGTCAGTTTCAAATAAGCACCAACATACTTGATAATAACAACTTATTTCCATAGTGACATAATATAACCCAGGACCGACCTCAAAATTAAATAAAATTTAATAAAATTTATTTAAACTTCGAAAGGCTGTTTCTCTCTTATTTTTGAGTTTTGATAAAAAAACTATTTGAAATATTTGCTCGTCTATTTGATTTTTACACGCTGTAAAAAAAAGCATCAACTTAAAACTCACCCTGTATATATGCCAGTCAGCGAATTCCAAAAATTGTTTTTTAAATTCGGAGTACAGCTTCTTTATAGTAACTTTAGCCCTCCTGGAAAAAATCAATTACGTAACTAGTCTCGGAGATTGACGAGGAGGGGTCGAAAAGGGCTCGAAATGATTTGAATTAATATAGTAGAGTACTTTGCGAGACCTTGGCCGGCGCACTCCGTGCGCTATGAAATAGATCGACAATAAGTAAGGATCATAAATCTTAAATCATCGAAAATTCGCGTTATCTTAAGAAATAATACTAATATTGGTGCGTACTTAATAGGCATGCATGTAAAGCAACATTTTCATAGAGGGTAGTGCAAAAAGACTAACTTCCGTGCTATTGTTCTCACATCGTGATTTGGGGTAGACTTGTACGCTATTTTGAAGCTTGAAGCGACGAAAAAATTGATTTTTCTTCATACCTAGATCGAAAGATACATACTTTTGGCATCAATTGTGTAAGGCAGAAAATCTAACATTTACGCATTGGTTGAATTACTCGCACTGATGCGGGAAGTACGCATGTTCGGGCGGCAGTGAAGAAAAATAACCTATCAACTGTTGTTCAGATGTCGTTTCCATAGCAACCATATTACATTTTAGCGCATAACCTCAAAGCTGCTTGCTTGGAATTTACTTGTGTTTTTATGTAATTAATTAATTACCTAATGTATTTAATAAGCGTACCTACTTACGACCTAGGTATGAAGAAAAATAGTATACACCACACTGGTCGAAAGTTTGATATCCTTGCGCCATGATGCTCAAGGCGAGACGAGGGAATCATGACTCTCAAACTTTCGGCCCTTGTGGTGTAATATACTGTTTTTATTCCTAGCTAAAATTTTACGACTCGATGACGCCAGAAAAGACTGAAATTTTATTGGACCTATGCTAACAAAATTCCCGCTTTGAAAACCGCGCACACTTATTAAGCATGGACCAGCACGGTGACCTGTAAGATGTCGCACACTAAACCAGCACGGGCCAGCAACGTTTAGTGTGTGTTCACGAAAAACACACCACCAGCATACTAGATCGGTCCAGCACGTCTAGATAAACATTGCAGGCGATCGACTGACGATCGTAGCTGGTTGCAGGTGTTGATCTAATGTGCGCTATACTCCGCATTTCTGCTCCGTGCTGTGTTGGTCTTTTAGTCAAAGATACGGCCCGCGGGCTCCAGCTCTCAGCCATTTCAATACGGCCCGCGACCAGAATCTATTCTGAAAATAACTGCCCCAAATATGACACCTGACATCAACGAGCTAAGACGAGAGACCTCAGATGTCTGGATCCTCAAACTCAAGATAATTTACCTTTTTTATTACCTTTATACGAAAACTGATTTAAATTAAATAATTAAAGATTTTAATTTCGTATGTGTTTTAAGTTTTAATTTACAGTCTGACTCGCTAACACACCATAAATCTTTATAAATGGCCCTTTAGAAAAATTTGTCTGACACCCTTGTTTTAATAAAAAATAGAGAATAGTTACTTCTTACCACAACAAGTTTATAATAATAATAAACTTGTTGTGGTAAGAAGTAACTATTCTCTATTTTTTATTAGATTCAAACCACAGTGCTCTTAATATTTTTGTTACCCTTGTTTTAGACAACAGTGTTCTGAAGCTTTGCGATTTTGAAACAATCTGTATAAACGATGTTATACTATAGTTACATTCCTTTGTTAGGTTAACAAATCCCGGGAGATTATACAGTATAATTGTACGGGGAATGTCCGGGAAGCTAATGTATCCACGTATATATCTCCACTATACAAGGTGGTAAGAAACTGTGTCCTGATCATAGATATTAAAATACTAGATAGCTGACGACTATCTCTCGTGCATTGTGCGGAATGTACCGATTAGAAGGCGTTCTAAGCGCGCGAGATTCGAAAAGATTTCAGATTTCATGATATTATTCATTGGAAATATCAACAAAACTTTTGCATGCTAATTATTCCGAAAAATATGGAAAAATATACGTAATAAATTGATTTTTTTTTCAAAAATGCAGTCACTTTTTTTTGAAAATAATATTTTAAATGTTTTTTTTTGTTAAATTAAAATTTGAGTTTAAAAAAAAACTAAAACACGTTTTTACGGACTAAAAAATATCAAAATAATTTGACAACAAAATTACCGTGACTTTTTAAGTTAAAACAAACAGACAGACGGAGAACTTGCGTGAGCTTAGTTATTTGGATCCATGCGGAACCTTAATGAACAGACAGACAAGAAAACGAGTTAATATTGTATTGTCATCCAATTCTCAGCCATGTTTCAAGTTACAAGTTTTTAACTCGTCGGGAAGTTGTTTAAAATCAATTGCAAAATTTGTACCTAACAGACAGACAGGCAAGAATGCGAGTTACGAAATAGGTAAATTTTTCCCCTTTATTCATTATTTTTTGACACAATAGTAGAAATTGTCCTGATAACATTTAAATTAGACGCTTAATAATTTTTTTGTTTTCTTATATGGATCATAAATATTTGACATTTCATACGTTGTGATAATATTATAAAGAGAGAGTCTGAATTTTGTGAATTTAAGTGTATGCGGAGGGTAATCTCCTAAACTACTCATCCGATTTCAAATTTTGTTTCACCAATATTTAGAATGGACCTTTAGGATGGAACATATAGGCTATATATTATCGGGTTAAAATAAAAGCGCTTCTCGTATTGAGAGCAATTTTGCAACGTAAATCGACGGAAAAAACAGTAGCAATCTACAAATTCGGGCGAAGCCGGACAGGGCCACTAGTAATTAATAACATATTAACACTTGAAGTTTGTAACCCTAACTTTATTTTTTTTTTTTATACACTTTCAAGAATATAAGATTTAATGACACTGCCAGGGAGCCAATAGATGGATTTTAGCCTTTCAATCGTCAAAAACAAAATTTTCCCTTTGCGCAAATACAGTTGCTCGTAGGATTCAGTAACTCTTCTACTATAAGTGGGTAAAATATCCAAACACCCTGTATGTATTATGTTTTTGTTATGTTGTATCGCGGAGGCAATCAGAATTGCGAAGATACAAATAATGAATAAATGCATAATATTGTATAACTAGCTGCGACTCCGGCTTCGCTCGGGTCAAGTTCGGTGTGGAAACAATATTTAAATTTCAGTTAGGGTGTTAGTATATGTACATAGACATCTGTTAATATTAATATAGAAATGTATTTTATGACAAAGAGAATAAGTAATTTGTGATAAATTGCATTCAAGTCTACCGTAGGGAAACGTCATCTATGAACCACTTTATCAACGACTTATAGTTTTGGAGAGCTCATGATGTGTCAGTAAATAGTATTTCGCTTGACTGAGTTAGTGAGACTTGGGTAAGCGAGGAAACTCTCTAAGTGAGAGAAATTGCCAGGTACCGTCTTTGTAACCCTCTAAAATCTCTATAAGTGAGAAACAAAAACCTCTATAAGAGAAAGACATTTTTCACTCATGAACCTCTATCACTGAGACTACTACTTGCCTGTACCTCTATAAGCGACAGTCTAACGTATTAACAGTTCAACGAAATTTAAGAATGAGTCATAAATAGCTGAACTAACATTGTTTTTGTATATAGACCTCTGTAAGTGAGAAAGGGTTAATGAAAAACCTCCATAAGCGAAAAAGAGAACTGCTGCTTATCCAGGTTCGACTGAATAATAATAATAATAATTTTTTATTTTAAATTCCAAAGAACATAATAGCGTCAGTGTAGAGATAAAATTACTATGAGATAAAATCATGTAAATTATAAAAACAATAAATTTTATATGAAACATATTTTTTTTAAACTGACGAAACCAAATTATCGAGCGAGTCTATACGTATCAAAATCAGATGCCCTTAACTTAAATTACAACCGATTTATCGATATTGTCTTGTAAAATATATTTTTCTTTTTGTAGCTTTGAGTAGCTTTGCATTCAGAATATTGTGTTAATAATTCAGTACGAAACGTTTCAGTGAGAAGTAAACGCGATAACTTGAAATTTATTTCTTCAATTCTATTCTTATTACACGAGTATCTCTCTGTAGTCTGTGTATATGCACGTACAGTACGTACATAGAATGAAATTGTTTTTATTAAAACGCTCGTCTTGTAGAAAGGAGAATAGTTTTTACACGACGACAAGATAATTATTTCTTTTGTCTGATCATGACACTCATCCATACTGTAGTTAACTTTAAATTTGTTTCTTTGAAAAGAATACGTTCAAAAGTTACGTGGTTACTACTGAAAAATAATCTAAATAGAAAAAGGAGAACACAAGAGTGAAGTTGGCGTTTTTGGCCATTTTTGTCCGGCTTTCCGAGCTCCTCATTGGTTTTCTTTTCTATCGTGAAGTTACTTGCGATATCTCGAGCGATTTGATCGATGTAGATCTTAGAAGGATATCTCGAGCAACGCGATAAATATTCTGGCTGTATATTTTAAGAGGATATATCGAAGCACGCAAGCTATATAGTCAGGGAGCTGGCGCGCAAAAAAACGTCCCAACCTTCTGTCGCTTGGTACATAAGATATTTAAGTAATCTGGAGCATTTTTTCTTATACGATATATAGGCGTAATCTGGACCCATTTTAAGATAAGGGGGATAAAAAATTTCAAAGATGGTAAAAAAATGGTTGCAATTGAAGGGTACACGGGAAGAAGGCGATTTGTCAAGAAATGTAAATTGTGCAGAAGAGCATTTTGAAGGGTTTAAGATCGTATCATTTTCCCTTGTACTGCATTTCTTTCAACGCTTATAACTTTTGACCTAGCGTATTCTTGTCTAAAATGAATACACCAACAAAAAGGTACGACTGTTGGCTACAAGATGACAAAAAAATTAATTTGAATTTTTCCTGACAAATCACCTTCTTCCCGTGTATCCTTCAATTTAAAAAACTTTCTGCCGTTTCGTTTTTAGATTCTGTTAGAGCCAAATGACCAGCGGCAGAAATTTTTGATCAGTTGCACCATCTCCAAGCCACTACTAAGAAAGTGTATTTATGATCATAAATACACTTTCTTAGGAGTGGTGCAATCGGTCAAAAACCTAAAAACGAAGCGGCAGAAATTTTTTTAAATTTTAACCATTTTTTACCATCTTTTAAATTTTTTTGAATGACTTAGCTTTAATTTGTATGTTCTATAAGCAATTTCAAGTACAAAATACTTTATACTCATTATCCAAAAGTCAATAATAACGCAATTAACACCGATATTAATTATTCTCGAGTCACGGGACATCCTCGATAAAAGTGTGAAAGCAAAACATACTTTAGATAGGTACTTGATTTACACGATTGTTGTGAATACTGGAACACGCCTTGTTTATTTTGAACGCAACCCAGTCATTCATTTAAATTATCCAATGGAATTTGTCTTGCAACTGTTTGTACTTCACCGCAAGTGCATTTAATTCAGTTGTTTCATTATTTTACACGTTTTACGGCTTACATGCTGCTTTATTTTCAGACAGTTTTTTCAGATATACAAATAATAATAGATTGAAAGGATTTTTATTAATATAGTGAAATCCATCAAAGTAGAAAACATGACACCTAAATCTATTTCTGTATACAGAGTGTTTATTTTCGTTGCATAAGATGAGCGGTACAGACAAAATTTGAATTTTTTATGATTTTGTTCATTTGCATAGATTTGTTATTTAGTTCCATCGATAGGTAGATTTCGATCCGACTAAGTGCCGAACTTTTGAAACTATGGGAGTTTGAATATTTCCAGGAATGAAATGAGAAAAAGTGAAAAAATATGATCTTCAAAATATGGCGCAAAAAACAGTTTCTTTGAAATATCTCGCATGTGCCTCATACGGTAAAAATATTTTTTTGAAAAGAAAATAGAATTATATTTTCTATAAAATATGTGTCATACATTTTTTTCTCTACACTAAATAGTTTCGGTAGCTTAGCGAAATTAATTATTTTTGACAAAATTACGATTTTCTGCAATTTGCCAACAAATATTCAATCGTGACTAAATTCTGTATGCTTATTTGAGATATACTGACATAACAATTTTGTAATTTTTAGTCTTCCATGTTTGATATTTTTACTTCTAGAACAATGGCTACTCGACTTCGACACGTTCGTCAAGAAATCTGGAGAGACCATTCTATAAAGTTTCCGCTTTTATCAAATTCTTTTCGAAATACGTTCACTGACAGTGTTTTTGTACTTAATTTTTTTTCTTTACAATTTAAAATTTTCATTTTTTTTTTGTTTTTTACAGGTGAGGAAATATTACTTCTTGAACTTGAATTTCAATGCAAGATACCATAAACACGTCAACAATTAAGGGTTAGTACATTTGGAAAAAATTTATAACTTTAAGGTTATTCATCCACTAACATATCACAAGAATCTCTCTTAAAGCTATAACTTATAAATTTAAAACGTAAATTATTTTGATATAACTCTGTGCTCTGTATAATACGCGCCACGGATCTAAATGGTTCGGAAGTTAGTCAAAAACAGCGTCGCAAAGGCACATTTTAGAACCTTTGTGACTTCCACAACCTCCCAGCTACCTGCACGGAACGTGCGCTCGTCGGTGATTGGTCGTGATCGCTCGTTGCCTTTGTCACTTGTCGCTTTCCTGCTTTAAAGTACAGTCGAGTACGCTATTGTCAAGTTGTTATTGCTATGTTAGTTTTGTTGACTTGCGAGTTTGTAGTTTTTCAACAGACTGTACAAGCGCAAGCCTGCATTCGCATCTAACTTCCGAGCCTTTTAGATTCGTGGCGCGTATTATATAGTGAGCAGCGGCTGAGTTGCGTCCTCTGATTGGCTAGCGCGTGTCACGTGTTTGTTCCTGCTCCCCGCACCTTGCCAAATGTACCTAAACTATCAAATTGGTCAACAATTACATAGCAATATTCATAATGACCTGCAGACACTGTGACAAATAATGAAGTTTAAATGATTATAATCAAGTCAAATCAGATCATGTAATTAATAATTATTAATTACATGATCTGATTTGACTTGTCATTAATTCATTTTCAAATCTTTAATTTTATTTATTGATTAATTCATATTGTCCGGGCATTATAAATAAATAAATCACTTGGTCCATAACATATATTGTACGTACATGTAACTGTTCCGAATTCCAATAAATCTCACTCTTTGTTATTTTTTCGTTTGTCTGCATTTTCAATTCAAGTACGTCTGCAAATTGAATCAAATAGCTACACAATTCAAAATTGATATTTAATAACGACATTCTTTTGTCTGTAAAATGGCATAATTTTTTATTGTATTTGTTATCTTTCACCGTTAATGGCGAACACTGAAAGATATTTGAGATATTGTATTTTCAAATGAAATATGGAATGTTTAATTTTTATACAAGCGTGTTACGGCCACTGCACACGATTCAATTTTGCAGCTAGATTCTGCTTGCTATAGTTTTCAAGCACTGGTTTGTGTGATGGTTTTTACCTGTTCGCTTCACACGATGCATGTATTGAAGCCTGCTTTGTAGATGGGTTTGATGCGCGCGCAGTGATAGTTTGAATGTTAACAAAGGTGGACATTTATTTTCTCTGAACAGAACACACGGTATGACGCCGTGTTGCTGGTGTTGGTCTAACTCTTGTGTGCGCTATCAGTGTTGCCAGAACTTTTTTGTTTTGCGTACTAGATCAGGGTTGAAAAAAGTAGAAAGAAGTACTAGAATTTTTTTAAGATTTTCCAACTACAAATGACCTTTTTTAACAACCTGGCTTAAATAATTTTGTTGTGTGCACAATTGGAGAGCAAAAAAAAAAAACGAATGACCTTTTTTATAACAACCTAATTTCACAAATTTTATCGTATATGGGCACAATGTAGGAGAGCGAAAAAAAAAGATCCTTTCATTTCCACAACAAAAAAGTCTTTTTTTGGTAATTTTCCTTTTTTCGTTTGTTGTGGTGGGTGTGTGGACAGTGGGTATTAAAAAGTACTAGATTTATTAAAAAGTACTAGATTTTTGCTTCAACGTACTAGCGTACAGAAAATGATAAAAAAGTACTAGATCTAGTACAATTGTATACTAGACTGGCAACAATGTGCGCTATTTCGTTAAATAACATGGGTACCTTCGTTAACAGGCTTTTCTGGTTCTTGCTGAATGTGTTTCCAGACTTTCACAAGGCACGAAATTAATATTATATTCGAAATTTTGACAAGCCTTTGACTCATATTTTCCCGTCTATTTTTTAATCGCAAAAATCCTTTTTCAAAAACAAACGTCTGTATACTGTAAAAAATTATGCATTGTTTAAGTTAAAAAAAAAAAATTACAATCGAATTTCGACCACAGACTGGGACGCTAGTTCTAATTATAATATTACTTTTAACGTCCGTGTCTCGACTTTATATCACAACAGACGCCATTCGCACCATTACTATTTTCCATCTATCACACTTCCCGTTATTTTCTACATTTTTAAACTTCCACTTAAATAATAGCAATGGACGAATGAAGGAATTTTAGAACATTAGGATAAGGTAGGCGAATTTTGAGCATAGAAGTTTGACAGGTAATCGGCCATGGCCTTGAATAAGGAACCGTCTCGATATCTATCCGGAATTATTGAGGGAAACCATGGAAAATCTCAACAAGATGGCCTGTACAGGAATTACCGTTTCTCGGCGAGAGGCAGCAGGAAAAAGTCCCAACCACACCTGCCCTCGCCGGGATTCGAACCCGGTAACTCCTGAATGCGAGTCTAGTGCTCTCACCACTACGCTATACACCGCTCGAAAGTCTCAATAATAGTCTGTGATTTACAACTGATTGGAAACATTATATTTAGAATTTTTTTCTAATTATAGGTATATATAGGGAATCTAAATATATAAAAGGAAACCGTGACTGACTGACTGATCTATCAACGCGCAGCTCAAACCACTGAACGGATTGGGCTGAAATTTGGCACACAGATAGTTATTATCACGTAGGCATCCACTAACAGTATATTTTTGGAAATTCAACCCCTAAAAGGAAGTAACGGGGGTTCAAAATTTGTATGGAGAATCAACGCGCATTTCAAACGACTAGAGTCTATAGTGGTTTGACATAAATCTGGTGTCATAAATTTGACGAAATTTGATCGGCTGAAAAACTCACCACTTCAGTGTTTAAATGCTACTGAATTAGACGACTGAAGAAAGATCAAAACAAATGAAAGATCCTACTATCTTTTCTCCAAAATTTCAGCCCAAACCGTCTAGTGACTAGACGGTTTGGGCTGAAATTTTGCACACATATAGTTATTATGACGTAGGCATCAATTAAGAACATATTTTTGGAAATTTAACCCGTAAAAGGGTGTAACGGGGGTTCAAAATTTGCATGGAGAAATCATATAAGATAGATGTATCAATTCGCGGAAATGCGCAGGATTACTCCTGTCAAAAAATAAATAAACACATGTTTCATGCTTTTTCAAAAACAACCCCTTCAGAGGGCGAAAAGAGGTAAATAGTCTAAAAATCAACACAGGTGTCATTTTCAAGGTTTGTCGGGACGTTGATCACGTGAATGTCATCAATTAAGAAGGTCTACGTCAAAAATGGAGTAACTATGCCAAATAATGGAAATGCAACCGTCTTTCGTCTCAATCGCGTGCGAAGCCGCGGGTAACGGCTAGTTATAGAATATGCAAAAATAAAAGTGGCTGTTATACGATGCGGGGCAACGTTTTAACTTTATTGTTATAATGAAAAGTTTTATTCCGGAGTTTAGGAACAAGTTTAGAATGAGTGTGGAGGCTCGCCGTCTCGTTTTAATATACAGTTGCGCTACTGATTTATCAAAAGGTACCGCAAAAAAGAAAAAGTAACATAAAGTAGATTTACGCGTTTTGCATTAATTAATTTTGTCTGAGAACAAAAAATAATTACATTCAGAAAACAGTTTTATGTTTCAGAATTAATGAAACGTGCAACGCACTCAAAACTGTGCGTACATACCAATGAGGCCTATAAACCAATAAGCCACGTTCAAGCGCAACGGCGGATCGTTTTGAATCATTTTCTTTTTGTCCCATTCGCAACATTTTCTGTTATTGTCAGAATTCAACTTATTATATTATACGGTTTGTTTTCGACGTGAGCCCTACAGATTACGTGCAAAGTTGCGAGTAGTGACACAACGCGGCCACCATTCGCACTTAAGGTCGCTGTACACCATATCTATACTAATATATAAAGCTGAAGAGTTTGTTTGTTTGTTTGAACGCGCTAATCTCAGGAACTACTGGTTCAAATTGAAAAAAAATTTTTTTGTTGGGTAGCCCATTTATCGAGGAAGGCTATAGGATATATAAAATCAGGCTACGACCATTAGGAGCGGAGTATTGATGAAAAATGTTGCAAAATGTATCTCAAAAATAAGCTTCTATTCAGGTGAAATACACTAACTAAATATACTCATATTAGCGTTGTAAGTACACAACCTCGGATGGCTCAATCGGTAGAGCATGCGACTGTCAATACCAGGGTCGTGGGTTCAAGCCCTACTTTGGGCGAATATATTTTTTAATTTTTTTTTTATTTTCTACATTGCTTTCTTCTAAGGCTCACATTTAAATTTATTTTAATTTTAATTAATTAATTAAAAAAAATATATATATATTAGTTAAATAAAAATATAAATGCTGCTTTTTATCGACAACAAATTTTGAACGGTAACTCCGATCATCATGAAATTTGGACACAACATTCATCTCGGTAAACTAAGATGAATGTGTGCACTCATGTTCCTCCCTTCCCAATTCGTTTTTTTACACCCGGGTGAAACCGGACGGGACCGCTAGTAGGTATTTAATAATTTACTATATGAATCATTGTCTATCTACTCCATATATTTTTATTCTATACTGAGCATAGGAATAAAATCGCAATCGAATCATTATGGTGCAAACATATACTTCTGTCTTTTTTACGCCGTAAGCACTGTCGTATCCAGGAGGGCAAAACAAGCACAGGGGACCCGGCTTAAGAAATTTCTAATTTGCTCCCTCCTGAGCCAAAAACTGCAGGGTACGCCGATGTTAACGTCTTAGAAAAAGTCTCAATCGCGTGCAATGCCGCGGGTAACAGCTAGTATCAATATAAGATATTTAATTTTAAATGTATTATCAACATTCACATACTAAAAAATTACCAGTTCTCTACGTTTATTATTAATTATTAATATAAATATAAAACAGTAATTACCCTAAAATGTGTGCTTATCGAGATTACAATAATTTTCTTCATTAACTTTTTCTGTCTCTGTCACACAGATGTTGTACGCGAATATTAGATATATAGGTTAATTAATACCTAATACGTGATGTGCCACGCAGAGCAATATTCTGGCATATGATTAATGTAAAACGAACATGAAAAGATGTTAACCCTTAATAGTCGCGTGGTGGGGGGTAGAGCATATTCCACGACTGTTAATTAAATTGAAAAAAAAACATTTTATAACAGTACAGCGTAATGCAGAGTTTAATTATATTTTTATCGCAATCGTTGAATTTTTGTTGAATGGGGATGCATAGATCATAAATTTAGATTGTTGAAGGAGGTACCCCCATTAAAAATAATTTTAAAAAAAACATACACGAACCTAATCTAAGGTACAAGAAAGATTATTTTTTGGAGGAATACTTTCGTTTTTTTTTTTTTAGTTTTAATGGCGGTACTTTCTCGAAAATCCCGCCCTGTACATGAAATACTCACGAAAAATTATTAAAGTGAAACTTTTATTCTATTGCCCCGAATTTTTCTGGCCGTCTGTTGCATGTCGCATTACAGGCGGCCGCGGAGTAGGGGTAAAGTGAAAGGCGTTTGGTAGAGCAGCCAAGGCCAATATGGCGGCGCCCATGGTTAGCATCAGCTGACCGTGTAGTATAACACATAGTCAGTCTGTCATGCGGGCAAGTGCTGTACAGTGTTTACATGTTTTTATTCGTGTATTCATGTGAATATTGTTGTTTATAATGAATCGTGATGGATAAGTGTCTACAATCCAACGCCTACAATCCAATAAAAGTTTCACTTGCGTCGTGGTTTCTTAAAACCACACAACTGTTTTTTTTACCTGTAATTTTCTTAATTACCTTCCCATTGAACTTTGAAAAATTTTATTTTGACAGCTCGGTAACTCGACAGATTTGCATTTTCGAAAAAAAAATTTCCAACGAAAGTTGTATTTTTTTGCCAACTCAATCAAAATACGTCATAAAAAATGGGGGTTGCTATTTAAAAAATTCGACTTACCCCCACCCCCAAAGAAGAGTTGGTGGTAAGGTAAGGGGGATGATTGTGCCTCCGAACGATGTCCCCGTAACAACCGTACATCTTTTGTTGGAACCTTTTTTTTATTTTCAAATATCTGCCTGCTAAGATTAAAATGGATCACTCTGTATATAGATATAGATTTATGATTAGTATTTGTATCCATATGGTAATTCAAGAAAAATTCATTCAACTGGGATTAAATACAAATTCTTTTATAGGCGCCTTATTTGTACTTACATATAGTTGCAAATAAGCCGTTCAGTTGTCGCCTAACTTCAAAAGACTTCTGACTACCGCGGAATAAATCAAACAATCGCATATCCGACGTGACGCATGCAAATCATTGTTCTTACGTGTTTATTAAAAGACGTGATTATTTTTCTTGAAACCATTGTTTCAGTTTATGTATAATTTCAAACGCTTTAAATACACTATACGAACAATAGAAAGTGATTTTCAACAACTGTGAACTTATTTTAAATACAGTCAAACCTGAGTGAGTGAGAACTGGGTAAGCGAGAAAACTGTCTGAGTGAGAGCAATTGCCAGATATCGTCTTTGTAACCACCTGAAACCTCTATAAGTGAGAAACAGAAACCTCTATAAGAGAAAGATGTTTTTCACAAATGGACCTCTATAACTGAGACAACTACTTGTCTATAACCTGCATAAGCGATAGTCGAACGTATTAATAATTACACGAAATTTGAAAATGAGACAGACATAGCTGAACTAACTAACATTGTTTTTGTATAGTTTTTAATAAATAAAATTATTATTTATCGAAGAGTTCTAATCAGACGTTAATCAAAGATTTGAATTTTTTGTATAGTTTTTATAGACCTCTATAAGTGAGAGAGACCACTCCTGTACCTCCTTAAACTAGAAACTCGGGTTAGTGAAAAACCTCCATAACCAGAAAAGAGATCGGGGTCCCTTGAACTCTTGCTTATCCAGGTTCGACTGTATATTTGTTTATTCTATGTATGATCGTGAAACTGTACGAATTTTATACTGGTTTACAGCGATTTTGTATGGGTTTCATATGCAAGCAGTAACTCGATAAATATGGAATGGAAATGTGTAGAACAGCTGCGACGAAAGATGAAGCCACCGCGTCATAGTGACGTGAACGCATTGCGCCCGCCTTCTAGCTTGCTATTGGCTGTTTCGGAGATCCATGTGCGTCGAGTGTTTATTTTTATTCTACCGCTATAAATGGACATGTCGAATTTATTCCACACGCCACTGTCTGCGGGCAAGTAGGCGTACACTACCATATATTGATGACGTGCCTGGCTCCAACTTTCACCGCGGACACGAGAAATCAAGTCTGCGCATTCACCAGGCGCACGACAGAATATATAGGGAAATCAACCCGGTGCAGCTGTACATCAGTCAGGTTCGATATCGCGTCTTGTTCGTGTACAGAGGTCGCTGCATTGATTCCGATCTACGCCATTATTATTATCATTTTAGCATCACAAGTATCAGAATGGTACTAATTTAGATCAAAACTTAACAATATTTTTTTCATTTTGAGGCCTCCCAAACCCAAACAACATATTTTTGGAAAAAGTCAGTTTGTTTGTGAGCACGATATAATGTCAAACGGATGATCGGATTGAAACCATATTTTGGAAAGAATGGGCGTGTTTGGCCGAAGTAAGTATACTTACTAAATCTAGTAAGTCACTCACTATACTTACAAAATTTTCGGCCGGGACACAAAATAAGTGCTAAACAAAACAGACAAACGTTGTTTTGTGTTATGTTAAGCCAATAAGTCTGTCCTGGCCGAAAAGCGCTATAGTCAGCTTGTAAGATTTGAATTTTTTATGCTAACTGGCTTACTAAGTTTAGTAAGTACATACTTCGGCCAAACACGCCCAATTTTGATACGCTTATATAAAGAACCCTATTGTTTTTGAGGAAAATCGGCACATGCGCAGAAGAGATATGCTAGAACGTTGTTTTTTATCTAAAAATGGTATACTTTATATAACATTTTATGGTTTTATTTATTTTTACAAGAATCTTCTGTACAAATTATAGTCAAGCGTTGTGGGGTGTGCATGTTTGACTCTGTCAACTATTTTTTATTATATAACTAGCGGCCCGGTTCGGCTTCGCTCGAATTTGTAGATTTCCACCGTTGCAAAGTTGGTCTCCACGAAAAGCGTTTTTATTTTAACGCGATAATATAATATATATAATCGAGCACTCCGGCTGCGCCGTCGTGCTCGATACCTTAACCTCAGCGACACGTGGTGGTTATGCTATTGAATTGTAGCTTATATGAAACGTTGCGCCATCTATTGAATATTCACTCAATCCAATCAACAGATAATTATGACTGTCAAGGAATAGACAAATAATTTGCAATAAAATAATATTGCGACTATAAATTGAAATGTAAGCTATCCTATCTTTCAAGTTGGGTCGAATTGCACACGGTGTGCAAATCAAATTTAAAATCGGTTCAGTAGTTTAGGAATTCATCGCGGACAAACATGTGACACGTAATTTTTATATATAAAGATATAGACCTCTATAACTCCAGCTGGTCTGTGATTCTATTATAATCTATTTATTATAGTTACTGAGATTACCTGTATTTACAATATAAATATCAGATTCTATGTATATTGTATACACGTTCATGTAAAACATTCATGAAGCTTTCGCGAATGCTGATCGCATGGCATGCAAGCACTTAAGCTCGTAAATCCAGACATGTTTAAGGTACAGTGCACTGTGCGGTGTACAGAATGGAACGCCGAGGCAGTATAGCCGTGCATTTCTCGTTCAACAAACGAGGGTGTGCATTTTTAGACGTTAATTAACGTATGCACTAATAGTCTCAATGTCGATCGTCGGATTTTCGATGTTTCGAAATGCACAGACAAATTGGCTCAGACAAATAGAGAGTCACGATGTAACATTATAACGTTTATAATGTACATTTCGTATATTATACATTTTGTATATATATTTTTTTTGACGTGATAACGTCTTATAAATTGATGAAAACACCAGCTGCACGCACGAAAAAGTGTAACGCCGAAACGTTCCGCCTGACCCTGTGCGTGCAAGCGAGAGCACATTATAAGCGATAGAGAAGCACAATTGGCGTCGGCTTGTACGCATTTCACTCTTCTCGCGTGACGTCAGAGAGTAGTGTGCGTTCAACATTTTTTTCGGCTGTTCCAGCGAAAGCTACATCTGACAGATGGCCTTTGTTTTATAAACCGTGGAAATTAAGACTTAAAATCAAGATATCTAATAAAAATGTCATAAATTATCGAATTTTTAAAGCAATTTTTCAGATAATACATCGTTATTTGTTCGTTTTTGCACGGATATTTTTTGTGTCATATAATTATTACCGATTCATCCAAGCCAAAGTATAACTGAACGCACGATAATGGATCTGCATTTCATAACAGCAGATAAATTATACGGTTTGTTAACAAATATATAATATATATATATATATATATATATATATATATATACATTCTTTTAAATGTCTTTTATAATTGCTTAAAAATATGTATTTTGCTTTGCTTGATCAAATTATTAGTCGGTAAAAATATAGTTTGACGGCTACTAAAATTTAGGTTATGTATTATTAAATATGATTTTCGAGCGGAATACGTTATCGCGTAAAACTATCGTCCGTAAACCGACTTTACAGACAACCAATTTTTTACAGTTACTTAATTATAATATCATTTTGTCTGTATTTACTACATAATCATTTTGTATCACTGTGCAGAATTTTGTAAAATTTGAAATCAGTTCCATCGTAGCATTCAATAAATCAACATTAAAATAAAATATTAAAACATATTCTTTGATCAAATCTGACAGCGAAAATACACGCAGCAAAATTTATTTCATTGATTAAACAGATTTAATGATTATAAAAGAATAAAATTAAAATTTAAAATTGAATACTAAAATTATGATATTTATTTAAATCATATCAAATTAAAATATCGATCACGGAAAGTAACCAGTGCGTTACAACAATTTGATCATTTTGAACGGTGCACATTATTTCTTATACAAAAACAATTCGTGTAAGCCAAATACCATCAAAAACCAACAGGCAAAGGACCCCGCAAAAACCTTATGGGATTAGGTTCTCGGTTAAATTGATCAAAAATAGTTTTATTTTATAGTTTAAAGGTCAGTAAGAAAAAGTGTCCACGGGCGCTACAAATATGTTTAGCGAGATTAAAAAATTAAAAAATCCTAAGCTCTAGAAATATGTTTTCGAGTGCGCTGAATCCCGAATATGACATTATTATTTTATACAGGGTGACACCTTCCAACATTACCCAGTTTTTGACTATTTTTCTATTTCTAAAAAAAGCACAAAAGTTTAACTATTTTTAGAAATAGAAAACTAGGTAATGTTGGAAGGTGTCACCCTGTATAAAATAAAAATGTCATATTCAGATTCAGCGCACTCGAAAACATATTTCTAGAGCTTAGGATTTTTTAAGACTGTGAATTCAATGCATATCCCTATATCTAAAATTTCGCTAAACATATCTGTAGCTAGATCTATTGGTTTTTAGCCTATGCGCCCATGAAAACTTTTTCTTAGTGACCTTTAAACTATATAATAAAACTTTTCGATCAATTTAACCGAGAACCAAACCCCATAAGGTTTGTACGGGGTCCTTTGCTTGTGTATTTATGAAGAACAAATCTGGTGGTGGGCCCTCTGTCTATCGGGATTAAAATCCACTTGAAGAGCCGTGACGTCGTTAATACACTATGAGAATCTTGAATTTCGAAGATATTGAAGATGAATGAGTACCTATATATACTTATTTTTCAAAAGAGAGATTATTACCCACGTTGTCACGTAAGACGTAAAATATAAATGAACTTATATAACTATATTAGTTATTACAATGTTGTGATGACATAACATCCAATATGAGAGAGAAGCGCTCGTCTTTTTCTAAAGTAGTAGTCTCAGTTATAGAGGTCCATGAGTGAAAAACGCCTTTCTTTTATATAATTATAGAGCTTTCTGTTTCTCACTTATAGAGGTTTTAGAGAGTTGCAAATAGCGATGTGTCCACATGACTCTTTATTGGGAGCTGGCTCCGTGCGCTCCGCTCACTAAAAAGAGTCGTTCAAAGGAGCGCCACTAGACAGTTACTACGCACTACACAAGATTGCAGCCTGCAGAGGTGTGAACTGTCATCATGCATGCTCAGGAGTCACGTAGCATTGCACAGCACAATACACACCCTCAGCTCTGAGCTCATTTTCATATGATTCTGATCTTATATTATTCGCATTTCGGATAAACTATAAAGTATAATAAAAGCTTAACAATAATAATGTTTATTGTTACAGTATATCTTTGTCAACGATGTCAATGTGAATGCTTTAAGTCACTCACACTGTAAACAAAGTGTCGTTCAACATTTAACGACTCAAGAAGATAACTCCGTACGTGCAAAGTTCACTAGTGTCTCTGTGCCCTGTGCTGTGTGCGCTCTGTAAATGTGCGAATGCAACAGTACAGAATAGCTCAGCACAGAGCAATGGCGCTCGGAGTGGGTCATTCACAAACAAAAGAGCGACACGCTCCGCTCAGAGAAAGGAGTCGTTCATTATGAACGACTCGCTCAGGAGCGACACATCACTAGTTACAAAGACGGTACCTGGCAATTACTCTCACTTAGAGAGTTTTCTCACTCCCTCAGGTTTGACTGTATATGAAAAATATAACTGCACTTTATATTTTCTAATATAACATTTTTAACAAACGAGATTAAAATATTATGCTAGAGTGAGTATCCGTACAATATTAGTTTTTTAATTTCAATCATACTCACTTATTATTTATATCCATTATCCACACACATTTTCAAGTAGTTAGGTCGTGATTGAGCGACAAACATATATAGATAGCTATTTTGTATTACCAATCAATAATTTCATTGTTGTAGAACTAACTGAAAATCCAATATAAAAGTGTTTGAATAGTCTCCGCTCTTCGGCGACCAGAGCATTTATATTTACCTACAAATATTGGATTAAAAAGAGATTAAATAAATACGGTTGCGGGTTATAAGCTTTTTGTGTCTTAACTGATGTCAACTTTATTTAGATTGTGGACTTAATTTCACTTTAATTAGAGTATATTTCCTTGGAGGTTTGAAATGTATGCATAAAGAGATACGCTTATATTTGTATATAAAAAAGTTTTTTTTCCTTTTCCCTGAACACGCAAGAAATTAGAGAAGAATGAAAATACTTTTTTTATTGTTTAGATATCGAACAACAGCTGAAGTACCGAATACATTTGTAATACTAAGTACAATTAATATTATTGATGACATAGAATACTCTTTTTGTAAATTAGCTCCTGAATCCTAACGTTTCGTTTCATTCATTTTGCGAACTTCGGTAATACATTTATAATTGGGCTAGTAGTCCCCCTTGGGGGATCGAACCCGCGACCTTCACGTTATTAGCACGACGCTCTAACCAACTGAGCCATAAACCAGTGATTACTATGTGCCTTACAACGGTATTAACAAGTAAGAATGAATTATATGTATCTGTCCGGACAGACACACAAGAAAAACGAGATAAATAAAACGTGGTAAAATATCAATGATTCTAAATTAACATTTTAAAAAAAGTTAAGGCGTTTTTGAACTAGTATAGGACATCCAATCATTTACTGCGTCTTAAAAGGGTTGAATTTGGAGTAAAACCTTTAGGGTTGGCACTACTAATTAACACATAATAAAGTAAATGTATACTCGAATGTACCTAATGCTAACATAATATAACCCAACCGTCCGACAAATCTTGCTTCGAGTGGTTCTGGAGCGAATTAGAGTCAATATTATAAGCATCCGTTGTGCTTCTAATAATCTTTTAAGTGCTAGTTGCTACTCTATACTCTCCGTGAGTCTTTATTAGGGTGACGAAAAATTAATTTATTAGCAGTTCTTATTTGGTAATTGGATAAAGCTAAATATCCTTATCACAAACAGTAAATGCATTTTACAGAGGCGGCGCTTCTGCAAAATAATATATGTTTTTCTGGAGATTGCTTGAAAATTGTTTATACACTACTGAAATTAATAAATGTATCATAAAAAGTTCTGTCTTTTTACTGGTCGTCAAAAAAAAATCCTAAAATATGTTCAAAAAACCGGTCGTCACATGGGGTGACCCCCTTAAAACATAAAAAGTTGTTAAAATGTTTGATTTCGATTTTCGGACCCATTAAAATAACTTCCCAATATACTGGGAAGTTAATAGGTAATAAAAAAAGAAACATCGAAATCGGTTCACAGCCAGCGAAGATATCGACGGACAGACACAAAAAAAAATACAGACGAATTGAGAACAGAGTTCTTTTGAAGTCTGTAAAAAACACGGAATACAAAAGTACACCCATGAAACCAGGGTTGCCAACTCCTAAAAATCTTTCCTCCCAACCACAAGTCGAAATATCCCTAAAAATCCCCTAAAAAATTATTATATTTTGAAAAAAAATTTCATTTATATTAATTTTTATTAATATTTAAGGAGACCGAGAACGGTTTATCGTAATACAATAGACCGCGATCGGTCTCCTTACGTAGCAGAATAGTGAATACCGTCGTCAAAGCGGCAACGTTTGTTGAAGATAAGTTAACAATAAAAAATTATTGTTCTTACAGTTACAATAATCAGAATTCATTGTTAGCTCATCTTCAACAAAGTTTGTCGCTTTGATCATTTGATGGCGGTATTCTGCTATTTAGGGAGACCAAGCGCCACATTATTATGTTACTATAATACTATATTATTAGGACTTTGGTTACTACTTAGTAAACAGAATATATTTAACAATGAGCCCGTTTTGTCATTCATATAATGTTCCTAAAACTACCCCTAAAATTATTAGGGCCTTAAAAAAATCCCATAAATCCCTACATTTTATCCTCCCAAATTTAGGGGGAAAAAGCTGGTAACCCTGCATGAAACATGCTTCTTGATGTTAAGTTGGTGTAAATTGGAAGACAAATCTCAAGCACACATGCTGTATATGAAATTATTCTCTCAATTTGCCCCCCTTTCCCCTTTTTTGTGTACGCATTTTATGGACGACCCCGTACCGGTCTCATTTATTTAATCTTTTTTACAAATTATGAAAAATTTAAAAATATAATAATAATAACTCGATCATTAATTAAATTCCAGTGTAATTATTTCATAAAAATTTGCCGACTTTGCGTATAAAAATACCTTTTTATAAATGGCCTAACAACAACATTAAGAAATAATTGGGATTTTTAACTCGAACAACATTGCGCTCGAAGCTGTGGAAGCTACGAGAATGTGTGAGAAGAGAACATGTGAGCGAAAGAGATGACGAGAGATTTATAATATTATGAATGAACTTTTCACATTGTAGCAGTGAAATCCCTTTGTGGTTTGTTTGATGCTGAAATCCGTTATATATATGTGCTTGCACAGTCACGATTTGTTAGGGAAGGTTGTTCTAATGGATATAAATTAAATCTTAAGGATCATCCGTGATTATAATAAACTCTATTTACGTCGTCATCAAACACATTTTCCAAAAATAAATTCTAATTTCGCCTTACGCAGCAGACTAAGTATTACAGAATTACTCAAATCTTTGATTAACGTCTGAATAGAACTCTTCAAATAAATAAAATTGTCGACCAATTTTTTCATATTATACTGGCAAAAATTATAAAATTATAGTTTAATAAATTCGGACCGAAACGTCATCTATTGAATTATAATTTTATAATTTTTGTCAATAATCTGAAAAAATTGGTCGATAATTTTATTTATTATAGAATTACATTAAAACATATTATAGAAAAAATACAGTATATTCCCGGTCAGTGCTGGACTGCGAGGGTGTATGGTAAGTGTTGTGGTTTAGTGAGTTTGTGTATAAATAAATATAGTTTTAAAAAAACTAAAAAACACGCTTTAGGTATATCGAACTAAATAGTAATAAAATATTTTTTGTTAAAATAAGCTTAAAACAATAATGAATAAAAAAATACTAGTATTATTGTGAAAAAAGCGTGGGGCGCTTTGTTCCACATTTTCGTACATCGAGCGCCCCACGCTTTTTTCACAATAATACTAGTATTTTTATTCATTATTGTTTTAAGCTTATTTTAAAAAAAATATTTTTTACTTTTTAGTTCGATATACTTAAAGCGTGTTTTTTAGTTTTTTTTTAAACTATATTTATTTTTCACTTTTTAGTTTGATATAAAGCGTGTTTTTTAGTTTTTTTAAACTATATTTATTTTCCACTTTTTAGTTCGATTTATTGTCAAAAATTTGCCGAAAAAAACAATTTTTTTATTTCGACGTGGACGGGATTAGAACCCACGACCGGTGAATCCGAGAGTTGACGTCAGCGAAGACTAACGCCTTAGACCGCTCGGTCAACGATTGCTCTTACAGTAGTGGCATTAACATACTAACAGTAATAAACCACTTGCTGTAGTCCAAACGAGATTACAAACAAACATACATACTTATATACATACATACCAACAAACTTACAAGTGTAACTAATATAAAGCGTGTAAAAACGAAACCTAAAATTTGATAAAATTAAATGTACCTATATAATACACAAATCTATAGGCTGTGTGCACGAAGGCTATTAGCGCCGCTAGTGGGTAATAGAGAATTATTTAACAAACTTTTAATAGAAATTTCTGTGAATATCTATGGTGATAAGTCAAAAACTTTAGTTTGTCATGATGTGTCAAAAAAAAAATGTAATAAATAAATGTATATAGGTATAATAAAATTCAGATTGTAAACCATTATATAAATAGCATAACATAAACCTTGGGCGTTGGATCTATGTTGCTTTTTATGTGGAACGATTTTCGGTAATGCATTAATGATTTCTATAGCTATCATATCAACAAAAGTCATGTTTATATTACCTCTTAAATGAAATTCACTGTATAGAAAATACATTAATAACTTATATCAATTAAAAAGCTTGTGTCCTGGGTATATTTTTAATGGATTAATGCCCATATTCACCAGACACTATTACAGACAGAAACTACTAATCTTGAAACTTTATTCGTTAGAATATTTACTTTCAATTCACCAAACAAATTATCAGGTCTAAAAGTTAGTTAAAGAATAAATATACACTGAACTATATCCCTTGCTCTTTTTGTTGAATATTTTGACGTTCACTCAAAAATCCGACCGATGGCGTTATAGTCATGAACGTCAAAAAAAAAGCTTCACAAAATAATTATGTTTAATCCAAACTCAATTGCACACAAAATTTCAACTAGCTTTAATGTTTTACATCTATACACTTCACAAAAAATTAATAAACAACACATAAATTCACAAGAGCAAATCGTAGATATAATACTCCACCTTTATAGGTTAAGTGTTATGATTTATGTGGCGACCGTTATTATTTTATCTGGCGAATAAAAAAATACCCTTGAAGTAAGACAGGGTAGATTTATACCTGGAGTAAACATAATTAAGTTTGGTGAATTGAATTATCAGTATTTATTCGGAGGAATGGCTACCTGAAGAACAAATGAACCGAATAAATAACTACTTACGTTTGGTGAATATTGCCATAAAACAACATAATTACAATACTATTTCCTGCGAGCTTCCGCGGTATAAGTCAAAATATGTACCTACTAATAAATTAAATGGTATGGGTAATGGACATTTTAGTAGATATTAAATTTGTTAATTAATTATTTAAGTGTATGTTGTGTAAAGCTATGTAAAAGCAATTTATATAGTGAAATGGAAATTAAATGTTAAAACTGCTTGAATGCGACTTCTGCGCGGTTTTGAAATTAAACTAGTTTTACTTGCATTAATACTAAAAATTGTAAAATAAAATTCTGATCGATTTGAACTTCTAGTTCAAGCGAAATCTCCACATCCCAGAATGGCCATGGGTCGAAAATTTCAAAAAATTGCTGAAAATCTAAATTTGCCAAAGATCGATTAATTATAGTAGATTTTTTGTAAATATCATATGAGACAAATAGTTCTTGGAATTTTTCAAGGAATCAATCCCAATTTTTAAAAAAATTGCGCACTTTCTGTTATTTCGATGAATTCATTCTGACTTTGAGACATCGAAATAACAGACAGTGTGCAATTTTTTTAAAAATTGGGATTGATTCCTTGAAAAATTTCAAGAACTTTTTCAATTTTAAAAATTTATAAAAATCTATGATTCGACAGTAAAAAATCATGAAAATTTGGATATTCAAATTTTTGATCCTGAATATAACAGAAAATAAGGGGTTTGGAGAAAAATGTTTGGGACAAAAGTTTCATGTTTTTTTACGGCCAATCGAATGCTTATGTTAAAAATAAAGGTTCCTATTTAAAAAAAAAGTTGACCCTGAATGACTGAACCGTCGACTCCAGGTTAAAAGTGACCATGGCATCCGATGTCCCTCTTCGAACCAATCAACTTTGCCCTGAATCATTTTTCAATTTTACTATACCCTGAAAAGATAATCTAATCCAGACTCTCTGTATAGGATTTGACAAAATTCCGTTATAAAAGTTTTTAAAAATTGTTTATTTTGTTTACTATAACTATAACAGTCTATAAAAAATTGGTTGTCTGTAAAGTCGGTTTACGGACGATAGTTTTACGTGATAACGTATTCTGTAATACATAATCTAAATATATATAATAATTATAATAATTCGAATCTATGATATTGCATCTTTCGCTTCAAATTTAGGTTAATTTTATTTATTTAAATTACTCACCACCTATAATATAATTGTTTTTTTAACTTTCTTTCTTTCGTATTTATTTTAAGTCTCAAAGATTAGCTGTCAAAATATTTTGAAAACAATTGTTTCACTGTTTATATAAAATTCCAAACCTACTTACAATATTTAAGTATTTTCATACGTCAAAAAATTGATTTTTATAATGATAATATTTGTAAGGAAACGATTTTTTCGAGAGATGAGACCTAGCTAAAACGATTTTTGCCCCCCAAAATCCCTTTTCAGTAAATTTCATCCAAATCGTTAGGGCCCTTTTCGAGAAAAGCACGCACAGGGTCAGGCAGAACGTTACGAACGTTACGACCATTAGGAACGTTACACTTTTTCGTGCATGCAGCCGGTGTTTTATCAATTTATAAGATTGGTGATTCATCAATTTATAAGACGTTATCACGTCAAAAACTAATTAAATATCCTTGACATCAATTCCATCGTCGTAATATCATATTCAACTGACTTCGGCTCGGTTACTTAACACAACGTCAACTGGTTCGCAATTTTTTTTTAATTTTGCAGTAAAATAAGCACAGTTCTGTGCCCGAGGTCGACATATGTGTGTGTTATGTTTAGAGGCATGTATATTTGTAAACATTGTGCGATCTCTATATCCATTCACGTCGCTTAAGTGTGTGGGTGTATAAAATTGTCGTTCGCCTGCTTTGCAACAGAAGGAAGTCGGCACAACGCGAACGGCGGCGGCTCTGTGAGACCGCTGCGCGTTGTTATGACTCCGAAGTGCGTTCCAGCGTTTTGTGTGATGTCGACGCTTACTGCGTTCAGTGGCACGTGTCGCAAAAAAACACTTTGGTATATGCTCAACATATTGCACAAAGCGTCAAGGCGATCGGTAGATCGCCAACTTCGTGAAAGAGACGGTCTACTATAAAAGTCTTAACGCAATTCAAAGGCTTTTCATTTTCATACCGCGAGATGGCGTTAATATACAGGATAATTTTTAAGTTGGTTCTTATTTTTGAACAGCGTGTAGAAATCAAAAAGACGAACAGATATTTTAAGTAAATTTTTTATCAAAACTCAAAAATGAGAGAGAAACAGCCGTTCAAAGTTTAATTAAATTTTATTTAATTAATTCAAAAGTCCGGTTAACACACGCGAAGAAATTATAGCAAATAATTCGCGGAAGGTCCTTATCCGCTACTGCAAGCATGTACAGAAGCATGGCTACGACGCACGCATTTTTGTGTCCAACAAAACGGTGACAACTTCGAACAATTTCTGTGAATACTTGATAATGACATAACATATTTCCATAGTGACATAATATAACGCCAGGAGCGACCTTAAAATTTTATTAAACTCTGTTTATTTGTTTCCATGGAGTTTTTCTCTCTTAAACTCATGAACTTATCTGTGTGATATATATGAAATAAAAATCTAAATTTCATGAAACTGCACAAAAAAAATAATCATTTATGTTGTCACTCGCACTCATATGCATGCATAATACCATTGCGTACGTAGGCAAGCACGTGTTTTATATACCTTTAGAACCTGTTATCTCTAAAAAGGCCCCTGCTTTCAAGGTAGCAAATTGGCATACGTTTTTAACTAAATATTGTACATTTACTGATAAAATCTTAGCAGTGCTGAAATGACGTAGGTCTGGCGGGTCTGGGATCTTGGTATAATAATACCTATATAGATACAATAAAATGTAGAAACGTAATTACTAATATAAGTGTTTCTCTTTTCTAAAAGGCGTAGATAACCTATGTCAAGCCTATTTTCGTGTCTGACAGAAACCTATTTCAGTTAGATAGAGCTCATGATTGAATAGATATTGGAAAATGCGCAGTGTTGAAACAGAAACGTAGAAACAATTTCTGTTTCCTTTCGACCCTGTCCATCAACAGCTGATTACGTTTATATCGTAAATCGCGGGATTCTCAAAAACATTGGCGTAGCAAGAGGGGGTGGGGGGCAGGTGGGCAGATCTACAAAACAAAAGAACAGCTGATTTTTTTATTTTTAAAAATATTTAGAATATATAAAGTTTAGAAAAAAATTTTTAATGAAACTGTTTTGAAAAAACAAATAGGATAATAAGCCGTTATAAAAAATATACCATTATTATCTAAAAAAACACCGTTATAGCATATATCTCTTCTGCGCATGCGCCGGTTTTCCCCAAAAACAATGGGGCTCTTCGTATTTGCATACCAAACATCCTCCTAGAATTTGATTTCAATCCGGTCATCCGTTTGACCTGTATCGTGCTCACAGACTAACAGACGCACAGTGTTTTTCCAAAAATATGTTTTTTGGATTCGGGGGACCTCAAAACGAAAAAATATTGTAAAATTTTGAAAAGTGAATTTTGACCTAAACTACCTAGTCCCATCCCCACGTGTGGGTTGGAATGGTAAAAATATAATTTAAGGTGTATTTTTTTTATTTTGACCAAAAACAGTCTAAGCAACACTGTCTGTACTAGCAAATAAACTATATTTAGGCAACGGCAGGGTTTGGCAATGCGACCCGAGTTTTTTGAAGTGAAAACTTCTTTAGCGGCGTTGTACACTTTTTTTGTAATGAGCAAAAAATGTTAAACTTGCGTCAGGTAAATTAAGAACTGGGTGAGACTCTCTAAGTGATATACAACGTCAGACATCTAGCGTTGAAATATCGTAGGTACATAAAAATGCAATCTATGATACAAACCATTTTATTTACAAGTGTTGCCAATAAATAAACAATGCTTCTAAATGCAAAAAATTAAGACGTTAATATTCAAGTTTTCACTTCTGCCGGCACTCCCGGAGTGCAACCCGAGTTTTTTTTTTCTTAATTTCGTTCCGTCGTCTAGGACTTTGTTAGCGTACGTCTCTGTACCAAACAAAAATTCAAAGTCACACTTAATGTTGTGTTGTCGGATGTGATACGCGTTGCGGGTTTCGTATTCCACATTTCACGTGTTGTCTTGCAACTTCACTTGTACTACTTCCATTATAAACAAGATGAAAAGACATTAAACTTCTTACGAACAAAAATATAAAGTGCCTAGTTGAGTCCCTCGAAGGGAATAGCGCGCATGTGTTAAAAGAAAAGCGAATTTGATTTTTTTAACTGAAAGGTGAGATTCTAGATAGTTTAATTTTATTTTTCATTTCATTTTCTAGTTTCTGTTTTTAACCGATGTCAAAAAACAAAACAGGTTATTCAATTCGAACATGTATACCGGGTGTCCCATTTATAAGGGGCCGATTTTATATCTCAGTATTTTTCAGGCGTGGGGGCAATATGGTGCCAAAACGCAACATGTCACCGGTGGTGCCACAATCGAGATAGCAACTAGTTTTACGAGCTTTAATGGAACTTGCAATGTTTGTAGGTTTGTTTGTTTAGGTCAAACATTGCAATCTGAATTAGAACAACTTCCTCTTAGGCCTAGCACACATGAAGAGCGTTCAACGCGCGTTGGCCCAACGCGCGTTTACAATTTCTATACAATTGTATATAACTGTTTATATGATAACGCGCGTTGGCGGCGCGTTGAACGCGCGTTATCATATAAACAGTTCTATACAATTGTATAGAAACTGCCAACGCGCGTTGAACGCCTCTCATATAAACTAGGCCTTATCCTACAGAGTTGAATTTTTACATGTTAAGAAAAATTGTAGGCATGCATTTCATAAAATCAATTTACACAGGAAAACGACAAGCTTTTTATATCATATAAATTATATATAGGTAATGTAATAAATGACTGTGTTTTATTTAATTAAAAATTTATTTTTTCTTTTTAGAGCATTTAAATGAAATTTTGTTTTTAAAAATGTTTTTTTACAATTATTTTCTAATTAAATGGAAACCCACATGTTTTATTGGCTCATTTGAAAAAAGAGAGGAAATACAATAAATCAAATACTGGAAAGTAATTTTTTTTTATCAATGGTCAGAGACTTGATAACTGAATTTTTCCGTTTCAGCTTCCGAACAGGTTACAGACTACTTACAATAAAAGACAAACAATGTTTCTTACATAATCTCACATAATAACTAACATTGGTTTTCTTTTTTACCCGACTGCGGCGCAGCCAAAAAGGAAGGGTTATAAGTATAGCAGTCTTATCAAAGTCTGTATTTACGGATGTTCCATCGTAGCGCCTAAACTATTCATCCGATTTTGATAAATAAGGCGTCAATCGATTCGTTATTATGGTCTGGGTAACATAGGCTATATTTATTTTGGAATTTTGGTCCTTGGAGTGAGCAAATTGGAAACGAATAATATCAAAAAAAAAATAATTTAAAGAAAAATTAAGATCAAAAACTAAAACCCGACTACTGAAAAGTATGAAACGAAAATATTCTCATCTGATGATAGCCGTTGTCGTATGCTTTAACAAAACAATACATTTTAACAATAGTAAGCGATCATAAGCTTAAGGGTAAAGTGCATCACGCTATACATCTAGAGGGCGCCATATGACCATATTAATTATGAGGTGGCATACGGCCACGGCTATCCTCGGACGAGAATATTTTCTTGTTTCATATTTTTCAGTAGTCGGGTTTTAGTTTTTGACGTGATAACGTCTTATAAATTGATGAATCACCAATCTTATAAATTGATAAAACACCGGCTGCATGCACGAAAAAGTGTAACGTTCCTAACGTAACGTTCCTAACGTAACGTTCCTAACGTAACGTTCCTAACGTAACGTTCCTAACGTAACGTTCCTAACGTTCGTAACGCGTAACGTTCCGCCTGACCCTGTGCGTGCTTTTCTCGAAAACGGCCCTAACGATTTGGATGAAATTTACTGAAAAGGGATTTTGGGGGGCAAAAAATCGTTTTAGCTAGGTCTCATCTCTCGAAAAAATCGTTTTCTTACAAATTTTATCATTATAAAAATCAATTTTTTGACGTATGAAAATACTTAAATATTGTAAGTACGTTTTGGAATTTTATATGACAGCTAATCTTTGAGACTTAAAATAAATACGAAAGAAAGAAAGTTAAAAAAACAATTATATTATATGGTGAGTAATTTAAATAAATAAAATTAACCTAAATTTGAAGCGAAAGATGCAATATCATAGATTCGAATTATTATAATTATTATATGTAGAATTTAGGTTATGTATTACGGAATACGTTATCACGTAAAACTATCGTCCGTAAACCGACTTTACAGACAACCAATTTTTTTAACTTAATTTTTATTTACCTAGTCGAATTATAACTTTTTTTATCATTTTATTTCCCAACTAATTTGAAGATAACTCTAGTTCTGTCTCCGTTGAATCTAGCCGTCATTTTTGATTTGCATTAAGACTAACCTCAATAATAACTACAAATGTTCTTTTGTACGTGTAGATATTACGTTCTAAGTTTATGGAAACTAAATTTAAATATACTGAAATATGGAACACGTGCAAACAAAATTAGTCGTCTTTGTATTATACACAACAAATTTTATTTTAAAAACAAATTTCAATTAGGTATATTTCCTCAAAAAAAAAACAAAATAATTCATACGGACGCTAGTTCGTTTTTTTAACGCTGTGCGTGCTTAATTTAATATAAACATGGGTCACTTGATACTGTTGTTTTAAATAGAGTGAAACGTTAAAAACATATATTCGTGACAAAATTTCTAGTTTTGTACACAAAACCATTAAATGACTTTGTAGCAAATGAGTCATGAATAATTGGAGTAAATACAATGTATGAAATAATATTGTAATACAGGCTGAGACAAGTAAAATTATACAAAGTTTTGTAGGAAATGTAAAGGCTCCCATACACCTCGTTCTTTTTTGGCAGTTTTAACTGCACGGGTAAAATTGTACGCGTAAACACGAACAACGACCATATCCACACACTAGGCGTTGTTTCGTTCGGTTTTTCTGAAGTCGTGGCATCATCTGATCTGCTTTGATGGATCCTACAACGTTACAGAGTCGAACAATACCCGTCCTTTTTAACTGCGTCGTCACACACACGGACCGACTTGAACGACACGTTTAAAACGGACGGTTTAAATCAAGCAGCAGCAGATTATTTTGAACGCCGGTAAGAAGGACGGTTTTTGGCCACACACCGACCGTTTTACCCGTACAGTTTTACCCGTGCCGTTAAAACTGCCAAAAAAGAACGAGGTGTATGGGGGCCTTTAGAAAAATAATGATGTTCAAAAAATAATATAGAAGCCGTGAGGTGTGGATCGTGTATTCAGCTATGACAGAGGCGGGCAAATCTTTTGATCGCCGGCCCACATAGCTGATGAAAATTTGACCGCGGGCCAAAAATTTGCAGAGCAAAAAAAAAGGTCCTCACATTCTATTTCCGCATTTACAGAGCAATAATAAAAAGCTCCTTTTATTTCCACAACAAAAAGGTGCTTTTTTCTTCTGTTCTGGCCCTTGCTATTTCTTTACTATTTTTTTAAAATTTCTAAAATGCTTCGCGGGCCGGACAAAATTGTGCTCCGGGCCGTCATTTGCCCAGGCCTGAGCTATGAGGCAGTGAAAGATGCGCTGTGTTCATTCAACCATGCTTCCGCGCTACACCTTACACTGCGTCAGCTAAAGATTTTTCCCTCGAGATAAAGTCAACTGATTTCTTTCTCGATTATTATTATTATTTTAGCTTTGGCTTGTTTATACAAGCAGCTGAAGTATAAGCTCTCGCATTTCAGTCAGCTGAATATACGTTCTCATGTCTACAATATGTTCAGCTTTAGTGGTTTCTCTCTTTTTTTAAAATTATTGAAGTGAAACTTTTTTGGCGCGCTAATGGGGTGAATTGGCCTGGATCAGACAAAAAGTGAAACGCTTGCCCTTCTCCGATTTCAACCGGCAGCTGAAAAGAAAAAGTGGGAGAATCGATTCTATACTCTGTGAAGCGTCATGCGCACTTTACACGCATGCGCAGTGTGTATATACGTATAACGGTTACAAATTCCACATAATCATTTCCAAATCCTGAAATAATAAAGTTGTCAACAAATGCCTAGAACCTGAGAACTTTCGCTTCTAATGCATATTTTTTTCATTCCAACCCACAAGTGGTCCTAGTTTAGGTCAAAAATTACTTTTCAAAGTTCTACAATATCTTTACGTTTTGAGGTCTCCCGAATCTAAAAAACACATTTTTGGAAAAACTCTGTGCGTCTGTTTATTATGTCTGTGAGCACGATACAGGTCAAACGGATGAACGGATTGAAACAAAATTTTGGGTAGATGTTTGATATGCAAATATGAAGAGCCCTATTGTTTTGGGGAAAAATCTGTGTATGCTATAATGGTGTTTACTGTTTTATATAATAATGGTATACTTTTCATAACAACTTATTATCCTATTTATTTTTTCAAAACAGTTTTGTTAAAAAAACCTTTTTCTAAACTTCATAGTTTCTGAAATATTTTGAAAATAAAAAAAATCACAGCTGTTCTTTTGTTTTGTAGATCTGTCAGAAATAAATTAGTTAAGCATGCTTTGATTAATTTTTACATGACGTGGAACATATAATATGGCAACGAATTGCAAATATCATATTGAATACTAGCCATTATTAACCTCGTCACATCACGCAATATCAAACATTTTCTTTTCTTCATTATACTATATCAAATGTCAACATTTTTGAAGTTGAAATGGTCCCGTCGCCCAATTGGCTGGATTTTTTAATTTACATGCGTGGGAGGTTATCATAACCCAATCCGCTGCCACTGTCGCAACTGAAGTACCTATATACCACACTTCATTATTAATAGCATAAATACAAATACAAATCAGCTTTGTTGAAATATTTGAACAAAAAAGGTCGCGAGCTCTTGGAGTATAAAAAAACTCTTTAATAACATCTCTGTTACTTATAATACATACATTTTATAATTTTGAATGCTCCTTTGAGAATTATATCCTTTTTAGTCGTATATCGTTTCATAAAACTCAAATGATATCTCTAATCGTAAATTTATTTTATATGCATAAAACATAAAATATATATATTTTCATTGTAACACTTTTACATATTATTTTACTGTTTTAGTCGGTTTATTCGCGTATTTAAATAGTAAAACTTTTAGTAGTGGCCGTCACAATAGGGTGGCAGGGCAGACAAAATGCCACGGGTCACCGGCCCGAGAGGACTGCAATCACAAAAGGATCCAGACATTTTTTATTCTAACATTTACTGAAATTTGCGACGGATATAGATTTGCCACTGACTTTTGGTATGATATAACAAAACTGTTCTAGTTCGTGGTGGAAATTATTTATTTACACTTATTTATTAACTATATACAGTTTTATTTATACTATTACTTACACAGTTCATTTATTTATTTATCTGAACAGTTACCTCAGTATTGTTCACTGACTGTTAATTTATGTCCCCGTACGATTCTGACCACGATCGTGAGCTATCCCGTGGTTTATCTTTCCTTTCTTGCATTAATTGTTGTCTTGAATTTTTTACCTACGCATATTGTTGAACGTGCTTAGCATGTTTTTGCGGTTTAAAACATTATTTTTTTTGTGATGTCACTAGAAATTTACGCTTTTCGGATTTTTTCCCTTTACTTGTGCTATAAGACATTGCTTCTTGCCAAAATCGTGATTTTAGGTCAACGGGCAAGTATAGTCAGAGTGCCCGTCGGCAAAAATTTTATTGACACATATTCTCCTCAAACTTTGTATATGGCTTCATTAGGCCTAGTCTGACACCTATTTCCTCTATGACTTTTCTTGATTTTGGGGCGTTTTCCCTCTAAATTTTCCGAAAGATGTCGTTTTGACGCAACATGTAAAAATTTATAGATAGGTACTGTTTGTTTTTTTAATTGGATAGCTTAAAAACTTCAACCAAAACGCTAAAATAATGTTCTCTGACAAATAACATGAACTATTTAAAATGTCTGACACCTCGAATGTTCGACACATTCGAGGTGTCAGACATTAAAAGTACCGGAACACCCACTTTAACCTTAATTAAAGAGAAGCCATTTAACCGCCTTAGGAATTTATTTTTGAAAAAAGGTAGTTTATGTCCTTCCCAGAGTTTAAACAATCCCCATATTAAATTTCATTACAATCGGTCCAGCGGTTTGGCCGTAAAAGCGTAACAGACAGACTGCGTTACTTTCGCATTTATAATATTAGTATATGGATATAATGTCATATTTTATCAGTACGCGGCATCGTGTGACGGTGCATTTATCCTGTAATTTATTTAACAGCCAGTGGGTACCAACTATTCATTAATGAGACCAGTGTTTATGTGACTATACTGCGGTTTGCCACAATTAAGCCGCTTTCGTGTGTTGGTATTATTGACTGTGTGTAGATTGGCACATTCATATTAGCGGAATAATATTGCTGTACATAATGATTTGACGTAAAAAACTAGACGCTTTAGTTCTGGCAAAAAATTATAAACAAGGTCTTCCGACTGTGAGATAAAAAGAATTGGGGTCGTCCCGCATATTTTTTTGTTGAAATCTACATTGATAAACAATTTCTGCAAAGAACTCCGCACAAACCTTATGGGATTTGGTTCTTGGTTAAATTGACCCAAAATGGTTTTATTTTATAGATAGATAGAAATTTATTCATTAAATACCAAAAAATTGGCGTAGAATAAGTCAATACATATACAAAAAATACATAGAAAAATTAAATAATGCTAATATCGTAGTAGTCTTTAGTTGTGTAAGGACATTTAATTACCAAGATGCTTTTGAGTTCACTTCTTAATTTTTTTGCTGACAAATTTTTTAGTCTGCAGGATAAATGATTATAAAGATTAATACTTTGTATTACACAATTTTTTTGAACTAACGTGAGTTTTGTTCTTGGTGGACGCAAAAGGAATGCCGACTGACCTCTGATGTTAAAATTATGATCGATTTCATATTTAGAAAAAAAAACTATAGTTTTCTTTGACAAACATGACTGATTCCAAAATATATATACTAGGCAATGTAAGAATTTTATTGTTTATGAAATAGTTCCTGCTAGAATCGCGAGGTTTAAGACCAAAAATAACTCTGATGCACATTTTTTGTATTACAAACAGTTTCGAGACGACGTTACTATTTATAGTTTAAAGGTCACTAAGAAAAAGTGTCCATGGGCGCATAGCCTAGAAACCAATAGATTTTTAGCCACACATATGTTTAGCCAGATTTTAGAAATAGGGATATCCGTTGAATTCACAAACATGTTCCATGTTCAACATTTGTGCTTTTTTTTTTAGAAATAGAAAAATAGTTACTTATTAACGAAGTAGTCACATTTAATTATTACTAGTATTAAAAACATTTATATTTTATTAAACATACCTATATATTATATAGTATATTGTGCGACTAGTGAGAGAAGGAGAAGATTCCATGAGCGTGAAATTTGCCGCACGAGCGCAGCGAGTGCGGTAAAACGCACGCGAGTGGAATATTCTCCTTCGATCAATAGTCGCACATAATACTTTATTCAACTAGCAGGAGTAATATGTAATCGGGGCCCTGATAAAAGAGGGAAAAATAATAAATCACTTCATTGATTGACGTACCCAACGTCAGTGTATAAACACAAGATTGCCTTGACTTTCGCTGAATTGCGATGCTGTTTTCATATATACAATACCGCCTACCACGTTCCTATTGGTCCAGAAGCTGCTTGCAGTTTTTTTCATTATTTAGCGCTTGGGCTTGCTACTGAGTTTCTATTGGTCCAGAAAATTCATTATTACACTAGTGAAGTAATATATTATTTCTCCCACGCCAGAAAATTCATTATTACACTAGTGAAGTAATATATTATTTCTCCCACGTTTAGCAGGGCCCCGAAATTACATTTTACTCACGCGTGTTGAATAAAGTATCATAAGTAGCTACATACTACATACAGGATGTAATTTTGTTAATAGTGCTAATGATCATATGGTCGATGCACCTTTTATGTTTTTTTTTTTGTGTTTGTCAATAAAAAAAAAATAGTCGAAAACTAGGTAGGTAATGTTAGAAGGTGTCACTCACACTCTGTATAAAATAATAATGTCATATTCGGATTCAGCGCACTTCATTTGTTTTTTTATTAATCTATTTTTTCAGTTTTCATTATACAATGGAAAACTTACGGGTTATCCATTTTTTGGTTTTGCCAACTATTTTTCTCTATCGTGCCAAAAAAAGTTTTACTTCAAAAATGTACAACGAAACATCCCTAAATGATTATAATATTTAATCCATAAAATAGAATTATGGCACACGTCTATTGTTATTTCAAGTCCAGCATTAGCGTGATTTTTATCTACCTTTGTATTTAAAATGAGTGAACTCCGTACAAGAATACAAAAGCACGGAAGTTTTGAAACTCATCCCATAACTGTGCCAACGTGCTTTATCTCTGACTGTATAAAAACGAAGGCAAATACATTTAATAAATGTTTAATTGTACTAGGCTATGCAAATATTATGCGTGATATTTAAATAGATTACAACAAAATGTAAACAACGTAAAATGTAGTCTTACGCATTTCGCATCGACCAGAGCAAAAAAAAATGAAAACTTTGGGTAGTGGCTCGTATTACTAAAGTAACAAATGTCGGAATTTTTTTTTTGGCTCATGAAATGTTTAACGGTACGAAACATACGTTTATCCTTGATTACGGAAAACAATGACAATAACCTTATGTGATGTAGTGATGTGTCGCTCCTGAACGAGTCGTTCATAATGAACGACTCCCTTCTTGGAGCGGAGCGAGTCGCTCTTTTTTTTTGTGAATGACACACTCCGAGCGCCATTGCTCTGTGCTGAGCTGTTCTCTACTGTTGCATTTGCACATTTACATAGCGCACACAGCACAGGCCACAGAGACACTAGTGAACTTTGCACGTACGGAGTTATCTTTGCTGAGTCATTTAATGTTGAACGACACACTGTAAGTGTAATAGTACTAAGCTTACAGTGACTTAAACCATTCACATTGACGTTGTTGACAAAGATATAATATTGTAACAATAAACATTATTATTGCAGTTAAGCTTTTATTAGGCTTTGTAGTTTATCCGAAATGCGAATCATATAAGATCAGAATCATATTAAAATGAACTCAGAGCTGAGTGTGTGTATTGTGCTGTGCAATGCTACGTGACTCCTGAGCATGCATGATGACAGTTCACACCTTTGCAGTCTGCACTCTTGTGTAGTGCGTACTGTCTAGTGTCGCTCCTTTGAACGACTCCCTCTGAGCGACTCTTTTTAGTGAGCGCAGCGCACGGAGCCAGCTCCCAATAAAGAGTCATGTGGACACATTACTAATGTGATGACTACAGATAATACACTAATTCTTAAACGAACTAATATTTTAAGTAACTTTTTTATCAAAACTCAAAAATAAGAGAGTAACAGCCGTTTAAAGTTTAATTAAATTTCTTAAATTATATTTAATTAATTCAAAAGCCCGGTTAACACACGCGAAGAAATGATAGCACGAATCGGAAATGCATCCCAAATAATATATGACAACAGACGCCATTCGCATCATTACTATTTTCCATCTATCACACTTTCCGTTATTTTCTACATGTTTAAATTTCCACATAATTAATAGCAATGGGAATGAAGGAATTTTAGAACATTAGTATAAGGTAGACAAATTTTAAGCATAGGACTTTGACAAGTAATCGGCCATGGCCTTGAATAAGGAACCATCTCGATATTCATTGAGAGCGAAATCATGGAAAACATCAAGAAGATGACCGGTATTACCGTTTCTCGGCGAGAGGCCGCAGGAAAAAGTCCCAGCCACATCTGTCTCCGCCGGGACTCGAACCCGGTACCTCCTAAATGCGAGTCTAGTGCTCTCATTACTACGCTACACCGCTCGGTTAAGAAACTTAATATAATAGCAAGTACAATAGCCAACAAATAATGCTGTAATACGTCAAAGACTCCGCTACTATTGTATGAAATATTGTTTCATCTCAATTGCGAGCGGAGCCGCTGGTAGCGGCTAGTAAGAAATAAAATTATAATATTCTATATAGGTATATATTTTGATGTAAATTGGATTATTTAATCAATCTTGTGAAATCGTGGGTTTAAAGGCTGGTGTTTCTGTTTATAAAATCAATTCAATTTGGAATAAAAACGAATGATACCGTACGGGCTCAAGGCAAACGGACAGACGATTGGGTAATATTTTTGAATAGGCCATCGTCTATAAGAGGATTTGTAAAATGTCCAAGGCTTCGAACAGAAAATGCATATTATGTGTATGTCCTACATCCTCAACTCAATGGAGGTATACCTACCCATGTTCGGTCACTTGTACATAACTTGCGCATGACCAAATAGAGGGAAAAAAAGACACTGGTCGCTGGATACAATTCTGTCGACAAAATATTAAACTAAGTCGCTCTGAAATCACATTAGCACAAAAAAAAAATGTAGATTCAAGTTCGTTCGATCCCAGTTAGTGGGATTTCATTCGCTTCGCAATAGAAACCACAGGCATAGCAGCTATGCGTTCAGTTAATTAATTATCAGTAGGTAGTAGAGATGTGATAAACGGGTCTTTTTAGTGATCTGCATCTTTGCATCTGGATCCCGTATGTGAGCCGGCTCCCTGAACCGGTTCAAAAAGAGCCGAGTTCTGAATATGTTATTCGAGTCAACTGAGCCACTGAGTTAGTTGAGTCAAGTCAATCATATCGCCTAATATTATGCCAGTGACTGACTCACATATTATAAGGCGGGGTTTTACAGGTTGCTACTTGCTATGTTACAGAAAGCATATTACAATATGCAATACAATACCTTAAATAGTTGTGACTTAAGTAAAACATTGTACCGCCTGTGCGTATAGTGTGTACCATAGCCAGACATAATATTATGATGCATGAGTCATTTGAGCTGACATTGCTTCTGTGTATTAAGTGTTTCACTGAGTTGCGGATCCGTTGAGCTGTCGGCTCATAAAAAAGTGAGTCGGCTCGCATGGATCTTCTGTCGGAGCCGGCTCTTTGAACCGGTTCAGATCTTAGTTACCCAAGCCTAGTAGGTAGTAAGGGAGAGGGGGGCATAGTGGGAACCATATACGTACTAGTGATGTGCCGGATCGTTAAAAATGTATATCCGCGGATACGGATCTGAATACGGATATTTGGTTTCAAGTTCCGCGGATACGGATACGGATCTTAACTTTCTTAGAGTACGCGGCGGTAAATATTGCACATTGACCTTTGGAAAGAGACTATCTGTTATGGGAAAAAGTTATTGACCTCTTTAAGAGTTAACTCTCATAACAGTTTGTCTCTTTCCAAAGATCGATGTGCAATATCTCATTATAAAGATAGTTTTTTAGTACCTTTGAGTTATGGTACTCACTACGATAAATGTTTGCAATATAAAGGGGCCAAATACGATTTTAAAAAATAAAAAATAATCTGAATGGAATTTAACAGTTTTTCATTATCACCTATATAATATATAAAATTTCATCTATGAATTGAAAATTAATGAGATAAAATATCCGTAAAAGATCCGCCAAAAACTAACGGATACGGATCTTTCTTCCTCCTCGGATATCCGCGGATACGGATACGGATATCCAGCGCATCACTAATACGTACCAGATAAAATATTATAATTAAACAACAAATTTTAACTCATATTCATGGTTTGACGCATTGTGAACGACTATGAAGATATTTTTATCGATAACGATAAGAAATCTACGATATGTGAACAGATAAATGAAAAAATGGTATTTGCCCCGCTCTGCCCCGTATGTGGGGGTAAAGTGGGATACCCTAATAGTTTTTTATCCATAATCATAAACTTCTCTTTTAAAACAAAAGAAACAAAAGAACAAGCAAATAAACGTTATTAATTAAATGTACACTGCTACAAAACCAAATATTGACTACCATAATACATAAACAGGTTTGAAAAACAATTGGTGTTTAATTTCGCGTGTTTTTTTAACGATAACACTGATTTCGAGACTTTTGTTTATATCTATACTAGTATATAAAGCTGAAGAGTTTGTTTATAATATATTTTACATATAATATGGTATGGTTGTCCGGTGTCTGTATGTATAGTAACGGATTACAAAATCCACATACTACGAGAGTAGTTTTTAACTTCCCGCTTTAAAAAAAAAAAAAAATTTTTTTTTTTTTCAAAAATCGGGAAGTTATTGGTTTCACCCCGATTTTCGAAAATCGAGTTTTCGCCAGATCTCGACGTTTTGAGGTCCTAGGAAGCTATTGAAACTATTTTTGGCGATGATGTCCGTAGGGCTGTATGTATGTGTGTGTGTGTGTGTGTGTGTGTGTGTATGTATGTATGTAAACCTTTTATATCTTTTGAACGGAGTGTCCGACTGAAACGCGGTTTGCGGCATCTGACGTGATCTTGGTGAACTTAGACTTCCTGAAAATTTGAAACGATTCGGCTAAAAAAATTTTGAGAAATCTTAAAAAAACAAGTTTCAAAAATTTTTAAAAATTTGTTTTTGTAAAATATTTTCTAAACTACTAAACCGATTAATTCCAAAATCTAATCAGCTCTTCTCCTTAACAAACTGCGTCGATTTCCGCAAACCGCATCAAAATCGGTTCATTTGTTCACGAGATACCGTGAACGAAAAAATCGTAAAAAAGTGTTTTTTTAAAATGACTCTTAAAATTGTTATCAAATCGATTTTTTTGTAATAATTTACTTTCTTAGGTTAAAAAACTGCGTCGATTGCCGCAAACCGCATCAAAATCGGCTCATTTGTTCACGAGATATCGCGAACGAAAAATTTGTAAAAAAGTGTTTTTTTTTAAATTGCTCGTAAAATTCCTATGATATCGATTTTTCTGTAATAAATTACTTTTTAGGATAAAAAATTGCGTCGACTGCCGCAAATCGCATCAAAATCGGTTCATTTGTTCATGAGATATCGTGAACGAAAATTTCGTAACAAAGTGTTTTTTTTTGAGCTCGATGAGCTAAAAAATAAACTTCTTGCTATATTTTATATATTTTTGAGCGTTTTGAACTCGAAAATAGCGGGAAGTTACAAGGATGGCCTGCAGGGTCAAACTTCTTTTCAAATTTTTTTTAATGAATTATACAGACGTTAGCTCAATTAATTCAAATAAATAAAATCGTAACTTAGACTGTAATTGAACAGTTTTAAATATTCCTAGAGCGAATTTTCTGTTTTCATCACTTTTTTCTGTTTATATATTTTTTTGTATCTATATCTTCTATCTATACTCATATATAAAGCTGAAGAGTTTGTTTGTTTATTTTGTTAAACGCGCTAATCGCAGGAACTACTGGTTCGAATTGAAAAAACATTTTTTGTTGGATAGTCCATTTATCGAGGAAGGCTATAGGATATATAATATCACGCTACGACCAATAGGAGCGGAGCATCAATGAAAAACTTTTGAACGGTAACTCCGATCATCATGAAATTTTGGACATAACATTCATTTCGGTTAACTAAAGTGAATGTGTGTACATAGCATAAACGACTGTCAAAATCCCGTGGATCGCTCATGAAGGTCACGCGCCAATCACGACCAATCAAAGCGAGCCATTTGACACTTTGCACGGCGTTTCATTTGAGCCGCATGAGGGATTCCCCGCTGTGCCCCCCTCTCCCCTAATAAATAAGCTATGATCTGAACACATGTGCGCCCTTGTTTTGTGACGCTAGCTCGTCCATTTTTCGCAGTTCCCTGCCAGTCCCGAGGCCTTTGTTAAGAAAGAAAATTCTGTATCTGCAGTGTCAGACCTATCTCAAAGATTATATATTTAATGAAAACAGCGTAAGAAGACTGGTTTAACCGTGTGCTTAAAATTTCGAGCAGGGCGGCGATTTTGTTAAACCAGTAACAGTTCCTAGGCCTGCCTTGTCGTATAGATAACCAAATCCGCGTTGTTAGAACGTTGGCTTTCTTTTATTTATATATTCAAAGCCCCCAATGACCGCTGTATTACCGATGTCGGGGGACACTTTAAAGTTTAAACTCTTTCCAACTATATTGTTCAGTACTGTTTGAGTTCTTTGTTGAACCTACTTTAAAATGTGCATGGCAACAATAATAATTGTACAATGCATAAAAGTAAACAACTTGACTTTATTGTTGCAATTTTTGCATTTAAAAGTATAAACAGGGTATCTCAGAATTAAAAAGAAATTGTAACTTTGCTGACTTCTCTTAACGCACGATAGAGTGAACTGGGTTCGTGCGACGGAACGTGTAAGAGAACGACATGAATGAGAACATTGGTGGTTAATGAGTTAATTTTTTGCTTTTTCATTAATTTCACAATTCTGATACTTAATCATTTCTTCAATTCCGGAATTGATTTGTATGTATAAAATACCACAGACACCTATCAAGATTGGACCAACATAGGTGTAAAAAGGCCTGTTCGAGAAGGTACCTACAACCATCAAGTAGTCTAAGATCCGGTATTAGAAATATATACCCTCATCTGTTATTTGATGATGACAAGAATTAATTATATATTAGATAATATATTCATTGATAAATTTCAAATGAGTTGCCTAGCTAAATCGCGTACTGATGCTGTTAAATTAAATAAATTCTAATTAAGTTTTTTGGATCCCCGATTTGTTAGTCATAAAAATCGAGCCTAAGATGAGAGAATATGACACAAGGAATTGGAATATACTATTGCTTTTATACATAAATATAGATCATCCACATAAACATATCTTGTAAATAGTCGTGTTCTGTGTTCTTTGAGTTTATTTGTTTTGTTAACATTTTATTTGTGTCATATTCTCTCATCTTAGGCTCGTTTTTTATGATTAACAAATCGGGGAAGTTAATCCAAAGAAGTTAATTAGAATTTATTAAACAGCATCGGTACGCGATTTAGCTAGGCAACCCATGTGCGATTTATCAATGTATATATTATCTTACATATAATCTTTGTCATTATCAAATAAAAGATGAGGGTATATATTTCTAATATCAGATCAAGCACTATAGTTATTTGTCGTTCGTGAATCCTCACTAAAAGCTGCTGACATCGTTCAGGTTGCAGATTTGTACTGTGCTGATAGAGATGATCCGTGATTAATAAGTGTGCGCTGTCTTTAAAATTTCGTCATGACTGCGGTGTCTCCATTGGCGTAGCAAAGAGGGGGGAGGGCAGGTGGGCCTGGCCCATCCTAGAGTATTAATTGTTCATGTACAAATACAAAATAAATCTACAATAATCTACATCTTTTTTTTTGTCGTGAAATTTCTCCTGCAGAAAGTCGTGTTGATCGATTTCGCTTCTATGAACAGTTTTCAAATTATGTGTAAATGGCAGCTGGTAATGGTAGATAGAGTTGAAAATTTTGCCCCACCCCCCTAGGATAAAAACGTTGCTACGCTTATGGGTGTCGCGACGAACGAGCTGCCCTTAATTGATCTTGAAATAGATCGAAGTAGTAAATGCGAGTTTGGTGCGTAGTGTCCCCACCAGGAGAACACCTTCACGTAGTGTTTTATTTAACTGTATACGTGCAATATGGATCAGGCTTATGTTCGAACAGATAGCCTCGTATTGGGACACACTTCTCGCCGCTCGCTACACTCGCAAACTGATACTATCTGCGTTACATGGATTATAGAAGTATAAAATGTTGGAGATGTTAAACGCAACAGAAGCAACATCTTCAGAATGTTTTAAAATTTTAATTCAGAAGAGCATCTGCAGTCTGCTCTCGGCCGTGGTACGGCTGCCAACGATTGGCAATTTAATATATGAAGATGTCAACACTATACATTAGAAAACACGATGGGTGAAGATCGAGCCTAATCGGGATCTTGTACTAAAAGTTATAGGTATATCGTAAAAGAGGAAATAATTGTGAATTTTTGATAGCTTATTAATAATTAATGTAACAAAACTGTTCTAGTCCGTGGTGTAAATTATTTATTTACAGTAATAAATGTTTAACAAAACAGTTAAACACGCAAACGAAAAAGTACTTCTCAAACAAAACAGTAATAATAAGGTTAACAGAAATAAAATAGCGACAGTTCCAAATAATAAAATAAAAACTAAGTAACAGAAGAGTATAGACTATAGAGTCACTAATTATGTACACAAAATATTTACAATACAGGAACACACCAAAGTTTATTAGCACACTTGTCTATTAATTATATACACACGATTATTTACAAAAAGTTATTTATGTTAATCCAGATTTATATAACTGCGCTTAATTATTTATGTCACAACGCACTGGAACTGTATCAACACATGAACGCCACACAAACAATTGACTGACTGACTGCCCTATGCCAGCGATCCGCTCGCCTTCTATAGCTTCGATCCCCATAACATCGAAACTTCTAGAAGGGCCGGGAGCTTCTCCAGACGACTCTCTGAAGGTCGGAGTTTTTTTACCTGCTTTCTATTGTTGTTGTTGCTAGAAGATGCTACAGAACCCATAGTCGTCCCAACAGGGGGCACGCAACAATAAAATGTTTTTGATACAGTAATGTGTTAAGTAGGTATAACAAGAATATTGCACTTAATCGTATACATCTAATTTGAATAATTTATTCGCGAATTATTTGATGAGTAAACTGAATAAGTGGGTGAAAGAACATGGAAAATCTAAAGGTATCTTTAGACGATGCGTCTTTTTGTGATGCGGTATGCATAGCTCTTTTCGTTATGCCTCATTGTATTTACATCACGAGTTCCAGTGGCGGATTTGCTGTCTTGGCCGCCCTAGGCCCCAAGAAATGTACTGTAAATACTAGCTGCCTCTTTCTCAGCACCCATCATATAGAGTATAGACTACATAATGAATTTACTTTATTGCCAAATTTTATCGAAATCGATTCAGAAATTTAGTTAACTATAATAGCTGCTAGTTTGTCATATTTTCCGAGGTTTCGGGGATAATTGCACATTTAAATAAAACATTTACTATATATGAAGATTGACTCTATTCAATAAATAGAGTAACTGTGATCCGTTGAAGTTAATGATGAGTATTTGGAAGGAATTCCGTGGCATAAGGATCGAAAATGAAGCAATACTGAGATTTTTTTAAACTTGCATTTAATACTCTGAAGATGATACAAAACGTATCGAAACGTTAGTATTAAATGCAAGTTTAAAAAAATCTCAGTATTGCTTCATTTTCGATCCTTATGCCACGGAATTCCTTCCAAATACTCATCATTCACTATATACTCTCTAGCGAACCCATTTTTGAAATTAGACGTTGCGTGCTATCAACAAAGCTGACGTAAAATCATCTTAGAAGAGCGTTATGTGACCTAAACTATAATTTATAAAAAAAAACTCGCCAATAGCTCAACAGTGTTGGTTTAAATAAGTTGTCTGTTTTAAATGCATTTAAAAAAAAACAACTGTCCAAAATATTGATCTAAATTAGATATTCCGATCACTTTTTTAGGAACTTAACTTTAAAAGACTATTTCTATTTAGTGTTATAATTTATATAAATTATTTATATCTTATAATTTATAGAAATAATTAATTTATGTGAGCTAGGTATAGGACTAAAAAACAAAAAATAAAATTAGATTTTGAAATCGAGCATATCTTTGAAAATAATTAATTCACAGATTTAGTACTAAGAATCTTTTTTATGAGAAATTTAATTTTCTACAAAATGCTATCAAAAATTTAAAAAAATTCTACCAGCTATTCATATTTGGGTAAAAACGTTGTTTTTCCCATGTTAATTAAATGGGAAACAATCTCGGTTTGCGCCGTTCACAGGTTTGATCTAGGAAGCTGGAATTTCGGGAGAACTTTTTTTAAGTCCAATGCTAAAACATTAGCCAATGGGACCGGAAAATAAAAAATAAAAACATGCACAAAATCCAGCACGCTAGCAGTGAAAACAAGCAAGGATTCTAGCGGCAAAACCAGTCTCGTGTGCAACGGTCTTAATTTAATACCTGAACCGATCCATGAATATCTATTAGATTCCTGTAAAATCCTTGGGGCTAATATAACATATGCACCGCTGTTTCCAGTTGTTCCGATCCCAGTCTCTGTGTTATTGCTAGCTCTATCGACTTGTGTAGATACATGCGCGAATACCTATATAGAACGGAAGGAGTATTGAGCCCCCGAGGGTTATGTTGTCTCTACTTCAGTTTCAGTGGTTACATAACGAGATATCGGTCAAATTCTACGTTTCTCCGTCCTTTAAACTTACAATAGCAGCTACACTTAAACACTGAACAACCCTCTTGCGTCAAGGGTTCTTGCAGCCTCCGTCTTCTTTAGAAAAAAAAATATGTTTTGAAACAATAAAATATTCTATATATATATTTTACTATTCTAATAAAAAGTTCTACTACGAAAGGTATTTCAAATAGTTCTTCGCCAATCCAATGGTATCAATTTAAGTCAAATACCACTTTCCACAGTTTTACAGTATTTTTCTTCGGGAAGCCCCCGGAGTCGGACTCGCGCACCGAGGGTTCCGTACAAACTTGTACGTATATATAAATAGTTCGTCCAACACGGAATCGAGTCTCGAATATTTTTAACCAGCTTAGCCGTTGGAAAACTGTTGTCCACATACGTCGCGGTCAGTTTGCCAACTAAGCGGGTAATTGCAATGAGTTCAGATAGACTACTGAGTTTTAAATGTATTGTACCTCGTGGCTATATCTAATAGCCTAGTTGTCGTACCGTGTTGTATGCGAAAGTTCTCATATATTGTGCTGTATAAATGCACCGGTAGCGGACGCTTGTTTTGTATTAGAACTGTAACGTGCGTAGCATGTTGTTGCGGTTTAAAAACATTATTTTTTTCTATAATGGAACTACAAATTTACGGTTTTCGGATTTTTCCCTTTACTTGTGCTATAAGACATTGCTTCTTGCCAAATTTCATGATTCTAGGTCAACGGAAAGTTTTGATTTCCAAGAGCCTTGACGAACAGACAGACCTTCGGACAACAAAGTGATCCTATGAGGGTCCTTTTTTCCTTTATAGGTACGGAACATTTGAAAATGTTTAGGACGCTTGGAAAAACTGTCGAGCAATTCTTATAGTCAGAGTGCCCGTCGGCAAAAATTTTATTGATACATACTCTCCCCAAACTTTGTATATGGCTTCATTAGGCCTAGTCTGACACCTATTTCCTCTATGACTTTTCTTGATTTTGGGGCGTTTTCCCTCTAAAGTTTCCGAAAGACATGTAAAAATTTAAAGATACTGTTTGTTTTTTTAATTGGATAGCTTAAAAACTTCAACCAAAACGCTAAAATAATGTTTTCTGACAAATAACATGAACCATTTAAAATGTCTGACACCTCGAATATGTCAAACATATTCAAGGTGTCAGACATAGAGGAAATAGGTGTCAGACTAGACCTAATGAAGCCATATACAAAGTTTGGGGAGAGTATGTATCAATAACATTTTTGCCGACGGGCACTCTGACTATTATACAAGTTTATGGATTCCTTGAATTGTGATATTTTATTTGCAAGAATTTTTTTTAATTTGCGACAAAACTGTATTTCTAACGAATGTATAGACATTGTTCTGCGTACAAAAGTTTCCAAATGGTGCTGTTTTGAAATTCAATTAATATATAACTGCTGTCACTTCAGTCTGCCGCGATTTCGGCGTAATATTTATTTAATTTCAGATTTTAACATAATAAAATGACATTTTGTTGTTTCAAAAGACCACCTACAATAATTCAGAAGTGAATATCACGTCTATACAAGCATTAACAGCTATTTTATAGGGAGTGTACACTAGAGTGGTTTTTTTTCGGTCTCATTGGCTAATGTTTTAGCATAGGACCTAAAAAAAATTCTCCCAAAATTTCAGCTTTCTAGATCAAACCTGTGAAAGGTGCAAACAGTGTTTGTTTCCCATTCTATGGAAAAAACGACGTTTGTACTCAAACATGGATAGCTGGTAGAAATGTTTTCTTTTAATTTTTGATAGCAGCATTTTGTAGAGAATTAAATTTCCCAGATTAAAGCCCTTAGTACTAAATCCGTGAATTCATTATTTTCAAAGATATGTTCGTTTAAATATTAACTGATTAAGGACGTAGTCTGGTGTTCGGGTTTTGAAAAAACGAATTTATTTTTTTTACATTTTTAGTAAGTATAATATATTGAGAAAATACTGTAAAAATTTTAGACCGAAATATTAAATATTTACAAAGCTATAGCATATAGTCGAGAGCTGCAACGGTCTTACGGTAAGACTCTTACCTGCTCTTACCTCTCAATTGTTATCACGTTACCCTTATACTCTCGCAGAGTAGAGCAAACAAATTAGCAGAAAACGATGCCTTTGAAGAAACGGAAGGTTTACTATACACCAGGCATAGCTGATTAGTGTAAATATTCATTTTTATTTTTTGTTATTGAAACAATTGTATACAACCGATTGCTTTCAGTTTTGGACAGGGTATTCTACACAACAATAGCTCCGTCCGGTACTAGAATTACTTAATTATAAAAATTATTTCTATTTTTTTTAACCGATTTTCAACGAAAAAATCACGATTTTCTCGTTGTTTTTTTTCTAAAACCCGCCATTTTGTTATCTATCAATAAAAATGTTTATTTCTAGTACGGGATAGAGCCACAAGCCTACGAAACAATAACCAATTTAATTTTTATAATTCAGTTGACTCCAAGTGACGTTATCACCCGCGCTACCCACCTACCTTTATTTAAAGTTGTCTACTTTAGATTAAAAAAACAATTATAAAATGCCGTAAGAATAAGCAAGAAAAATTTTTTTTCCTTAGTTTACGATGTCAGTAAAAACTTGTAACAAAATTGAAAACATCGTACATTATTTTGATATTAAAAAAAAATTCTGAAATAACGGTTGAAAACGAGCCTGAACATAGGACTACGTCCTTAAATGAAATCCGATTTTTATGAGAATATTTAAACGAACGTATCTTTGAAAATAATGAATTCACCGATTTAGTACTAAGGGCTTTATTCTGGGAAATTTAATTATCTACAAAATGCTGCCATCAAAAATTAAAAGAAAAAATTTCTACCAGCTATCCATGCTTGAGTAAAAACATCGTTTTTCCTATGTTAATTGAATGGGAAACAAACTCGGTTTGCGCCGTTCACTGCAGGTTTGGTCTAGGAAGCCCATATATCTATAATTAACTAGGTATATGAGTCATTGCCTCACTGTGCGGTGAGTGAACGCAACAAAGCGTATCGAAAATATATCTGCGTCTCTTTCTTCGATGTAATTCTCTGATTTCTCCTATGATAGGATTTGTTGATGTACTTGCATTCAATCTGAATAAAGTATCTCTGTTTCAAAAACTTTGTCTTTTTCTATGACGTTAACATAGGTGTACCCAGCTTTTGGACCAGGAGGAGGCAAAATAGAAATTTTTTAAGCCGGGTCTCCCATGATTGTTTTGTCCTCCTGAATACGCCAGTGCTTACGGCGTAAAAAAAGACAGAAGTATATATAATATATATAATAGTTCGATTGCGCTTTTATTCCTATGCTCAGTATAGAATAAAAGTATATGAGGAAGCTGAAATGTTGAGAGAATTTTTTTAGGTCCAATGCTAAAACATTAGCAAAAAAAGACACCCTAGTGTACACAGCAGTTTTTTTATTCATTTTCATTTCGAGATCTAAATAAATTTATTTTAAATTAGTTAAGTTTGATGAATACGTGGCAATATTGTATTTTCATTACTGAAACAAATTTGAGGTTATGTGTGATTTTGACATTTCTATAATGAATACATTTAACCTTCATTAAACTACGTATATTTATGCAATCAGAAGTATAAGCGGTAAGCAAGGGTAATATGTTGACAAGGGTCGTCCATATTTTATTTTATGTGAAAATGTCTCAAACTTGCTAATTTCATTATGGTGATAACTGTCAGTTACAATGCTGTGAGTTTTAGGAAAAATGTTTTTGCTGGTCTCATTTAAATGTTAAAATTTCAAGAGCTATATCAAATGTGTAAGTTTTCTGTTTTTAGTCCGCGTTTGATGAAAACATATAGGCACCGCACAAACCTTATGGGATTTGGGTCTCGGTTAAATTGATCGAAAATGGTTTTATTTTATAGTTTAAAGGTCACTAAGAAAAAGTGTCCATGGGTGCATAGCCTAAAAACCAATAGATTTTTAGCTACATACTATATGTTCAGCGACATTTTAGATATAGGGATATCCATTGAATTCACAGTCTTAAAAAATCTTAAGCTCTTGAAATATGTTTTCGAGTGCGCTGAATCCGAATATGATATTTTTATTTTATACAGAGTGACACCTTCCAACATTACCTAGTTTTCGACTATTTTTCTATTTCTAAAAAAAAGGCACGAAAGTTGAACATGGAACATGTGGGTGAATTTTGATGGATATGCCTATATCTAAATCTCTCTAAATATATCTGTAGCTAAAAATCTATTGGCTTTTAGGCTATGCGTCTATGGACACTTTTTCTTAGTGACCTTTAAACTATAATTCATTTTCGATCAATTTAACCAAGAACCAAATCCCATAAGGTTTGTGCGGGATCCTTTGCTCGTTGATCAATAATAATATACAAGTTTCATTTATGATAGACAAATATTATTATTATATTACAGAAACTGCAATTAATTTGAATCTAATGAAGATATTTTAATAAGTAACAATTATTATTAACTAGCGGCCCGTCCTGGTTTCACCCGGATGCATAATTAGGCTTTTGAAAAAAAAATAATTATCGTTTTTTTTATTGTATTTTAAAACTTTATTATAAATAATATTGATAATCGATGCGAAAAACTTTCAAAAAACTTTTTTTAAATTAATTATAAGCAATTTAAAATTGATAAAATATTTAAAAAAATCACGTGACTGCAGACGCACTAAAATTGTTTTTGACAGTTGTGACGTCATAATGTTAAAATGTATATACGTAGTATACTATCAATGGCTTCTACATGTATTATTATAATAATATAAATTACCATTATGACGTCACATTATGTTCGGTAAATGTCGGCGCGTTCTCGGAACTGGGTACAAAAATTTATTTTTAATTTGATATAACTTTTGAATTATAACGAAAATAAAAAAAAGAAAAATAGTTTTGTTATAAAACTTATATACGATCTTTCCATTTATGACAAAAAAAAATTTCATTCAAAAGCCCAATTGTAAGATTTCTTAAAACACAGTCTCTCTCCTTCTCTTTCTGTCTCTCTGTAAATATTATATTAACCTTCCCATCGACACAAGAGAGCTATCAAACTGATCGTCACATATTTTATTGAGATTTTCATATAAAAATACTATCCAAATTTCTGAATTTTCCGGTGAATTTTCCAAAAATTTTCTTTCTTACAAATATCATCGCAAAACTAAACAGTGAACCATTGTTGAAGTGTTTTTTATTCAGTTAAAAATAAAAAAAAATTCGCGAAACTTTATTCAGGTGTTCATAGAAAAATTTATGTAAGGAATAGCTAAACACACAAAGGAAAGGATAGCTACTTTTTATTTTTTGTTGGATCGTGTTTTACGAGAAAATTGAAGCATAATTCAGTTAGTCTGCAACAAGGATCTTCTCCGGTTATATTGTTTTGTTCTTGTTTTAAACAAGCTTATATGTAAAATACATTTTTATGAGTTTATAAAATAGTTTTCTGACATATGCTCATATTTCTTTTTATATTATCAGAAATAAATAGCTTTAGCTTTATTCAGCACGACGTAGAATTACTAACATGTCAGTGACGCAAGAGATTTAATCCCACCAAAGAAGTGTTCACTTCAAAAATATTTTAAACTGTACAATTTAACAGGGTTTTAAAAAGCTGAACAAAAAAAAAATTGGTTGTCTGTAAAGTCGGTTTACGGACGATAGTTTTACGTGATAACGTATTCCGTAATACATAACCTAAATTTATATAATAATTATAATAATTCGAATCTATGATATTGCATCTTTCGCTTCAAATTTAGGTAAATTTTATTAAGTAGAATAATAAAACACTATAAAAAGTACACTATTATTATATAAAAAACAACTATGGCATGTATCTCTTTTGCGCATGCGCCGATTTTCCCCAAAAAATTTACAAAAATTTCTAGTAAAAATAGATAGAGTAAAAACCGTTTTAAAAACTATATTATTATTATATAAAACATCATTATAAGAGATATATTCTTTTACGCATGCGCCGATGTTCCCCAAAAACAATAGGCCACTTCATATTTGCATATCAAACATCCTCCCAAAATTTGGTTTCAATCCGCTTATCCTTTGTGTCGAAATGATAAGAAATGTCAAAAGTGACGTTTGCAACTGTCAAAGTATTATGTTCTAATAATAATTAGTTATTCCAATACTTAACTTAGAAGGCGTTGTAAAATGTTCTCCTCTTTCGTTTAAGACTGGTTTCAAACCGATCTGATTTAAATTGAGCGAGAAATTAGCAAAAAGCACGCACAGGGTCAGGCGGAACGTTATGCGTTAGGAACGTTACGACCGTTAGGAACGTTACACTTTTTCGTGCATGCAGCCGGTGTTTTATCAATTTATAAGATTGGTGATTCATCAATTTATAAGACGTTATCACGTCAAAAACTAAGTATTTAAACTTTTTTTTGTAAGTAGTAGGATACACGAATTATTTACTGTTACTACGAAATATTGATTTCAAAAATGTCTCTTGTACAACGACAGAGAAAGTGAGTTAAAAGCGTTATAAAAACAAAACTGATTCCGCCAGATACAAACATATAAATTACTACAGTCAATTTCTAAGATTTCGTATCATTAAAAAAAAAACAGATATTTGTGAAATCTCTTAGAAAACACGTTCATCGTTCACCTAATAGTTCAAGCACTAACTTAATTTTCATTCGAATACCTACAAAACTTTTGCTATATTTATATATACCCATATTCACCGAACACTATTAAAGATAGAAGTTACTAATCTTGGAACAAATTAATTCGATAGAATAAAATTTACATTCAATTCACCAAACAAAGTATCGGGTAGAAAAATTAGTTAGAGAAAAAATACACACTGCACTATACTCTTTGCTCTTTTTGTTGAATATTTTGACGTTCACCCAAAAAAAAAACCGATGGCGTTAGTGTAAACGTCAAAAAGAAGTTTCACAAAATAATAATTTTTTATCCTAACCCAATTGCACACAAAACTTTCACTAACTTTAATGTTTTACAGCTATACACTTCACAAAAGATTAATAAACACAAATAAATTCACAAGAGTAAACTGTAGATATAATACTCCGCGTTTATAGGTTAGGTATTATTATTTATGTGGCGGCCATTATTATTTTATCAGGCGAATAAGTATTTATACCCGCGAAGTAAAACAGAATAACTGCAGTAAACATAATTATGGTAGGTGAATAATTATTGTTATTTATTTGAAGAACAAATAAATTGAATAAATAACTACTTACGTTCGTTGAATATGGCCATTAATTGGATGTTTTCTTGTTTTAAAAACTGCGATTAAAGTACTGGCACCATATTTTTGCTGTAAACATAAATTGTTATTATTATGATTAGTCACAGATATAAGTAGATATCTACCTTTACTTTGTTATCTCAATGTTATTCGTTTATTAATGTCGCCATTTAAGTGTACTCATGTGATGCATTGTAACAGTTACTAACTGATGGGAGATGAAGCACATCGTTTGTGTGGGAGATAAAAGGAGAAACTTGTGCATTTTAAATTACATTGCAGGGTGGAACACAATTGACTCATATTAAGGCCGCTGCACACGAGGCTAGAAACGCTGCTAGATTCCTTGCTAGATTTGCCTACTAGTTTTCTAGCGCTGGTTTTCTTAATTGCTGTTAAGTGCTCGCTTCACACGAGATTATTTTTCAAGCGTGTTTTGTGGATAGATCTGGTGCAAGATTACTAGAGGATAGGTTGTATGGTAACTCTTGACCAATCAGAGAGCAGCGCGGGAATACGTCACATGTTTGCCCATTTTAAATAAGTACTGGAATAATACAGTATTATATATTGAAGTCAGCTGGCGTTTTTGTATCTTTTCATTTTTTTTTTCTTGAACTTCTAACTGATAACAAATTGAAAATTTAAGAACAAGTTAAAATTTAGATTCTTTCAAACAGTAACTGGAAGTATTGCAGTTTTAGAATACCTATTTAATTGTTTTCAAACTAACGGATTCAATTAATTGGAGTGACATATTGTTATTGAAATGCATAGAAAAGTTTATTATTTATGAAATTATATATTCATAATGCCTCAAATTGGAGATATTTTTAATTTTTTTCTTTTAAATCACAATCTACTTTTTTTGTTTTTCAATGGTTTATTTATTTTACTTGATATTATGTCATGCGTCGCGAACAAGTATGTATAGCAATTTTTTCTTTTAATTAATTTGCCATCGGCGATCCAAAGCCTCGCATTCGCACAATATGTTATAAACTGTTTCTGTGTCCTTATTGCACTGTCTGCAAAAAACTCGTACTTAATCCTACAATGAATTTTAGTATTAAATTATTTTAACATAATTTTTTAGTTTAAACAAAATTAGCAGAGGTATATTTAAATTGTGTTTATTACTATCCAAAGAAGTAGGTAATTAGAAATAGGTAAATGAGTTTATGACAAAAATATTATTAACGACTTATTAAAGACTTTATCTACGGCATATAACAGTTAAATAAACAATCAATATGATTAATTTACATACCACACTGTACAAAATTCTTAATTTATAATTTTCTTCATTTTTTTAATGTTTTTTCGTACAATGTCATATGAAGCCTTTCTTTTTTCTGCCTGTTTTTGTTGTCTTTTAATATTGAGAAACTTAATTCTTACAAAAACTCTTTGCCTACAGAATGAAGTGATAAGTTCTGTTGGGACTTCGCTAACTTTATTAGATATATATTCGGCAGTTTTTTTTACAATATTTTTTTTAAAATGAAATTTGTCATTGTGCAGTTTTTGAAAATATTTATCCATTTTGGTGACATGATCTAACCATTTATCTGATGGTTGAATCAAACCACCAAAAGATAAATGTTGAATCCATGAAGGAAAATGGCTATAACTATGTAGGTTTATGCCTTCGTTTGTTTTGTAAGTATAATTTCCCAAATCTGGATGTTTTTCTTTATGTTTTTTAGCTAAATAGCCAGCAATGTATGCTAGGCCATCTTTTTCGGACTCTTGTCTTAGGTTATCCCTTGAATGGATACTGCTGGACGATGCGCTACTTTCAGAGTCCATCGTGTCATCGAGCTGGTCTTTAAAATCTCCCTCTGGCTCTGCAATTTTTATATTACCAAGCTTTGCTTGTTTTAAAGCACTAGCTAATAAATATTCGGAATTTTCTATACCAGGAGAACTTTCTACATTTGAATGTGCTGTCACCAGGCCAGGGTTTTTTCCTAGAAGAATCATTCTTATTCTATAAATAGCATTTAGTGGTGACGGATGGTCATGAAGCCCTCCACGAGTTCTAATCTGAAAAAAGAAAGAAAAAAAAATAGCTACTACTTAAGTGAAAATTAGATTTTAAAACTCACTTGACAAAAAAAATTTTCTAAACAATCTTGGTTTAATCTATGGGTTAAAATATACTGAACAGCATACTCTTCCTTCATATCTTCATACAAGCCTTGCAAAGCTTTTGTAGACATTATTATTCCACGCTGAAACATTTGCATGCTCTTTTTGCCTATGCATGTCATTCCACTAATAGCAGAAACCATTTCATTTAAAAAGTCATTCTGTATTGGTAATTGAGTGCCATATGGTCTCTTTGTTGGAATTGAGGCTGATGGTGAATAAGAATTCATAATATCGAACCAATTATTAACTAGCTGGAAAAAATCACCAGTTGCAGCACTTGCTTTTTTATCTTCCCCTGGAAGGTAATGCTTTAATGCTGTAGCAGTTGTGTTCGAAAATAATTGTGCTGCCAATTTAACATTTTGCCTTTGAGCTCGTTCACAATTTAAATGTAGTGGTGTTAATTTGTAGCAAGCATTAATTTCTGATCTTGTATTTTCTAACAGGCTTTTCACGCAAGCTTTATTAATTACTGTATTATCTTGCAACACAAAACCAGTATCAAGAAACCAGTTTCTTAGGAGCTTTAAAACATGAGGAACGTCAGCAAAAAAATAAACTGGCTTTTTTGTAACTGGATGCTCAGCAAACACCTTTTGTTCATTAACACCAATGGTTTTCCACAATCCTTGATTTCCACCACCACAATCCGAGACACAGGCAACAACGTTATATTTTATGTTGTGTAAACAGGTAATGACATTTTCAAGTAGTTCTTTAGTCATTTTTTGATCGAACCCCATATATATTGGTTGCTTCCAATTATCAAAAAGTCCTCGAGCCATAATCACCTACAAAAAAATATGAGTGACCGTAATTAAGTAATAGAGAAAAAAAATTACCTACAATATTAAAGATTATTATGTACACCTACTTGCATATACGAATGTGGTCCCATTATTTCATCATCTTTTTGGTAGTACTCAAAAAGTGAAGAAACTTTAACTTCATCATATGACAACACAGTAGCTTTAAAACGATGAGGTTTTATCTTCCCTGCAGTATCCATAACATTTAAAACATCTTCAAGGATGCCATTAGTTAAATTAATATTTGCAGCCCATTGCTGCAGTGTTGATAATCCAGGTAAAGGATAATGTAGAGTGCTTCTTAAATAAATATACGCTCGCTTGCTAAAATACCTAATAATATTTTTTAAGTATTTAAAATAATTTAAAAAACTATATATTTACTTTTCTATTAGATTTTACGTGCATATTCTATTTTGAATTTCTCTGTAAAATGGGTTTTACACTTTTACTTGTAGAGATTAAAATCTAATATTATTATTATTATTATTACCTCAAAGTAAATGCCCTACATAATTCTTCTTGAGTCCAACGTGCCTTGCTTTTTCTTTTTAATAAAATGTCAATTTGATTTGAAGTCAAAAAATCTTTGAAGGCTATTTTTACCATGTCATCAAAATGAATGGCATCTTTTTTTACTTTTTTTTCTAAATCAGAAATATGTTGCTGCAGTAATTTTTGTTGATTTTCATGATTATCTATTTTCTTCTTTAGACATATGTTTTCCGTTTGCAATTCTTCATATTTTCTTTTTAAGATATCATATTCGGTATTTTTACTACAGGATGGTATTTCTGATAAGTCGATGCTTAAAGTTTCCTCTTGAGGCCTGGTTACATCAGCTAATGGTTCTTCATTCCTGCTGATTAATCCTTTTACAGTAACTTTTCTTTTTTTACGCGTCATTCTCATTGATCTTTCACTCTCATTATGTTTTTCTTCTTCATTCAACAGGTATAAAGAAGGAACAGCTAAAAAAATTAATTTATTACTATACAACTAAGGAGATATACTAGGTATCCTTCACTTAAGTACACCTCAAATACTCGCTACTATGTACCCTATGGATAATATACCTAAGTAAACAAAATAAATAATCAAAATCAACGAGTTAAAACTCCGTACCAAATTTTTTTAGATGTTTCGGTTGTGTATTCATTATTTTAGCCTGCAACTCGTCTTCAAAATCCTCGGGTTTAAAATGTTTACTGCAAATTCTTTTATTTGCAACATCCCATGCATCTTTGCGATAACATTTTCTTACCCATTCTTTTTGAATCTTGGGTTCTTTTGGAAAAGAAAAGAAGGAAAGTTTCTCTCCCATTTCCTTTGCCTTTTTAGAATTATTTTTGCACAATGCTACACTACAAACAACTCCACCAGGCATCTAAAAAATAGTTAAGATACCTGTAGATTTCTCAGCTATTAATTAAAATAGTTAAGATCATATTTATGCTAGTTATTTTTACTTACCTTTATCACTTACTTTATTCACTTAGGTACTTACTTTACTTAAAACAAAATGATTCGTACAGTCAATCAGAGACAAAGAAGAATCAGTCAATTGAAATAATATTGATGGAACAAAAATTAGACTGTATTCACACAAATGTCAAGCAAAAACATAACCTCTATCGGCAACTGGCAAACATGTGACGTAGCTACCTCCTCTAGCGTCACTCCCCTCTCAACGTTACCAGGCAACCTACTTCTCTAGTAATCTTGGATCTGGTGCACGCGTGGTAACAGTTCGAATACAAACATTAAACACAGAGCAAAACGTGTCTGCTGTCTGGCAGAATGACGCCATGTGGGCGTTTGTTCAAGTGCCCACTAAAAGATACTGTTTCCTGATTGGTTCTTGCTCATACCTGGCAACAAATCTAGCAGGGAAAATAGCCCATGTTCTAATTTTAAAACCTATCTTCTGAGCTAGCAAGGCAGCCCGCATTGACGTCATTTTCGTACCCAGCCTACCGGCTAGCAGAACTCCTAGCAGCATTTCTAGCCTCGTGTGCAGCTGGCTTTATATCGAAAAATTCTAATGCCACGGTCAAACTAGGCTACTTTACTAGCCGCTGTTTGCTACTAGCTGATAAACACAGTGTAACCTCTCTATAACGAATATCAAAGGACCGAACATTTTTTTTCGTTATGAAGAGTTTTCGTTATATGGAGGAAAGAAAAAGAAAAACAAATTTCTCCTAATTAATTTATTCTAAACACATATAAGTCTGTTAACTTTGTCTGACGGTTTTTGCTATGCCTGTATTTGTTTTGTTTTTTATTAAGTATCTTATGCATGTCTTGGGATATGGTGGAATCTTCATTAAGCAATAGGAATTTTTGGATTCGTTTGGCGGCATCAAGTGCTTGTTGAATAAGTTGGTGGTGGGTCAGAATCGGCCTCATTACGTCTGTTAATATTTATGACGCCTAAATATGAACATATTCTTCGTAATAGAGAATGGCTGTTGCGCTATAAGGAGGGTATTAATGTATGGGTTTTAAGGTAAACCAACCAAATTGTAAAAATTTCTATGTTATAGGGAGTTTTTCGTTATAACGAAGGACGTTATAAAGAGGTTACACTGTATGTTAATATCGGAATCACAGTTTTTTTATAGATTGTATGAATCTCTGATAATAATAATAATAATAATAATAATAATAATAAATTCCTCTAACTTCTAAGTGGAGCATATAGCTAAGAGCCAGCAGCTGGACGACAACACATTTTTTAACAAACCTTAAATTTTTATATGTTATTTACACTAATATTATAATCCTATATTTATAAGTATACCATTATTATATAAAAAAATGATATCTCCTTTGCGCATGCACCGATTTTCCCTAATAACAATAGGGCTCTTCATATTTGCATACCAAACATCCTCCCAAAATTTGGTTTCAATTGGTTCATCCGTTTGACCTCTATCGTGCTCATTTCGTGTATTAATAAAATATATTCGAGGGGGTCTGGTTCTACTTTATAACCGACAAAATTATCTAGGATTTTTATTTCTGCATTATAATATAAATGCTGTAGTAAAAGATTTTGAAAATTTCAAGTTGCCTAAAACATATATTTTTTGGGATATTTTTTTGCAGATGTCATATGTTGCGCAGACGCGAAATAACCGCAAACGCCTCTACCAGACGTGCGATTCCAGATTCACTAATTGATAAAATACTGTTTTTTTTTTATTATTTCAACTTGCCTAAAACACATACCCTATAAATTCGTCGTCACCTTTCCGGCTATAGTATGTACTATATAGTAGTTAGGTTTTTTAAATTTTTTTTAAGTTGTGTAGCATCTGTTCTTTGTAATATTTTTCAAAGATAAAAATTGCTAAAAAATAGTTAGTTTTGTAAGAGTGGCAGAATTTTATGCAGCATCTTTTGAGGGATGCAGATGCGAAGTTTATTATATACTTTTACAGACATCTGGTATTTTAATTTCCTTTGAAATTGAATGCGTCGGCGTTTTATTATATCAAAAATATGCTAAATATAAGTCAACTTTATTAACCATTAAAATTGCGCATAATATCTCCTGTGATGGTCAGCCTTTGACATCTGCATTATTCTCGCAAGCTGTAAATGCCCCAAAAGAATCCCGAGAAAACATTATGCAAGAATATTTTCATTTGTGAAATAGGTATTTGCATTCTCATGGCGGAATGAAGCAATAAAGGAACTATTTCTTTGTAGCATTTGCAGCTGCATTCGAAACCATTTGTCTTTATTCTTTACTGCTTTCACAGCACGAACGTTCTTGCAGTCTACTTTTAACTGCATACGTGTAAAATTCGTAATAATAGGCTCTTTTCTTTTACATCTGAGACGATCTCCTGCAATTTATCTTGCTAAATAGGAACGCTTTTATATTATAGTTACATCTTTATACGTACGTTATTACAGTTATGTGTAACTGGCATCGAAATGTCATAACTCAGCTCACTGCAGACTGCAGTTAGCGTTGCGAGAATAATATCTTCTATGGCCATATTCACCGAACATCATATATATTAATACGCTAAGGTTTAAGATGTTTGTCTCCCTTTTTAGAAAAAAACCACACAATTTCTCCACATAAATTATATATCATTTTACAGATAATTGCTTGCTCTACTGACATCGACAACTAAAAAATGTATTATTGCTTTTGTTTTTGTAAATTAATTAATTAACACCATCTGACGGCTATAATTTTGAAACAACGTCAACGCTTCGATCTGTCATCTGACCTTCATATTGTAAATACTGCATACTGCCATCTGACGGGCAACGCTAAATAACGTCACAGCAGTGATGCTTGATGCCATCTGACGGCGTAGCTCAACGCTTTTGCTACTTGCGCCTCTATATGACAATTTTAGTAAAATATTTCTTCGATCTGTCATCTGAGCTTCATATTGTAATACAACAAAAAGAAGAACGTTATAAGCAGTGTGCAAAATTAGAAACGAATTGAATACCTGCAATCATATATTTAAGAAATAAATTTTGTAAAGTGATAATTATTATACTTATTTAGTGCGAATAATTCGCACAGGTCACGCTAGTACTTAGTTATTTATTCAGTTTATTTGTACTTCAGGTAGCTATTCCCTCGAATAAAATAGCGATAATTCAATTCACCAAACATAATTATGTTTACTCCAGGTACTATTCTGTCTTATTTTATTTTATTTATTTATTTTATTCTTTATTCGTTTAAATGTATATACATTTTTATCCAATTATAAAAACATTAAGAATTTTCCCACCCAACTTGGCAAGCCAGTGCTAGGGTGGGGAGCTCAACCACTTGATCGGACATTATGAAACAAAAAAAAAAAAAACAAAAATAATTTTGATATAATCTTAGAGAATATAATTTAATTATTACTATTTTTTCATTTTTATATAAATTTTATTTCTCTCTTTTTTCCTTTTCTGGGATAAACAAATTATGTTACTTCCAGGATATAAATATTTATTCGCCTGATAAAATAATAATGGCCGTCACATAGAATTCATAGTTTCTCAACCTTTTAACATCCGCGGACCATCAAAAAATCCAAAAATGTTTTGCGAACCATGAACATTGGAAAAAAATAATAAATATATCTATATAATTGATTTTTTATTCAAAACAATTTTCCAACACTATGCCGATATAACAATCGCGTCTGTTGTTGTTTTTTTTCATATAATATACTACTAGTGGTAGCCGATAGGTGATTTATAAAAAATAATATTAAATTGGTTTGATTGCGTACTTTTGTTTTTATTACAGCACTAGTGCGAAATAGATCACTTATTTGAAAAATGTCAATGAAATGTAGTATTTTCAATAAATTTTACTCGTTGCCGCGAATTGATAAGTACACCATTTTAGTTCCGTCGTAATTAAAAAAAAATGTGAGTATTAATAAAATGTATAAAAAATTGTAAATTAATGGGATAATAAACCTTCAATTCTTTTGTTCAAAGTGTTTTTTTATTGTTTCATTCATTTAATACAGTTCATCGACTTTAGTTAAAGTTAATTGGCGCGTAATTTAATTTACTGTTTTAAACTGCATTAAAATTAAAAACACTTGAAAAATGGTATAGGCTTATTAAGGTCAATTAAATTTAACTTTATGACTCTCTTTCTGTATTTAATTTCTATATTTTGGTAAAAATTTTTAATCTATACAGAGAAATAAAATATCGAAAATCCCGTCATGTTCATGAAATACTCAAGAAAAATTATTTTTCACCTGTAATTTTCTCAATTACCTTCCCATTGAACTTTGAAAAATTTGATTTTGACAGCTCGGTAACTTGACAGATTTGCATTTTCTAAAAACAAAGTTCCCAACGAAAGTTGTATTTTTTTGCCAACTCAATCAAAATACGTCATAAAAAATGGGGGCTGCTATTTAAAAAATTTGACTTACCCCCACCCCCCGAAGAGGGTTGATGGTAACGAAGTCCCCCTAACAACCGTACAACTTTTGTTGGAAACTTTTTTTTTTAACCCCACTGTTTTCAAATATCTGCCTGGTACGATTAAAATGGATCACCTGTATATAGCCGAAAACTCTCCTACTTTTGTCGTTACCGTTTTCAACACAATCGCGTGCGGAGAGCAGCTAACGTAAGTTAAAATAGAAATAATCGACTAAAAGTACTTATTACTTTTATTTATAGTCAGTTTAATAAATCTATATTTACAAAGAAAAGAGAAAATGATTTCCGCAATCAGTCGTCTGTATCTCCGATATTTTCCGGTAGCAAAGAAAGACCACTTTACAACATTTAGTTGCTGGGACTTGCGCTGGCTGGCAAGCTGGTTGCGAAGATGAAAACGACGTCATAGCTGCGATCTCGCCTGCGGGATCACAAGATGGATTTTAAAATTAGAACCAGGGCTATTTTTCGTGCTTGTTTGTCTGTTGTTATGAGCAAGAACCAATCGGCAAAACAGTATCTTGTCACGTGAGCGACACAAACGAACATGGCGACATAGTGTGTGTTCTGTTCAGAGACGATAAACGTTCACTTTTGGAAGAAAATTGAAAAGTTAAAACTAAGTACCTATTATGAATATAAAACAGAGAATTAAATAATTAATTTTCTATTTGATTCATTTCAAGATAAGATGCAGTTTATTTAAAACTTTAAACAAAATAAAATTTATTATGGCAGCATAGAAAATTTAATTTTCATCCACTTATAAAATATAATAGAAGTAGGTTCTTAAAAATGAAATGTTAAATACATACTGTATCTATACAGAGTGTTTGCAAATAATTACATTTTTATTTTGTCCTGCAATGTAGGAATTAAATATAAACAAAATTCCAGCCATTCCAACGTCAGAAATAGATATTGAAATTTGACCAATTATAATAAAGAAAAGAAAATTTCTGTTAACGCAGGCGATGACTCGGGCAACGGCTAGTATATTTTGTTCGTTTGCATCTTATTGCGTGTGTAAAAATTAACCAATGTAACTAATTTATTTTTCATAGATCTTTAGAACAAAGGATAGCTGATGTTTCAAAATATTTCCGAAACATTGGCGGGGATTCTCTTGTTCTGATCTCTAGAGCCTTTTTTGCAGTGTTCCGTAACAGCCTCATGAATCGACTTTACTTTACCGTGCCAAAAGAAGTTTTACGGTGGCTGCGTACGAGGTCGGTTTTTCCGCTAGATTTGACTGGTGGGTGTCGCGATGGCTTTTATGTATTCGCTTGTGGATAGATCTGGTGCGCGCGCAGTGACAGTTCAAATATAATCACAGAGCAAAACGTGTCTGTTGTCTGCCTCTAAGCAAAATGACGCCATGTTGGTTTGAAAGCGTTTATTCCAGTCGCCCACGAGACAAGATACTGCTTCCTGTTTGGTTCTTGTTCATACCTAGCAGAGGACCTCGCAAGGAAAATAGCCCCTGTCCTAATTTTAAAACCGATCTTGTGAACTAGCAGACGAGCCCGCTGTGACGTCATTTCCAGCTTCGTATAGTACGCGCCACGGATCTAAAAGGTTCGGAAGTTAGTCACAAACAGCGTCGCAAAGGCACATTTTAGAGCCGTTGATACTCCCCCACCACCTCCCGGCTACCTGCACGGAACGTGTGCTCGTCGGTGATCGCTTGTTGCCTTTGCCACTTGTCGCTTTCCTGCTGTAAAGTACAGTCGAGTACGCTATTGTCAAGTTGTTATTGCTATGTTAGTTTTGTTGAGTTGCGAGTTTGTAGTTTTTCAACGGACTGTACAAGCGTAAGCCTGCATTCGCATCTAACTTCCGAGCCTTTTATATTCGGCCAGCAGAACTCCAAGCAGTGTTTCTAGCCTCGTGTGCAGACGTGCAGCGGTCTTTAGACATCCAGTATAAATACGCAGCGAGATGCATACGTACTTATTGTGCTTATAGGGTAAGACGGGGTTAATGTGGAAACTTTTAAGCGCAAACACGTGCCCTGAATATTAATTGATTACCAACAGAGCTACAATCTGGTGTTTCGCTAACACACTAAACCAGCGCCTTTCCTCTTCTTCGTTTGTTTCTTACTGCACACACACACATATATATTACATGCATTATACATGGCACTTTCATTTGTTTCTTTTTAGCGCGGCGCAGCGAACCGGCGCGCATTTCACATTTCCCTTTTTCCTGAGCGTCATCTTGCAATGTTTCTTTGTTTGTTCGCGTTTATGATTTACTTTTATGACTTTTCTCTTCATCCGAGGCGAGCGGCCGTACCTCGTGTTCCTCGGTTCGCTGTTTAATATTTCCAAATTGGACTAAACAAATAAATAAATTTAAAATGTGAAGGTCTAATCTCAGATCTGATTCGTACACATTATATTTTATGTGCCCTGAAAGTTTGCAAGTCGTAAAATAGAAGCTGTCTGTATACATTTACCAACAAGAATGGTCGCCGTGTTTTACGGAAGGCAATGTGTGTGTGTATTTCATAGATGAATTTGATTTGTTGTCTATAGTCCAGTCAAAATAAGAATTTCAATTTACTATAATTCTTCAATAAATAAAATTATCGACCAATTTTTCAGACAATATATTAACAAAAAAGGATTTGATTACTATAATTCGCATAGAGCTGAAAGTTGATACAGGGCTTAACTACACTATTTACAAATAAAATATCAAGTCCCCATCGATCCTACATCTGCATTCAAGATCAAATGTCAAAAGTGTCGGTTTTTTGCACTTTTCTCGTAAACGGTAACTGTTATCTAAAAATACGTCAGACAAAAGTTGTAGATCATGCAATTGTCTACAAAAACTGTTCTTATATTTTTTCCCTCCTAATCACTATTCATGAGGTATGAGACCAAAATATCTATATGCGTACTAAACGTATTTGTCATAAATAATGTTAAATAATGATATGCATATTATATTTTCGATGTATGAAATCACCATTTCAAAAGAATGGTAATTCGTAGGAAAAAAAGTATATTGTAACAAAACTGCTATATAGTCTGTGGCGGAAAGTATTTATTTAAGATATTAACTGTTTAACAAACAGTAAAAACACACACACAAAAACGTATAGGTAACTTTAACAGAAATAAAGCTAATAGTTCTAATTTATACAACGTAAGACTAAGTAACAAAGAATAAAGAATTATGTACAAAGAAATATTCAATTCACACTAAAACACAACACAGAGTTTATCAGCGCAATTGTCTATTCAAACACACTATAAGTTATTTATTTATTTACCGCACTCACTAGAGTTATATTTATTTTCTCAATACTGTAACAGAATTTATATTGTAATGCCAGAACACGCACAATTTATGTAAAACAGTTAGCTATACGTCCACTCGCTGTTAACACGCTGTAGCTGACTGAACTCAACTGACTGACGCCCTTCCTCTGGCCGCCTTTTATAGATTTTGACCTATGTTCCAGAACGTTCGAGAAGCCATTCCCTTGCCTCACCACGCGTCCGAGTCTCCTATATCCCACTGCTGACTACCTGCATTCATTGTTGCATGCGTGGGCGCCTCTAACGGTCGGAAGTCCGTTACCTGCCTTTATTGTTTGTTCGTTGACCTTCGAGCATTTTATGGAGTTTTCTAGAAATTCCATAGGCGTAGAATTATGGGGTAACAATGCGTAACAATATGAACAATTCTTGTAGACAATTGCATTGTCTTTAATAAAAAAAACAGTGTGCAGCAACTAAGGCTAATCTACAACTTTTGTTTGAACTATTTTTAAATAACATTTACCGTTTACGAGAAAAGTGCTTAAACCGATACTTTTAACCTTTGACCTTTAATAAATTTTTAGCAGGTATGTGATTGGTGGGGACTTTTGATATTTCATTTGTTATAGTGTACCTAAAGCGGCCTACACACCTTGATACAAGCTGCGATGCAGGCATCGACTCTATGTTTCATGAAACTTGCATAAACGTTTTGCCAACACCAGTTTTATTAGCAGTAGTTGGCACTCTTTATACTCCATAAAAGGAAATCAAAAAGGTCAAAAAGATGGTTTATATAAAGAAAGCGTTATTCAAATGCAAATTTATTGGAAGAGCTAAATGTACATTTGTATTCCAAAGATGATAAATGTTTATGAACTCTTCCCAAAATACACGATCACTTTCCATTATGGAATTTCCACACACAAACAACAGAATTACCTCTAAAATGGCGCGGGAAAATAAATTCATATCTTCTTGGCATCGACGCAATTCTATACTCGCTGAAACTTGCATCAGCATCACCGACTCGGCGTCGTGGCTCGCCGACCAAAATGGGATTGCAGACTCTGCATCGCTGCAAGCCGCAACTGATGTCAAATACGTGATTCAGTACTACACACACTGCTACTTGCATCATGAAACATAAGAGTCGATGCCTGCATCGCAGCTTATATCAATGCTCTATGCGAATTCTTGTAAACCGAACACTAGTTTTTGTCTATTTTGACCGGACTAATAGTAATTATTATAGGTATATATGGCAAAAGCCACGACTTTTATTGTCACGTGAAAGCGTACCTAAAAACGTCCATACTGATTATTATTTATTTGTACTGATATTATATTCGATTGTCTTTTTTTATAGGCAACCGGCGAGCCTGGCAATTCACAATGTTGACTAATTGCAACACAACATTATGTATGTGAAATGTCACATGTCAGTTGTCTGTCATGTTTCCAACATGGATTTACATTCACGGCTGACATTTGAACGTCATGACGCATACAAATTAAAATCGTGTGACAAAGAATCTTTTATTCAAGCACGACAAATTTTATAAAAAAAATACTCGCGTTGTTTCTGCAGTGCTATACATGGTGTACACGTTTTGCAGATTTTGGGAGAGATATTGTAGATTATAGACGCTTAACAATGCAGTCGAGTTTACTAATATATTTTATTACTAGTGAGCCGGTCCGGCTTCTCCCGAATTTGTAGATTGTCGCCGTTTTTTTGTCGACTTTCGTTGCAAAATTGGTCTCCACAAAAAACTATTTTATTTTCTTCTTTTTAGCTTTACGATAAATCAAACTTATGAATTTAAAATGTAAATTATTTTGATATTACTCTGCTATAAAATCAATGGAACAAAAATCAAATAAAAAATTCCAGCCAATTGGGCGACGGGACCATTCCAACTTCAAAAATGTTGACATTTGATTTGAATAAAGAAAATAAAATTTCTGATATCGCGTGAGGTGAGGCGGGTAATGGTTAGTATTCAATATGATATTTGCTATTCGTTGCCATGGTTACCTACATATGTTCCACGTCATGTAAAAATTAATCAAAGCATGCCGAACTAGTTCATTTCTGACAGATCCATAAAACAAAAGAGCGGCTGATTTTTTTTATTTTCAAAATATTTCCGAAACTATAAAGTTTAGAAAAAGATTTTTTTAACGAAACTTTCTTGAAAAAATAAATAAAATAATAAGCCGTTATGAAAAGTATACCATTATTATATAAAAAACACCGTTATAGCATATATCTCTTCTGCGCATGCGCCAATTTTCCCCAAAAACAATAGGGCTCTTCATATATGCATACCAAACATCCCCCCAAAATTTGGTTTCAATGCAAAAAAATTATAAATAATGCCCTGACACTTGGTTCATAATAATATATATAAACAGTTTAAAAATCGTTTGAATTTTACAATGCTTTTGTTATGAATACGTGTGGCCACACCCGAAGGTCATTGTCATATCAGATTTTCTGAAAATGTTTTCTGCAACCCAGCATAATATATAATAATAAACAAAATGTCCACTTCCAAGAGTCTTATAAATTAATTATATTATCATTTTCAAGTTATCTTCTATAATGTTGTGACGTCTCTCCTCGATTTATATGTCAGGATAAGCGGATTATTCCATCCAGCGTTGCTCGTATACTTGAACTCTTTAAGTGTATCTATACTGTAGTTGGAAAAAACAAACTTTCAGTTCTGATAATATAATAACGATAAATAATTTATTGATCAACAAAATACGGTTGATTGATCAGCTAAGTTTTGTGACACTACCCACCCCAAGCGCTGACAACGGACGTTTGAAAGGCTCGCCCAGTACTACCACTTTTATAAAAATTCTTTTATATCGATTTTCCGTCCGGATTTCCCCGGATTTGTCCTCTTTTTAATAGCGTCCGGGCGGGGTTTTGTGTACAGTCCGGGTTTTAATTTGACTAGATAAATCTTTTCTTATCAAGAGACAATAGTAGAATTTTGTTTCTTTAATTCGAAAAGATTTACTTTTGCTTATTGGAATAAATAATGTAGAGTTATTAGTTGCTTTTTCTAATTTTTATACGGCTCTTTAATTTATTTACCAAAGAAATAGAGATATAAATAAATGAAAGCTTGTAAAATTCCATATGGGTATTCTTTAATTTTGCACGAAATATGGTATAAAAAAATTCATCTATACCTACTATTTCTGTATTATTAAGGTATTACTTGATTTCATCATTAAAAAAAGGATATTCCTTGGAAATTATGTCCGGGTGTTTTGAGCTTTTTGTCTCTAGTTTATTGACATTACAGATGGCAACCCTATATATCATAGAACTTTCACCTGTATTTCTTAAAAATTCTTAAAATTTGCGGGCGGATGAAGGTACAAACATTCCAGAATGTTTTTCTGAAAGCTATATATATAATATAACATGTATTTGGCACTATAAAAAAGAAATTATTAAATTTTGTGAATACGATAATTTATCGAATAACAAATAAGAAATTATCACAAAAACACGATGTTGATTTCTCATTTCAATTTTTCGGCATATCATAAAACGCTGACCACCATGATGGTTTGAAGTGTGACGTCAGATTTGTAGTAAACACGCACAAACCTATGTAAACACACGACAGTAAACACTAAACGAGCCTCGTGTCAACTGTAGGTAAACATGGCAGCTCGTGTTTTCGCGCCAACTTATATATATTTAAAATCTTGAAAGCTATTTTATCCTATAAAATGATTACATTTAAACGAAATGAACCTTCCTGTGGACTTATACTTGGCGATAGACATTTTAAGACAATTTAAAAATAAAAGTCGAATAGCCTAGAACCTAACTCATAATATGAATGGTTAATTTTAAATATCAATTTGTATGGCCTTTTTTAGTTAAATATATATTATATTTATTATTTGTATCTTTTTGTTACAGGTAAGTGCAACCATTGTACACAATTTTGAATTCCGAAATAATATGGATAGGATTAAAATTACTGAAAATGAAAAAAGAAGAGTTTTCAGACGGACGTAAGTACCAAAATTCTTATTAACTAGCTCAGACAACGTGTAATTATAATATATGTTGGGTTGCAGAATTAAAAATTGATTTTTGCAATTAAAAAAAAAAACAGGTTATTGTGAATCAAAGGTCCGTCAAAATTTTAATTTTTGCTAGATCTCTACCCGTACGACGGACAGACATCCGAAATTCGTTTTTTATTTAGAAACCTAAGAATGTCTAAATCCGCCGAAATCATTTTTTTCTACACGACAAGGCGTTTTTTATTCCCATGATTGATTGAAAGTACAAAAATATTTTTTTACATAAAATGAACGATCGCTAACTGGTGTTTCCAATTAGTTCTAATAATCGGGATTCTATTGTACTTTAGAATATAATTTGCATACATAGCTGCCGAAATCTATCTAGCTATACTCTATAGGTACCTATACTTATATAAAATTCTCGTATCACAATTATTTTGGCCGCGCTAATCTCTGAAACTACTGAACTGATTTTAATGAAATTTTGTAAATGTGTGTTTGGTGCAACGCTATAGGATAGTTTTTATTAAATATTTTGTACAAAATTACGGTGTTTTGTGAAAAAAAACTTTTTTAGTAACGACATCTGATAGAATTTATTCAAAGCTATTAGTTTAGAAGCAAACAAAAAAACTGTTTTAGCCGCAAACGAAATACATTTAGTAGAATTATATCTATCGCACCCGTGTGAAACCGGGACGGATCGCTAGTTCTATCTATATATGTATAAAATATAAAAAAGCAAAATATTAAAAAAATATATAGCTAAGTAAGAGAGATGACTACTGACTGGAGCCTAGGCCAGGTTGTCAATTTATCGTTCGAGCGGAACTTCGAAATATATACAGTATGGTTTTTAAAAACCGAACACCTGATTTATTCCCTTAGGTTGCATTCAAAGGAATTTTACCACCTGTAATAATCTTCATAGCTTCAGGGGGGAAATCGATTACCGGATTTTTTATGACCTAGTGCAATCCGGTGCAGTGCAATGCACTTGCACTCATTTTTTTTAAATGGGGACCCCCGTTTTTTGCAGTTTCTGATTTTTTATGAAAAAATAAACACTTTTTGTTCCGGATATTTAAATAAAAAACGCGAGTCTAACCGGATAATCGCTCAAAATTATGCCACGCACGAAATCGCGTTTCGACGCGTCGAATCCAAGTTTCCGGGTATTTGACAATCAAAACAAGATGAAAACATCAAGGAAGAAGGAGAAATAATCATCAATAATAAACAAATCATATCCTTATTCTATCATAACCTTATTTCTCCTTCCATATTGTTTTGATTGTTTTCCCACAACACAGGCAAGGTAAATACCCGGAAACTTGGATTCGACGCGTCGAAACGGGATTTCGTGCAGTCAGACTCGTGTTTTTTATTTAAATATCCGGGACAAAAAGTGTTTATTTTTTCATAAAAAATCAGAAACTGCAAAAAAAACGGGTGTCCTCATTTAAAAAAAAAAGAGTGCAAGTGCATTGCACTGCACCGGAACGCACTAGGTCATAAAAAAATCCGGCAATCGATTTCCCCCATGAAACTATGAAGATTATTACAGGGGGTGAAATTCTTTTGAATGCAACCTAAGGGAATAAATCAGGTGTTCGGTTTTTAAAAAACCATACTGTATATGCGACTAGTTAATTGAGTTGATCTTGACGTCGTCATCATGGCGTACGGCGGCACACACAGTTATAGTATCCCGACCGACCCGACTCCTCCCTGGATATAGAGAGACACCGAAGCGCTAGACAGTTCAAACCACACCGATGCGATGACTCTATAATGTATGCAGACTGTCGTCCTCATTTCTTGCGATAGGTGTGATTAACGTACAGGAACAGGAATACAGGATTGCCTTTGTTGACATTATCTAGTCTATTCGCTCGGATCTACAAAAAAATTGCAATTTTTAACTTCCCAGTACATTAATAACTAGCGATTCCGCCCGGTTTCACCCGAGTGCAAAAGAACGAATGGGGGGAGGAACGAGTACGCACATTCATCTTATAGTTGCGTCCAAAATTCATGATGATCGGAGTTACCGTTCAAAAGTTTTTGTTGGACGGACAAATTTTAAGTTATATTTTGCAACATTTCTCTCTCATTGATGCTCCGCTCCTATTGGTCGTAGCGTGATATTATATAGCCTAGAGCCTTCCACGATGAATGGACTATCAACAAAAAAAATTTTTTCAATTCGGAACCAGTAGTTCCTGAGATTAGCGCGTTCAACCAACCAAACAAACTCTTCAGCTTTATATATTAGTATAGATAATAATAATAATTTTATTCCCAAAAAAAGATAATGCACAATGCATTACATTTAATTTATGGAATTGCAAAACACTATTTTTTACTCTTTTCTAAAATTAATTAAATTCTTTCAATGCGGATGAACTCTGAAGATTTTATAAGTGTTTCGTATTCCAGGACGGTAAATATCACAGGTTAATTTCTATATAGATAAATGAATTTTGTACCCATTCGGTGTCGATATCAGTATGCGGAAGGTAATCTGACAAAGATTTCAGCAGATTTACCAAGTGTCCACTGACACCGGGGTCATATGTTGGGCCGAATTCTCGGTAATTACTTCTCATCACATTTTTTGCGCTATTCCAAAATGATATTTGTAATTATGGAATTATTTAACAGTCAAAAATCATCCAACGATTTCATGACAAATGTAATTTTGCGGAACCACTTTAGGAATCGCTGACCTAAAATGTTTACGTTGAATTATTTTAAGAGACTTAGTCCACGGAATAAGAACTGAACCCACCGACCACCCAAAGGACCCCGCACATACCTTATATGATTTGGTTCTCGGTTAGATTGATCGAAAATGGTTTTATTTTATAGTTTAAAAGTCACTAAGAAAAAGTGTCCAAGAACGCATAGCCTAAAAATCAATAGATTTTTAGCTACAGATTATGTTTACCGCGATTTTAGATATAGGGATATCCATTAAATTCACAAACACGTTCCATGTTCTACTTTTGTGCTTTTTTTAGAAATAGAAAAAATAGTCGAAAACTGGGTAATGTTGGAAGGTGTCACCCTGTATAAAATAATAATGTCATATTTGGATTCAGCGCACTCGAAAACATATTTTTAGAGCTTAAGAGTTTTCAAGATTGTGAATTCAATGGATATCCCTATATCTAAAATCTCGCTAAACATATCTGTAGCTAAAAATCTATTGCTTTTTAGGCTATGCGTCCCTGAACACTTTTTCTTAGTGACCTTTTATATGGATCTGAAACCTGGAAAATGACGAAAGCCATTACAACTAAACTGCAAATCTTCAGAAACAAATGTCTCAGAGCAATCCTCAAGGTGAAATGGTGCGAACACGTCTCGAACAACGAACTTTGAAAACGTGCATGTCTTGAACAAATCTGTTTAACTATAAAACGTAGGAAATGGAATTGGATAGGACACACCCTACGAAAGACAGATGACGACATAGCGAAGAGAGCCATGGATTGGAACCCATGGGAATACCGAAAAAGAGGAAGACCAAAAATATCCCGGAGAAGAATTGTTCGCGAAGAAGTCATGAAACAAGGAACTACCTGGCTTCAAGTCAAAAATATGGCAAAAGATAGGACTAGATTCAAAATTTTCGTAGAGACCCTATGCTCCACTTAGGAGTTAAAGAAATTTATTATTATTATTTAAACTATAAAATAAAACCATTTTCGATCAATTTCACCGGGAACCAAATCCCATAAGGTTTGTACGGGGTCCTTTGTTTCCTGCTCTGTTCGAACAACTCTCATTCTGTCGAACATGCCTATAGTTTTCGGCATCTCTCTCTTTAATAATAATATGTATAAGCTTTGTGTGTCGGTGTTATGATATCGGTATTACGGCATCGTTCTGTCGTCCTCTGAGCCGTGTCTCCCCACTCCTAAACCTAGCTCATTTCATGCTGTCGGTTTGATTGCCGTAAGAAACGCAATTCGTCATACAGACATAAAAAAAACTCATCCAATTCATCTCAAGGGCCTGACACACAATAATTGCACCTTCGCTCGGTACACGCTCAATTAATTATTCATATCGAATCTGTGGTCAGAAGACAATATCGCTTTTGTTGAAGTTTTGTCAATTTTACGATATCTATATTATTAAGAATTCTGTTTTGCCAAATTTTGTAACAATGTGAAATCTTATGTTTGACAACAATTTTTTTTCAATGACCACTTACAGTTTTTTATAGCCTCAATTACTCCTTATAACATTAGCTATCTGCCAGTGAAAGTCCCGTCAAAATCGGGCCAGTCGTTTAGGATATTAGCCGGAACAAACAGACAAAAACTTTAAAAATTACGTTTTTGTTATAAGTACCGTATATACTTTCATATGCATTTAGTAAAAAGCTGTTATTTTGACATTACAAAAAGACACTTTTATTTATCTGTGTAGATAATGACTCGAAATTCATAGATCAGTTAGTACGAATTGAAAAAATTATACATCGAACTTTCCTGTACGTAGAGCGTATGAGAGGAATATTGTCATCGGCCACAGTACACTGTTATAATACCGTGAACCGCAGTACAGTCCCGGAGGAGTGCGCGGTCGTACCACTTGACGTCTGGCGCTGCTGGTTATGTCAGCCAGACAGTCAATAAACACACTGCGACGGACTTCACTGGACGTCGGGACGCGTAACACTAATTATTTAATTTGCGAATGAAAATCAACTCATCTCTATATCTATCTATATTAATATATAAAGCTGAAGAGTTTGTTTGTTTGTTTGGTTGAACGCGCTAAACTCAGGAACTACTGGTTCGAATTGAAATTTTTTTTTGTTGGATAGCCCATTTATCGAGGAAGGCTATAGGCTATATAATATCACGTTACGACCAATAAGAGCGGAGCATCATTGAAAAATATTGCAAAACGTATAAGTAACTCAAAATTTGTCCGTTCGACAAAAACTTTTGAATGGTAACCCCGATCATCATGAAATTTGGACGCAACATTAATCTCGGTAAACTAAGATGAGTGTGCGTACTCATGTTCCTCCCCTTGATTTTTTCTTTTGCACCCGGGTGAAACCGGGCGTGACCGCTAGTACATTTTAACTGACCTCTGATTTGTGCATCGGAATTTTATAAAAATAAAAAAAAAATCAGCTGTTCTTTTGTTTCGTAGATCTCTCAGAAATAAACTAGTTAAGCATGCTGTGGTTAATTTTTACATGACGTGGAACATATTAAGTAGGTAACCATGGCAACGAATAGCAAGTATTATATTGAATACTATAAGCCATTACCGGCGCCACCTCAGGCGATATCAGAAATTTTATTTTCTTTATTATATCTAATAAAACAAATGTAAATATTTTTGAAGTTGGAATGGTCCCGTCGCCCAATTGACTGGGATTTTTTTATTTAAAAAAAGAGCATTTCGACATTGTTGAAATACAATTATTATATACAGTTATAATAGGTATTAGGCCTAGTTTATATGACAGGCGTTCAACGCGCGTTGGCCCAACGCGCGTTTACAGCTTCTATACAATTGTATACTACTGTTTACATGATAACGCGCGTTGGTGGCGCGTTGAACGCGCGTTATCATATAAACAGTCCTATACAATTGTATAGAAACTGTAAACGCGCGTTGGGCCAACGCGCGTTGAACGCCTCTCATATAAACTAGGCCTTACTGTAGTACAGGTAAACAGAAATTATATAATAGAAACACTTAAAAATTTTTTAATTAAATTTGAATGTAAAATGACACCTTAAACACGATTTTTACGCAATTGTGTCAAAATGTGTCATAAAAATTTAAAAATAGCAGAGAATGTGATCGAGACGTATTTCAAAATATTTCCTGCACTCTTCATCTCAAATTTTCCTTATTGTCTAAAACGGCTTCAGCTCTCCCGACGCTATTTTTCAAACTAAACAGCTCGGATAAACGTCAAACAAAGGACAGAGAATTCTATTTCCCTTCTTTTAGTAGCTATTTTGACGCCGGTTAAAATTTTTTATACAAAAGTTTTTTCTGGCTAATAACTTTTTTCATACACTAAACATGTTAATGAATTTGTCATAAATACCGTAGATTTTTTTCACCGTAAGCGTGTTTTTTCCGGGGTTATTCATCTGTAGTTACGCCTATGTTGTAAAGTCGCCTCTATATCTCGACTATAATCATCTTTTGCTTTGCTTGTTTGCAATTTAAATTTATGCTCATGCATACTTGTAACTCATTGACGAAGAGTTTTTCGTTTTATTTTTGCTGCTCTTATGTTTTCTTTGAGTCAAAATTACTCGGTACACTTTATATACCTACCTACTATAATAAAAGTACTTCTGTACATTTTTTAACTATAATTTCCTAAGGGAGCTAAATTTCTAATGCAGTAATGTATCCATTTTAAATATATATTTTTTTGCACGATTCACTATAACATATTCATGCCTGTATAGCGTTTTTTTTTGCACTAGTGCGCAAAATAAAACAAAAGTAATGCAATTTTACGATCCCCGTGCCGAACTAGTTTATTTCTGACAGATCATTAAAGCAAAAGAGCGGCTGATTTTTTTTATTTTCAAAATATAAAGTTCAGAAAAAAAAAATTTTAACGAAACTTCCTTGAAAAAATAAATAGAATAATAAGCCGTTATGAAAAGTATACATATATAATGTCAACATTTTTGAAGTTGGAATGGTCCCGTCGCCCAATTGACTGGAATTTTTTCCTTTTGACGTACACAACCCTAAAAATGTAACCAAAAACTTTTGATACTTCGCACGTTCTGATAAATTATTCGCTTAGAAGTTTAAAAAGTCATTAGTTACATAGTAGAAACGATGGCACAGGGACGTTAGCAGGGCTAAAGGTTTGTACAGACAAAATTGTTTCGCCGTACATTTTCCCCTGAGACATTATATAACAGTACCGAATAGGCAGCACGGCCATATTTATATGTATGTTGAGGGTATAGTTTTAAATCTTTTATCCTGACACACGGGTGAACGATTTTTTTCATGAAATATGCGGGGCCGTTGCAGGCCGACTTTCTGTATGATATACGAAATTATGTTTTTGTAACACACAATCACTATTTAAAATTCGATGATGATAAAACGCTTTAAGGTAGTACAGTCGATGCCACAAGTATCAAAGAGCCGGCTCCGACAGAAGATTCGTGAGAGCCGACTCATTTTTTTTATGAGCCGACGGCTCAACGGATCCGCATACCTCAGTGAAACACTTCAAACACAGATGCAATAAGATATTCTGTCAGCTTAAATGACTCATGCATCATATGTCTGGCTATGGTACACACTACGCACAGGCGGTACAGGTAATACTTAAGTCATAACTATTTAAGGTATTGGATTGCATATTGTAATATGTTTTCTGTAACATAGCAAGTAGCAACCTGTAAAACCCCGCCTTATAATATGTGAGTCAGTGACTGGCATAATATTACGTGATATGATTGACTCAACTAACTCAGTGGCTCAGTTGACTCGAATTACATATTAAGAACTCGGTTCTTTTTGAACCGGTTCAGGGAGCCGGCTCACATATGGGATCCAGATGCAAAGATACAGATCACTAAAAAGACCCGCGTTTAACCCATCTCTAAATTCAAATGTGTGCTCAGAGTTCAGATACACTGTGAAAATTTCAACTCTTTACCTATTGCAGTTCATGATAAATATACAGACAGACGGACGATCGGACAGCGGAGGCTTAGAAATAGGGGCCCGTTGGGCACCTTTCGGGTACGAAACCCTAAAAAGAAGTTTACTATTTTTTCCTTAGTTACGACAATTTTTATTTATTTTAATTGAATCCAGCGCCTCCAATTCGTGAACGACTGCAGTACATTGACAATAGAGTACGCGAGAGAACAGTGAAAGTGTCTGCAATTAAGAGAGAGAACAGTTCCTCATCTCTATAGTAACTAATGATGCAAAGCAACGCTGATTAGAGTAAACAAATTTCTGGTGTTCTGCAGCGTTCTCTCTCTTAACTCAGGACACTTTCACTTTTGGCAAGCATACGCACTAGCGTACTCTAGTTACTTATATGATCAAATCTAGTAACTTCAATCACATTCCCTTTTTTTTGGTTAACTGTGGCGTCCTTGTTACTGGAGAAACTTTAATAGGTACATATAAATACGGAATGTGGAGCGGCTTATATAACTTGAAACATCGCTTTGATATGGAAACCGTTTGCAGTTATCTTGTCATCTGGGGTTTTATTATATCGCCCTATTTCAGCTGAGTTACACAAACCACAACGCACGCAACTAATTATTTATTAATACATGACCGACCCTTCGCATTGGTTTATAACGCGGCTCTGATATAAATAGGCGCAGTGAGCTGTTTCTCTCGTCCTCGGAGATTTTATGTCAATCAGTTTGTGTCAAATCTTGCAATTGGTAATGCGTGTCTTGATCCTCCGACAAAATATCATCTTGACTAAATATCCTACGGGCAAAATATCCCCCGACATAAAAACAGTTACGGGGTCGAGTCGACGCGATGGCGTTTTTTTTTGCGCAGTGAAAAGGGGACGGCGTTTGGGAGGAGTTCTTTAAAAAAACAATTACGAGGTCGTGTCGATGCGATGGCGTTTTTTTACGCAGTGAAAAGGGGAAGGCGTTTGGGAGGAGTTCTTTAAAAAAAAAACAATTACTGGGTCGTGTCGATGCGATGGTGTTTTTTTTGCGCAATGAAAAGGGGAAGGCGTTTGGGGAGATTTCTTTAAAAAACATTTGCGGGGTCGATGCGATGGCGTTTTTTTTGCGCAATGAAAAGGGGAAGGCGTTTGGGAGGAGTTTTTTAAAAAACAATTGCGGGGACGTGTCAATTCTATTGTTTTTTTTGCGTAGTGAAAAGGGGAAGGCGATTGATTTTTTAAAAAACAATTACGGGGTCATGTCGATGCGATGGCGTTTATAAAGTTAATTTATAAATATCAAATTAATTATTTTCCGCACTTAAAACGGCCAATAATACTGTTATATGTTGCGTATTTCCAGTGGATATTTTGCACATCGAATTATCGTACCCCTGTGTTCTGTTGTGTCGCTTCATATCGGCTGAGTTATAAAAAAAAACACCCTTCATTATTTATTAATGGACTGGCGACCCTTTGAATTGGTTTTGGAACACTGTTTTGATATGAATAATACTGTTAAAATACACTCTGCCTGAGATGTTGTTATATTGTCTATTTCATTTTTTTCTGATATAACGGTGATTTATAGAAATTACTATATTGTTGGGTTGCATAACGCTTTGTCTAAAAATCTGACTTGACTTGACTTGATTGTGACCGTATATCACGTCCCTTCAAAAAAGAATCATTGTGGAATTTTAAATCTCTCTTATACCCATAGTCACCGAACACTATTAAAGATAGAAGATACCAATCTTGGAACATTTGTTAGAATAAAATTTACTTTCAATTCACCAAGCAAAATATCAGGTAGAAAAGTTAGTTAAAGAATAAATATACACTGCACTAAGCTCCCTGCTCTTTTTGTTGAATATTTAGATGTTTACCCAAACATCCGACCGATGGCGTTAGTGTAAACGTCAAAAAAAAGTTTCACAAAATAATAATGTTTCATCCTAACTCAATTGCACACAAAACTTTCACTAACTTTATACACTTCAAAAAAGGTTAATAAACAACAATTCACAAGAGCAAACTGTGTAGATATAATACTCCACGTTTTTAGGTTATAGGTTAGGTATTATGATCTATATGGCGGCCAGTTTTATTTTATCAGAGGAATAAATATTTACACCCTCGAAGTAAGACAATAGATTTATACCTGATGCGGAAAAACATAATTATGTTTGGTGAATTAAATTATTGTTATATATATTCGAAGGAACAGCTACCCGCAGAACAAATTAACCGAATAAATATTGCGGTGCAATACAGCTGTCGCGTCGGTGACACTTAAAACTCATGTTATAGAGTATGGAATTATTTGCCGCAAACTATCAAGGAAAGTGTCTCATTAAAACTGTTTATAAAGATATGTAAATGATACTTGCAGAACAGAATTATAAATTAAAATTCTATACTGAATTATAATAATTATACAAGTTTGCTAACATTTTATGAAGTTATTTTTGAAATTTGTTTGTGCATATACAGGGTGTTTCATAATTAAATGTCAATATTGATGGAGGTTAATTTGTGCATAACTTTAACATAAAAAGTTCATTAGTCTGTCTGTCTGTGAGAACGATACAGGTCAAACGGATGAACGGATTGAAGCCAAATTTTGGCAGGATATTTGATGTGCAAATATGAAGAGCCCTATTGTTTTTGGGGAAAATCGGCGCATGCGCACAGGATATAATATATGCTATAATGGTATTTTCATATAATAATTGTATACTTTTCATAACGGATTATTATTCTATTTATTTTTTCGTTAAAAAGTTTTTTCTAAACATTATGGTTTCGGAAACTTTTTGAAAATAAAAAAAGATCAGCTGTTTTTTTTTTTGTTTTGTAGATCTGTAGGAAATAAACTAGTTAGGCATGCTTTGATTAATTTTTATATGACGTGGAACATAATATTATGTAGCTAACCATGGCAACGAATAGTTAATATCATATTGAATACTAGGCATTACCCGCGTCACCTCACGCAATATCAGAAATTTTATTTTCTTTATTATACTATATCAAATTTCAACGTTTTGAAGTTAGAATGGTCCCGTCGCCCAGTTGGTTGGAATTTTTTTTATAACCTACTATCAGAAGTATCGTTTGTTCAAAAGTGAACCGTCAAAAATTTTGCATATAAAGTGAAAACCAGCTGTTTGATAGGTGACAAATACAACATAATATTTTAATAGCTATATGCAGTATGTATACTTTTTGAAAAAAGTCCGGTATATATAGGTTACAAAATTTTCTATAAATTGCCTGATTCAATAAAAAATATAAAAAAATTAGAACATTTTAAATATAAATTAAAACAATATTTTTGCAACACTATGCCTTATGATTTGAAGGATCTTTTTTAATATTTGATGTATTTTTTTGACGTTTGAATCCACATCAGTGGCATCTCAATAAAAATGATGTGATTATTATTATTTTTATTATTATTATTATTAAAGATGTCGATACATTTTCATTCATTGATGTTTTATTTATCACTCTAAAGAGTAGGCTGTGCTTATTTTACTTCTACCTTAATGACACTGTCATGAATCTCTTTTAGGACCGGTTACATAAAAGACTTAACAATAGATTAGTAGGTCATAAAAACTTAGACTATGGATACCGTTCTATACATTGTTAGTAAAGCGTTATCATGTTTTGTTAACTTAACAAATTGCAGACAATGTTTATGTTACCATCTACCGATCATCAGTCATCACTGGTTAGAGAGCGTTCACGAATTACGTGAGGTGTTGAGGGGGTCGAGCCGAACCTCACTCAATATCACGGGGGGAGAGGGGGGCCTCGAGAAATATCACGTAATTTTTTTTTCCAGTTGCAGAACAGTAGACGTTAGCCTGGAAAAGGATAATTTCAAAAAAACGTACATAAAAATTGTTTGTTTTTTTTTAAATAAATCGAACGCAATCAAGCACAGATTTACGTATTTACATTAAAAATACGCATTTAGAAAAATCTCACGTGAGATTAGAAGATGGGAGGGTTGAGCAAAATCTCACGGCATCTCACCAAGGGGGGGGGGGGTTGAAAATTGTTACTGTTCCACAACGAACTAGAACAGTTTTGTTACATTAATTTTGATGAAAACATCAAGTTAATCCGGGCGTAGTCTGGTAAAAAAATGAGCGCGTTTGTAACAGTATTTATTAATACTTACTTTACCTAACCAACTTTTAGAAATGAATTCGTATAACGAACTATATTTATTAATTAATTTATATTATAAATGTTTATTTCACACTGTATTTGTATAAAAGCTCTTTCTCTCTAAAAATATTTGAGGAATTAACCACAAATTTTGAAATTTTGAATTAATACGGTATCGTAATATCAATTACAGAAATTATTTATTTATACGTACGCACTTTTCCCAAATAAATTTTAGAAATGATTTTGTATAACGAATTATACAGTATGTAAACGCGTAAGGTGCACATAGGGAAATTAGCATTGGGAAAAAATACCTGGATCAGAGTTAGCCATGACTGCATTAATTGTTATTTCTATTGAATTATCTTGGTAATCTTGAGGATTTCTATTTTGTTTTGAATTATTTTTATTTTACTTGGCTTTTTTAATAATAAAAAGCTCTTATAAATCATTATTTTAATTTTTTGTACAAAAATAAAACAAAAAAACAACTCCATCTGTTTGGAAACATTTCATTCAAAAATTGTCTGACTGGTATGACGTATGCGCGTTGGAAAATTAGTGACCCGATGTCTTTAGGTTCAACACGAATAGGCGGAGATATTTGATCTCGCACCATATTTAAGTATTTTTGGGAATTTAATGTCCCATTAATAAAAAAAGTCCGATTATGTTGTAATCATTTGAATATTTTCTTCGGTAGTATACACATTCATTTTGCAAAAGAATATTATCTGTCAAATTGGAATACAAGATTTCAAGGCTCACTCTGATCCAGTCATTTTTTCCCAATGTTAATTTCCCTATGTGCACCTTACGTGTTTACATACTGTATATGCATAGTTATTTAATTAATGTAATTTATATTATAAATTTTTATTTCACACTGTATTTATAAAGCACGATTGACAACTGTCTTCTTTCTCTCTTTCTCTAATACGCCGCTGCACATGCGCCAACTGTACGCCGCACCAAAGAATCATATAAATTGAATAACGCTCGCTTCTCTCACCGCATTTCCGCTGCATCCGCAAAATTACTGCGCATATACCGAGAGATAAGATGTAATTACATCACAAGAGGGCGGAAAGTTTGATTCCTCGCACAGCGTGCCATGATGCTCTCGGCTCGCCTCGGGCAAGAATATGAATGTACAGCCAGTGTGGTGTATACTATTTTTCTTCATACCTCGGTCGAAAGTACTCTTATTAAATACATTAATTGATTAATTACATAAAAACACAGATAAATTCCAAGCAAGCAGCTTATACGTAAAAACACGAATGACAGCTGTTCGCGACAATTAGCTAAAATATAATAGGGTTGATATGGAAACGACACCTAAATAACAGTTGATAATAATAATAATAATAATAATAATAATAAATGTTTATTTGTTGCGCCATTATATAAAATGGATACAAAACGTCAGTACACAGTTAAAATATTTTAAAATAATTTTTAATCCGATAGCAAGTCATTTATAGACTATGGAACTATAATATTAATTATGTATTGTTTCAGCTTTTTATCAAAATCTTTGGAATCTCTTATTGATTTTGGGATATTGTTATACATTTTATAACCAAGATAGGTGGCACTCTTTTCAAAGAAAGTCGTGTTATGCTTTATGCTGTAATTCTTTGGGCGCGTATTATAAGCACTATTGTTTCTATTTTTGTTATCGGCTGCATAGGTTATTGTTTCTCTCCTGCCACCCGAACGTACGTATTTCCCGCATCAGCGCTTGCAATCCCACCAATGCGTAAATGGTACACTTTCTGCCTTACAATAAATTGATGCCGAAAGTGTGTACTTTCGATCGAGGTACGAAGAAAACTTCATTTACGTTAAGATTGGGCACCGGTAGGAAAAGGTTTCAATCTTTCCTTCAATGCAAAGGTGTCAATGAAATTAGATAGCTCCGCGCAACAAAAGAAATGTTTCGCAAGTCTAATTCGATCTTCCGCTTAGTGATGTGTCGCTCCTTTTTCGGAGCGGAGCGAGTCGTTCTTTTTTTATGAATGACTCACTCCGCGAGCGCCATTGCTCTGTGCTGAGCTATTCTGTACTGTTGCATTCGCACATTTACAGAGCGCACACAGAGGCACTAGTGAATTTTTCACGTACGGAGTTACCTTTGCTGAGTCATTTAATGTAACACACCGTAAGTGTAATAGTACTAGGCTTGCAGCGACTTAAACCATTCACATTGACGTCGTTGACAAAGATATAATATTGTAACAATAAACATTATTATTGTTAAGCTTTTATTAGACTTTATAGTTTATCCGAAATGCGAACAATATAAGATCAGAATCATATGAAAATGAGTTCAGAGCTGAGTGTGTATTGTGCTGTGCAATGCTACGTGACTCCTGAGCATGCATTGTGACAGTTCACACTTCTGCAGTCTGCACTCTTGTGTAGTGCGTACTGTCTATAGTGTCGCTCCTTTGAACGACTCTCTCTGAGCGACTCTTTTTAATGAGCGGAGCGCACGGAGCCCCAGCTCCCAATAAAGAGTCATGTGGACACATCACTATTTCCGCTGCATTGCTCGTATCGGTTGTAGTACACAAACCAAGCACAGTGTAAGCAGGTACAGTATTTTATTAATTCGAGAGCGTCCCATTCTGCAGTACTTTGTTAGCTCGGAGCGCCGCTTTGTTATGGGATAGTCGGTCCACCGTCACATTACACTAACTGAGGCTTTATTATATCGCATCTGCGTTACACTTTAACCGACCCCCGTGCGTCGGCAGTCGGCTTTCGTCCTGCGTATTTGCAGACTCCTTAATACCTACCGGGCTGTGACTATAATTTAAGCGAAGAATTAATTTCTACTTCCATTTTACATATCCTATATCAGGGGTGGCGAACCTATGGCACGCGTGCCGCAGGTGGCACGCGACAGATTATTATGAGCAGTGCCGGATTAAGACTACTTGTTGCCCTAATCATTTTTTGCCTATACGGGCCCTTATCTCTAACAGCAGTCTAAAAAATTAGATTAGATTTATTTGGGGTGATAAGACGCTTGATATCTCACAAACACTGCGACCTAAAAGATCTTTGTGCATCTCCTAATAGTGGGAGCTGCTCTCCATATGTCCTCAGGCTTTGGAAAAGGCCTGTTAAGATATAGCAGCCTTTTGGAGGGCACTGCTTCACAGTCACATAGGATGTGTTCAGCAGTTTCTTTTGCTTCTCAGAGGAGTAAGGTGTCCTGTCAGTATTCTCAGTTCTGCTTTGCTGAGCATAAGGAGTTCTTTAGTTCTTTTGGTATTGTGCGAGATAAATCTCTTTGATAGTCTTAGTCCTAAGGTAGACTTCCAACGAGAAGCCTTCTTTTCGTCCTCCCATTTGCGAACCTCTAACTTGACATGGCTCTTAGAATAGCCACAGAAAGGTTCAGGGCCTATAAAAGTCTAAAGCGGCCTATACACTAGCAATATTATTGCGCAATAATATTGCACAAAAAATTGAAACATCACTAGACTGTCAATATTATTGCGCAATAATATTGCACAAAAAATTGAAAATTTCTGTGCGGCTCCTAGACGCACAATAATATTGCGCAATATTTTATATTGTACAATATTATTGACAGTCTGTGAATGATATTGAAATATTGTACAATATATTGAGAATGTAAAAAAACAGCCCCTAGACTGTCAATAATATTGCGCAATATTTTATATTGTGCAATATTATTGACAGTCTATGAATGATACAGGAACCATTGTACAATATATTGAGCATATCAAAATCGGTTTGATATTTATTGTGCAATCTAAAAAAAGTTACAGTCTGTGGTTAATATTGCACAATAATAACCAGTTGTAATTGACAAACGCTGGATTGGAAGAATGGCGGCTCGCCGATGGGTGTTCTTTTTTTCAATAGCGGGGGTTACCATTTTTAAAAGTTCATAAAATGTTGAAGCGCCCATTCGGAGAAAGTTGCAAAAATCTTTTGGTTCGCTTATTTTCAGGTCACTTAGCAAATTTTCGTGGGTGTACCTATCTCTTTTTTTATATCACTCTTTCATCTATTTACGCTTTTTCTTGGTGTTTTTTCGCAAGCATAAAGCATGTTCACTGATCAGGACTTTTCAGCGATAAATATTGTGCAATTTAATTCTGCTGTATAGGGCAAATTCCAATTTTTGCGCAATATTATTGCGCAATAATATTGACAATCTAGGTTAAAACACTTAAAACTCAGTGTTTGTACAATATTATTGTGCAATAATATTATAATAATTTTTATTGTGCAATATTAACCACAGACTGTAACTTTTTTTAGATTGCACAATAAATATCAAACCGATTTTGATATACTCAATATATTGCACAATGTTTCAATATTATTCACAGACTGTCAATAATATTGTGCAATCTAAAATATTGCGCAATAATATTGCTAGTGTATAGGCCGCTTTAAAATGCTAATATTATCTGTCTTTTTCATGTTAAATTTATAAAAAAATATTTTTTCAAATTGTGAATGTCAGAAGCTTGGCATATTTGTTGTAGAGATGTGTCGTTCACGCTGGACCCGTTCACTGTGAACGGGTCCAATAGTGAACGACTACGAACGAATCTGAATTCAGTTCTCAATCGGATCTGGTTCAGTCTGTGCATCCACGGTTTAACATTTCTGTATTGCATATTTTTGTAGAATGTAGTGTACCAACTCCGACTGACCGACGAACGATGAACGAAATTGATATTTCAGAAATTCAGAGACATACGCTTTACGTGAATATACAACACAGCACGCGCCACACACAGTATAATATGAGATGAGTACACTGTACACACTATCGCCTGACGCTTATCTCTATCTTAATGTTTTGATTGTTTGCAAATTGCAAACCATTGTCAAATGTTGATTCGATTTTTGAAAGATGCTTTGTTTAGGGCTATATACTAAATAAAGATAACCCAATAGTATTTTTTAACAATATAAGTATGAGCTGAAGCCTGGATGTTTATATTTTCTAAATAATGAAACAAATTGAAAGCAAGCATTTTTTCATACTATAGGTAGAGTATAGATTGTTAATTATTTATACCTATTAAAGAAAGTGTCACAGATCATGTTTTTAAATTCTAATATGTGAATTTTTTTTTATTTTATATTCAATTGGAAATTTTAAGTTTTGTGTGTGTGTGTTTTTTTTTATAAATGGCATTAACTTTACATCGAATTGAAAATTTTGAGTTGTGACATTTAATATAATATGTATCGTTATTATTAATAATAAATAAAGTACCTATAAACCCGCGTTAAAATTAATAAAAAAAATACGATAATCAGTCGCCACATCGCCACATTTAGCAAACCGAATCACCGGATCCTGCAACATAGTAAGTACGTAAATGGAATTCGGTAGCACATATTCACATAGAGATCACGGAGCGACTGGATCACTTGATCCGTTCAATAAGACCCGTTCATTACGCGAACGAGATCCGGTTGGAACGAATCTTCGTTGTGACCCGGACCGCCCATCACTAATTTGTTGGGACTAGTGCTGACTAGCGCGCTGGCTACAATGATAGAAATGACATCGCTGCAAGTTTACGTGCGAGGTCACAAGAAGGATTTCAAAATTAGAGTCGCTGCTTGTTTGTCTGCTTGTTTTCAGCAAGAACCAATCAGAAAACAGTATTTTGTCACGTGGGCGACATGGGCATACGCCCACGAACAAACATGGCGCCGTAGTGTGTTTTTTTATTATTTATTGTTGGTTGCACATCTCTGTTCAGAATAGTAATTAACATAAATAATATCAAATATAGAGCTGAAACACACAAAAAAAACAGTTTAATCAACGTCATTGTCTTATCACAAAATTCATATTTCGTATAATATGTGAGTATAACATTCGACCGTACAGTCAGTGGGAGATATGTTTCCAAAATTATGTTTTGTATTAACTTTTGCCAACTTACTCTTGACAAATGATGCCAACTAGATTATATCACACTACAGTGAACTGGTTCTTAGCCAAAATGTGTTCTCTAATATTTAAAACAAAGATAGACCGCTTTCTACTATTAAATGTATTTATTTTTTATACAGAATCTTGTATCGGTTGTGACCAAAGCCTGGATTGAGGACGCTCCTGTAGAATTAACTGGTCAATGTGCGGAATAACCCACGCTTTGGTCAAATCTCGAAATAGTTTTCTCTTTAGGGCTTTGACCGGGACTGCAAAACAGTAGTTTGCGGATTTACAGAAAAGTGTGTATAATTTGATGCAGGTTTGATTGATAAATAAAAAGGATACCGAATATTAAAATTAAGATAAGTTTCATAATTTTAAAAGATTATATGTTTTTGTCTTTACATAATAATATAAGTAAATAGTGTTTTTGTGGGATACGTGGTGTTTAGACACGGGTTTCCTGATTTTTTAATACGGTATCTAGAATGACATACATTCAGAGATGACACTTTTCAACTTGGATAAAGGTATTGGCAACAATGCATTTTCTTTCACACTTGCACATAGATCGCTCTTCCTTTTACTTAGTGTACTATTGGATAGTGCAAAAGAAAAACATTCCCACCTACAGACTTTTATCACTACCCTCAGGCCTTAAGAGAACACAAGCGGAGAAGAACAGGCGAGGTTGCCATTTACTTATTGAGAATTTATGTAAAACTGACTAAATCGGGATCTTTGTGTTTTATTTAATTAGTTTCTCATTACTAGTACAGGGAAAATTTCTAGTTTAACTTGGAAAATGTATATTTCATGGCATAGTTATTTTTGAAATCAATTCTATCATGACTTTAATTTTTTTTATGAGTTTTCTGTTGTTTTATGTCACTATTTCATTGACTGCCATTTGATAGCACGTATACATTAAAAATTAATTTTAAATTTTATTTTTTCAACAATGAGACAGTCTATAATGTTCAAAATTTGAGATATGATGTATATCAAGAACATCTCTTTGAAATTTTAATACTTTTGAAATTTTGACCCAACCTTCTTAATAGTTTGGAAATTTGCTTGTTATTATTTTTAAAAAAATGCTTCCAGAGAACATTTTAAAATAAACGGTTTATAATTCCAGGTTCACTGTGGAAAGTGTAAAATAAATATTCCCGAAACAAATATTTACTTTCAATTTGTACACAGTCGATAAACGTTAGATAAAATAATTTTTTATAAGGATCAGCGAGACGGAATTGTTTATAGTTATTGATTCATTCTCTGGATTTTTAGAAAAGAAAATACAATATTCAAGTATTGTATTGTTTGTTCGCTGCTCGATTTGAATAAATAAAATAGAATAAACATTTGCTAGTTTTCCTAGTTGCTCATTTATCACGTAGATATAACATATAACCTAAAAATATACATTCCATTGTTCGCTGTGGGCTTTATCTCCTGTATATAGGCATTTATTTACATTTCTTCCGGATTTTTTGCTGCGATAGTGTAATATTTTCACAACTGTTTATGTATCATGTGAGGTCGACTATAGTATACGCCAGGGGTGGGCAAACTTTTTGATCGTCGGGCCACATTGCAGATGAAAATTTGACCGTGGGCCAAACAATTTCTTTTTCTAATTTTAAGTAGGTACCTATAGTGTTTTTTAAACAATAATTTCAAGTTTTTAAACACTATTTACTATTTTTCTAAAATTCTTTTTATGCGCCAAATTATATTGGCAAACTGTAATATTTTTGCTTTTAATAATCATTTATAAAATGCTTCGCGGGCCGAAGAAAATTCTACTGCGGGCCGGATTCGGCCCGCGGGCCGCCATTTGCCCAGGCCTGGTATACGCAGAATGGAGAGTATGTTGATGCATGTAAATATTCTTCAAACTTTTTTTATATTAGATATCGTGTCCATCGTGATAATAATATTAAGAAAAAATCGCAGGTATGTGGACAAAAATAATAGATTTATTTAATGTATAACGTTTTCGTCTATAGATTTAGACACTAATTACTAACCATAGCAATTAACATTGCATTTCAATAGGGTATTTTGCACAATGTAAGAAAAAAATCAATAATACAATATATTCTTGACAGACTTTGTAATAAGCAAACGAGAAATGTTGATTTCTACTCATAATAATGCACTATAAATTTTGTAATTCAATAATTTTTAAGAATTGCATTTTTGTTCTTCAAAAGTCTAAAACGCTGTTCGCCATGTTGTATTCCGGCGTGACGTCACTTCGTCTGTAAACTAACTACGTTTATGTTGTGCTGTGTGTTATTTTGAAGTTATTTCAAGTTATAGACTTCTATGCTGTATTTTATTGATTTCGCGTCATGGAAAACGGTTTGGTAAAAGCAGAAAGTACTAATCTACCAAGGGTAAGTATACGTTTCATAAATAAATTAACTAGACAGGTGTACGCGGTCTTGAAGTATACAATTTCTCAGGGTATGCATCCATAACACATCATATACCCTTTGGTTTGAATAATTTTGCGAAGTATTATTATTTGACATTAATTTTTAGTTGTTACATAACTGAAAATCGCCTGGTTCAACTCACAAAGTAAACAACACAGCCTCATTTTACTCAAAGGAATGATTTCATCTGGTAGCTAATTAAAATAATGTTGAAATGATCAGTTGCGTAACTACACCGCTTGAGGCCCGTGGCAAAGACTTTAATGTTGTAATAATAAATGTTAGGATCCTTCTGCGTTATTTTGCCCGTTCTGCCACCCTATTGTTACGCCACTGACGATGATGTTGAAATACGATATACGAGTTTACATCGCACACGTGGCATTGTTTCCAATGAGCCTAAAATAATTTCGTTAATTATTACGTCAATCAAACATAATATTACTCTTTGAATTCACAGATCACAGACAATTCCAAATCGGATTTACTTGGAGTAAGTAGTGCGATATGGAATAATTTGTTGATGTGTACATATTTATGTCTGATTCAAATCATATTATGACAGCAATTAATCATGCGTAATGATGATATTTGAAATAAGATAACTACTAACAACAATAAAATGAAATAATTCATTCGGCAACTTATTGAAATTGAACTGTTCTCTCAAATTAATATTAAGAGTCTTTTTTTTCTTTTTTGACGTGATAACGTCTTATAAATTGATGAATCACCAATCTTATAAATTGATAAAACACCGGCTGCATGCACGAAAAAGTGTAACGTTCCTAACGGTCGTAACGTTCCTAACGCGTAACGTTCCTAACGCGTAACGTTCCTAACGCGTAACGTTCCGCCTGACCCTGTGCGTGCTTTTTGCTAATTTCTCGCTCAATTTAAATCAGATCGGTTTGAAACCAGTCTTAAACGAAAGAGGAGAACATTTTACATAGATTTCGTATAACAGAATTTGCCTAAACAGTTTTTTTATACAAATTTATATAGAAAAATATTTTATACAAATTTATATAGAAAAATAGCTGTATAAATGCAATGTTGTGTAATGCATGGCGCGACGCGGTCGGTTGTCTTTGTTTGCCGTACATGGAAATTAGAAGCAAACGTATGTCTTGTCTTAACATGAAAACAGCTGCATTTCTAATGTTTAATTCAATTTTTTGACATTAGTATATTGTGAAATGCAAAGCCTTCTAAGTTAAGTATTGGAATAACTAATTATTATTAGAACATAATACTTTGTAAGTTGCAAACGTCACTTTTGACATTTCTTATCATTCCGACACCAAGGATAAGCGGATTGAAACCAAATTTTGGGAGGTTTAGGTTATGTATTACGGAATACGTTATCACGTAAAACTATCGTCCGTAAACCGACTTTACAGACAACCAATTTTTTTTTTTTTGGTAATGATAATGTTGAGTCCGTAGTCGAGAATGAATCATGTAAGATTTTCTGGAACTGTTCCTTCAGTACTGCCAGACAATTTTTATAGCTACAAAGCCTGATATAGTTCGTCTGCTGAAACGAACATAGCGGCGAAAGATACTGGGAAGCAGACACCGAGCGGTGTAGCGTAACGGTGAGAGCACTAGACTCGCATTCTGGAGGTACCGGCTTCGAATCCCGGCGGGGGCAGATGCGGCTGGAACGTTTTTCTGCTGCCGCCGAGAAATGGTAAGTCCTGTATCGGCCATCTTGTTAAGATTTTCCATGGTTTCCTTCAATAATTCCAGTTTAATATCGAGATGGTAACTTATTCAAGGCCATGGCCGACTACCTGTCAAACTCCTATGCTCAAAAATTGCATTCCTTATCCTAATTTCCTAAAAATTCCTTCTTCTACCATTGCTATTAATTAAGTTGAAGTTGAAAAATGTAGAAAATAACGGGAAGTACGATAGATGAATAATAGTAATGGTGCGAATAGCGTCTGTCGAGAAATGGACATTCAACTTATTATTATTATTATTATTACTGGGAAGCAGACAAAATATCAAGATCTTCTTTTTGAGCTCAAGATGCAAGTTCACAAAATATTCTGTTGAATTAATTGTTTTTATAATTGATGTTTTTGGAGAAGCCAGATAGACAAATATAAGAGCTATTCCGGCATGTCGGCGTAATGCTGATCGAATGCAAAAAGCCCCGTGTACGACCCAAACTCACTGTAATTGCACAGTTCATGGTTTCGGTCGAATCCGAAGTTTTGGGTGTTTTTGGATGCAAAATTCTTTACTCTATTATCCTAATAGTAATAAAGAATTTTGTTATGCAAATCTTCATTGAAGATGTATAAAACCTTCTCAGCGTGGACGAGCGACTCAACTTTACCAACAACAGCGTTTATATTGTGTATAAAAAAAATTGGTTGTCTGTAAAGTCGGTTTACGGACGATAGTTTTACGTGATAACGTATTCCGCTCGAATATCATATTTAATAATACATAACCTAAATTTTAGTAGCTGTCAAACTAATAATTTGATCAACCAAAGCAAAATACATATTTTTATCAATTATAAAAGACATTTAAATGAATGTATATATATTATCTATTTGTTAACAAACCGTATAATTTATCTGGCCATCTGTCAGATGTAGCTTTCGCTTGAACAGCCGAAAAAAATGTTGAACGCACACTACTCTCTGACGTCACGCGAGAAGAGAGAGACTATCGCTTATATCGCGCTCTCGCTTGCGGAACGCTCTTTTTCGTGCGTGCAGCCGGTGTTTCATCAATTTATAAGACGTTATCACGTCAATATGTTTGTTTTTTCATTATTGATTGTTAGCGGTAATAGAACTCTGTGAAAATTTGATCTTTCTACTTATTACGGTTCAGACAGACAGCGGAGACTTAGTTATAGGATCCTGTTGGGCATCCTTTGGGTACGGAACTCTAAAAAGCGGCGTTATTACTGCTAACTTTGTGTCGTGTAAATTAAGCCGCGACAAAAGCTAACTTTTACGATAAAATTTAATATTGAAGCTGCATTGAAATGCATGGAATATGTATAATTATGACACTGTCTGCCGTATCGTTATATATGTAAATACAGCGTGAAACTTTGAGCCGACAAGGACGAGGAGGAGTTAGCATGGTCTACCGAAGTCTAGTTGGTATGTCCACTGAAACGACGTCAGCTTAACGAGTTCTCTCTTACAGTAGAACCGTAACTTCAACTGTACTGAACATTAATAGACATCTGTTATACAAGGTAATCGACGGAACTTTATCTAGCAGTCTGGTCAATGGGTATGATGACACATTTTGAAACGAGTAGTATTTAAACGAGTGACTGTGAATTACAATTTTGTGTGACAAAAATAATCAATTTGGGTTACTGTATTACTAAGTGAGCGACTGACTGCGCGTGAGGAGAAAATAATAATTGGGTGACTAAATTACTAAGTGAGCGACTGAATAGAACTGCGTTTTCTAACGAGAAAATAATAGTTGGGTGACTAAATTACTAAGTGAGCGACTGAATAGAACTGCGTTTTCTAAAAATATATATTTAATTGACTGTCAATTAAATATACATTTTTTAGAAAACGCAGTTCTATTCAAACAACTAACTATTTAATTCGCATACCCCGTTATCGTTCACCCCGGAATTGTTTTTTTTTTAAACTCAACATTTGCCCCTTCCCGTTCCACTGCGAGACAATTCGCATACCCCTTTATCGTTCACCCCGGAATTACAATTCGCATACCCGTTTATCGTTCACCCTGGAACTATTTCACCTTTGCTCCATCGCGTTTCACTGCGAGACAATTCGCATACCCCTTTATCAAAAAAAGCGGTGGTTTTCAATCTTCATGAAAATGTGAGTTTTAAATTGTAGTCTCAAAGTGAAAAAAAAAATAAAAAGTAAAAACAAAAGAAGATATCTGCTTCAAAATTACCGAAGGCATTCTAGTCGCTCACTTAGTAATTTAGTCGCTCACTTAGTAATTTAGTCACCTAACTATTATTTTAATATCTCAAGTTATTAAAACAGTATCTCATCAGTCACCAAATTTGTTTTTTTATTCGACCGTTTTATAATTCCCCTTTTGAAATTCACTTCTATAATGTTAGTACACGTCTACTATTTTAAATTATGCCACTACATAATATTTTTTTGTCACAAGATAATAAAAATATTTTTATTTTTCCAAGAGAAGAATCCTAAATAATTATAATTATGTCGCCACATAATTATAATTCGTCGTTTTTCGTATCTCTTCCTATGGTTAAGCATTTAACTTTATGTCAGGACATAATAATTTTCTATTTTTATTAGGTTCGTTCCAAGCAGCCAGCAAACGGTACCGAAACCGTCACCCGCATGCGCAGTAGCTAAAACGTGTTCTAAAATCGCCACTAACAGCTTCGTTTTACCTACTGCGCATGCGGGTGACGGTTTCGATACCGTTTGCTGGCTACTTAGAACGAACTTAAGTCAGTACATAAGAAAATTCACTCAAAAGTTTTTTTCTGAGATTAAAAGTGTTAAATATTTTTTGTATGTATATTTTGTAGACATATTTTACGATTATGTAGATTTATTATGCAAATCATTTTAATTCAAACATTTTTATTATGTACATAATTTTAATTAATCTAATAGTTTCTGCCTTTACTTGATGAAAATCCATTATAAAATAAAATAAATAAAACAATAAGTTAATATATGTTCTTCCTTTGTTCTTTTTCTATGAGTTGGGATTTCCCACCCCACTATCCTCCCCCCTAGTTGTATAAAATCTACCTAATTTAGACCTATATATATTATTTTTGTGAACTGTAATACTGTATATCTGATGAAGCTGCTGTGACAGCGAAACATATGTTATATTTTGATAATTAAAGTGAAAATCTTTATTAACTTATTGTTTTATTTATTTTATTTTATAATTTTAATTCAATATTTGTATTATGTTCGTAATTTTAATTCTGAATTTTCATTATGTACGTAATATTAATTCTGAATTTTCATTATGTGACATTTACTATCATTCTATTTTTTGTAAAATATTTCTTTGCAGATAATTTATGTTGAATTGTTTTGTAATTATGTTTATATAATACTATGTATATCATTGTAGGATGACATCATAGATATATATAATATATTAATAGAAAGCGAATGCCTATCCTTGAGCATTGTGCGGATTGGTTCCAATTAGAAGCCATTTTGTACGTGGAAAACGCCGTAAAAAGCTCGCGGGATTCAAAAAGATTAAATATTCTATAATATGATGTTAATGGAAAAACAATAAAACTCGCAGTAAACAGTGATATTTCGCTTTTTACTGTGAGTTTTGTCGTTTTTCTCAATAAAATCATATTATAAAAAAAATGGTTGTCTGTAAAGTCGGTTTACGGACGATAGTTTTACGTGATAACGTATTCCGTAATACATAACCTAAATTTTAGTAGCTGTCAAACTTGGGCCGAAGCACTCTGCGCTCTCGCTTGCACGCACAGGGTCAGGCGGAACGTTAGGAACGTTACACTTTTTCGTGCGTGCAGCTGGTGTTTCATCAATTTATAAGACGTTATCACGTCAATAATTAATATTTTTGAATCTCGCGCGCTTTTTACGGCGTTTTCCACGTACAAAATGGCTTCTAAAAGGTACAGGAGGCACTAGTGTATCCGCAATCTATTAATATATATATCTATGGTTGACATCTGATAATTAGAATGGCTTTGTCAACACTTTTGACATGTGTGAAAGATAGAGAGAGAGAGAGAGAGAGAGAGCATTCAATTCTCATATAGACCACAAAATATTAGGTGTACTATTATGAATGGAATGCTTCTTCATCATACGCCGCAAAGTAGGTACAATTTTCCTCTAAGATAAAAAAAAGGGCTTTTAAAACATTATTACAATCACTAAGTACTCAGTACTGCTCGGCTTTGACCACTGTTCGTGTTCCATTATAGACGCTGATGAGCTGTCCAACATCTATATGGTTACAATTCTTCTTCTACAATTCCATTGAGTATAAGCAAAGATATAACGTGTATAGACTGAAGTGAGTAGTAGACGATATCACGTGGTCTGTATATTCAGTAACTGAACTGACCCTCGGCATGTTATTTAACTTGTCTAGTTGGCAGCATTGTTATGTGTACTGAGTTGTCAGTTTGTGTGAAAGGTAATGTTATAATGTCATGCAGACAAATGTCTGTTCGTTGTTCGTTTCTTTGGAAATGTTGCAGACTATTGTTTAAACTTCAATGACATCAAATACTGAAAATAATAGGTAAACCAACATAAATATACTCTTTGGCTTTCTTAATCTAATCGTCTCAGTGTCACATCTAGCACGTGTCAGTTATTTGAAAATTTTGAACAGCGCAACGTCATTTCTAAATTGTAAATAAACAAGGCCGTGTGCAAGGGCGATCCTTGAGGTTCACCCGACTAACTGCCAGTTATGATCAATATTGAATATTGTTGTCGAATCGTGTGAATAAAGTTAATAGACAAGTGTGAATAAGTGTACCAGATAAACTTTGTTGTGTTTGTGTGTTGTAAATATTTTGTGTACATAATTTAGTGACCCTATATTCTCGGTTAGTCCTTTATTTTATTATTTGAAACTGTCATTATTTTATTTCTGTTAACGTTATTATTGCTGTTAAGAGTATTCGTCCCTGCAAATACCCCCTACACCCGTCATCACAAATCTTTTCACCTCGCCTAAAAACTGTTCGCGCTCTCCCGACGCTATTTTTAAAGCTAGAGGGTTCTGGTAAACGCCAAATGAAAGACAAAGAATCAGACTACAGATCCTTCAGGCGAATTTTTTGAAAAACAGTTTCGCCTACGTGTGAAATATTACGTAACTTATTATTTTTTTCAAAAGGTTGTAAGTTTTTTCAGGAATTTTTTTTCAAAAAATTCGCCTAAAGGATCTGTAGTTTGATTCTTTGTCTTTCATTTGGCGTATACCAGAACCCTCTAGCTTTAAAAACAGCGTCGGGAGAGCGCGAACCGCTTTTAGGCGAGGGGAAAAGATTTGAGATTAAGGGTGCAAGAGGTATTTGCAGGGAGGCATACTCTTAAGTTAAATAAGTACGCTTTCGTTTGTGTGTTTAATTGTTTTTGTTAAATATTTATTATTGTAAATAAATAATTTCCGCCACGGACTACAGCAGTTTTGTTACAATACGATGCGTGTAAAATAGTTTATTTGCAAATTCACATCTATTTAAATGCTATTCATTAGCCATTATTTGATATTATAATATTATGTAGGTATCAAAACTTTTAACTATTGTCACACTGATTTTAATTAATTTAATTACTAAAGTCTGCTCTTTGTGAGTAGGGAAAGTCTTGGAATCTTCCCTTCCTAGATAAGTTTACACACTTCCGCGAAATCTGTTAATTATGTTTGTTACGGATAACAACATTTGAGAATTGAGAATTTGAATATAGTTTAATATAGTATCAAAACTTGATATCAGCAAAATTCAGACAGCTGTCATTCCACAAAGAGTGATTTCATTACCAACGTTAACAGTGGAGAAATACAATATTACGCAATAAACGCAATATCGTATAGTATTATATAAAATGAGGGTGCGTGTACTCCGCGTTAGAAGTTATAGTTCTTTGACGTGATTGAAAACTAGTTTTTAATTTGCATGTAATAATTTTTATTCCTATACAGGGTGAGTCAGACCACCCGTATCAGTCGTTTTTTTCGAAAACGGTTAGTCGTAGAGAGTTGTCTCAAAAATCTGTATTATAAAAGCCCTAATGAAGAATCGAATGGTGATATTTTTTCCTCCCGGAAAGGTCGGCTTCCCTGTTAGTTTGCTCCGGAATGTTCAGAACTCCGGAATGTTAAATGGCACGATAGGTCGAAAGTGGTATTGTTGAAAAGATCTTTAAAAAAAATTTGAAAAGTAGTTTGACCCTGCAGGCCATCCCTGTAACTTCCCGCTATTTTCGAGTTCAAAACGCTCAAAAATATGTCAAATATAGCAAGAAGTTTATTTTTTAGCTCTTCGAGCTCAAAAAAAAAACACTTTGTTACGAAATTTTCGTTCACGATATCTCATGAACAAATGAAGCGATTTTGATGCGATTTGCGGCAGTCGACGCAATTTTTTAACCTTAAAAAGTAATTTTATACAGAAAAATCGATCTCATAGGAATTTTACGAGAAATTTAAAAAAAAACACTTTTTAAAAATTTTTCGTTCACGATATCTCGTGAACAAATGAGCCGATTTTGATGCGGTTTGCTGCAATCGACGCAGTTTTTTTAACCTAAGAAAGTAAATTATTACAAAAAAATCGATTTGATAAGAATTTTACGAGTAATTTTAAAAAATTACTTTTTTCCTAATTTTTCGTTCACGTTATCTCATGAACAAATGAACCAATTTTGATATGGTTTGCGGCGATCGACGCAGTTTTTTTAGCTTAAGAAAGTAATTTATTACAAAAAAATCAATCTGATAACAATTTTAAGAGTCATTTTAAAAAAACACTTTTTTACGATTTTTTCGTTCACGGTTTCTCGTGAACAAATGAACCGATTTTGATGCGGTTTGCGGAAATCGACGCAGTTTGTTAAGGAGAAGAGCTGATTAGTTTTTGGAATTAATCGGTTTAGTAGTTTAGAAAATTTTTTACAAAAACAAATTTTTAAAAATTTTTGAAACTTGTTTTTTTAAGATTTCTCAAAATTTTTTGGGCCGAATCGTTTCAAATTTTCAGGAAGTCTAAGTTCACCAAGATCACGTCAGATGCCGCAAACCACGTTTCAGTCGGACACTCCGTTCAAAAGATATAAAAGGTTTACATACATACATACACACACACACACACACATCCATACATACAGCCCTACGGACATCATCGCCAAAATAGTTTCAATAGCTTCCTAGGACCCCAAAACGTCGAGATCTGGCGAAAACTCGATTTTCGAAAATCGGGGTGAAACCAATAACTTCCCGATTTTTGAAAAAAAAAAAATTTTTTTTTTTTTTTTTTTAAAGCGGGAAGTTAAAAAAGCAAGTTTTGTAGGACATTTTTTTTGTTACTGCCACCCCTGTTAAGTAATATTCGTTTGAAATTATTAAATTAACATGTCAGAATAACAAAAAAGTCGGCATTTAAAATCTAGTTACCTAATTAAACAATGTCACAATAAGTTTTCAATAATTGCAATTATTTTTTTTTGTCGGAAAATACTTCCAGGTACTCATAACATATCTAGAAGAGCTCTGCATTGTTTAGAAGTAAATTGAAGACAGTTTGAACATTTGTGACATTGTTTAATTAGGTAACTAGATTGTAAATGCCAACTTTTAAAATTAAGTTTGTTATTCTTACATGTTAATTTAATAATTTCAAACGAATATTACTTAACAGGGGTGGCAGTAACAAAAAAAAATGTCCTACAAAACTTGCTTATTTTTTAAAGATCTTTTCAACAATACCACTTTCGACCTATCGTGCCATTTAACATTCCGGAGTTCTGAACATTCCGGAGCAAACTAACAGGGAAGCCGACCTTTCCGGGAGGAAAAAATATCACCATTCGATTCTTCATTAGGGCTTTTATAATACAGATTTTTGAGACAACTCTCTACGACTAACCGTTTTCGAAAAAAACGACTGATACGGGTGGTCTGACTCACCCTGTATAAATCTATACTAATATATAAAGCTAAAGAGTTTGTTTGTTTGTTTGTTTGAACGCGCTAATCTCACTGGTTCGAACTGAAAAAAAAAAAATTTTTGTTGGATAGTCCATTTATTGAGGAAGGCTATAGGATACTATATAATATCACGCTATGACCAATAGGAGCGGAGCATCAATGAAAAATGTTACAAAATGTAGCTTAAAATTTGTCCGTCCGAGAAAAACTTTTGAACGGTAACTCCAATTGTCATGAAATTTGGACACAACATTCATCTCGGTAAACTAAGATGAACGCACCAAGAAAAAAAACTTTTCATTGAACGAAAATTTTATTTTAAAATTTGTATGAAATTTCCCAACAACAATATTATTTTCTTCCGTTGTTTATTGTAATTTATTGCATTTAACAAGATAAAATTTAAAATAACTACGTCACGTCTCATTTCTCTTTCCTGATCCATCAAAAAAACCTGGATCATCAATTATCTATAACCTGTTCATTAAGGCCATTTCAATAAAGCTAACGAGTCAGGTAAGGCGATGCTGCAGCATCTAGTCAAAGTAATCATGGTGTTACAATATCACATAAGACATTGAAGTAACAGGATGCCTGGAGCCGATCATCTGGAAGTTACTCACGTTCCCTTCATCAAGTTGAAAAGACCTGATTGCATTGCCTAGGAGCCCGGACAGGGTTAATCCGGCCCTGCGGATAATAGAATTAGAATTAGAATTTATTTATCCAAAGACATACAATTATGTATAGGAATCGTCAAAAGAAGATAAATCACATTTACAACTCATTCACAATAAAATCGTCTACCTTATACAGACATTGTTTAAAAAGAGCAGTCTTCAATACTCTTTTGAATTTAGAAATTTTTAAATTTTTTAAACTGTCTGGCAAATTATTGAATATTTTCAAGGCATTATATTCGGCGCTCTTATTAAACATCAGTGTAGATTTCGGCAAAATAACATTAGAATTATTCCTTGTGCCATGTCCATGGATAGCCTGAAACGTGTCATAATTATGAATACGTCGTTTTATAAAACATAAAGTAAAATAGACGTACATAGACGGCACAGTTAAAATACATTTTTCTGTAAATATTTGTTTACAGCTGGCACGAAAATTTAGATTAAAAATTACGCGGATTGCTTTTTTTTAAGTACAAATACTTTTTGCATATCTGCACAACAACCCCAACAAACAATGCGGTAATGGACATACTTTTGTCTACGAATGCGTAGCCCCATACATCCTTAAATACAGTGTAACCTCTTTATAACGTCCTTCGTTATAACGAAAAACTCCCTATAACGTAGAAAATTTTACAGTTTGGTTGGTTTACCTTAAAACCCATACATTAATACCCTCTTTATAGCGTAACAACCATTCTCTATTACGATGAAATATGTTCATATTTAGGCGTATTTAACAGTGTCATTGTTTTTATACAACAATATGAAGATGAAGAAGATGATAAAGAGGATGATTTTTAACCATCATCAACTATTCAACAAGCACTTGATGCCGCTAAACTTATCGAAACATTCCTATTGTTTAATGAAGGTGATTCCACCACATCCCAAGAGTCAAGGCATGCATAATACTTAATAAAATACAAAACAAATATTGGCATAGCAAAAACGCCAAGCAAAGTTAACAGACTACATGGAATAAATTAATTAGGTGAAATTTGGTTATTTTTCTTTCTTCCCTCCATATAACGAAAACTCTTTATAACGAAAAAAAATGCTCGGTCCCTTGAGATTCGTTATAAAGAGGTTACACTGTATAAGCGAAATCGGGCCGACAAAATCAAACTAAGTGTTGTCAAAGGCATATCTGCGAAACAAATAGAGAATATACTTTTTTTTATCGTGAACATCAACTTTTTCGATGGTATCGTTTGATGTGAACATCGGTGTTTTCCTTTTAGGTTAGGGCACTGGGTCTCTATAACCGTAGATAAGAAAACGTATTCTATTTATATCTCTGCCTACCTACATAATACTTACAATATAATATATACCTACTCGTAGATAAGACCTTATGTCGTCGAGAGAGCTTCATAGAGCAGAAGCGAGCCCTCTCCCTTTCCGCTTTTGTCATCTTTCCTCTAGATTTCATATATACCACGACTGCTTGTCAAACCGATCTGTTATTTAGATTTTGACATCTTTATATTACGCTACATTAAACCAGGGCTACTGAATATGATTTCACCTGTCTCGCTCCCGTTTTCACTTTCACCTTTCATAATTGAGCTGCCGCAGTGATGAATAATGCATTCTATATCTCTGCTCAGTTATAACCTATAATATCGTGCAGAGTTTAAAATTTTTTTTCATTGTGTTTTCAATAAACATATATATATATATAACTTTTTGATATTCACGAAAAGTGAGTTTTCATGTCGTTTTCATTCATACTCAATGAGTTACCCAGCTCATTGCGATTTTTATACAGAGTGATTTTTAAGTTTATTCTTTTTTCTTAATTATAATAATAATAATAATATTTCATTGGTCATGTTGTCAATACAAGTTGAATATGACAAGTCAAAATACAAAGAAAATACGCAGATAAAAAAATATACATTAGATATTAAGATATACATCTACACTATAGAACAATTTTGATTGCAAAATACATAATTATGTGCAAAAGTGTATAGTCTTAGTATTAATTATATTTGTGTGGCCAAATTGGATACAAGTCGTCGAAAAATATAAAATACATTACAATAAAAGATCATTTAGATCATAAGGCACAGATTCTAAAAAGTACTTTTTCAAACGTTTTTTAAAATTATTGGAGATAATGCTAGATTTAATGTCATCCGGTAGATTTGAGTAGATTTTATAGCCAATATATATAGGATATTTTTCAAAAAATGTTGTATTATGCTTAGTACCTAGTGGTTTTGGTAGCCTGTAGAAATCAAATAGACGAACAAAATATATAACTCGTCACTTTTTTATCAAAACTCAAAAATGAATGAGAAACGTGCTTTCAAAATTTTATTAAATTTTATCAAATTTTGCCCTTTTTACCTACGCATATTGTTAGGACAACAAGCCGATTGTTGTCTCACGAAATCCTTTGTCGTCGCAACGGGGAGCGTGTAACAATAGCTTAGGCAATGAAAGGACCATCTAAACAAAGCACACAGTGTGTCCGGCGTCGTTGATGTTATATACTTTTTTATTTCCAACGTTTCGTCTCCAATTTGAGACTTCTTCAGGGCGCAAATAAATGACAATAGATTATATTTTGAACCCTGAAGAGTCTCAAATTAGAGACGAAACGTTGGCAATAAAAATAAATATATTTTTTACGCTGAAAGACACATTTTTCTGTTTTTGTCATCTTTAAATTATTTTTTTTTGTTATGATATTTTTTACATTTTTTATTAAAAAAATATGTAAGGAACATAGTTTCCGTCGTGTGTCCACGAACTGACGACCTCTTTTTTGTATCGCTGTGTCTCTCTGTGTATTTGTAAAGTGGTATTGATTTTTTGTTTATTATTTTTTATTGTATTCTACGAGCAAATAGGTATATTATTATTTTATTCTATTCTATCTTGAATAAAAGGCATCTTATTTGAAAACACCTAAATGCGTTATCTAAATTGTAAATTGTAATATGGCTGAACCATTAAAGTCTGTTAAAGGCAGACGTTTCACGTTTGGTCCCATTTCATTTTTGTGACACGGTCGACATCCGGATGGGCCCAACGGAAATTTATCTTGTAGTTGATATAAACAGCAACGTGAAAATTATATCGTATCAGGAGAAATATAATATTTATAATATGTACATTGTTCAAAACAATTTCAGCATAAGAATATTTCAATAAGAACATGTTTTTCGTTTTCGAAACAGATCAGATCGAATTTCTTCAATCGCTATTTATTACAACTGATAGAGAAACAATGCGGTGAACGCCAAAATTGGTTCAGGTTCAGAAGATGAAACTTTCAGAAAATAATAAATAGTTGTGACAAATTAACAGTCAGTATCGTGAATAGTATTGAGATAACTGCTGAAATAAATAAATGAACGGTGTATATAGTTAATAAATAAGTGTGCTAAATAAATTTTGGTGTGTTCCTGTCTTGTAAATATTTTGTGTACATAAATAGTGACTTTGTATTCTTCATTACTTACTCTTCTATTCTATCAGTTAGAATTGTTGTTTTGTTTCTGTTACGTTATAGAGAAGTACTTCGTTTGTGTAATAAATATTTACCACCACGAACTAGAACAGTTTTGTTACAGTACTAATATTTAATTAAAACTCGAAATTTTACGCCGTTTTTTTCAATTGTTAAAAATGATTAATGTTTTTTTTTTCATTCGGAAAACTGCGTTGCAGATTTTTCACGATGTTCTGTCACGGATTTCATTGAATTAAATTTTAGCATGCAATGTCGAGAACACGTCGAGAACACAGTTGCCTCTGCCCCTAATTTATTGCAAAGGTGTAAGTGCGGTCGCTTTATAAATGCACGCATGAGTTGGCCAGTGAATAGAAGAGAGCACTTAGGTGTGTGTCAGACACCATTGACCTAGAGAATAGACTGCGCATTAGGATGTAACGATGCCGGCCCTGTGCAATGACATAATTTCATTTTATTACAAATTATAGTTTAGTTATGCAAGGGCCTGGCATCCTTACTTTCAATTTTAGAATTCACAATTAAAAAAATCTAAAAACGACAGTTCAATATTAGCAATCAACACAGTAACATCTTTTATTATACCACCAGTCGCCAGAATTACAATAAAATGTTATAACTTGGTTTTAATATTATATTTCATCACTTTAATAATTATACTAACTTGTTAATAAATACTATATTTTAATTAAACAAATTTTATTTCATAAAATCTATTTAAAATATTAAACCTAAAAATAAAACAATAAACAATAAATTCCACTGCGTTACAAGGATGTCTGTTATTTTTTACCATTCAGGTTTAGGTCAAAAATCACTTTTCAAAATTTTACTATATCTTTTCGTTTTGAGGTCCCCCGAATCCAAATATTATATTTTTGGAAAAACTCTGTGCGTCTGTTTGTCTGTGAGCACGATACAGGTCAAACGAATGAGCGAATTGAAACCAAATTTTGGGAGGATGTTTGGTAATCAAATATGAAGAGCTCTATTATTTTTTGGGAAAATCGGCGCATTCGCCGAAGAAATGTATGCTATAACGGTGTTTTTTATATAATAATGGTAACTTTCCATAACGGTTTATTATTCTATTTATTTTTTCAAGAAAGTTTCGTTAAAAAAAATGCTTTTCTAAATTTTATAGGTTCGGAAATATTCTGAAAATAAAATAAATATATACCTAGTTAAAAAAAAAACTAAAAAACACGCTTTATATCGAACTAAAAAGTAAAAAATATTTTTTTAAAATAAGCTTAAAAAGCGTGGGGCGCTCGATGTACGAAAATGTAGAACAAAGCGCCCCATGCTTTTTAAGCTTATTTTAAAATTTTTTTTTTACTTTTTAGTTCGATATAATAATAAATTCCTTTAACTCCTAAGTGGAGCATAGGGCCTCATTAGTTCGATATAAAGCGTGTTTTTTAGTTTTTTTTAACTATATTTATTTTCCACTTTTTAGTTCGATTTATTGTCAAAAATTTGCCGAAAAAAAAACACAATTTTTTTTCGGCGTGGACGGGATTAGAACCACGACTCGTGATGCCGAGAGTTGACGTCAGCGAAGACCCGCGCCTTAGACCGCACGGCTGCCAGTGTACTTACTGGGTTGGCATATTATACTGCTATATAAACGACTTGCTGTAGTCCAAATGAAAGTTACAAACATACATACATGCAAACTTACAAGTGAAGTTAATATATAGCGTATAAAAACCTGCTGTTTATATTATTATGTAGGTATGGCAACGAATATCAAATATATCATATTGAATACTAGCCATTACCCGCGTCACGATATCAGAAATTTTATTTTCTTTATTATACTATATCAAATGTCAATTTTGTCTCTTGTTAGGGTTCCGTTCCTCAAAAGGAAAAAAAAGGAACCCTTATAGGATGACTTTGTTGTCCGTCTGTCAAGACCATTTTTCTCAAAAACGCGTGGAGGTATTAAGTTGAAATTAATATCAAATACTCAGGTCTGCAATCCCTTGGTGCTGTGAAAAAATCAAACTTCTAAGTCTACGCAATCACGTCGTTTATGCCGCATATTTTGACACTCACAAGGGAATCAAAACCTATAGGGTACTTCCCGTTGACCTAGAATCGTGACATTAGGCAAGAAGCAATGTCTTACAACACAAGTAAAGGAAAAACCCCCCAAAAACCGTACATTTGTAGTTACATCACAAAAAAATATTTTTTTTGCGATTATAAAAACTAATATATATTAGATATCGTACACTAAATAAATAACTTTTTGTCCACAATCCTGCGATTTTTATTAATTATAAACTAATTTGCAGTTGGTGAACTAAGCGCGATCTATGTCGATGTATATAACAACAGTTTTCCAACGGCAAAGCGAGAAAAATCTTCGAGACTCGATTCCCGTGATGGACGAACTATTTACATACCTACAAGTTTGTACGGAATCCTTCTCTGACTTCTCGTAACTCATCCCCCTATGTCAATGGTGCGTACCTACATATGTAGTGTAAACCTAGTGTAAATACACTGTGTACAAAGTCCACACATACATACATTGATCATAGTTACACATCATCATCATCGTCATCATCATCATCAGGGCGGTTCGGTGTTCTGAGTGAGTTGTCGTCGTCACACCCACTGCGGAAATAAAGTCGGTCAGTGAAACGCACCTAGGCTGTGGTCAGAACTGGTTCACGACGGCGTTTACTTGCCCCAATTTGTTCTTCAGGCAGCTTCGGTTCATTCTGCTACCCAGAAGATCAACCGTTTAAGAGTCCTTGCTTGTTGTTTGTTCTGAAAATGATGAGAGATTGTTTTAACCAAACTCAGATAATTTGACTAAAAGTCCCTTTTCCATCAAAAGTCAAAATATGAATTGATTCAGATTATAAAAAAGACGGACAAGTGCGAGTAGAACTCGCGCCCTGAGGATTCCATACCGTTATTTCATGAAAATTAAATTTGTCATGTAATAATAATTTATGATTTTCGGATGCTATGCAACCTTCTTTCGCACCATAAGTAGCGTACCAATTGGTTTTTTTATTTTGTATATTGTAATTTAGTGTTTTTACGTAGCCGCTTGTCAAGTTATATGGGTAATAAATTCTATTCTATTCTACAAAATTCTAGGTCTTAAAAAATATTTTTTTGTGTGACGTAACTACAAATTAACGATTTTCGGATTTATCCCTTTACTTGTGCTCTAAGATATTGCTTCTTGCCAAATTTCATGATTCAAGGTCAAGTACCCTTTAGGTTTTGATTCCCTTGCAAGTGTCAAAATATGCGGCATAAACGGTCGTATCTTTCGATTGCGTTGACTTAGAAGTTTGATTTTTTCACAGCTCCAAGAGATTGCAGACCTGAGTATTTGATATTAATTTCAGCTTGATACCTCCACGCGCTCCTGAGAATAAGGGTCTTGACAGACTGACGAACAACGAAGTGATCCTATAAGGGTTCTTTTTTGAGGTACGGAATTTTTCAAGTAACAACGGCAAGGCTTTTATTAATGGACCACCCCGAAAGATGGATAAAGAACTACTTCAACTTTGTAGAAACACTCTTCGTCTCGTGGTAGGCCTCCTGAGAGAACACCTACAAAGAATCGAACTGTTTACCGGGGATTTAAAGTGCAGACAGCGCAATAAGGAGGCGGAAACTGCTTACCATATTCTGTGTGAATGCAAGGCTTTGGACAAATCTTCTTGGTTTCCGGGATTGTATGCCGTTGTCCATTGGTATTACTACCAATACCAATAAACCACGGCATACAAGCCGGGAAACCAAGAAGATTTGGATCAACACCGGCCGTGAAAGCCTACACACTTGGATAAATCTATGGACAATCATAAATGAGTCTAGAGACTATATCAACCACCCAGTCCCCGGACTGTGCAAGCTAGTACAAGGAACGATGATATTGGATCGGGTGATATAAGAGATTGGGAGATAGCGCAATAAACCCTAGAGGCTGCGGTATTCCCGGTGACAAACCGGCTTCCATTAATACAAAAATCCATTCGTACAGACAAACATTTTTTGAACATAAGATTTGGTTTCGTAATCAAGAATGCTAAAGGTGAAGTTTTTAAGAGTAGAAGCATTGAAAATTACAGACATGCACTTCTATTTTATTTATCTGTCTTCTTATCAGATTTTTTTCTCTTTCAATTTTGTTATAAATCGAGATACTATTTATTTAGAGAGGCTTTTCTAACTCAGCTATTCTCAATATAGGTGATCAGATGTTTGTTTCGAGCGTACCCCAGTTCTTCATATCCCGGTGATGGATCGAGTTGGCTATGCCGCACTACACACACGGACTATACACATACAACGCGGTGTAAAATACCTAACTGCGTGATTTCAACTCCAAACAAATTCCCGACATTAATTAATTATTTCCTAATATCGGAAAATGTTTTTTTTTTTTAATAATTTGCGTTTTAAACGGTAACTTTTAGTTAAACATACAGTTTAAGATTTAGGGCCAGTCTTTGTTCCATCTAACAAATATTTGTTACCATACTAACTTCCTTTATTATACAAATTTATAGCATGAAGAAATAAACGCTTTTGTTTTGTGGTTATGGTTTCTAATAGTAAACAGTCATACAGTCATAAGTCATAACATATTATTATTCTTTTTTATAACCCAATTTTTTTATTTAAATTAGTAATCCCTAGAGTCATAATATTTAAGAGGGATTTCTATAGTGTAGAAGCCTATTTTTGATACATAATTTCGCGATTTTTTTTGGAAAAGTAAGATAATTACATTCAAGAGAGTTTTAAACTCTTTTTATTAAAGACTAGCTGTTCTCCGTCTACGATTGGAATGAAACACGACAAAATGTTTGTTCAGTTCGCAGAGTTTACGAAAAGAATTCCCTATTTTAAAAATTTTTTTTAACCTAAGTTACTCCTTATAACATTAGCTATCGGCCAGTGAAAGTCCCGTCAAAATCGGTCTAGTCGTTTCGGAGATTAGCCGAAACAAACAGATAGACAGACACAAATTGTTTTTTTTTTGTGTTCCTATTAAAAATGCCAAAGTCATCCTCATCCTTGCACAGGTGTTGGGGGCGGGGGGTGGTATTTGTCTCGAAACGATGTCCTTTTTCAAACTAAACAACTTTTGTCTGAAACTTTTTTTCCGAAAATGTTGCTCATTCTCAATAATTTCCCATATAGATTAAAATGGATCACCAGTATATATTTTTAAAAAGCACTAATTAAGACCTTTCGTTTGATACCCAACACGGCATCATTTAAAAACAAATTTTAATGTCCTCTAGAGGGCGCCATATTTAATTTAATGTGACGTCACATAGCCTATAACCAGCGAACGATCGAAACGCTTCCAACGATGCCTTATTTTTTAAATTATGATAAGTGGTTTAGAAGTTATGATGGAACAGATGAACATCGAAGAATCTCGTTAGAGATTCTCTTCTGTGCTAAATTGGGCTTTTGAATGAAATTTTTTTTTGTCATAAATGGAAAGATCGTATATAAGTTTTATAACAAAACTATTTTTCTTTTTTTATTTTCGTTATAATTCAAAAGTTATATCAAATTAAAAATAAATTTTTGTACCCAGTTCCGAGAACGCGCCGACATTTCCCGAACATAATGTGACGTCATAATGTTTTAGTCAATACACATGTAGAAGCCATTGATAGTATACTGCGTATATACATTTTACCCGTGATTTGACCATTATGACGTCACAACTGTCAAAAATAATTTTAGTGCGTTTGCAGTCACGTGATTTTTTTTAATATTTTATCAATTTTAAATTGCTTATAATTAATTTAAAAAAAGTTTTTTGAAAGTTTTTCGCATCGATTATCAATATTATTTATAATAAAGTTTTAAAATACAATAAAAAAATCGATAATTATTTTTTTTTCAAAAGCCTAATTCCGCACATAAAATAAAACAAATAATAAAAATTCACATAAAAACAGCAAATCAACGCATCTCCGCCCGACGAATCTCTAACAGATAATATATACAATATACACACTTACCGGTCAAACACATAACCCTCTTTTTGCTTCGCCGCAGTTGGGTGAAAAGACTCCAAAACTCTTAATTATCTTTACCTTACTTTTAACAGAAAAAAACTTGCGAAATTAAGCATTGAAAATGACTTTTACACTAGAAATCTTCTTCAAGGATCACTGATTTAGAAGGTACAATTATTATTAACAAAAACGATTATCAGAAGGAAAAGTTCGTTTTCATGGATTATTTCCGTTGCTACGGATTAAATTTCAGTACAGTGTGGCTACAGATTAAGCCGGTGCTGTTAGCAACTGATGTGGCACGCATAGAAGTGATTATGAAGAATTATCGCGCCCTAAAATTCCCAGTCATAGTTGCTGGATATAAGATTTATTCGTTTATATTACTGTATAATTTAACCATTCCAGTTCGAGTCATTTTCTTGCAAATGACCAGCTTTATACAAATACCTTCTGTAATTCCTGTTATAATATGCAAATTTAATACAATTTGTTTTCTTTTTCGTTTAACAAACTAGCTTTTTTGTGATTGCCATGTGTAGATATTTATATTTTTAAATTGAAGGTCCTAAATATTATAATGATAAATGAAATTGGCGCGTATATTTGAAATGAAAATATATTAAGACTTTAATTGTATTGAAGCATGCACTATTATAATATCTAATGATATAAATAGGTATAAAATAAAACAATAGTCGTGGTGCCAAACCACACCTACAAAATACTATGGTATGGAAAAAGTTAGTCGAAATCGGTGTTTTTTATGGATTATATACAGTGCGTTCATCGAAAATGGTAACATTAAATAATTCGTGTATTTTACTAGACACAAAAAAAATGTTATAACTGCTGAGGTATATTTTTTGTACTTCAAAATCAACGGGAAGTGTAGGTACATGCATTTTTTTCAGCTGGCAAGTATTTTTTTTACATTTTCGAAATCTCTATTTTTTCTATGAATTCATATATAAGTTTTATGAGGTTACATAAGAAAATATTCGAGAAAAACGTTATCAATTTAATAATTAAATACACAGAAATAATTATTATAAATAATTTACACAGGTGTGACTGTGGAGTGCTATAAAAAATAATTATTATTGTGTATTTAATTAATAAATTGATAACGTTTTTCTCGAATATTTTCTTATGTAACCTTCTGAAAATTTTATATGAATTTATAGAGAAAAAATCGAAATTTCCAAAATGTAAAAAAATATATATTGCTATTTGAAAAAAAAAATAATGTTAATATCCGGTTAAGTTTGAAGCACAGGAGTTTCCGATAGTAAGTCTCGAGCTGAATAAAAAACCATTTAAACTTGTTTTTTCTGTATCTTGTAGGATACACGAATTATCCACTGAAGTCACTCTCGGTGAACGCACTGTTCTATAGAACCAAAATTTGACTACAGAACACACAAGATGGGTTGATGGCACGGAAATTAGCTTGCACTTGACTAATTTTTATATCTATTTCATACATATCGAACTTTTTAGTGTATTTGCCGTAAGGCGTCGGTTGGATGGCGGGACCTAGGGGTCGGACCAAAATATATGTATAGATACATGTGTTCGGGCCATAACTTTCGAAGGAGTTCATTGATTTTAAAGAAATTTGGCCCACATATTGAAATCCATCACCGCACGAAGCCTATTTAAAATGAGCCTACTTGGGCTACTTTAAGGGTGGGTTTTAGGGGTAGAAAAATATTTTTGGGCCCCAAAATACCGAAAAAATTCTCCGAATCGTTTCAAAATTGAAATTTAACGCATTAGTAAAGAAATAAATGTGCCTCCAAAATTTTATTAAAATCAGCTCTATAGTACCGGACTTAAGAATTTTATGAAAACATTAGTTTGCATATAGATACGAATTTACTTAATGAAGGGTGAATTTAATTTGGTAAATTGATAGTAATATTGAAATTAAGAATAAAGATATTATTTTAAGGGATGCATTAAGGGGTTAAATTTTTTATTTTGTACAAAAACAAAAGAGCTAAGTTCACATAATAAAGCCGCACTGCCTGTATTAGCAAATACACTATATTGTCGGCTGGGTTTTGCACTGCGACTGGAGTTTTTGGCCTCTGAACACACTGCACTCTGTAGTCTGTACCGCATAGGAAGAAACGAAATCCAAATAAAATATCTATCGAATGAATAAAGTAATTACATTTCCAAAATTATTTGAGCCGCCTTTTATTGAAATATAGCAGAAATAATACGTTACATTTGTATAATTGGATTATCATGTATGTTAGGGCTGAGATTTTTTCTGTGTTCACTGTGCATCAATATTAGACCGCTTAGCGACGTTGAATCTGTTATCTAATCATCATGTAAGTAATAAAATCAAAACTATACGGATAGGTTAATAAATAAATTAAATTTAAAACATTAATATATCATAGATTGATAGATATACCTATATTTACAACATTTGGTACAGTTGTACAATAGTTGCAAGTCAATACAAACAAAAATTTATGAATTAAATGCTCTTCCACAGAATAGAAGCAATTATCCGCCAATAACATTTCTTTATTAAAATGTATCAATAACTAGGCTCAATTTTATAAATGTCACAGTTATTGACCCTCAAATTTTAACATATTACAAAAGAGGTTATTCTTTTGTAGATATCTCCATAAAATGTTAAAAGATTTATATTTATAATGATTGCTTATTATCTTACACTATTTTCTATAATCACAGTTATAAATTAACATTTGATATGTATTTATTTAAACTTAATAATACATAACCTAACAAATAATAGATAATTTTTAAATATGAGTGTCAGAAACTACCGCACAAGAAATTTTGAGTGTCAGAAACTGGGTCCTCAAACATTATTTTAAATTATAATTAATTCGATTCAAATAATTATTTCGGGCATATGACCTTATTTAGAAATTCTAAACTTGTTTATGGTATAAAATATTATTCAAATCTTTGATTAACGTCTGATTAGAACTCTTCAATAAATAATAATAATAATAATGTATTAATTTTATATTTTGTTAATATATTGTCTGAAAAATTGGTCGATAATTTTATTTATAAAATATTATTTATTCAAATTGCATTTTTTATTAGTTATAATAATAATAAATGTTTATTGCTCTAAATGTACAAATTTAGGCAATAGGGACAGGATCAAACTAGAGTTTGATCTTCCTCTTGCTCCTGTACATAAAACTTTATAAAATCATATTTACAAAAAGAAGAAAAATTAAATCTAGTTGGTTAACACACAGGCACGAAAATTGTTGGTATTAAGTTGCCTTTTATAAACAAATTGTTTTATTAGTATTTTTAGTGTGGCTGGTTTCGGATTCAAAATTTTGTTTGTTATATCAGCTGTCACTCTTAGAATGTCAAAAACTGAGCGCTTTACCTTAAATGTGTATTATTATCTATAACTAGTCTCAAGACGCTTTGGATGGATATGTACCTTATATTAAACGTCGTCGAATAAAGTAGTTACCTCAAAACTTGAGACCCTTCTAAACCCGCAGTTTAACGGATTAGTGCTTAACTGGTAATATAGGCTATATATATTATTCTACAAGTAAAACAACAGTTTGCACCTGAGCGCAATATCTATATTATTGTTACTGAACTGCCGTCGAAATAGGTGAACGTTGGTTGAGTAGCAGTTTGACATAACTGCTACTCAACGACTCGCATAGAAGGAAAACACACTTTGAATGGCATAATCTATTTATTTATTTAATACCAACTAGTGATGTGTCGCTCCTGAGCGAGTCGTTCATAATGAACGACTCCTTTAACGGAGCGGAGCGAATCGCTTTTTTTTTGTGAATGACTCACTCCGAACGCCATTGCTCTGTGCTGAGCTGTTCTGTACTGTTGCATTCGCACATTAACAGAGCGCACACAGCACAGGCCACAAAGGCACTTGAGTTATCTTTGCTGAGTCATTTAATGTTGAATGACACACTGTAAGTGCAATAGAACTAAGCTTACAGTGACTTAAACCATTCACATTGACGTCGTTGACAAAGATATAATATTGTAACAATAAACATTAGTATTGTTAAGCTTTTATTATACTTTATAGTTTATCCGAAATGCGAATAATATAACATCAGAATCATATTTTTAAAAATTAGCTCAGAGCTGAGTGTGTGTATTGTGCAATGCTACATGACTCCTGAGCATGTATGACGACAGTTCACACCTCTGCAGTCTGCGCTCTTGTGTAGTGCGTACTGTCAAGTGTCGCTCCTTTGAACGACTCGCTCTGAGCGACTCTTTTTAGTGAGCGGAGCGCACAGAGCCAGCTCCCAATAAAGAGTCATGTGGACACATCACTAATACCAACAGTTATAATAATGAGCAATTAATTAATGGCATTAGTTATAAGTAGGTATAGAGTATAGACAAAAATAGAAGCAAAAAGATAAAAATATGAAAAATAACGGGAAAAAAATCCAACTCGCTAACTGACTGGCCTAATCACGATCTCTCCAAAACTATACGCCCGATTGACTTGACGGATTTTTCACCTACCATCATATATACTATATGGGTGTGAGTTGTTACGTGGATGGATGTAGATGGTTGCGTAGATGGGAAGGTTAATATATTATTTTCAGAGAAAGAGAGGAAGATAGAGAGAGAGTGAGAGAGAGAGTATATGTGACGGTAGGTGAAAAGTCCGTTTTTAGTAGGTGTCTACGTCGAAAAAGGAGTAACCACGCCAAAGTTAAAGTTAGTTAATGAGTTAATTATTTCTATGCTTGCATATGGTGATACGGTGTACTCTGGTCTAAATAAGAATTCACCCTATACCTACTTAAAAAACTGTCTATGCTGGGTCTGATGCATTCTATATTACATAAAATAAAGCCTGAGTACTTATATGAGCAATTCAGCTATCTTGCGGAGTATCATAATTATCAGACCCGCAATGACTTAGATTTGGTTATTCCATCTTGCTATACAGCTCTTGGATCGACATATTTTTTAATTGAGGAACCAAAACAGTGGAATAAACTGCCAAGCAGTATAAGATGCATCAAAAATAAAAAACAGTTTTTAAATAAATGTAAAGAAATGCTGCTAGAGAATAATAAATATTTTTAACCTAAATTTTTTTATTTTTATGTTTTTACGGCTACAACTTCAGTAATTTAGGTCAAGATATAAATATCTCATATTACACCCTTTATATTAACTTCACTTGTAAGTTTGTATGTATGTATGTTTGCTTGTTTGTAACCTTCGTTTGGACTACAGCAAGTGGTTTATTACTGTAGTATAATATGCCAGCACTGTAACTACAGTGGTTAGCCGTGCGGTCTAAGGCACGGGTCTTCGCTGACGTGAACTCTCGGAATCACGGGTCGTGGGTTCTAAACCCGTCCACGCCGAAAAAAAAAATGTTTTTTTTCGGCAAATTTTTGACAATATTTCGAACTAAAAAGTGGAAAATAAATATAGTTTAAAAAAACTAAAAAACACGCTTTATATCGAACTAAAAAGTAAAAAATATTTTTTTTAAATAAGCTTAAAACAATAATGAATAAAAAATACTAGTATTATTGTGAAAAAAGCGTGGGGCGCTTTGTTCCATGTTTTCGTACATCACAATAATACTAGTATTTTTTATTCATTATTGTTTTAAGCTTATTTTAAAAAAAATATTTTTTACTTTTTAGTTCGATATAAAGCGTGTTTTTTTGTTTTTTAAACTATATTTATTTTGTACCTATATTTTATCAGAGAGAGCATGTTGAAACGGCTTTGGCTACTCATGACCCTAAATAAAGTCGATTATTATTATTAAATAATTGGAACGCATCCGTGTTCCGTCTTATTCACATGCGAAGCCGCGAGTAACGGCTAGTACTCAATATTTTTAATAATTTTCCTTTTAAACTCATTATAAATGTCAATTGTTTAAACAACTGGCCTGATTAATCAATCTAATCATGTTGTACAGAGGAACAGTGAAGCATGTAATTAGTTTGGGAGACGTCAGACATTACTTAAGGAAAGATAGGTGACGTCTTCGTCAGGTCCGGAACTACCCAAATCTAGTTCCATGTACGCTGTGATTTTCAGTGTACCGCCCAGCCCTGGTATATCTAGATTAAACACTGTTCGGTGGTTTTAGACGAGCCATTGGAAGCGTGCCGCCTCCACTCTATGGTGTGGGTAACGGAATCACTGTTTCCAATTTCAAATGTAATCTTTGGAAGAGCTGCTCGGATGATTAAAGTAGATGGCTTGTACCTCTCGTTTCAATCACGATATCACTCGATTAAGGATGACCAACTTTCGATAGCTAATTAAAGTTTGTTTTAATTAGAGATAGACATTCTTTCAGTCAAGTGTCTGTTGGTGGCACCAACAATAGACAGTGTTATTGATTACTGAAATAAATACTTAACGATCTCTAATGAACGCGTTTTTAAAAGAGTGAATTTTTAGGGTTCCGTAGCCAGGGCTGGCTTTAACCTATTGGAGGCCCTGGCATATTAGAATATGACCTTGACAGAGTACTATTTTGTTAGAATAGACAAAGAAAGTAGATGAGCAAGGTTCTAGATTTATTTTTATTTATTTATAGTCACATTAAATGAATATAATCCACAATATTTTAGCATTCACATGTTAATGCTTAAAAATATATTTTGATTGAAGATAGGTACCTTTCTAGATTTGAGATGCGTAAAATCGTAAATCACTTCTTCAGCGACAAACTGGTTAATCTCTCTTGAAGCATTGTACTTAAATTGTATTTTTATATATTTAAAATGTACCTGTACTGATTTTCGGGCGAGAGTAGAGTAGCTTCACGCATGCAAAAGCTAAGTAGGTATTGTAGTCAGTCATTTTCATTTTTTTTGTCGAAACAAATATATTTTTCGGTAATAAATATCGATTATCGTTTGGTGATCTGGCAGGAACACTAGGCCCCTATCGATCGCGGGGCTCTTACCGAGATGAATGTTATGTCCAAATTTCATGATGCTCGGAGTTACCGTTCAAAAGTTTTTGTCGGTCGGACAAATTTTGAGTTACATTTTTCATTAATGCTCCGCTCCTATTGGTCGTAGCGTGATATTATATAGCCTACAGCCTTCCTCGATAATTGGGCTATCCAACAAAAAAAGTTTGTTTTGTATTCTAACCAGTAGTTCCTGAGATTAGCGCGTTCAACCAAACAAACAAAGTCTTCAGCTTTATATATTAGTATAGATTGTCATATTTCTATTATTTAGCAGAGTCAAGAACCTAGCCTGTATTAACCTCAAATAAGGTCAAACATGCACATCCTTACACCTTATGAGTACAATTTAACGCCGGCCTCGGCCTGTTAACAAGAACAGTAGACACGTAAATTGTTAATTTATTCTGAATTTAATTTGTCCAAATGACTTTTTCTTACGTTTTAGCCCGGTCGCCTTTATAAAGAAAAGGCCGACAATTATGTATAAAACTGCCCACAAGGTAAAATCGCTCATGTCGGATTTTTAATATTAATTACTAATTACCTATCCTGTATTTTTAGATATATAAATTCATAATATATATTCCCCTCAGGGGAAACATTGGAATGTAGTTTGCATTAGCGCTCCCAGGAACACGAGCTCCTACCACTCGGTTTGTGAATGCTGACTGGCAGATTCTCTAATACACACAGACACTGATGACCTCAGCTGTTGAGCGTCTATAACTTACAATCTATCATAATTATATTATTTACTACATTTCAAAATGGATCATTAAAGCTTTCAGTGGAAGGAGTCATCTAGGTATTCTTTCCCACAAACAAATATGGTATAAACGCAAAATTTTGGAGAAGGATACAGATTTTTTTACGTATTGATATGTAAATAGATTCTGACTTCTGAAATACGGGTATTAAATATCAGTATTTTTCGGCCACAAAAATTCCTCCCAAAGGGGTGCTCTCGTGGAGGGGAGGGAGTAACTCTGAAATTTTAAATGGCAACCGCAATTTTTTTTATTGCTTCAAATTCTTCGGGCAAAAAGAGACATCTTTTGTCCCAAACTTTTTTTGTTCAAACTATAGATCACCGAGTACGCGGGGTAAAATTTTCCGAGTTATCATCATCTCCTAAAATAAAATTTGTTCATTTTGTAACAGGTCAAGGAATGGTACTCTTTTACTTGATCTTGATAACAATCTTAAAAATTAGTTTGTCGTTTTTAAAGTGGACTTTGCATTTCTATTCGCGATTAATGAAACAACACTACGTTGTATATGATCTACCTGCAAAATTTTACCCGCGTACTCGATGATCTGTAGCTTGAACAAAAAAAAGTTTGAGACTAAAGATGTCTTTGTTTCCCCGAAGAACTTGACCCAATAAAAAAAATCGCGGTTGCCATTTAAAATTCGGTCGAAGCCGGACCGGACCGCTAGTTTTGGATAATTTTGGTATGTAATAAAATAACCTATGGGCTATATGTGCAGAGAGGCGGAGTTACAAATTGTTCGATGCGAGCGTTTGTGGTGAGCACTAGGAGAAACTTCAAGCTCAAATTTTCCGTTTGTCAGTGAGCACTGTTTATTAAAAGTGAAACTAGTTATAATTTTATGAAGTTTTTTAATTACAAAGAAAACAGGAAAACCAAGCGCTCTACAAATGCTTATTGTGTTCCGGACTGTTGCGCTGATGGCGATTTAAGTAAAATAAAGACCATTGGCGCCCTAATTTGACGTTCCGCTGTCAGTGTAAACAAATTAACATCAGTTTTCCTTATTACATTTTTTTTGACACATCATGGCCAACTAAAGTTTTTGACTTATCACCTTAGAAACATGTGATTTCCATAAAAAGTGAGTTCAATAATTCTCTATTACCCACTAGCGGCGCTAGTAGGCTTCGTGCACACAGCCTATAGACTGGTTCCTAAACAATTGAACAATGTGGTGAAATGTCAGTTTCATTATTTTGTATTTAAATATTGATAACATTTGTTCAAGGCTGCGAATAACAGTCGTGTTTATACAAAGCAACGGTAGACATATATTTCAGTTCCCTGTTTTTCCAGAAATACCTTAAATCAACTTTAGTATAGGAAAAAAAATACATAATGTATTTCAACATCGCCCACATTATAATTTAAAATTCTTTTTGATTTATGCTTTATATGCTCGTATTATTTATTAGCCGAAAAATTGATATATGAGCTTGAAACAAAAACGTTTTTGTCACTGCCTACATATGTACAGAATGAATCTTAAATATTTACCGTTGGCAGATTGATTATTTACGAGCGGTGTAGCGTAGTGGTGGGAGCACCAGACTCGCATTCTGGAGTTACCGGGTTCGAATCCCGACGGGGGCAGATGTGGCTTAGGACTTTTTCCCGCTGCCTCTCGCCGAGGAACTAATTCCTGTACCGGTCATCTTGGTTTCCCTCAATAATTCCAGATAAATATCGAGATGGTTTTAAGGCCATTTGCTCGAAATTTGCCTACCTTATCCTAATGTCCTAAAATTCCTTCTTTCGCCCATCGCTATTAATTAAGTGGAAGTTTAAAAATGTAGGAAATAACGGAAAGTGTGATAGATGGAAAATAGTAATGGTGCGAATGGCGTCTGTTATGACATAAATTCTAGAAACGGACGTTAATCGTATTATTATTATTATAGAGAAGAAAGAATTCCGTAAAGCATTTGGCATCCATAAGCACCCAAAACTTCAGGTTCCTCACCGTCATACAAGGGATACTTGCGAAGCAAGCTGCAACTACAATCGAGTTTCAAACCATGAGTTTGGGCCGTACCCACGGAGTACACGGAGCGTCCCGATAAGCAATGGATATCCCTATATCTAATATCTCGCTAAAATCTATTGGTTTTTAGACTATGCGCCCATCGACACTTTTTCTTAGTAACCTTTAAACTATAAAATAAAACCATTTTCGATCAATTTAATCGAGAACCAAATCTCAAAAGGTTTGTGCGGGATTCTTTAACACCTTTTTTCAGAGCTGTGTTCCAAACATATTTTTTGGAGTTTAGGATTGAAACGACTAAAGTAAATTCTACTTCTTAGAAATTTTAAACAAAAATTATAAATACACACGTCGAATCATTAAAAATGTAACATATCTCCGATTGTACTTGGATCGCAATAAATAATTAATAATCAATTATATTTTATTAACATCTGTTACTTTGAAAAAAATTGTTACTTATGCATGTTTGTGTGAATTTATTTGACATGTGAAACCAGTCAATCTCAGCTCAGTAGCAAAAAGAACATAAAACAGAAATATTGGAAAAGTCGTTCGTTTTATTGCTTTATTTTATTACGTACCGATTTTCGGCGTTCATATTTTTATATGCGACTTTTCTTACCAAAATAAGCGTTATGTATGAATTGATTTTTGTTTTATTGTGGTCTGACCCTACGCCTGTTGTGCTCTGTGTTAAAAAAATATTTTTTTTTAAATATATCTCAAAGCTGACCGTCGTTTTTTGTTCAGGTTTAAAATTGTGTATCGTTTTTTCCAAGTACAGTTACGTAGTTTTGAATTTAAAATGGTTAAACTATCAGTATGTACATTTTACTGAATGTAATGGCAAGTAAATTCCTGGGAGTTTATTTTGGATGAGTATTCAGAGAATTTTCATTTTTGCTTGCTGCTCTACCGGAAAAAATAGGTGCGTCAGTTTATGGATACAGGACGGAAACTATGCTCTTTTCGTATTTTATATTACTGTTTAAAATTTACGAATACAACAAAATCATTAAATTTCAATTTGTTCATTTTTATCAACGAACCGACGCCCCTCTTTTTTTACTTACATTTTAGAACTGATTTGATTCGTTGAGAAAATTAAGAACAAACTTCTGATCTTTAAAACTAGGTTAACACAATGCTTTTAGAAAATTTTGATATATAGTAGCAAATAGAATGAAGTATATTTGTATCGAAAACATTCTCAAAAATTTTAGCTTTATTTTTAAATTTCTCGAAATAAGTAACGGGCAGAATTTTTGAAAAACTTCTGTTAATTTTTTATTTATTTCTTACAAAATTTTTGACGATACGTTTTTTTTAAGAACATTAATTTCTCAAAATCGATGTTAAAAATTAACTAATTATTGAGCCTTTAAATTTCGAGGCATGTTTATAAAAGCGTTTTCTTTTTTGAATCATAGTATATGTGTATTTATCTACGTCTGCTAAATCATTGTTTTATATCATTCTTTTATAGATATTTAAGTACATTTGTCTTTTTATGAAGATTGAAAGCTATAGGTAAAATTTCCGCAGCCAAGACAAAAATATAATGATTAAGTCAGACTTGCTGATAAATATCATAACAAAGCCAGTTATTTTAATTTTGTAGGAAATTTATTTTAGTTGAGGAACAATTGAAAAAAGAAGCTTTACCAGTGTATCGCTTGTGGCCACGATACACTGGTAAGGCTTCTTTTTTCAGTTGTTCCTCAACAAGAATTAACTTCCTCTTCAAACGTATTATTCGGAACAAAACTAATCTAATAGTACTAACAGACGGTCGTACTTGGTTCGAAGCGGACAGCGGATCTGGTCCGCTCCGTACCAAATCTGTTCGTCTGTACAGTAGTCTGCGTGTCCGCCCGGTTCGATGGGAACAGATTCGGTCGTCTGTTGCAAGATCCGCCGTACCATGTCCGTTGTCGGACCGGACCAAGTTCGAGCGTCTGTTAGTACTATAACAGTTATTTTAATATTTTAATATTAATATTGCTTATTAATTACTGGCTTGCTTTATACAGGGTGAGTCAGACCACCCGTATCAGTCGTTTTTTTCGAAAACGGTTAGTCGTAGAGAGTTGTGTCAAAAATCTGTATTATAAAAGCCCTAATGAAGAATCGAGTGGTGATATTTTTTCCCCCCGGAAAGGTCGGCTTTCTTGTTAGTTTGCTCCGAAATGTTCAGAACTCCGGAATGATAAATGGCACGATAGGTCGAAAGTGGAATTGTTGAGAAGATCTTTAAAAAATAAGCAAGTTTTGTAGGACATTTTTTTTTGTTACTGCCACCCCTGTTAAGTAATATTCGTTTGAAATTATTAAATTAACATGTAAGAATAACAAACAATTTTAAAAGTTGGCATTTAAAATCTAGTTACCTAATTAAACAATGTCACAAATGTTCAAACTGTCTTCAATTTACTTCTAAACACTGCAGAGCTCTTCTAGATATGTTATGAGTACCTGGAAGTATTTTCCGACAAAAAAAAAACAATTGCAAATATTGAAAACTTATTGTGACATTGTTCAATTAGGTAACTAGATTTTAAATGCCGTTTTTTTGTTATTCTGACATGTTAATTTAATAATTTCAAACGAATATTACTTAACAGGGGTGGCAGTAACAAAAAAAAATGTCCTACAAAACTTGCGTATTTTTTAAAGATCTTTTCAACAATTCCACTTTCGACCTATCGTGCCATTTAACATTCCGGAGTTCTGAACATTTCGGAGCAAACTAACAGGGAAGCCGACCTTTTCGGGGGGAAAAAATATCACCACTCGATTCTTCATTAGGGCTTTTATAATACAGATTTTTGACACAACTCTCTACGACTAACCGTTTTCGAAAAAAACGACTGATACGGGTGGTCTGACTCACCCTGTATAACGCATATTAAAATAATATTTAAATTAGCACTTAAATAGTCTTTAACTCCAATACCATTATAATTTACGTTAAAAATAATCACTTATCAGCGTCCTTTTAGCAGCTTGAGACTGTAAGAATGAGTGGCCTTGAACCGCTAAAAGGGGTTGAGTTATTGATACATTTGAACGGAAACGATAGCTCACTACAGAAATTGTCATCTTGTTTCAATTCAGGGCAAATTTTGTTGAAATTACACAATACTAGCGGTCCGTCCCGGTTTCACCCGGGTACAAAAGAACGAATTGGGGGGGAGGGGCATGAGAATGCATGTTCATCTTAGTTTATCGAGATAAATGTTGTGTCCGAATTTCATGATGATCGCGCTTACCGTTCAAAAGTTTTTGTCGATCGGACAAATTTTGAGTTTTATCATGGTATATAGATTATTTACACCTTGGGTTACATTATTGGAGTTTTCGTATAGGGATCCCTAATTTAACTCGATTAAAAATACACCCTATGTTACTCAGTGATAATGTAGCATTCTATTAGTGAAAACATTTTTTTAAATCGATCCAGTAGTTTTTGACTTATTCATTACAAGCAAAAATACAAAAATACAAATTTTTCTTTTTATAATATTAGTATAGATTAGCAATTTGATAATTTTTAAACCTTTCTCCTAATTGCAAACAATATATTTTAGTTTTATTTTACGCACGTTTTAAACACTTTTACAACCGCTTTGCAGGCATGCAAAGAAGCTATTTTACAGAGGGAAATGCAAAAAATTGTATACGTCAAAAGAAAAAAAAATGCTGTTCGACTGTTCGACAATTGGTGATTCTAGAATCTAAACAATGAATAAATATATGATTCTAAATAATGAATATAATATTCTGCACCTGAAACGCAAAGTGATATACAAAAATACAGTACGCGCAGTGCTGTCAATAACATAATAAACAAAAAAATCATTCATTATATTTTCACTACGAATTGTCGCGGTACATTTAGGATACTTGGTAGCACACCAAAGTGCCGGGCCACGCCGGTTGATAAAACCATGGTCCGTTGTTTTGTTGTTCTAGTCGACAGTCGAACGCTATCGATATGTTGTTAGTAAGGTTTAGAGATGGGCTTATTGATTACTTTCAGGTACTTTGTTTACAGTGTCCGACAATACCGGTGGTTTTTAACAATGACCAGTGATCACTGGTAAGAAACCAGCCTCGCGAGCAGTGACTGCACACAAGACTGGATTTGTTGCTAGATTTCCCTACTAGTTTTGTAGCGCTGGTTTTCTTGTTATGTGCTCGCTTCACATGAAACGTCTTTTCAAGCTTGTTTTGTGGATAGATATGATGCATGCGCAGTGACAGTTCAAATATAAACACAGAGCAAAACGTGTCTGTTGTCTGACTCTGAGAAGAGTGACGCCATGTTGGTTTGTGGGCGTTTGTTCAAGTCGCCCACGTGACAAGATACTGTGTCCTGATTGGTTAGGCATATGATAATTCGGTTCTCTTTGTCAATCCTTCTCACATGTGTGAAAGATAGAGAGAGCGTTCAATTCTCATAGACCACAATATACTGTGCGATCGGCGAAAGAAGACCGGTGGGGAAAGGGCAAGAAGTCGTTGATGTGTCTCCAAATTATCGGAATTCATAGGCGGCGCATAGCAAGGCATGCAAACAATGTATAGCTTTAAATTTTAAGGCATTATTTTGAGCCTCTAACTCGCACATTTTAATTACATTCGCTATGAGCTCCCTAGCGCCACTTCTAACTGTTTTTCCCTTTTTACTTTCCATTTTGATGATATTCAGACAACACCCCTCAACTTAGTCCGTGAACGCACACCTATGTACTGTCTGGTGTATGATTTTTTTGTACTGTTAGCAAGTGTCGCTGTGTAGTCGTACAGCTATGGCAATAGTACAATTATCGCGATACGACAATTGCGACACGTTTGGTCGACTGGACTCCCTTATTGCATAGAAGCGGTTCCAGGATCATTACCTTTTACTAATATAAAATACATGTGCGCTCTTCTGCAATAAGGTCATAGGACTACATTCCATAGACCGGTCTTCTTTTAAAAATCCAACAGTATTTGTTGTACTATTATATGAATAGAATGTTTCAAAATGTTTCCTTACCACACGCCGCAAAGTACAGTTTCCCCTCTGAGATCGAGAAACGGACTCTTAAATCGCCGGTAGTGAAAATATCGCTCATCTCTAGTAAATGGTTTCCCCAGAAGCGGCGACTACTCGGTCTCCGGTGTGACGCGTATGACGTACCGGGCGGTCAAAGCCGGGCGTCGCGTCGTGCCGTATGAAGTCGTGGCGTGTTTATTTTTATAGATCTAACGCGATAACCACACTGCCTCACGATATATACGTTTCAAGTGCGTCCCGTCAGGGAGTATTCATATCCTTTCTCCACCGCCCACCTATAATGCGATGCAAAGTGTATTTTAACATATAAATAAATTTGGCGACACTTACGTCGCCCAGAAAACTTATTACCTATTCGCTACCTGCACGGAACCTAGGAGAGTCACGTAACGATGAATTAATAGGTGTGTTTTAACGAGATGTGCAGCTGAAGAGCTATTGTACTACTGCTCGTCCAAAGGACCCCGCACAATCCTTATGGTATTTGGTTCTCGGTTAAATTGATCGAAAGTGGTTTTATTTTTTAGTTTAAAGGTCACTAAGAAAAATGGGCGCATACCCTAAAAACCAACAGATTTTTAGCTACAGGTATGTTTAGCGAGATTTTAGATATTGAATTCGCAATCTTAAAAAATCCTAACCTCTAGAAATATGTTTTTGAGTGCGCTGAATCCGAATATAACATTATTATTTTATACAGGGTGACACCTTCCAACATTTCGACTATTTTTCTATTTATAAAAAGAAGCACCAAAGCTGAACATGGAACATGTTTGTGTATTCAATAGATATCCCTATATCTAAAATCCCACTAAACATATCTGTAGCAAAAAATCTATTAAGTTTTGGGCTAGAAATGATCCATCAAACAACAAAATAGTCTGAAACATTAATTTTGATTCAACTTAAATGCTACACGCCATTTAAGTAATATGTTTTTACCTAGAAAGCATTTGAAACAAATACACCTTCACTAAAGTTTGACATTTCTTCGTTTTTCAAAATTTAAATGGCACGCTTTGTAGGACCTAATGAGCGTGACGAAGACGAAACTATTAAGCCATTTGTCTCTGTTTCTTTTTACCGGAACTTGGTTTCAAAAAACGAGGAGGTTCTATGTTCGACTGTATATATATATTTTTTTATGTATGTTCACCGATTTCTCCGTCAATTATGGACCAATTTTCAAAATTCTTTTTTTATTCGAAAGAGTGCACTTCCGAGGTGGTCCCATCGGAACCAAGTCAGGATCTGATAGAGGAATCCGGAGAAATCGAGGGAAACTCTCAAATTTCAAAGGCACGCATAATGTTTTTTTATGTATGTTCACCGATTTCTCCGTCAAATATCTAACACTAAAAAGAGAAAAATAAAATATTTTTAACAAAAAAATTGAACCGACTTCAAAATATGCACTAAAAAGTAAAAAATAATTGCATATTGAAATGTTTTGGAGTCGGTGTCAGCCAAAATGAAATCTATTCCAAGAACTAGAGACATGTAAGATTTAAATTGCTACTTTCGAATTCCGATGTGACACCGACTTCAAAACATTTCAATACGCAATTATTTTTTACTTTTCAGTGCATATTTTGAAGTCGGTTCAATTTTTTTGTTAAAAATATTTTTTACCCTCATTTAACGAGTCGTGCATGACAGTAAATAACTTAGATATACGCACATGTTATATTCGAATGACCTATTTTTATTGGAGACATTATCATTATCGACTATTTCCGATAATAATTGTTTAAAATGTGTAGACTGATTTTCATGAGCTATTATTTTTAATAAATTATGCATATCTTTATAAAACTAATCAATATCACCAGTATTGCCAGCATAATATAATAATGTATAACTTACAGTTGATTATATTTATTTACTGCAAGCTTTTATTTAGTTTCACCTGTCCCGGTGTCTGTCTGTCTGAAATCAAATCTTGCAGGTTAAATTTGACCCACTTCCCGGTTTCCGATTGAGCTGAAATTTTGCGTACGTATGCAGTTTCGATGACAATACAATATTATAATAACTAACTGACCCGTCCGGTTTTAGTCCGGTGCAAATCACACTTGTATAATAAAGCACACTAAAAACTTAAAAATAAAATTAATAGTATTATTAAGTAATAATGGCCATAGAAACCGATTCGCTCCTTTTAAAATAAAAAAAAATAATAGTAAAAAAAAACATTTAAAAACAAGCTTTTATTTAAATGCTCTGAAAAGAAGAAAATTAAATTTAAATTAAATCAAACCCAACTATTCATTACATTATATACAGGGTGTCCCATTAAGAATGGGACATAGAACAACCGCAGATTCTCCAATTCAAAATAAAACGATTAAGCGAAATATGCTTAGATAAAATGTTGCTCGTTTCCGAAATACAGGGTGTTGAAGTTGAAAACTGAAAAATTATTAATGTCCATAATTTTGTTAATACACCGTATAATTTTACTCAAATCGGCACACTTGTTAAATATCATAAAATGCACCTAACAATAAAAAAATTAGTTCAGTACGCTCTACCAGTGGCGTACGGCAGGAGTAAGTAATGCTTGTGCCCCTTCTAAATGTTACGCCGCTGTCTAAATTTTAATTTGGACTATAATTTTAATTTTTTTGATATTTTCTAAGTCAATAATGTGTATTATTATTAATAATATTCATTTTTACAATTTTGTCTTAAAACCAAACAAAGTAGAAACTAATGTAATGAAATTTTTAAAATTTTTTTAAAAATTTCATTACATTAGTTTCTACTTTGTTTGGTTTTAAGACAAAATTGTAAAAATGAATATTATTAATAATAATACACATAAAAAGTACATGTCTATCTATCTTTAACTGCGAATATCTCGAAAACCAATGACTTTACAACAAACTAACAAGTGTACATTATTGACTTAGAAAATATCAAAAAAATTAAAATTATAGTCAAAATTAAAATTTAGACAGCGGCGTAACATTTAGAAGGGGCACAAGCATTACTTACTCCTGCCGTACGCCACTGGTAGAGCGTACTGAACTAATTTTTTTATTGTTAGGTGCATTTTATGATATTTAACAAGTGTGCCGATTTGAGTAAAATTATACGGTGTATTAACAAAATTATGGACATTAATAATTTTTCAGTTTTCAACTTCAACACCCTGTATTTCGGAAACGAGCAACATTTTATCTAAGCATATTTCGCTTAATCGTTTTATTTTGAATTGGAGAATCTGCGGTTGTTCTATGTCCCATTCTTAATGGGACACCCTGTATACCTCTTGAGGTATGATTTGGCAGAAACGCTGAGATACCTAATCCTTTATTTCTTACCAAAAGCCTAAATATGAAACTTCATATTCCTAACTTGAGAAATGATAAGTTCCCCATACAAACTTTCTTCCCCTATTTCACTCCCTTCATTTTTTTTTTGAGACAATAGGTACCCAACGTCCTTCCTCGGGATGCAATCTATCTCCTTGTCAAATTTTATCGAAATCATTTATAATATTAGTTAGGATAAGTTCTATAATGTAATGAATGATTGTGTTTGACTTGAATTAAAGTTTATTTTCTTCTTTTTAGTGCATTTATTTTAAATAAACGCTGGTTTTTATAAATGTTTTTTTTTTATCTATTAATTTTATTCCAAATAAGTTGAACAGCCCTGATGTCCGTGAATTGGTCGGGGGGCTTAAAGTCATTATGGAAACCATATCGTTGACTGTAGGTGTAAGATAAAATATACGCAGCTGCAAATTGTGCGAACAAAGCGGCGCTATAACGAGTTGAAAACCCGTTGGTATTCATCTACAGTAGCTGAAAAATAATATTATATTATAATGAATTGATTGTACGCGAACAAAAGCTTGAATATACGAGTGCGAAAGTAAAGTCGCATTAAAAATTGTAGATTCAGGGGCTCAGAATAATTAAACAAGTTTATAATCAACATAAATCTGTAAAAACCTTTGGTTTTAAAATTTGACATCTCTCGTCCTGGATTTTTACGATGAATTGTGAAGTGACAATAGCTTTTGAATGTTGAAACTTTACAATAAATTGTATTTTTTTTATTGTGAAAAAAAACATTTAAACTGCTATAAAACTCTTCGTCGCAAAAAACAGTGCGTTATATTAAATTTATAGAAACAATTTCTACTGGGTAAAAGTTTTGGATATATTCGACATGTTTTTCTATCTTACGGCAAGGCACGTACTTTTGTCTACGATTATATAGGTACTTCCCAAACAAAGTACGAGCGGGGTGGCATAGCGGTGAGAGCACTAGACTCGCATTCGGGAGGTACCGGGTTCGAATCCCGGCGGTGGCAGATGTGGCTAGGAATTTTTCCCACTGCCTCTCGCCGAGAAACAGTAAATCCTGTATCGGCCATATTGTTGAGGTTTTCCATGATTTACCTCTATAATTCCAGATAAATATCGACATGGTTCCTTATTCAAGGCCATGGCCGATAACCTGTCAAGCTCCTATGCTGAAAATTTGCCTACCTTATCCTAATTTCTAAAAAATTCTTTCATTTACCTATTGCTATTAATTAAGTTGAAGTTTAAAAATTGTAGAAAATAACGGGAAGTGTGGTAGAAAAAAAACATTGTAATGGTGCGAATGGCATCTGTTATGACATAAAGTCGAGAAACGGACGTTAAACGCATTATTAATATTATTAATATTAGTACTATAAATTCCAGTCAATTGGGCGACAGGATCATTCCAACTTCAAAAAATAAAAATATTTTACATATAATATAAATAATATTTCTGTTACCACGTGCGGTGACGTGGGTAACGGCTAGTAATAACTATTATGATATTTACTATTCGATTGCATGGTTCCATAATATGGTTTTCTCATGTAAAAATTAACCAAAGCATGTTGTTCTGCTACCTAACTAATTTCTTTTTGACAGATTTTCAGTACAAAAGAAAGGCTGATTTTTTTAGTTGTAAAATATTTTCGAAATGAAGGTTTAAAAAAACTGTTTTACGAAAGTCGCTCTGCAAAAAATAAATAGAATAATAAACCGCAATGAAAAGTATACCGTTATAATAGAAAAAAAAACCAGCATTATAGCACATGCACCTATTGTCCCCAAAAATAATAGGGCTCTTCATATTTCCTCCCAAAATTTAGTTTCAATTCGCTCATCCGTTCGACCTGTATCGTGTTCACAGATAAACCGACGCACAGACTTTTTTTCCAAAAATCCGTTTTTTGATCTCAAAACGGAAAAATTTTTGAAAAGTGAATTTTGACCTAAGCTACTAGAATAGTTGCGGCGAAAGTTGAAGCCACCGCGTCATAGTGACGTGAACGCATTGCGCCCGTCTTTAGCTTGCTATTGGCTGTTTCGGAAATCCAAGTGCGTCGAGTGTTTATTTTTATTCTATCGCTATATCTACCGCCATAAATGTATATGTCGAATTTATTTCACACGCCACTGTCTGCGGGCAAGTAGGCGTTCACTATCATATTATTGATGACGTGCCTGGCTTCAACTCTCATCGCGGGCACTATACATACCACTCCCCACTTGTGGAGTTGAAATGGTAAATAACACGGCGATTTAACACTTATGCTGGGTTGCAGAAAGGATTGTCAAAAAATTTGATTTGATAATGACCTTAGATTGTGATCCTATAATTACAGTTTCCATACATCAGGAGCAGTCTAACCAAATTCCCTGTCATCCAGGACATTAGATCACCTATATATATATAAAATTTCATCTATGAATTGAAAATTAATAAGGTAAAAGATCCGCCATAAAACTAACGGATACGGATCATTCTTCTCCCTCGGATATCCGCGGATACGGATACGGATATCCGGCACATCACTAATAAACAGTAAGCGAGCCTCGTGTAAACGATACCGAAACTATACTACAAGAATTGCGTCACAAGTAGGTAAACATGACGGCTCGTGTTTTATCGTCGACTTATATATTTAAAATTTAGAGTGCTACTTTATCCTATAAAACGATTATATTTAAGTGAAATAAAAATTCCTGTGAACTAATATTACGATATGAACACTTTTAAAACAATTTAAAAATAAGAGTTTAATAGTCTATTGCTCAACTTTGCAAAATATCTACGTGGCCCGTCAGTACGTATGCATAATATCAACTTTACAATGTATTTAGATTGTACTTTTATGCATACATATTATTTACACCGGCAGTATAAAGTTTCGTAGAGAAGTTGGAGCAATGAAAAGTACAGCAGCCGACGTCTGGCCGCCATAAAGTAACCCGTCGCCTCCACCATCGTTCTCCCGTCACTCCCGCCATGCCACTGTACGTCATCCACCACCGAAAACAGCCTCCAACTGTATACTGACGTACCTCTCTCGCCCAAACCTGTATAATATATACACACACACTGTACGAGACTCGCAGGGATGTTAAAAGTTGCACTTTTTACAAGCTGTTGTTCCATTACACATGTTTTAGTCCAAGAGAAGATGACACTAACGTCAGTGATATCGTCGTTAACAAAACGAACAGACGTAACTCCAAATTTAACATTTTTCAGTATAACGTTTTAAAGTTTTTTATGTTTTATTGTTAAACGCCACTGAGCTATTTATTGAGTTATCAATCTCAAATAAACGACACAGTGTAGTTTATATTATAAGGTTCAGGAACCAGTGATTGTGTGTAGTAAAAATTGAACACACAGGGGTGATATACACCCCTAAAGCACATACGCCCTTTCGTCTTTTTACTATATGCAACTTCACATGTCCAGACCTTTAATTACGCCACTGATAACTGCGCTTTAAATGTCGCGAATGAGCTGAAAATAGGTTAAAATAATAAAATAAAACACGTAACAAGTAAAGTCAATAGTTTAATGCGAGTAAATATCAATTTTTTTGTAAACAATATTACGTAAATAAATATTAATGAGGTAAGTTTTCATAAAATTGCACATGCTCTGATAGTTGTATTACAGGGGTTGGTCCTTGGCAAAGTGACATTAGGTCCTTGAACTTTTCTATAGAAATTGTAGTACTAGTATTTAGAATAGGTGGATCGCTGTTTGGAGTTACTGACGATCTCGTATTCAGAGTAATGCTGCGGTACTGGTTTGTCAGATGGCTTTCAGTGAAATATAACTTGTTCAAAGTATTCTTTGTAACCATAATTTCTTTAACATTTTTCCAGTCAATTCCAGTATCTCCTAAATCGTCTTTCCTAATCGCTAATATTCGTAAATCACGTGCAAGAGTTTTAAAATGAAGGAAATTTTGAGAATTAAGGCAATTGACAATATACGAATTCTTCTTGCGTGCTAAACGGATAATTGAAACCAACTGTGAAGGCACGAAAATGTCCCCTGATTTTTCTATTGCAGTACTGATTGTACTATGCACAGAATCACCTTCATTCTGTCCATGATGAGCTTCAAAAAACGACAAGGTAATAGATTTAATGTTTTTTGATGTGGAAATAATATGCAGCAACATGGCGGCAACGATTGAATTTTTATTTTGCCCGCTGCACCCATCGGAAAATAAATGTACAGTGTAAACTCCATTTAGGTCAAGTTTTTTAAGATACATACTAAGGCAAGTTGAGATTTCACAAGAACCCCGTTTGCTGAGTCCTTCATGTCAAAAATAGCATTGACATTGCTTTGATTGTAGGTTGTAAATCATAAAATTGTAATTAGCGAGTCTACGACTGTAGAAAATCTGGCTATGTTCTTTCTCACAACCGTCAACGATATATTTCTCTGGAGTTGGTGTTATTACTATTAAATTGTACCTAATTATTTTCGCAAGGTCCCATTTGACCGAAATGCTCCCAGCATAGCAAGCATAAACAACGAACACATCTTCTCTCTGACAATTTCCAGCTTGACAACGATCACCATAGGTAGGATCCTTGTCTACATCATCAAACTCGGACAAATAAATATCATCGTCTTCTGCAGTGTTCTCCATTTCTTGGTGTCTATTTTTATCATCATGAGGATAATTAGTTTTTGTATCGGAAACTATTCTCTTTTCAATAAGAATCGCCTGTTTCAAAATCTCGAGAGGTGTATCATCATCATCATCATCCTGTGTCGAAACTTGTATTAACTGTTTCATCTTCAACTTGCAGAACAGTTCTAAAATACCATTTTTTGTCTGGTTTCCAGTACATTTTAATTTGCACCCCTACGTCAATTTTTTCTGATTTTATAACGGCTTCTATGTCTGATTGGGAATTAACTACATTCATCGTCCCATAATCCCAAAGCACGAGGACGTCCATCATTACGGCAAACACACTATTCGACTTTGCAAAATAGAAAACACAATATTAGAAATAAAAAAACAGCGATAATTTTTAATCAAAATGCGCTACAAGAACTCATTCTTAGCCTCATTATTCTATGGATGAGTAAGTTCATCAACATGGCACACTATATTTTGAATTTATAAAGTAGAAAACGCAATATTAAGTAAAAGAAAACACTTACCGGTAATTATTCAGGAGGGCGTATCTCACAACAACTCACAATAAGTACTCACTATAATAAAACGAATGGCCGTAAGTCAAGTTACGCCGGTACGTCGTTTTTCAAGTTAATACTAAACTAAGATGTGCCCGTGCAACGATTTCTATAAAGTAGGTTTCTAGGTGCAGAAGAGCTACGCCACTTCGTCATATCATAGATTTGATATACGCGAATTTCGTGATAGGCTTAACTCAAAACCGCCAATTTTCGAGTTACGCCTGTTCGTATTGTTAGCGACGATATGTTAGAAGAAAAAAAAAATTTTTTTTATTGAAAGATATGTACCTCCGCGTTTCGGTTTGCAGCTGCCTTTGAAAATATTATTAACGATTTTAGTTTATAACTCAGGAAATATTCATCTAAAAAAGTCACTTAACCCATTAGGTCCTGGCGGTCATTTCAATGGACATACTATTTTAACGCGTGTAATTTAAGTCAGAGTAATTAAATAGCAAATGTAAAAATTTCATTATGCTTGGGGTTTATCTGGGATGCAGGCACGCCAAACGAAACAAAGAAATACTATGTGGGTAGATAGAAATATCGAGTCGAGTGTTGACCGCAGTCATGGATTCACGCAAAACTGGTAAAAGTGTACATTCTGATTATGTTTTAAATAATGACACTTTTTGATGTAAATAAAATAGTTTAATTACAATATTAAGGTTTAACAAAATGAACTGTATTTCTTCTTACATATTTGTTTGTTTGTGACGTAGCCGATGTTGCGACTCACGTCTTACCACTTTGACTTGCCAAACAATACTGATCTAAAATTACATAAGATAGTGGGGAATCTTATAACACAAGGAGTGGGGGTAAAATTTTTAAATCAAAGGAGGTGAAACTCTAACATGGCCCCCACCTTGAAAGAAGTCTTTCAAAATACAAAAATAAATGAATTGAGAAATTATAATATTGAAATCACAAAAATATTCAAAGTCTAATTAAATATCACTGGGCATTTTCTTCAGTGACGGAAACTTGATCGTCGATCGGCAGGGCGCACACTTTGGTTAGCGCACGACGAATAGTACCAGTTGATGTCTTGATGGAAACGACACGACAGATGCCGTCAGGACCATGGTGTAGTTGTACACGACCCATTCTCCATTTCAAAGGAGGCAGGTTGTCTTCTTTTATGAGTACCAATGAATCTACTGTGACTGAGCGTTGAGATGTCTTCCATTTGACTCTTTGCTGCAGTTCGGAGATATATATTTTGCTCCATCGAGCCCAAAAATGTTGTTGAAGTTTTGTACTCTCTGAAATCGAGATAAACGATTTTCAGGTATCTCTCTTATGTCAGGATCTGGCAGCGAGGTAATAGAGCGTCCTATCAGCAAGTGAGCTGGGGTCAGAGGGAGAAGGTCATCAGGGCTAGACGATAATGGACAAAGTGGGCGTGAGTTTAGGATTGCTTCTATCTGGGTCAACAATGTTGCCATTTCTTCATAAGTTAAATGAGCGTTACCAACTACGCGTTTAATATGATGCTTAGCAGATTTAACTCCCGCCTCCCACAATCCACCAAAATGAGGTGAATGCGCAGGAATGAAATGCCAATTGATGCGTTCACTAATCAACGATTTGCATATCTGATCTTGGTTCGAATTCAAAAAGCTACCCAAATCCTTTAAGGTCGACTGAGCACCCACAAAATTCGTTCCATTGTCTGAAAAAATGTGTAAAGGCTTGCCTCTACGCGAAACGAAACGCCGAAGGCACATAATAAATGCTTCCGTAGATAGCTCCGATACCAGTTCCAGGTGTACCGCTTTGGAGACAAAGCAAATAAATAAGCATAGGTAACATTTCGTAAATTTAGAACCTCTACCTTTTCTTTCCTTTAAAAGAAAGGGACCGGCGTAGTCAACACCAGTTTTGTAAAAAGCCGGTGCCGGAGTCAGACGATGCTCTGGCAAATTACCCATGATCAGATAACAAGGTTTTGGATTTACTCGAAAACATTTGACGCAATCGCGCACAACCTTACGCGCTAGATTACGACCATAAATAGGCCAATAATTTTCTCTAAGAGATGCTAGAGTCATCTGAGGACCAGCATGTAACAAACGTTTGTGTTCTCTAGTAAAAATTAATTTCGAAAAATGGTGCTTATTGGACAATATAATAGGATGTTTTTTGTTAAAATTAAAATCGGAATTCTGTATTCTACCACCTACTCTAATTGTTCCATCCGTATGCAAAAAAGGATTTAAACTAAGAATTTTGCTTTTGTTGCTAATTGGTTTTGACTTACGAAGATGCTGTAATTCATGAGAAAAACACTCTTCTTGTGATAATTTTATCAACACTAAATGTGAAGCGCTTAAGTGCATTGTTGAACTAGTGGAGACTAATTTATCTATATTTGCTAGGATTTCGGGATCATTAGAAATCCATTTTGCTAATCTAAATCCACCCTTTCTAAGAACACGTGAAACTTCTTTGCAAATTTGAATGGCTTCCTCTACATTGGATGCTCCGGTGAGGAGATCATCCACATAAAAATCGTGTTTGATGATACTGGATATTCGCGGATTGGAGAGCTCGCACTCATCTCCCAATTCCCACAAACAGCGTATGGCTAAAAAGGAAGCTGAGGCGGTTCCGTAAGTTACGGTGTTCAAATTGTAAGTAGCTAAGGGACTAGAAGGATTTGCCCTCCAAACTATTCTTTGAAGTGATCTTTGTTCTTCATCTACCAGAACCTGACGATACATTTTGGTGATGTCAGCAGAGATTGCATAGGTATGCTTTCTAAATCTTAATAAGATTGAAAATAAGTCATCTTGGATAGTGGGTCCTATCATCTGAATATCGTTAAAGGATATACCAGTTGAACTAGGAGCTGAACCATTGAACACTACTCTAAGCTTGGTGGTTGAACTATCCTCACGTATAACGCCATGATGAGGCATGTAATACGACACTAAAGAACTATCGTCGGTATCCGCTACCTTAGTCATGTGACCAAGTTGCTCGTATTCTGTCATAAAGGATGTGTATCTATCTCTCAATAAGGAGTTTGACTGAAGTTTTCTTTCAAGTTGCATAAATCGTCTAATGGCTTGTTCTTTTGAATCACCTAATCTTTTGATTGAATCACGAATTGGAATTCTAACTATGAATCTTCCAGTCTCATCTCTTCGAGTATTTTGAGTGAAACTTTTTTCACACTCCATTTCTTCGGAAGATAAGACTGAGGCTTTGGGAATCTCTTCTACTTCCCAGAATTTTGCTAACTGATCTTGCACATCACAAAGAGTTTGTATTGTATGACAATGAGTTGGTTGAGAGGTTTTGGTACTAATTGAACCGGATACTACCCAGCCAAATTTGGTTTTTTGTAACACAGGTTTTTGGGGTCCGAGAGCTATTTGACCTACACAAATTAAGTTCCAGAAGTAGTCTGCACCTATTAACATATCAATAGGTCCGGGTCGATTAAATCCAGGATCTGCTAATTTTATATTTTGAGGTATTTGTATATGACTGATATCGATTGGACTATTTGGAAGATTTCCTGTAATCTTTGGAAGAACATGACATGTGATGTTTGTACTAAAGCTATTATGATGGGCACGCACAGGTACTTGACACATTGAATTGCTAATTGAAGTCGAATGATTTACACCTATGATGGTTAATTTGTGATTCCAAGTTTGCAATGATAAGGTTTTACAAAGACTTTCAGTAATAAAGCTAGATTGAGATGCTGCGTCTAGAAGAGCTCTAATTGTCGTCGACTTTCCATTGGTTCCATCTGCTCGCACACTGACTGTGCTCAGAAGGACCTGGGAACAACCTGAGGAGCTTGAAGGTAAGGAAACTGATTTTTCAGCAGGCTTTGGATTAGACTGTGTCTCTATGTGGAGAAGTGTGTGGTGCTTTTTATTGCACTTTTGACATGAACCTCCAGTGCATTCTTTTATAAAATGACCGCGATGTAGGCAGTTGATGCAAAGTTTCTTTTTCTTGACTGATTCTAGTCTATCGTTAATACTAAGATCTATAAATTTGGTGCATTTGAATATTGAGTGAGATTCTTCGCAATAAAAACAATTTTGCACAGTTGAAGCTAAGGTATTTGAAGTTCTTTGTTGTTTTGGGCTATCTATGATTTTTGTGTCTTGTTTGCTATCTAATTTTTCTAAATAATCGGCTCTATCTTCTAAGAATTGAATGAGGTCACCTAAGTTTGGTTTACTGCAAGGTTTGGGTCTTTCCCAGTCTCTGACTGAGGCACTATCTAGTTTAGAAATGATTAAATACATGATAAGAGTACCCCAATGTTCAGTGGGTTCATTCAATGACTGTAGTGATCTCAAATGTTTTGTTACATTATCTACTAGATGTCGCAATTTAACTGAAGATTGTTTTGTAATGGACTCCAGTTCGAATAAAGCTCTGACATGATTGTGAATAAGTAATTTGTCACCATTGTACCGTTTGCATAATATATCCCAAGCAATGGAGTAATTTTCGGCTGAAAATTCAATTGATTTGATCACCTGAGCAGCGTCTTTGCCCAGCGCCGACTTCAAGTAATGGAACTTTTGAACTGAGTTTATATCAGGATTTTCATGCACTAATGATGTGAAGCTATTTCGGAATTCAAGCCAGTCATCCCTATTTCCATCAAATTTTGGTACTTCAACTCTAGGCAGTTGAAAACTAGTTGGTTTTGCGGATGTGGCAACTAAATTTGTATGATAAGTTCTAGAGTTTGCTATTGAGATTGAATCGTCACTATTGTTTTCACCTATAATGTCGCTGACAGCGGAACTAACTACGTTTTCTATTTGCTCGTTTACCGTTTGTGGTACTTCTATGTTTACAATATTTGTGATATTGTCTATATTGTTGTGATTTGAAATTAGCTTCTTTGCCAAGGCTATTGCGTAAAAATATTGATTTTCAAATTCTTCGCGCTCTGTGATTTGAATTTCTAATTCTTGTGGTGCTAGCTCTATGTTTTCTATTGTTGTTTGTACGGCATCAAATTCATCAATTATTGGATAAAAACGATCTAGTCTATTTTGCAATTCAATTTTTGTTACGTCACTAAGCATCACATTTGCACTAAAACTGTCTTGTGTGATCTTTTTTAAATGATTTCTAAATATTGTATTTTTTGCCTTTAAACCCGCCCGTTTACGTGTTAAAAGCTCTAATTGTTGTGTATGAGGCATTTTTACCGATAACTATAACTAGTAGCAATTCTAAACAAATGAAATGGATTGGAAAATAACGAAAAAATGGAACAGACTCACCGCTGAATACGCGAATCTACGCCACTGGTGTATGCGAAACTATTTTTGACTGCTATGATGACGTCACTACGATTGTTGTTGCACCGCTCTCTTGTGTCGGCGCGTCTATACTTGGTTGCCGTGCAGCGTCAGAACTGTGTATTCCACCGCTGATTGACTTGTGTTTGATAAGATGTTTGCTTGCTAATCACTATTCACTATGTTTTATTTTGTATCTATGTTTCCATAATTTAGTTTAACAAAGAACTATGTTGTCGCTGATTGTTTACTATTGATGTTTGATTGTTAACACTATGCAAATTTCACTTTCGAAATACTATGTTTCATGCTTCTATAATTCGGCGACGAAGGACCATGTTTTAAATAATGACACTTTTTGATGTAAATAAAATAGTTTAATTACAATATTAAGGTTTAACAAAATGAACTGTATTTCTTCTTACATATTTGTTTGTTTGTGACGTAGCCGATGTTGCGACTCACGTCTTACCACTTTGACTTGCCAAACAATACTGATCTAAAATTACATAAGATAGTGGGGAATCTTATAACACAAGGAGTGGGGGTAAAATTTTTAAATCAAAGGAGGTGAAACTCTAACAGATTATGTATTACGTAGTATAACTTAGGCATTTTCATGATGTAATTTATTTTTGTTGTGCTGATATTTATTTTTATTTCATGATGTTACCTTTACTAATTATACTTAAAAAGTAATTAAACAGCCTATGCTAGTGATTACCGTAAAAAAATATTTTTTTTTGACCGGTTGTCCATTTCGATGGACATAAGATTTTCCAAAATTCTGTAAATGTTAAATTTAGTTTTTCACTGAATATACTTTAAATACACCCTAAATAAGCCCAACACCTGTTTTTAATACGCAAAATCCTTTTTATTAAAAAAAATGTATAATATGCGTTATTCAAATATTTGATTAACGTCTGATTACAACTCTTCAATAAATAAAATTATCGACCAATTTTTCAGACAATATATTAACAAAAAATATAATTAATACATTAACGTTTCGCTCCGGATTTGGATCTTCTTCAGAACGGATCTAAAAAATATAAAAAAATAATTAATATTTAATGTCTAATTCGCTTTATATAAAATTCTTTCAAAATAATTAATTAGTATCAAAATATTGAAAAAATAATAATATTTTGATACTAATTAATTATTTTGAAAGGATTTTATATAAAGCGAATTAGACATTAAATATTAATTATTTTTTTATATTTTTTAGATCCGTTCTGAAGAAGATTCAAATCTGGATCGAAACGTTAATGTATTAATTATATTTTTTGCTAATATATTGTCTGAAAATTGGTCGATAATTTTATTTATTGAATATGCGTTATTAATTATTCCTAATTTTATTTTTTTTATTATAAACTCAATCAATAGTTTCTTTGCTTTTTAGATAGTGCATAAACTTCACCCGCAATTCTCTGATGTAAGGTATAAAAGACTTGAGTCAAAAATTGTAACATTATATTTTTTTACTGGATTAAAGTCTAAATTTATTAACTGAAGTCCTTTATATCCAAGTTTGGACGCTTTCACGGACGATGTTGTTCCAAATATTCGTGGTTTCCCGCGCTTGTTGAAGAAAACAACAAGAGCGAACTACGACCGAACAGAGAACACTAACACGCTGAGCATAAAAGAAGGTCGCCTATAAGGACACTTCGTCCGCTGCCACATCGCCTTTGATAATGTCTACCGCAGTTATAGAAGAAACGACTGCAGGTAGAAATACCATATATTTAATAACTTCTATATTGCTAGTGGCCGTAAGTGGAAGCGTGGCCCATGAAGTGAGACAACAAATGACTGTTTTCTATTTATGTCTTTTTACTTGACCCGCTGTGCGCAAGTGTCGCGTCTGTAGTGGGCCAATTAGTAAGTGGAATTAAGCAAGCCACCTCCCTTTCACAGCTTAGTTCCATGTGCAAACTGACGCGCATCCATTCACGGACATACGCATGAGACTCAGAGTATAATAAGTGAGACAGACGTATAAATGTCTGCACCGTAGTGTTTAAGTATTTCTTCCGATCTCTGCTGGCAATATAGGGGGCATATATTATGAGAAATACCAATTAGAGCTCTAAAAGTAACGAGAAATTGTGTACCCGTATGTATTCGTTACTTAAAGAACCAGTACCCGTTTATTTTCGTATCGTTACGTTACTCGTTACTTTTCATACGACATACAATCGTGCACAAACAGCATCAAGCATGTACCATCGCATCGAGGCGCGTCGCATACGTGATACGGTATGACTTCGTTCGTGTAACGTATAACCGCATCAAGCGAGTCGAACTGACATGGATACGAAAGATGCGAGTAACGAAATAAATTTGTAAGTAACGATTCATTACTTCGAGTCAGACGATGTACCCGTTACTCAGTAACGAATACATGCGGTTTGTTACAGCTCTAATACGAATTGACTATGACCTTCAAACTCGGAAACGAAGAATTGTGACACCGATGATTTCTAAACCCGTTTCTTCAACCCCTGTTGTTCACTGGCATGTAAATATGTAGCCCTGGCCTCTGTAAAGAAACTCACTTGCATATCCAATCGAGGGCCATTGAGTTTGCAAATAGGAAATAAAAAAAGTTTAGGTACTTTTACAAGGGTCAGTTGACCCAAGCACTCTTTCAGCATAGTCAACTCTCCCATTCAACCGCCTACTACTCTCCCGCTCGGCCGCCCCACGCCGCGTCGATTTCACTCCTGACCAATCCAAAGCAATGACACAAACTTTATAAAATATTTCATTGCCGTTGTTTGTATCTAATATACAGTGTGTTTGATTTCAATCAACATATCGTCTTTACATTCTATGTAGAGATTATCACGAAGTGTCACACATGCATATAGTTTTATTCTATACTGAGCATAGGAATAAAGTCGCAATCGAACCATTAAGGTGCAAACATATACTTCTGTCTTTTTTTAAGCCATAAGCACTGGCGTATCCAGGAGGGCAAAACAAGCACGGGGGACCCGGCTTAAGAAATTTCTTATTTGCCCCCTCCTGGGCCAAAAGCTGGGTACGCAGGTGGCTCTCTCAAGACTGACAGTTGAAACCGAGAAAAAAATTCATTCGAGAGTTGAAACATTCATTCATTCACACCTCCTATTATTAATTATCATACATCATTTCGAATGAATCATTCGATTATAAAATTCGTTGGAACATCAACCTTTTGACAGTTAAGTTTCCAAGCCTAATTTTAAATGTTAATTTACATTAATCAAAGTAAAGAAACATTGTAGGCTAACTCTAAAATCTATACTCAGAGCAAAACATGACAGAATTCATCTTTCGCAAAATTATTGAAAATCTGTCAGCTGAAAATATTCTGGACCTCCCAAAACGGTGTTCTTAAGGTAAGAAAAATAGTTAAACATGTATTTTTCTAGCCCTTACTTCAATATCAATTGGTAGGACAAAATTGCATACCGCAGTAATTTTGTAGAGTATACAATTTTCTACAAAAATACTAACGTTCATTGAGCGCCCGGTCTATGTTGCATTTTATGTGGAACGATTTTTTGTAATTTATTAATAATTTACATAGCTAACATATCAACAAAACATCGCGTCTACGAAATTCACGGTAGGTATACCATTTTTTGTCATATCCATTTTTGACTTTTCTACCTTAAGGACGCCATTTGGGAAGATTCCGACGCAGTAATTTTGAGTAGTATCGGTCTAGAGCATCCTGATCTGCAGTACTTTCGATTAATTTTGCGATAGAACGAAGTGTTCCGCAATTGCCGGTGATTTGTGCTCTTTTACTGTTCGAGCATCAGATCTACAAACAAACAATTTGATGTAGTGCCATAAGTTAATATAAAAGTTGTATAAAATTTTCGAAGAACACGCTGTATACACACTGAATAAATATTTTGAAGCTCCTCATACCCTTGATTTATTCTTAAAATATGTGTTTTGTGTATTTGCGCTGTTTTGAATAATATTTATGAGATGTCGATTTCGACCATCAAACATCAATGAACGAATAAAATGTAATCATATTCAGATTTTCGTGTTTAGTTTTGTGAAACATTTTCATATATATATATTTTTAAACACGTTCGACAGTGTCTTCTTGGCACAAAATACGTGTTTTATATTAACAGATTTATTTATTCAAACAGTAGAATTATTGCATCGTAGGTATTTTTTCTTTTTACCCGACTGCAGCGAAGCCAAAAGGAAGAGTTATGAGTTTAGCAATCTATGTATCTATGTTTGTATTTACTGATGTTCCACCGTAGCGCCTAAACTATTCATCCGATTTTGATAAATAAGGTGTCAATCTATTCGTAATTATGGCTACATTTATTTTTGAATTTTTGTCCCAGGGGAATTGAAAGCAAATAAAAAATAAGTTCAAAAACTAAAAAAAACTAAAAAATGGCCTTGTCACCCAATTGGCTGGAATTTTTGTCTATCTGTATTCATAATAAACTAAACTAATTGCGATAGGAACTGGAAGGCTACGTATGCTTTTCTCTCTGCATCATTTTTTGAATATTAACAAGTTAAATATGATGAATTTACATAATATGCACTATTTGTTTGTTCACTACTTAGTTGTATGTTAATTGAGTTTTCCCACTTTTCCTTTCTATTCGAAACTTCCACCATTTACACACCATCTTACTTTCACGCATTTTTGTTTACCCAAACAATAGAGTAATGAAATGTTCAAATGTTGCTTTTAACAAAGTGAAAATAAATAAACATTAACCACGAAATGTTGAAACCAAGTTGGAAGCTGCATTTGCATAAATGAATACATTAAAAATTTGACAAATTTTCACATGAAATATCTTTTAAACTCTTATAGTTTCAAGAAGTGCCAAAAGAAGTCATAAGGCCGCTGCACACGAGGTTAGAAACGCTGCTTGAACTTCTGTTAGCCGGTAGGCTGGGTACAAAGCTGTTAATGACGTCACTACGGGCTTGCCTGCTAGCTCACAAGATAGGTTTTAAAATTAGAACAGGGAACATTTTCCCTGCCAGGTCCGCTGCTAGGTATAAGCAAGAACCAATCAGGAAGCAGTATCTTGTCACGTGGGCGACTTGAACAAACGCCCACAAACCAACATGGCGTCATTATGCTCAGAGTCAGACAACAGACACGTTCTGCTCTGTGTTTATATTTGAACTGTCAGTGAGCGCGCACCAGATTTATTCACAAAACTAGCTTGAAAAGACGTCTCGTGTGAAGCGAGTACATAACAGCAATCAAGAAAACTATAGGCAAATCTAGCAAGCGTTAGCAGCCTCGTGTGCAGCGGCCTTTACTTCCAAAAATGAAACAGCTACTTGGTCCATAATAATATGCATAAATGAATTATTTACTCAAAACTACATTCTTGCATTTCTTCTATCTAGTTTCTAAGTTATAATTTCAATATCTCGTACGTTTCAGTGTATCATAAGGCGTCATAATTTTAGTACATTTTTAACTTTGGCATATTTCACTGCTTACAATTTACTATTTTATTACTTAAACTTTTGGTCTGATGAACAGTGAGTAATAAAATAAATGCATTAAAAATTATACATTATTTTATTGCAAAATTTTATATCAAAGTTTTATGTCGCTATTCTGCCATTGAAACGGACACAATTATTATGGCACATTATGAATACATTTTACAATTTTTGAAGTTATATATAGTATCCATTCTGACACTATATATGAGAAAATAAGAAATATAAAATACCATTTCTTAGCTTCAATAAAACTTTTTCCTGGGAGCAGGGTCTCCGATTAGCCACGAGAGGCTGCACTTGTGGTAGGGACAAAAGATAGTTACTTCTCATATTTTCGCAACGTGTTGTTTTAGTGATAAAATTTTATAATTCTAAACTATTAGACAGGAAAAATCAAATTAAAAAAAAATGTGATAATCCCAACAAAACATTGTACTTCGGATTATCGATATCCTAAGGACGTTAGAAATTGACTTCAATCTATACTAATATATAAAGCTGAAGAGTTTGTTTGTTTGGTTGGTTGAACGCGCTAATCTTAGGAACTACTGGTTAAAAAAAAAAAAAAATAATATTGTTGGATAGCCCATTTATCGAGGAAAGCTATAGGCTACAATTAATAGGAGCGGAGCATCAATGAAAAATGTTGCAAAATGTATCTCAAAAATAGCTTCAGTTGAAATGCCATAACTACATATATCAATATTAGCTCGTACGTTCACAAGCCCGGATAGGTGAGTCGGTAGGGCATGGGACTGTTAATATCGGGGTCGTGGGTTCGAGCCCCACGTTGGGCGAGAATATATTTTTAATTTTTTTTTTATTTTCTACATTGCTTTCTTTTAAGGCTTACATTTAAATTTATTTTAATTTTATTTACGACTAAATAAAATTAAATAAATCTATAATTAATAGCTCATTTGAAAACTGTTATAACTATAGGTACCTATATAGAAATAATTATCCTACAGTGTTTTCAATTAAATATTTATTATATTTTATTAATTACAGTAATTATTGATTTAAAAGAAATTTATTACTTAAAAAAAGTATAAATACTGCTTTTTATCGACAAAAACTTTTGAACGGTAACTCCGATCATCATGAAATTTGGACACAACATTCATCTCGTAAAACTAAGATGAATGTACTCATGTTCTTCCCTTCCCTGTTCCTTTTTCGTTCTTTTGCACCCGGGTGAAACCGGACGGGACCGCTTGTGAGAAATACATGCCTTTCCTGACTTCGCACGACCGACAAGTGACACGATTAGCGAGATAAAATACGTGTGTCAGTTTTAGGTTGTATATCATTATGCTTCCATAGCCAAGGACCGTTATTCCCGGGCAACGCCGGGTAAATATTAAATAAACACATTAAGAATCAGGCATCGGTATTACACCATAAAACAGCAACAAATTTCTACTGTCATAATAACAGTTTGTTGTTATAGAAAAGACTTCATCATGCAATCAAAAAGTTATTTAAAAAGTCTGTATTTCTCCTATCGAACGTGGTTTCGACGTATTTCATATTATGTTGCAGTTAATTTTTAAAATACTACTGAAGTCCGGTGGATTCTGTTATTGACTTTGTTTATCTGTGGTCATAAAACAAAACGACTTATATCATATTTTCACTTCGGTTATGTGTTATTTTGTTTTAGTAAACTGTTTTAGAAAGTTACGTGCAGGGACACATTGCAAACAAGTCATACAGTGGCGTAACAATAGGATTGCAGAACGGGCAAAATGCTACGGGCCCTTGGCCTGAGGGGGGCCTTGGTCTGAGAGGCCGTTAGGAACCTAGCATTTATAACAAATTGAAGGAGATTTAATTTGGGTGAGGAACAATTGAAAAAAAAAAGCTTTACCAGAGTATCGCTTGTGACCGACGTTTCGAAAATTATATTTAATTCTTCAGGGCCTGGTAAATTGTAATCATGTTTCTTATACATGATCATATAGTCAGATTTAAAAAGGTTGACACCTCGAATATGGTCGACATATTCGAGGTGTCAGACATTTTAAATGGTTCATGTTATTTGTCAGAGAACATTATTTTAGCGTTTTGGTTGAAGTTTTTAAGCTATCCAATTTAAAAAACAAACAGTATCTATAAATTTTTACATGTCGTCAAAACGACATCTTTCGGAAAGTTTAGTGGAAAACGCCCCAAAATCAAGAAAAGTCATAGAGGAAATAGGTCTCAGACTAGGCCTAATGAAGCCATATACAAAGTTTGAGAAGAGTATGTATCAATAAAATTTTTGCCGACGGGCACTCTGGCTAATATATTTATGAATTTCTACAAATATTTTTTTTGATAAAAAATATATCATTATATAAACAGTTTTCACAATAAAAATTCGTTGTTGTCAATATATGAAAAAATAAGTTTATATTTTTTGCATACCTATGTTAATTAAATATATTCGGGGAGGGGGGTCAGGTTATACTTTAAAACCGCTTAAATAGTCTGGGATTTTTATTACTGGATTATATAAATGCTAAAATAAAAGATTAAAAAATTTCAAGTTTTCTAAAACATATTTCTTTGGTTTATTTTTTTGCAAATGTCATATGCTGCGCAGAAGCGAAATAACCGTAAACGCTCTGCCAGACTCGCGATTCCAGATTCACCTATTGATAAAATACCGTTTTTTTTATTATAAAATAAAATAAGACACCTTGGTATTTTATGTTATGATGAAATTAACGGGATACAGGGCTAAATATAAAAACAATTTTTATTCACTAGAACTTCATTTAATGTCAACGTTTCGGCAGAAATTATTGTCTTCTTCAGGACCTTAAAAATTTCTAGTAAAATGTCACAACATTAAAAACATAATATAATTTAAAAACATTATTGACCAACATTTAAAAACTTTTTTAAAAAACTAAACTTCATAAAAATAATAAAAACTTTAAAAGATCTATTTTAAAAAATTTATTAAAATATATCCTTACTTTGTAAAAAATTTAAGATTTGTTTTTATTATTTCAACTTCCCTAAAATACATACCCTAAATTCTTCGTCAGCTCTCCGGCTATACCCCCTTACATAGTTCCCGGATGTTGACGTCTGAATACCACCACTTAACTTTTATATCAAAAACACTTCCAGTTGACATAAAAAGCTAAAACCACGAACTTACGTGATTTTGCTATGTGGTCAGAGATATTTTCTATCCGCTTCTTCATTCTTAAAAAAAAGTTGAGTTTATACAATAATGTAATTTTAATGAGAAAAGTTTTCAGACTAATATTGTTATGAATTCATACGTTTTAAACAGTTTTCAGTATCTCCTTACAAGTTCGGGTAAATGTTTTGTTTGCATTAAAAGATTCCTCATATTATATTATATAATAGCGTCACAACTTTGTGCTGCTTATATAACTTGCAGCCATACAATTAGTATCAGATGCATCATTCAGTTTGTAATTTTGTGCTGCAGCGGACTGATTAAATTTGACCTTAGGACGTTGCCACGATCTCTTGGATAAGTTTATGGTGACACTTAATTGTTTCGTTATGGAGAAATTAGTCCGTTGCGTATTAATTAAACAACGTGATGGATTGTTACATAATTAAACGGGCACAGTACATACTCCCATCTAACGATTATGTAAGAAATGGAACTCTATGCTGTGACATGCATTTACGGGTGGGATAAGGGTTTCAAACTTTTTTTCATACCTCGATCGAAAGTGCCTACTTTCGGCACCAATTGTAAGGCAGAAAGTCTAACAGTTACTCCTTGGTGGGATTACTCGCCAAAATGCGGAAAGCTCGTACGTTCGGGCGGTCGTAAAGCAAAAACAACCAATCAACTGTTATTTAGCTAATTCGATTCCAATCGTCTTTTGTCTAAAATCTAAATATATTTAAAACAATGTCTATCTAAAGCCAAATACAGTTAAACCTGAGTGAGAACTGGGTAAGCGAGAAAACTAATTGCCAGGTATACTGTCTTTGTAACCCTCTAAAACCTCTATAAATGAGAAACAGAAACCTATAAGACAATGACGTTATTCACTCATGGGCCTCTATAACTGAGACTACTACTTGCCTGTACCTCTATAAGCGTTAGTCGAACGTATTAATAGTTCCACAAATTTAAGAATGAATAGCTGAACTAACTAACATTGTTTTTGTATAGTTTCTAGACCTCTATAAGTGAGAAAGGCCACTTCTGTACCTCTATAAGCTAGAAACTCGGGTTAGTGAAAAACCTCCATAAGCGAAAAAGACATCGCGGTCCCTTGAACTCTTGCTTGTCCAGGTTCGACTGTATATTATATATATGAATTTGAAATGTGCTTTTGTTATGTATCTAGATTTTAAATCTATACTTGTTCACGCCGCTTTAGATTGGCATGCTTGCACTCGCTGCAGTTTTAGTTGTATAGTAATTTTTGATTTTGATAGATATAGACCAAGCAGTCTTGTTTGAACCTTTCGTGCAGTAACATCAACCACTCTCAGTGTAATAATATTAAAGTAATACAGTGAAAAAGTGGTGTAAATTTTGAGTTTGCTGAATCGACAATATTATTATAATTATAAAGCTGAAGAGTTTGTTTGTTTGGTTAAACGCGCTAATCTCAGGAACTAAGTACTTGTTAGAATTGAAAAAAAAATTTTTTTGTTGAATAGCTCATTTATCGAGGAAGGCTATAGGCTATATAGTATCACGCTACGATCAATAGGAGCGGAGCATCAATGAAGAATGTTGCAAAATGTAACTCAAAATTTGTCCGTCCGACACAAACGGTAACTCCGATCATCATGAAATTTGGACACAACGTTCATCTCGGTAAACTAAGATGAATGTGCGTATTCATATCCCCCCCTTCAATTCATTCTTTTTCACCCGGGTGAAACCGGGCGGGACCGCTAGTAATAATAAAAGTGCAATTTAAATTCAGTTTTAAAGCTTCTATAATGCTAATTTTCAAATACATAAAATGACCTAATAGTGTGTTAAGTATGTCACTGTTGCATATTAAACAGGGGTAAAAATAAAACGACTTGTCATCATGCACCGCATTTACGGTGACCTACGATGTCGTTCGTACCACAGTACAGATGCACTTTACTCGATACAGTTTTGTCACTCAGTAATATTTTTGTCGTACAAAATGCAGTGCGCATATCACTTTTCTGGTTGAAATTCCATAGCTTGCCAAAGTCATGAAAGGAGTCCTCTGCCTAAATTTCAAGTTTCTAGCTTCAGCGGCTTAATAATAGTCTAAGACCCCGATTTAACTCGATCTTCACCCATCGAGTTCTCTAATGAAGTTTGATAATAGAATGGATTAATAAAGAAAAATTGATTTGGTTGCCATTCAATTTCTTGACACATCTATTTTTAATAAAAAATTAAAGTTGTTAATTTTATTATATTTATTTAGTATTAAATATTATAATATGTTCCACGTGTTCGCAATAAAATTATCTACATTTTCATATACATAGAGATATTAGACTAGAGTACGCGAGTTAGCGGTGAAAGTGTCTGCAATTCAGAGAGAGAAAAGTTCCTTATCTCCGTGATAACTAATGATACAAAACAATGCTGATTTGAGTAAACATATATCTGGTTTTCTGGACCCGCTGCAGCTTTCTCTGTCTCAACTGAGGTCACTTTCACTTATGGCAAGCATACGAACTAACGAACTCTAGTTACTTATATCTCTATGTTCATAGATGACAATATAGAAAACCTTATAACTGCAAAATGCTTATTCGAAGGTGCCTGTCTACCTGGTTGTATGCCAGGAATCAAAATGTCGACCAAACTTTTGCATTTTATATACATATTTTACTTTCGAATGGTAATAAATTTATCTAAAAACTCGATAACTACATTTCAGAAATATAATAATTTACAACTTTATTTTTTTATTAAAAATAGCTGAGCCAAGAAATTGAATATAGAACAACCAAATCAATTTTTCTTTATTAACACATTATATTATCAAATTTCATTAGAAAACTCGGTGGGTGAAGATAGTGCCAAATCGAGATCTTGTACTATACATTGTATGGGTTTGTTATATTCCAACAGTCGTGTTTTGTGTTTGGGCGCTGACATCATCCAGAGGCAAAACATTATAGAATATCTAGACTCTAGAGTACTATACTTGCGCATGAGCATATCTTCCTTTTAGTTATATCATGGTCTAAACTATTATAAAGCGTTATCTATATTTTATGTAACGTGTCTCGTCATTGAGTCGACTTTGTAAGTTAGAAGTTCCTATACTTGTAAAACAATTTAAAAATAGCATTGAAAGATTAGTATAAAATGGAATGAGTCGCATTAATATTTAGTTCACGATAGCTACGTTTACATAATACCAGAGCCGACACAAGGACAATAATTATTTCTGTGCAATAGTTGTGATTGAATGTTTGATAGACGTCTATTATTTAAAGCTTCCACAACATTCCACAAGCGAAACGAATTTTTAATCGTGCAGTGCATCACCTATATCTGATGATTTGTTGAAAAATTACTATTGTGTTTGTCAAAGTGTGTGTATATTCGTTATTGTTTGTAAACTTGAAAAGCAAAATGGTTGTGTACTGTTTTAAGTGTGGAAAAAATGGTGAACAATTGAGAAGAATTTGAGTTTCTTCAAATCTCCAAAAGACGAGAAAAGGTAAAAATAGTTTATTTGTATGTCATTCTAAATCTAAGATACAGTGATGTAATAACGGACAGTGGTTAGAGTACGATAACTCGATGTGCAAAATATCCACTAGAAATACTCAATTATTATTACTATTTTACATATAACAGCTACTATTAGCTGTTTAATTGTGGAAAATTTATTTTTATAATTTTTTTTGCCCAGTGAAAAGGGAAGGCGTTTGGGAGGAGTTCTTTAAAAAAAAATTACGGGATCGTGTCGATGCAATGGCGTTTTTTTTTGCGCACTTAAAAGGGGAGGGCGTTTGGGGGGAGTTCTTTAAAAAACAATTACGGGGTCGTGTCGATGCGATGGCGTTTTTTTGCGCAGTGAAAAGGGGAGGGAGTTTGGGGGGAAGTCTTTAAAAAACAATCACGGGGTCGTATCGATGCGATGGCGTTTTTTTTGCACATTTAAAAGAGGAGGGCGTTTGGGGAAGTTTTTTAATAAACAATTGTGTCGATGCGATGGCGTTTTTATATTATACGGTTCTAAATGTTCTTTCTGTGTTTATTATTTAACTATAACTTAAAAGATATGATAGAATCTCAATTGTATCATTTAGGAATGCCCATTTTCTATATTGTATTCGCCGTCAACTTTCCACTTAGCAATGAATTCAGTTACCAAAACAAAAACTCGATGCCAGTTTAAATTAAAACACATTAAAACTGATTATTAAGCTGCTACTTTTTACTCGACTGCGGCGAAGTCAAAAGGAAGGGTTATGTGTTTAGCAGTCTATGTATGTTTGTATTTACGAATGTTCCACCGTAGCGCCTAAACTATTCATCCGATTTTGATAAATAAGGTGTCAAACGACTCGTTATTATGTCCCGGGTAAAATAGCCTACATTTATTTTCAAATTTTGGTCCCAGTGGTGAGCAAATTGAAAACAAACAAAAAACAAGCTCAAATTTAAATAAAAAATAAGTTCAAAAACTAAAACCCGACTGCTGAAAAGTATGAAACAAGAAAATATTCTCATCCGACGATAGCCGTGGTCGTATGCCATCTCATATATATGAGGCCCGCTAGATGTATAGCGTGATGCACTATGCCCTAGAGCTTATGATCGCTTACTATACTGTTAAAATTCTAATGTTTTGTTTTCGTCGGGTTTTAGTTTTTGAACTTATTTTTTTTACTTATTACTGCCCTCCTCAACAGCTGCCAACCTACTATGTTTGCTACCCACTTTAGTTTTTTTTAAATCCCTAATTCAGATTAATTTGTCGCCGCGTTAAATACTAGCCTTTCAAAAATGTCAAAGTTAACCAAATTCTGTGAAATTGACCACTTTTGTAATTTGATCATTGCTAAACATTGCAACGGCAAAGAATCAAGAATTCATATCCATGTTTAAACTCTTAAAGCACCTAACCCTTGGCTTGCTCAGGCGGGTAAAAAAGTGTTAACATTTTCATTCATACAGCGTGCCGTTTTTTTGTTGAGACTAGTAATTTCTTTCTGTACAACAAGTATGCTACACCTGCATATTATTATAAAGTGAACTTATTTACATAGAGTATGAGGACTTCTGTATAGAAGTACAACATTCGTATAAAATATAAATATTACATACCTATATATACTGGGTGTCTACTCAAAAATTTCACGCATTTGATTGTTTTGCTTTTTGAAATAGAAATTGGAAACTTTGGGAAATTAGATAATCTATATAATTGAACACCGCTGTCCATTGTTACGATGCTAACAGCTGCCAAAGCCAACGCACACATTTGTTATTTTAACTGGCATTTTACACTTTTTCGACTGATTCAGAAAAATGCTTTTGACAGAAGACGACGTACCTGGTGCAAAATTACATTTGCAAACGTGAAAGACTATAATGTAGCAACGTTAATACGCTGACTATGTTGTCTTAATTAAAAAATTTTAGGTAGAAAAGATTATGACAGGTCAGGACGTCAGGCATAATTATTTTATAGCGACATATTCAAATGTATTATAACGAAAGTTCTAACTAATTATAAGTTTTAAACTTATTTCAGAACAAAAAAGGGTAAAAAATATATAATATATTTGGTAATTAAAAATATTCAGGTAATGATAATTAATGAATTTTAATCTATAAAATAGAGAGATTATCTCTCTATTTTATAGATCTATTGTTTCAATTATTATGCATTTGTTTACTGATATAAATTAATAGTTTTGAGCAAACATGTTATGTACATTTTGATATTTTTTCATTCATTAATTTTTCTCGATATATGAATCCACTTATTACGTAATATCTAACCTCATCAATGTGTCGTTCCTATCTTTAAATTTAAATAAATCAAAGTGTGTGTGTGAGATATCATCGAAATTTTTTATTCGTTTGAAAGGTCTGTCGATGCCATTATGTGTGGAATATAATATCGTTCAAATGTCCGCCGCGGCTTCTCTGGATGGCGCGCAATTTTCCATGACTCTGGCACATAAACCCTCCTTTTCTTAAAATGGGTCCAGATACCGCCTATATTATATCATATGTACCTATAAAAAAACGCTCTAAATTACTTAAATAGCTTATATGATAACACTATACGGGATACAAGGCTAAAATATTAAAACAATTTTTATTCACTAGAACATTATTTATTGGTCAACGTTTCGTCAATATTTCTTGTCTTCTTCAGGACCTTAAAAATCTTTAGTGAAATAGCTTATGTACCAAGCGGCAAAGATTGGGACGAAGTGTTTTTCTTTTTTTGCGTCAGCTCCCTATCTAAATGTGTAGAAAATTTTCGCGTACAGACCACCCTGTATCTACTTATAGTATATCTCATAATATTTGTAAAGATGAAAAAGCTATCTCGCGAAGCCATTAAAGCTGAAGATATTTCTACTGAAGACTGTCTGTAAATAGTTATTAAAAGCACGAGATACCATTTTACTGTTACTATAAAATTCCGAACTAAATTGAATTTAGTATCTTTTTATTTGTACCTTCTTAAATGTCAAAGGTTTTGCTTTTTAACGATACAACGCTTAACGATTTTTGTGTACATAATTTATGTTTTGTAATCAATCAGAAGAATGAAAACAAACTGTTTACCAAAAATTTATTTCATTTAGAACTAGCAGACGAACATATAAACTATTTTTATTGTTTCTTTTCATTATTATTAAAGTTGTATTTTTATGTGAGCACTCTGTAATTGATCGTCTCGGTTATATTATTAACTAGCGGTCCGGTCCAGGCTTCGCCCGAATTTGTAAATTGTCACCGTTTTTTTTCGTAAACTAAATTCTGGATACATGCCTGGATAAATATATACGTGCGCAATTCTGTTGAAGAGGATTTATACATAGAATGCCACGATTCGTGATATAGGTAATCATGTCTACAAAAATAGTTAATTTTCTGTTCGGAAATTAGTAGTGTTTAGTATAGGGGCGGGCAAATATTTTGATCGTCAGCCACATTTCTGATTAAAATTTGACTGTAGGCCAAAAATTTGGAGAGCAAAAAAAAGGTCCTTTAATTTCCGCAACAAAATATTGGAGAGCAAAAAAAAGCAAACTATTCTCGCTCTGAATAATCATTTATAAAATAATGCTTCGCGAGCCAGACGAAAGTCAATTGCGGGCCGAATCCGGCTCGCGAACCGCAATTTGCCCAGGCCTGGTTTAGTATGTTTTGTACAATCATCTCTCCCTTGATGTCTCCGTTACGTTGCTATTTGCTGTTTCTCCTTCTGGTTAAGAGTATTCGTCCCTGCAAATACCCCCTGCACCCTTCATCTCAAATCTTTTCCCCTCGCCTAAAAACGATTCGCGCTCTCCCGACGCTATTTTTAAAGCTAGAGGGTTCTGGTAAACGCCAAATGAAAGACAAAGAATCAGACTACAAATCCTTCAGGCGAATTTTTTGAAAAAAATTCCTGAAAAAACTTACAACCTTTTGAAAAAAATAATAAGTTACGTAATATTTCACACGTAGGCGAAACTGTTTTTCAAAAAATTCTCCTGAAGGATCTGTAGTCTGATTCTTTGTCGTTCATTTGGCGTTTACCAGAACCCTCTAGCTTTAAAAATAGCGTCGGGAGAGCGCGAACCGCTTTTAGGCGAGGGGAAAAGATTTGAGATGAAGGGTGCAGGGGGTGTTTGCAGGGACGAATACTCTTAACGTCAAGAGAGAAATTGTACATTGTGAATCTAGTGCAGATAACATAAAAAGGGTTTTTAGAGAAATCATGTTTTTATAATTATAAGGATTTTTAAATAAATAATTTAATTACCTATTATTTTACTTGAATTTTTGACTTGTATTTAACCATGCTATGGTGTAACTAATACAAATAAATATTATATTGACATTTTGAATAAACGTATAACATTTTGTACTTCAGCGGGTCCTCCGCATGCTATATAAATTGATTTCTAATATTTTATAGTAGAACTTTATTGCCTCCATAAATTCAATAGCGGTAATGTGCGTTCCAGAGCTATTGATATATTATGACAAATATAATATTGCTCACTTTTCCCTACTGAAACATTTGCACGGTTTTTCGTTTTTTTTTAAATTCTAATCACTTACATTTTTTGGGTTTTATTTTCATTTCACATGAAAATTGCACGAGTTGTTTGGGATAAAATTTTATTAATTTTAACACTATTATTATAAAATTATAAATTGAAAATTTCAATCGACCAGTTACAAAAAAATGTATATACATCTATCTATCTGTCTATCTAATAAATATAAATTTGAATATTCGCGTAAAAAATCAGTGCCATTGGAAAAAATGAAAATTGATAAGCCTTTGCACTGAAAAGAACGCTTACTGTATGCATGGACAAGCTGCTGTATATACGGAATCAAAAAAGTTTGTTTTTTTAATACGATAGTACTTAGCTTATAAAACCGATTATTTGAAAATGTTGTACCCACCCTATTACCTTACATTGTCGTACAGCAGGCCTAATTTTCATTTTGAAAGAACAAAGAGGAATTGTAGATGGAGAAAACTTTTTGTCATACTGTGAAAATTGAATGACATTTTATTAAGGAAACTTTCTTTTCTTGTTAGATACGTCTGGTCATATCTACATGCAGACTTTTATATAAACGTAGGGGAAAAGTGCCTCAAACAAACTCTTTTAATACACGATTGCTATTCGACGTTGCATTTGATGTCCACCACTGAGTTTTGTAATTTTATTTTTCTCTAAATTCAATTGTAGCGTTAATGATGAGAATAAATCGAGATATGATGATCGATTCATTCGATTATTAACATATCTCGAGCTATCTCGATTATAATATACAATTAGTAATTCATTCGATTATGAATCATTTTCCTAAAAACTTAACTATCAAATCGAATTAGTACTAAAATCAATCAAATCAATGAATCGAATGAATGTAATAATCGAGATTCGAAAGAGAACAAAGTATAGCCAATCAGCTAGCAGCTACACTACAAACAAGTTGTAATGCGAGCGAAATAGATAGTAATAGTAAAATGTTTCGATTATGGCAAACATTAGATTATTGACATCGTTTGATTACTAATGTCTCGATTATTGAAATATCTCGATTAATCCCATCATTATGTAGCGTTGTATAGGACTCAAAAAAATCTGTGTTTTGAATATAGTACTGCAACTGTTATCCATTTGGTCAACGGAGAAATATGGCACACCATTTTGCGTAAAAATAAAATTAATTTTTGATTTGAAATCAAATTTGCAACTAATTTAAATATATGTGCGCTAATAAATTTTATTCCCAATGCATAAGAAAAGGTAGAAAACTATGCTGAATCTGCACTAATATTATAAAGAGGTAATTTTATAATAATTATAATTTTAAACAAGTGACATTGGACACATTTATACAATTTTCAGTAAAATTAGTCGTTTTTTTTAATAAAAATAGTAATTTTAATACCCGTCGATGACATATTTTATTTTAACTTATTTTATACATAACAACAATACTGAGAAAACAGACAGCATTGATTCTCCAAAGATGGCATAAAGGTTGCCGAAACGTCAGACAATAAAATGCAATAAAAAAAACCTTCAGTATTTACTAAGTTCATCGATCCTATGCCACCAGGTTTCATCCTTTAATCTTCTAACATTTAAACAGGATTATCATCACTCTAAATTATTAGAGTTATTTTTCACAAAATAATTTGGATGTAGGAGGTAATCTCCGAAACTACTCATTCGATTTCAATTTTTTTTTATCAATATTTAGAATGGACCTTCAGGATGGACATAGGCTATATATTATCACGTTAAAATAAAAGTGCTTTTCGTGAAGACCAATTTTGCAACGTAAGTCGACGAAAAAACGGTGGCAATTTACAATTCGGGCGAAGCCCCGGATCTGGCCGCTATTATTAACAGAGATGTAAGCATTAGAGGAGGCACCATTCCCTATCATCTCGAACTCAGCCCTACTGCCGTAGGTCATTCGTCATGAATGCAATTTGTTTTTGTCTGCGCCCGACCTTCTCCTTTCCACCGTCTCATAACCCCATTCTCTATCCTTTTCCCGCACACATCACATCCGCACTATCGGGCATATCGCGTGTACCTGGCTTAGCTTACGTCAAACCTTAGCGCGCACCTTCGTTTTTACTGAAATGAGTTTTCGCTGAAATTTCTTTAATGTTAGTTTTACTTTTATATAGGCATGTAACTGTGATTGAACACATTTGGAATTACATGTTTGGCTGAACTGTCCGACACGAAATGCACGAAAAAATTCTACGCTCATTTGTTTTTTTTTTTTTATTTGAAACTGTTTTCTGTTCTTTCTTGTTGATTTGCTCGTGCACCTAGCACATTTGTTTTTTTTTTCTTTGCTTGTTTGTTCTTCGTTCACCTTGTTCATTTGTGTAATGTTTGCTTATTTGTTTGTTCATTTGTTTACAAAATAGACGCCAGGGTAGTTTTTTGTTTTAGTTTTTTCAATCACAAAAATATAAACATGTCGGTCTATACTTGTACAATTAGTTCCGGGTCATCAGCTCCCCACTTGTATATGTTCTATTGTCAAATTGTGATTGTGCGAATATAGAGAAATAAACATTATTGAATCTTTAATACTAATATTCAAATCTTTGATTAACGTCTGATTAGAACTCTTCAATAAATAAAATTATCGACCATTTTTTCAGACAACATATTAACAAAAAAATATATAATTAATACATTAACGTTTCGATCCGGATTTGGATCTTCTTCAGAGAACTGATCTAAAAAAATATAAAAAGTAATTAATATTTAGTTTCTAATAATTTTTAATGAATTCGTTTAGTTTTCAATATTAAAAAACGAATTTCATTAAAAATAATTAGAAACTAAATATTAATTACTTTTTATATTTAAAGCTTAAGATGGGAAAAGCGGATCTTGTTAATGGTTTGCATCTTTGTATCAGGATCCCGCATAGGATCCGACTCAAAAAGATCTGTGTTTTGAATATGGTACTGCAACTGTTATCCATTTGGTCAATTGACAAATATGGCACACCATTTTGCGCAAAAATAAAATAAATTTTTGATTTGAAATCAAAGCGAATAATTTAAATTATGTGCGCTAATAAATTCGTCCAATGTGAAGCTCGAACCCAAAACCCTGCGAGCTTGGGGAATTTGAAGAGAACAAATATTAATTTTTGACATAAATTAATGTTACCTACCATTTTTTATATTTGTACAGGAGTCGAGGTGGTAAAATATGTTCCCCTTCATATTATAGCGCCTTAATGTTTATTGTTTTTAATATCTTAGTAAGATTTAATGAACGTGGCAAAAGAATAAATGATTGCTACTTAAGTTTAATTATTTATTGTTGCAGATAAATGTGGATTACTATTCAAAATTTCGTGCGAACAACATTGGCGGCAGTTTGAAACCAAGGTAAGTTTATCATTTTGGTCAACTCTCATATTTTTTTTTTTTAATTTGGAAAAATGAAATATAATATCTATGGTTCGAATTCGGCCTAAAATATGAGTTTCGAAAATTCTTATATCTTTAATAGACAATCTACAAATCCAGGCGAAGCCAGATCGGACTGCTAGTTTAATATAAAGTGGCTTTAATAAATCAATTTATTTAGTTTAAACATTTGATTAATGTACATTATGTGACAATATAAATATGTTAACGCGTTTACCCTCTGACATAATTATTACGCCGTTAAAAGAAGGCATATTCAGTGGACCTGTGTAATGTGCAGGAGTACCACAACACTAGATGTGTTATGTAGTGATGTGCCGGATCGTTAAAAATGTATATCCGCGGATACGGATCTGAATACGGATTTTTGGTTTCAAGATCCGCGGATACGGATACGGATCTTAACTTTCTTAGAGTACGCGGCGGTAAATATTGCACATCGTCCTTTGGAAAGAGACTATCTGTTCTAGGAAAAAGTTATTGACCTCTTTAAGAGTTAACTCAAAACAGATTGTCTCTTTCCAAAGATCGATGTGCAATATCTCATTATAAAGATAGTTGATTTAGTACCTTTGAGTTATGTACTATTGGTATGGTACTCACTACGATAAATGTTTGCAATATAAAGGTGCCAAATACGATTTAAAAAAATAAAAAAATAATCTGAATGGAATTTAACAGGTTTTCATTATTACCTAATCACCTACATATATAAAATTTCATCTATGAATTGAAAATTAATAAGGTAAAAGATCCGCCAAAAACTAACGGATACGGATACGGATCTTTTTTCTACCTCGGATATCCGCGGATACGGATACGGATATCCGGCACATCACTAGTGTTATGTTCATTATTATATAGAAATAAATTTCATCAAACAAGGTGAGTAACAGGCGTCATCAATCAACAGTTTAAACCCCACGTGTAATAATTCCGACGCACGACTTAAAAACACTCGACTTGGTGCGTGCAGTTCGTCGGCAGAGAGGGTTAAACTACGTCATAAAATTGTTCTTAAAATAAAGTAGACGGGCCGAAGAATGGCCGAGTTTATTACACCTCTTCGTAGCTACTCTAATACAAGCTCGCACAGTTCTCGAGTTCAAATCCAAGAACTGATAAAAGTGTCTTTTGCATTTTTTAATGAATGATTATTATATTTCTGCTAACGACCCGGCCCGTTCAATTTTTTTCCTAAAACTCTATGCTTTTTAACTTTTTTTATCAATTTTAAGCTTCTGACATTCACAATTTGAAATTTTTTTTTTATAAATTTAACATGACAAAGACAGATAATCAAATCTTTGATTAACGTCTGATTAGAACTCTTCAATAAATAAAATTATCGACCAATTTTTCAGACAATATATTAACAAAATATAAAATTAATACATTAACGTTTCGATCCGGATTTGGATCTTCTTCAGAACTGATCTAAAAAATATAAAAAATAATAAAAATTTTATTTCTAATTCGCTTTTTATAAAATTCCTTCAAAATTATTAATTATAAAAAATATTAATTATAAAAAGCGAATTGGGCTTTTGAATGAAATTTTTTTTTGTCATAAATGGGAAGATCGTATATAAGTTTTATAACAAAACTATTTTTCTTTTTTTTATTTTCGTTATAATTCAAAAGTTATATCAAATTAAAAATAAATTTTTGTACCCAGTTCCGAGAACGCGCCGACATTTCCCGAACATAATGTGACGTCATAATGTTTTAGTCAATACACATGTAGAAGCCATTGATAGTATACTGCGCATATACATTTTACCATTATGACGTCACAACTGTCAAAAACAATTTTAGTGCGTTTGCAGTCACGTGATTTTTTTTAATATTTTATCAATTTTAAATTGCTTATAATTTATTTAAAAAAGTTTTTTGAAAGTTTTTCGCATCGATTATCAATATTATTTATAATAAAGTTTTAAAATACAATAAAAAAATCGATAATTATTTTTTTTCAAAGCCTAATTAGAAATTAAATATTAATTATTTTTTATATTTTTTAGATCAGTTCTGAAGAAGGTCCAAATCCGGATCGAAACGTTAATGTATTAATTATATATTTTGTTAATATATTGTCTGAAAAATTGGTCGATAATTTTATTTATTGAAAAGACAGATAATATTAGAATTTTTTAAGACTGCTTAGGGCATCAACTAGTCTTAATCCGGCACTGCCATTGAAAATATTTACGTCAGATTACGAACCGGTTCGAATGTGACTTGCTTATTACCGTATTTTTCGGACTAAAAGACGCACCTTCTTACATAGAAAAATAGACTCAAATTTTGGGTGCGTCTTATAGTTAGAAGGAAACATGAAAAGATTTTTTTCAATAAATCATCTCTTTTGAGGTACGTCTTATAGTCCGAGAAATATGGCACGCCACGAGACAAGTGAAGATGAACTGAATATGGCTAGTACGAGTTATGTTAACTATAAATAAAAATTATGATCCGAAAGTAACATTGAAATATATTTTTCTCAAAATCATCGTATAAATTTGAGGTAGGTATGTCTTATCGTCCAGTCTTATACTGCCGTAAAAAGGCAAAAGGCAGTAAGTGACCAACTTATGAATTTGAGTAAATCAAGATTTACTAAAAATGTTTTGACCGTCCAGAATGTTAGATTATGGAAACCAAAACATGTGGGAAACATTTTTTAAAGACAATAAAATTATTGCTGCAGCACTTACTGCTGTCGTTGGTTTCAGTATGAACTCATTTTTCAACAAATGTCACTTACTGCCCTTTGCCTTTTTAGGGCAGTATTATAGTAGTCCTATAGGTTGAATCGTCTATCTCTGTCTAAAACTTGGTTATTGAAATATCGCGTCTCTGTTCTTTAATCACTATAGTTGATTTTGTTTCTTTATCGAGTTATAATGAAATTCTTTCGCAAAACATATCAGATGAGTTTTATGGAACAAGTGCAACGGGATAATAACAGATCGTAATATGATGAATAGAGCATCTTTCAGCGTTGTAAATCGGAACTCAAATTTATGCTAATTATATTCAAATCATTTTAAAAGTTTTCTTTCTCAACTGTGACCTGTCACAGTGTTCATTATAGAAACATAAATCACCGCCATAATAATATACAAACGGAAAGACATAATTAATGCATTTTAATTAGACTTGACATTTTAGCATTTTCTATATCAACTAGAAATGATTGTTATTTCCCTTTGATAGCATTGAATTTCTATTCAGTATCACCGATGTTTAAATGGAAATGTTGGTCTATCTTGTGTTTTTAATTTTTCACCGGTGCAGACTGTTGTTTCCAAAAGTGCTTGGTATTAAGGTAGTACGAGCACCAAGGCAATTGTAAATAAAAGGCTTGATTTTTTTTATATGAAGTTGGACTAAGTCTAAACCAATTCTGAAAATTTTAGGTGGTTTGCCCTGATTATTTAAATAAATAAATGACTTCAAAAGTAGGCATATTTAACATTGGCTTTATGGTAAAACGGTAGATGGATGATATGTTTTCATTGATTTCTCCAAAACTAGTCGGTGGAAATTAAAAAAAAAAAGTATTTAAATGAAAGTTAAAACCTTAATAAATCATTGAAAACAAAAAAAACCGTTGCGCCCGACTAATTAAAAAGATATTTATTTATAAATATCTTTTTAATTAGTCGGGCACAACGGGTTTTTTTTGTTTTCAATGATTTATTAAGGTTTTAACTTTAATTTAAATACTTTTTTTTTTTTAATTTCCACCGACTAGATTTGGAGAAATTAAGAAAAACATATCATCCATCTACCGAAATATAAAAAAAATCATGTCTTTTGTTTAAAGTTGCCTTGGTGCTCGTACTACCTTAAATATTAAAAAATTCCAGCCAATTGGGCGACGGGACCATTCGAACTTCAAAATTGTTGACATTTGATTATAATAAAGAAATAGTATATTACATCACAAGGGCCGAAAGTTGAATGCCGAGGGCATCATGACGCGCAGGGCCAAGATTTCAACTTTTAAGGCCCGTGTGGTGTATACGATTTTTCTTCATATCCGCTCGAAAGTACGTACTTTCGAGCGGATATGAAGAAAAATCGTATACACCACACGGGCTCATGACGCGCAGGGCCGAAAATTCAACTTTCGGCCCTTGTGATGTAATATACTATTCTGATATCGTGTGAGGTGACGCGGGTAATGGCTAGTGTTCAATATGATATTTGCTATTCGTTGCCATGGTTATCTACATAATATGTTCCACGTCATGTGAAAATTAATCAAAGCATGCCGGACTAGTTTATTTCTGACAGATACATAAAACAAAAGAGCGGCTGATTTGTTTTTATTTTCAAAATCTTTCCGAAACTATAAAGTTTAGAAAAAAATGTTTAACGAAACTTTCTTGAAAAAATAAATAGAATAATAAGCCGTTATGAAAGTAGATCATTATTATATTAACAAACCGTTATAGCATATATATCTTCTACGCATGCGCCGATTTTTCCCTAAAAACAATAGGCCACTTCAAATTTGGTTTCAATCCGATCATCCCTTTGACCTGTATCGTGTTCACAGACAAACAGACGCACAGAGTTCTTCCAAAAATATGTTAGATTCGGGGGACCTCAAAACGGAAAGATATTGTAAAATTTTTAAAAAGTGTTTTTTTACCTAAACTAGTACCATTCTCGACTTGTGGGTTTGGAATGGTAAAAAACTTGACTTGCAACTCGCAGTGCCAAATTCTGCCGACAATATAGTCTATTTGCTATTACAGGCAGTGTGGCTTTATTATGTGAAGTTAACTTTGTTTTTGGACAAAACACCAAATTTCACCCCTTAATACATCCCTTAAAAATATTTTTTTTTTATTTCAATATTATTATCAATCCAACAACTGCATCAATTTAAATACACCCTTCAGTGCAAGTGCGTAGATATTTTTTTCAGGGAAGGGGGTAAAGCAAATAATTAATTATTTTTTAAATTTTATTAACACAAGAATATTCACGAAGGAAGGTGTCAAGCAAAATATTAATTATACTAAACTAATTTTGCAAATTTTTTCTTTAAGAAGTGTTTTTAAATTTTATTTTCTAGTCAGGTATTCGTTATATTTTCAGTTTTATTTTTTATTATTATAGTCCTGGGAGGGGTGTAATTACTCCCTTTACCCCCCTTCCATATCTACTCCCTTGAGTAAATTAATTCATATTCGTAGTGTTTTCTTAAAAATCGTAAGTCCGGTATGTTGGGCCGATTTATTTTAAATTTTAGTAGTACAGTAGAACGCCGATTAACCGAATCGCCAATTATCCGAATCGGTCTTAAGCGTAATATAAAAAATTAAAATCAACTAATTTTTCAATAAAAACAAGTTTTGTGGGGACGCAAGAATACAAAAATGCGAGTGACAATTGCCGTGTAGATGCTACATGTGAGCGTTATTGTAGAACTGTGTTTGTTAAACTTAATCAAGTTTATTATTTTATGTGTGACAGTTCGTTTTTCTTTATTACCAATCTATGTCCGATTATCCGAATCGACCCCGCTCCCAATTAATTCGGATAATCGGCGTTCTACTATAGGTACATTAAATTTCAAATTTGAAACGATTCTGAGGATTTTTTCTGTATTTTCAACCCCTAAATAGGTACCGCCCGATATAGATTTAAATAGCAACTGACAGAGATGTAACTATTGGATTGGTAAAATTACCTTTGTTTTTGTTTTAGGCACTAGTGCTTAAAAGGATCATTTTTAGACCGCTATGCAGACATAGTATTCTATATGAAGTGCAAATAGTATATTACATCACAAGGGCCGAAAGTTGAATTTGGGCCCTGCGCCTCGGACTCATGACGCGCAGGGCGAAGATTTCAACTTTTAAGGCCCGTGTGGTGTATACGATTTTTCTTCATATCCGCTCGAAAGTACGTACTTTCGTCAGCAGGGACGAAAGATTGACATTTACTCCCAGTGAGAACGGCGGGAGGAAAAAATTTCTCATGCGTATTTATACTCGTAACTAGGTACCGCTGTCATTTAATATAATAAATAACAGGGAGTAAATGTCAAACTTTCGTTAAGGGACGAAAGTGCGTACTTTCGATCGAGGTATGAAGAAAAATATTTTTCAACATAAATGTAATTTTAATATTATGTTTATTTCATTTTCAAAACGACTCACAAAGTTTCCATCATATTCAGTAATCTCCTTAACTGTAAAGCTAAAATCGTTTACGCAGCTTAGTATTTTTACTGTTGGTAAATTTCTATATACCTATTATATTGAATTGTCCCATTTCTACATATTATTGTACTATAATATGCATTACTTATAGATAGGTACGTATCCTGCAAAACCAATACGTACAATAAATTGATAGAGTTTATCCAAGGAATTAAGTCTTACGATATGGCGTAATTCTGTAAACAGAAAACAGACAATCCCGTTAATCCTCAACGAAACCGTTTGTGTAAAAATGATAGCTGTTTTACAGAAACCCCGCGGTGGCTGCAGAATAGATACGTTTATTGTGTGTTTTCTGAAATCTGCACCATTTGAAAAAGACGGAGAAGTATCATTAAAACTCTTGCTCTAAAGCACGGGTGTCAAACTGATTTTTCCAAAGGGCCATTTATAAGATTTAGAGTGTGTTAGCGGGCCAGACTCTAAATTCAAAACTACAACACAAACTAAATTAAATTTTTATTTAGTTTAAATCAATTTTCATATAAAGGTAAATAAAAAGGGTAAAAAAACTTTTTAACAAAAAAATTAAACCGCCGAAAAAACTTAAAAGCAAAAAATAATAAATCTTTTTATTTAACTAAGTTCTATCTAAGTAGTTGAACGTATGTGACAGTCTAGTATATCTAAGTAATTTTGAGTCGGCGTCAAACAATCCTTCGCCGGAAATCTCCGAGCGTTCACGGAGTTAATGTCAGCGACAGAGCAACCCGAACGGGCACACACTGAGGGCACACGCCGTTGCGAGTGGTCGTGTGGAGAGCGAATGTTTGGAATGTTAATGTTTATCGCTGACGATTTCACGTAGCATTGTTAATTTGATTTGGTTATTTCTTTTAGTGATCTTTGTTCATTGATTGTTTGACGCCGACTCAAAATTACTTAGATATACTAGACTGTCAAAATCGGACTACTCTGTAAAAAGTTATGCGTGGTCATACATAAAAAAAAATATACGCGTCGACTTGAGAACCTCCTCCGTTTTTGTTTTTCGTCGGTTAATTATCTTGAGTTTGAGGATTCAAACACCTGAGGTCTCTTGTTTTTGACAAGCTTATTGATGTCAGGCGTCTTAAATCCACACTGGATAGATTCTGGTCGCGGGCCGTATTGAGATGGCTTGAGGGCCGAATGCGGCCCGCGGGCCGTATCTTTGACATCACTGCTGTAAAGGTTCCGTACTGTTAAAACAATTTTATAACAAAACTAGCGGCCCGGTCCAGCTTCGTCCGAATTTGTAAGTGGCCACCGTTTTTTCGTCGACTTACGTTGCATAATTGGTTTCCACGAAAAGTGATTTTATTTTAATGCGATAATATATAGCCAATGTCCGTTCTAATTGGTGAAAAAAATTTGAAATCGGATGAGCAGTTTCGGAGATTATCTCCTACATCCAAACTTACAAACTTCACCTCAGTACAAAAAGGAAATTAGCGACGCTGGTGGTGGAAAAAGTAAACGAAATATGCACAATTAAGTGGACAGATTCTGTCAATTTTTACCCGACTGCGGCGAAGCCAAAAAGGTTACGAGTTTAACAATTTATGTATGTTTGTATTTACGTATGTTCCACCGTAGCGTCTAAACTATTCATCCGATTTTTTTAAATTTTGGTCCCAAAGGAGAACAAATTAAAAACAAATAAAAAATAAGTTCAAAAAAAATAATTAATAAAAAAATAAGTTCAAAAACTATAACCCGACTGCTAAAAAATATGAAAGAAGAAAATGTTCTCATCTGTGGATAGCCGTGGTCGTATGCCATCTTACATGAGGCCCCTTTAGATGTATAGCATGATGCACTTTGTCCTAGAGCTTATGATCGCTTACTATACTGTTAAAATGTAATGTTTTGTTTGGGTAGGTGGCATATGACCACGGCTATCCTGATATGAGAATATTTTCTAGTTTCATACTTTTCAGTTGTCGGGTTTTAGTTTTTGAACTTATTTTTTTTCCATTTGGGTTCGTGGTTCTTGTATAGTCTCCAAGCTACACTCGCTCGGTTATATGTATAGTCTTCACAGCTAAAGCAATGGGATTCGGTTTCAATCCTAGGATTGGTCTTCCATCTATCCTTCATACAAATGAAAGTTACAAATAGTTACAAACATCAATCAGACAATAGCGTAAATAAGTGTACATAAAATACTATGGCAGTTAAACAAATAACCTAGATTGGCGGATGCTTATTTAAAAGAGATTTTTGAATTTGAGACGGTACTTTAATTTTGCCTTTAATGACAAAGAACTATGCCATGGAGGTCATTTAGTAATTTAGAAGTCAAATATGACAATGTTTTTTTATCATTCCAACCTACTAATGGTACTAGTTTAGGTCAGAAATCACTTTTCAAAATTTTACAAAAAACCTTCGTTTTGAGGTCCACTGAATCTAAAAAACATATTTTTGGAAAACCCTGCGTCTGTTTGTCTGTGAACACGATACAGGTCAAACGGATGAGCGGATTGAAACAAAATTTTGGGAGAATGTTTGGTATGCAAATATGAAGAACCCTGTTGTTTTTGGGGAAAATCGGCGCATGTGCAGAAGAGATATATGCTATAACGGTGTCTTTCGTATATTAATGGAATACTTTTTGTAACGGCTTATTATTCTATTTATTTTTTCAAGAAAGTTTCGTATAAATCTTTTTTTTTCTCGACTTTATAGTTTCGGAAATATTTTGAAAATAATAATAATAATAATAATATTTTGTTTTGTAGATCTGTCAAAAATAGACTAGGTATAGTTAAGCATGCTTTGGTTAATTTTTACATGATGTGGAACATATTATGAAGGTAACCATGGCGACGAATAGCAAATATCATATTGAATACTAGCCATTACCCACGTCACCAACATTTTGAAGTTAGAATGATCCCGGCGCCAATTGGCTGGATTTTTTGATTATGTGATATGTAGTGGAATTTCAAAAGTAATAGACCTAATCTGATAAGGATTTAAATGCTTTATCAGCCTCTCCTGAATTCAATGCTTACAGATAACAGTCAAAAGTAACGGGTAATCGATTGTAACGCGCTTGAGAACTAATTGTTATTTAGTAACTGATATTTTAACGGACTGTTATTGTTAACAGTTATCTAGGTACTGAAAGCCTGCAGGAACACAGAAACAGCAAGCACGTCACATTGTATACCTTTATTTTTAGTGACCGGATTGTCTGCTATAACGACTATTTGTCGCCATCGCTATATTTCAGCGGAATGGCGCGGTGCGGCGCGGTATTCGGCTTCCGCCCTGTCGATACAATCTATTTAAATGTACAGGTATATACACAGCTTGTGTTACCTAACTTGAATTCTACAGCCGGTCCACCGTTCATCGATATTTTGTAACAGATAGAGGCAAAATATATACAAAAATTCAAGCCAATTGCGCAACAGGGCCACTCTATCTTTAGAAACAATGAAATTTGACACATGATCAATCTATACCAGGCCTGGGCAAATGGCGGCCCGCAGCACAATTTTGTCCGGCCCGCGAAGCATTTTGTAAATCTTATAAAAATAGTAAAGAAATAGCAAGGGCGCGAGAACAGACGAAATTTGCTCTCCAAATGCGGAAATAGAATGTGAGGAACTTTTTTTTTTGCTCTGCGGTCGAATTTTCATCAGCTATGTGGCCCGGCGATCGAAAGATTTGCCCGCCCCTGATCTATACTAATATATATTATGATATTATCTGAAGAGTTTGTTTGTTTCTTTGGTTGAACGCGCTAATCTCAGGAACTACTGGTTCAAATTGAAAAAAAATTTTTTGTTGTATATAGCCCATTTATTGAGGAAGGCTATAGGCTATATAATATCACGCTACGGCCAATAGGAGCGGAGCATCAATGAAAAATGTTGCAAAATGTATCTCAAAAATAAACTTCTATTCAGGTGAAATGCCCTAACTGGATATACCAATATTAGCGTTGCACATCCACAAGCCCGGCTGGCTCAGTCGGTAGATAATTCGTCTGTTAATATCAGGGTCGTGGATTCGAGCCCCACGTTGGGCGAATATATTTTTATTTTCTACATTACTTTCTTCTAAGGCTTACATAAAAATTTATTGCGACCGCTATGAAGGCGTGAAAAACAGTTTTTTTTTTATATAAGGAGGTGTCCAAAAACTCGTTATTAAATTATACACCGAAAAATGTCTCATTGGAGATTTTGCAGGTATGCAGATTGAAGTCGGAGTCACGACATATAATATTGTAAAGCCAATTGTTAAATTATTTGAACTGTATGCATATTTAAATTCACTTTGTCGAGTGTGGAGAAAATCTGAAACTCATAAAATTTAAATTTTTATATCGTTTATTACTACTGTAATCTATTTATCACCACACTAATGGTTTTAGATTTGAATCGATCGTCGGCAGCGCGAAAGGTTTTATTCAGATTATTATACTAACAGAAGTTTGCAGAACAACTGAAATTGTATATTGCCATTATGTCGTTACGTATGTTGAAAAGATGGAATCGCTCAAATTATAGTACACGAGGAATCCGTCTTTTAAAGAAACAGTAGTTATTGAAACACTATAGTAATAATTTTACTACCAATAGATTTTTATTTAGTATAACTCCGTATAGCGTATTTTATTCTAAATGGGCCGTTCTTATATTTCAGAATTTTGCAAAAAATATGTTACTTTCGATAAAAATATTAAAATTAAAAAATACGATCAAAAACTAAACCCCGACTACTGAAAAGTATGAAACAAGAAAATATTCTCATCTGACGATAGCCGTGCCGCCTACCCTAACAAAACATTATTTTTTAACATTAGTAAGCAATAAATAAAATTATCGACCAATTTTTCAGACAATATATTAACAAAATATAAATATTACATTAACGTTTCGATCCCGATTTGGATCTTCTTCAGAATGGATCTAAAAATATAAAAAAATAATTAATACTTATTTAGTTTCTATTTAACGAAATTCGTGAAAGATTTTTTTTAATTATTGAAATATTGAAAAAATAATAACAAACAATTTTTTATTACGTAGTCATGGAAATAATTGTGAGCACCTAAAAAGAGATAAAAAATTATTAAAAACAAAATATTATTTCAAAATAATATTATATATATTACTTAAATTTTCAGTATCTAATAGTGCATTGAGAGAATTTTTATTTGATTTTATATGTAACATTTCCGAAATATTTCTTTTAAAAAAATTATTTTCATTATCTAAGATTTTAATATTATCCCAATTAATTTTGTGGTCAAGTTCTAATTTGTGTTTAGTTATTACATTATGTTTGTCAGGGATTAATTTGTGATTATTTTGATGTTCTTTTATTCTTGTTTTAAGAGCTCTTTTTGTTTGACCAATATAATTCTTAGCACAATTTTCACAATTAAATATACAACATTATATTATTTTGTTAATATATTGTCTGAAAAATTGGTCGATAATTTTATTTATTGAGTTCTAATCAGACGTTAATTAAAGATTTGAATTAGTAAGCAATCATAAGCTCTAGGGCAAAGTGCATCACGCTATACATCAAAAAGGGACCTCATGTATATGAGATGGCATACTACCACGGCTATCCTCAGATGGGAATATTTTCTTGTTTCATACTCTTCAGTAGTCGGGTTTTAGTTTTTTTTTATTTAAATAATTTTTTATTAATTTGTTTTCAATTTGTTCCTCTCTGGAACCAAAATTCAAAAATAAATATAGTCTATGTTACCCGGGCCATAATAACGAATCTATTGACACCTTATTTGTCAAAATCGGAACAATAGTTTAGGCGCTACGATGGAATATCCGTAAACTCATAACCCATCCTTTTATCTGTATCATTGATTACATCAATTACAAGTGACTTGAATGTGTCAATTCTATAAATCTATGATTTATGTATCAATTACATCATTCAATGATCTGAGTTGCAGTTTGACAACATTGATATTATAGATTTGTTTTCACCGAGTTCGTTTAGATTGTGATTAGTTGCGGACTGCAAAAAATGTGTGATAAGCTATACATCCCCTGCGTTTAGTTATCTGAGGTTCCATCCCTATCACCTATGTCCCATCGTCCGACCAACGCCAATAATATATTATGTACCATATACATACTATGTATATATAGGTAAATACATTGATAAAAGGCAACTGAGCTCTAGCACGAGGTCAACAAAAAGATACACTTTGATGTTTGCTCTTATTCATATTTATTTTGATTTTTTATCGAGTTCGTTTGTAAATACATTATTATCGCTAGTATATTAATTAGTGCTTTTATTCTTCACTTAATAGATGTGATTTTTAAATATATTTCAATAAATAATAAAAACGCAAATACTCTCTAGCTCTACTACACAAATCATTAATTAACGTCTGAATAGAACTCTTCAAATAAATTATCTATTGAGTCATTAAATTATAGATAATTTTATTATTTTTGTCAATAAATGTCTAAAAATATTGGTCGATAATTTTATTTATTGGAACTGTCTACTATAGCTTAAAAAATTCCAGCCAATTGGGCGACGGGACCATTCCAACACAAAAATATAGACATTTTTAAAAGTGGCTAGTATATGTTATGGTATTTACTTTTCGTTTCCATTGTTATTATTTTATGGTTTGACATGTAAAAATTTACCAAAAAATGTTTGACAGATCATTAACTTAGCAGAAAAAAGATCAGCGATTTTTATATTTACAAAACTATAAGACTACAAAAAAACTTTTCTTTCTAGTTACATTTTAAACTTTCTGCCAAAAATTTAGTACCCAATAATCAATAATTAATAGTTAATAATTATGTTACACAGTTTAGATAAAAAACATCACATCAATATATCGATTAATAGTTCAATAAATAAAATTTGCGACCAATTTTTCAGACAATATATTAACAAAAAATATAATTAATACATTAACGTTTCGATCCGGATTTAGATCTTCTTCAGAACGGATCTAAAAAAATGAAAAAATAATTAATATTTAGTTTCTATTTATTTTTAATGAAATTCGTGAAAGATTAATAGTTATTTGCCCAGGGTCGATTGAAAATTCTACGATGCTTTTTTATGACTAAATTGTTTACTTATAAATGAAGGAAGAAATATATGAACCAACCTGTTTAATTGGTAAAACATAATAAATAATGCAGTCGATATCGGAATTTTATTAAAAACAAGAAATAAATTGGAAAAAACTTATAGCGGAACATTTTGATGCAGTCACTTAAGATAAGTCTTTAATACAAGAAGCAAAACTACACAACCTTTTATGAGACTCATCTGCAGTTTATTATTTCGAATAAAATCGTAAGTTTTGGTATTTTGATTCATTCTAATTAACTCCATATTTTATGTTGTTATCTTTCCTCTTATTTGACTTAGATAATATAATAACGGGAAAATTGGAACCTTATTCTGTACAGTTTATTTATTTATTTTCGTCTATAACTAACCCTGAAGAAGCTAAAGTTATAGACGAAACGTTGGCAACATAAATAAGTACCTATATTGTGCAGAATAACGTTCCAATTTACCCGTGATAATATAATCTAAATTCTAATTAACATTTGCCAATCTTTGTATTCATCTAGTAAAAAAAAAATTGGTTGTCTGTAAAGTCGGTTTACGGACGATAGTTTTACGTGATAACGTATTCCGTAATACATAACCTAAACCTCCCAAAATTTGGTTTCAATCCGCTTATCCTTGGTGTCGGAATGATAAGAAATGTCAAAAGTGACGTTTGCAACTTACAAAGTATTATGTTCTAATAATAATTAGTTATTCCAATAGTTAACTTAGAAGGCGTTGCAATTCTCAAAATACTAATGTCAAAAAATTGAATTAAACATTAGAAATGCAGCCGTTTTCATGTTAAGGATGATTTGTAGATACAATCGGAGAAAAAAGTATGTAAAATTTTCACTAAACCAATATCTTTCAATATTTTTTAAAATACGGTATTTAAACGATATATTTTTTCTTCACGAGCTTGTTTTCAATATAAAATTTCTAATAAAATAGAAATTAGTTTGCGTTTAATTCATTTTTAAATAATATTTTCAATATTTGTAAAAATTACAAAATGACGTTTGTTAGTGAGTGTACCTTGAATTCAACTTTAAAAAATAAAATTAATACATTTTTTATATCACAAATCACTGATAAAAATTATCGCAATATACTTAAAAAAAAATTAGTAGCTCGGTATATACCCCAGAAAATGAAAAATTTGATTTTATTCAAATGAATCAAACAAAATAAAATGTAATTTTTATCCAGTCAAACGTGTCAACACCGCGACTTTTTAATAGTTGGTAGTTATAATTTGCTGCAACTTCACACTAAACTAAAATTATACTCTTTACTATCTGTCAAATAATCGTTTCAGAATGATACAGTTTAAAATATAGTACAAAATCACAGCAAATTAATGCTATGTTTATTGAACACTTCCGAGCAAAATTCGGTCGCCCAATTTGGAAGATGGAGATTTTATTAATGTTATTAAATATTAGGTACCGTGATGTGCATTTTTCAGAGTATACTTTATTGGATGTAAAAAATCAGTTGAGCAAGTGAGCCCTATCTACGTTAGGACTTACAACAATATTCCCTTCAATATATCATACAAAGGTTGAGAATCACAGATTCCACTACGATATAAATCATACACATATTTGTAAATTTCAAATCAGTTTTTTGTTTCTATAATTTATATAAATTCCATTTTTTCTAAAAAGAAGTGTATAATTATAATCTTTTATTTACTAAAAAAAAATATAATCATTTTCTATTATTACAGTTTAATTAATTATTAAATAAATTACAAATATGTTTTCCTGTTACAGTGCCGTGTTTTATTGCATATTTTCAATTGTATGGTTTTCTTTTCACCTTTTATATACTTCGAGGTTAAAGCCCAATTTCATGAGTGACAGTTTAGAAGCCGGTTATAATTATTATTACGCGCATATAATATTGCTGAAAATAGAAAGAAAATCATTTTTTTTAAATATAAAATTACAATAAACATAACGATTATTTTTATTATATCTCAAAATAACAAAATCTCAAATCTGTTACTTACTTTTTTGTATTCCAGCATTTATTCAACATATACACTGTGTTCTAAATTACATGAATATTATCACTGAATACTTTTAATATGTATTTTTAATATTTCTTGTGTCCTTTAGTATTGCTTAAATAATTAAAATGACAGCTAGCATCGCGAACATAGCTGTAGTTGTTTACGAGGTTGCCATGTTTATCTGTGAGTCACACATTGCATTCAAATAGTATCGTAAATATTACTCATTTTTATAGTTTTTCTCTGTAAATAGTATTGAAACCACTAAATTTTACTTGCTTATATGATTTTTAGATATATAATCTACTAGTTTGCAATTTTACAAATTTTTCTCATCATGTTTTCACTATTATTTTTGAACTTGAATTGGCCTGATAGCGCGTTTTCCATTTAAGTACATGTAAATTTGTTACCCCTAAAAAATGCTATAACTTTTGAACGGGCTTGTAAAAAAATCCTTAATTTTTATAGAAGCTTCAGAAGACTTGTTAGAATAATCTATTAAAATTTCAACGTATTCTCATCATTTTCAATATACCTACAAAACATCCTTAAGACAAGACATACGTTTGCTTCTAATTTCCATGTACGGCAAACAAAGACAACCGACCGTGTCGCGCCATGCATTAGACAACATTGCATTTATACAGCTATTTTTCTATATAAATTTGTATAAAATATTTTTCTATATAAATTTGTATAAAAAAACTGTTTAGGCAAATTCTGTTATACGAAATATATGTAAAATGTTCTCCTCTTTCGTTTAAGACTGGTTTCAAACCGATCTGATTTAAATTGAGCGAGAAATTAGCAAAAAGCACGCACAGGGTCAGGCGGAACGTTACGCGTTATGCGTTATGCGTTATGCGTTACGCGTTACACTTTTTCGTACATGCAGCCGGTGTTTTATCAATTTATAATATTGGTGATTCATCAATTTATAAGACGTTATCACGTCAAAAATTAAAAATGGATTAGGTAACTTGACTTTTGCTTTATCCAAGTGATTTTTTTGGAGCCACATTCTCCTAAGTATCCCAATAAGAATGTCTTAGAGTAAAATAATATACCTAAATGAACAAGGAGACAAGTTAATATAGCAATAAAAGTGTGAAAAAGTATATTATTTCATATGATATTTAGATTATCAGTAATCCAATTTTAATTAAGGTAAATTAAGTTTTTTAGCAATCGTTCAATGTTATATACTTAAAATTGTATTTCAGATCACATAAAAATGCGCATAATCATTTATTCAATTGTGTTTGTATATTTTTTACATTCAATTGAATCAAAGAAGACAATAATCACAGCCAATGACGTTTCTTCAATCGAAAGCGACATTTCTCAGGACAGCGGATTAGATGTAACTGTTGAGGATTTATCATATTTATCAAAACCAGATCCTATGTTGGTCACTTTAAAAAATGAAATTAATTCACTCAAACATACATTTCATGAATGGATATTGAATCCTCAGTTAAAACAAGACCAGGAAAATGCGATTATGCGAATTGTGAAAGGACTTCTGAAAGAAAATAGTGACAATTATATTCTTCTTTTCAACGAAACTCACAGAGCTCTCGCGAAAAGCTTGGAAGAACAACTTAGAAGAATGACAACCATGAAAGACAGTTCTAACCAAAAACAATTTGAGGATAAATTGAACGCCCTTCAAAAATCATTAAATGATTTGAAAACAACACAAGCCAAGTTTGCAAATGATTTAGATGAAAAAATATCATCTGTGAAAGACAATTTGAACTCACAGTCAAAATTTGGTCGGCTTGAACATAAATTGAACAAAATATATAAATGGATGGAAGATGCTGAAATATTGGATGATATTTTAGATTCAAATTTCGACGCTGTCGCCAAAATTAACACAATCGACGATAAAAAACGTATTTTTTCAATACTAAGAAAGGCTTCTAATACAGAAAATAGTAATTTAACATTTATTGTTGATTTGTGTAAAGAAATTAAAAATGACGATACAAAATTATCGGCTATAGAAGTTGTGCGGAACAGCGGTCTTATTAATGAGACATTGAAAACTGAGTTAAATGAGTTTGTGGAAGAACATTATTTAAAAGAAAAGTGGATTAAAGTGGAAAAACTCATCACTGAAAAATATTATACAGAAGAGAACTTAATAAGTGTTGTTGATGCATTTGAAGAAACGGAATTAAAAGTTTTAGGGTACGTATTTTTATATGAAAAATTCAAAACAACAAAAAATTATGAAAATTTATCGATTACATTACTGGCTAACAAACTTAAGTATCTGATGGAAACGGATTCGTACAAAAAGCTTAGTAAAATTTATCGCATAAAAGCTGAAGATTTAAAATATTCTTTACCGGAATGTGTAAAAAATGCTGTATTTAAATCTTTAGTTTATCTTTCGAATTTTGAAAAAACTGTTAGTGGAGGACAAAGAATTAACTTTATGGAAGATGGTGTACACTTTGGATTATATTCTGTTTATCCCGCGGGATACAGACATTTGAAGCATACCTTAGAAGATATTAAAGGAAAAAATATCAAAGCACGATATTCTGTCTTTAAAGAAACGCCGCCTCAAAATTTACCCAAGGAAGCTTTATGGTTGCTAGAATTAAAAGAAGAATATTGTTATCTTAAGAATGTGAAGTATAGCAATGAGTATTTACGCGTTGTGTATCCAAGATTTTATGCAACGATTTTTGACCCCTTTTTATCGAGAATTCGTTTGAATTAATTTAATTGTATTTAATATTTTGGAATATTTTGTACTATATTTAGTTTAATTTTTGTCAAAAAATATAAATATACTAATTCTGTCAAAAGAAGAACACAGATAAATTTAATTAACTATATAACTAAGCATTTAAAATCTTGTGAAATTGATAGATATTTAATTTTTTTTTCATTTGATTTAAAGTTCTTCTATTTTTGGTCGCTTGTAAAAATAATTCCGATTTCGCGACATTTATTTTGATCAATTCTTTCAGTGTTTAATTCTGTCAAAAGAAGAACACAGATAAATTTAATTAACTATATAACTAAGCATTTAAAATCTTGTGAAATTTATAGATATTTAATTTTTTTTTCATTTGATTTAAAGTTCTTCTATTTTTGGTCGCTTGTAAAAATAATTCCGATTTCGCGACATTTATTTTGATCAATTCTTTCAGTGTTTCACCATCTAAATAAGGTAATAGTGAGCTGACGCGCAAAAAAACCATGTCGTCCCAACCTTCTGCTGCGTGGTTCATAAGCTATTTAAGTAATTTAGAGCATTTTTTCCTTATATGATATATAGGCGGAATCTGGACCCATTTTAAAATTTCAAAGATGGTAAAAAAATGGTTAAAATTAAAAAAAATTTCTACCGCTTCGTTTTTATGTACAATGTGAGTGGGATATACCAGCGGCAGAAATTTTTAACCAATTGTACCCTCCCGAAGTCATTCCTAAGAAAGTGGATTTATGATCATAAATCTACTTTATTTTAAAAATACAGTTTATTTACTAATTATTTTTTAACTATTTTGTAATTTAAAAAAAATCTCAAATTAGAATTTGAAATCAGTAAATATTATTGAATATCTCTCTAACCTATATATCTACATTTTTTTGCATGCCTGGCAGACTTATTTTGAACATATTGTATTCATTTGAAATAAGTCTGCCAGTTATGCAGAAAAATTAGTAAGTAAAGTTGAGTCGTATTCGAGACACTGGAACAAAAAATGATTAAAATAAATAAAATTGTCGACCAATTTTTTTAAACTATGTCACTATAGGTATATTGACAAAAAATAATATAATTTTTTTTATTTGAAGAATTCTATTCAGACGCTAATCAAAGATTTAAAAAATGATTAACATTAAAATGGTTAACATTTTATTAACTAAAGTAGCGTGAAAGAACAATATAATTAGTGTCAAAGTTGGCATAAATTGACAGTCACGCAATCTATTTTTAATTGAAATATGATGAATAATAATTTATTTCAATAAAAAATGAAATTATATTTTCAGCCTGACATCTGTGATAATTTAATTTTGAGTAAGAAGTAATGCAGGTATATACAACAATCGATTGTTGTAATTGTTGTGAATCAGTAAAGTGTTTTTTTTTCTCACAAAAAAACGTATTTTCTTCATACCTCGATCGAAAGTGCCTACATGGTGCCGACTTGAGGCACCGAGGTATGAAGAAAAATGGTATACAACACGCGGCCAGAAAGTTTGAGAGACTTGAACTGCGCGTCATAATGCCCTCGACGCGCAGTGCAAGAATCTCAAACTGTTTGCTCTTGTGGTGTAATATACTATTTTTCCCCAGGAAGAAAATAAAAAAGAAAGTAAACATTTCAATTTAAATCGATAATAAAACCAATTCAATTAAACGAATTCGAATGTACAGTAATTCTAACAACGAAGTGGTGGTATGGCTATATCTTGCATTGTTAAGAAGGTATAATGAATAGTTTTGTTAAGCATAATACACATTTAGTTCTAGAGAACATTATTATTTTTAATTAGATGGTGGTTAACAAGGGTAGTTTTCACGTGGCGTAAGTATTCAAATAAAACGTAATACAGATTTGGTCCTTACGCCACGTGAAGATTTCGCTCTTCAACCACCAACTAATTGAAAATCCCGTATCACAACCCTTCAAAAAAAAGTAACAAAGTTACTAAAATGAGTAGACTGTTTTAAGTACGAGCGAATAGCGAGTTTTAAAAATTACACGAGTCATAAAAGCATTACAATCGTGTTGCCAAGAGAGAGAGAGAGAGAGAGAGCAGCTGCATACTTCTATCTCACTTATTTATACTCGGTCCGTTATGCGCAAGCGTCGCGCGACTGAGTGGGGAAGTGGGCAAGCGCATGCTCCATTCTTGGGCATGCGCATAACATTTGAGATCTAAATGACGCAGAGAGACGTATTTATGTATGTTCCGTTGGGTCATCATCCTTTTCCATACTCCTACTAGCAATATAGGAGTATTTAATATATGCTGTAGATATATAAACTCTCAATAATTTGACATAAGCAGCTTTTGCTTGTGGTCACGGATATCGTACCTAAACATGTGCGCAGCCTGTGTGCGGACATATTGTACTAATATATGTACATTATATATTGTTGTATATGGTGAAACCAGTATTGCTGTGTCATTTGTTTGAACATGTAGCCTTCCAAATAATTTATTTAATTAAATCCGCGCTTCTTCAACAATCAGTGGTAGTTCGGATAAAATTTAGGAGTCAATATTATCGAAATTGTATTCTTTTTTTTGTCAAATCGTTGCTATTGGAACTTGGAAGTATAATGTATAAGTTCTAGGAATTTATTTTATTTGAGAAATATTCCTGGAAATTTTCCACGTCGAAGAAAATAGATGCATTTTTATAGAGTTTTATTTTTTTGCAAACTGACTGACTGAATAAAAGCTTGTCGACAACTTAAAAGAAGAATATTCAAATCTTTGATTTATGTCTGATTAGTACTCTTCAATAAATTTATATAATAATAATAAAAATAATTGTGAAAAATAACTCTAATAATTTAGAGTGATGATGATCCTGTTTAAATATTGGAAGATTAAAGTTTGAAACCTGGTGGCATAGGATCAATGAACTAAGCAAATACTGAAGGTTTTTTTATTGCATTTTATTGTCTGACGTTTCGGCAAACTTTATGCCATTTTCGGAGAATCAATGCTGTCTGTTTTCTCAGACAATAAAATGCAATAAAAAAACCTTCAGTATTTGCTTAGTTCATTGATCCTATGCCACCAGGTTTCATCCTTAAATATTCCAATAACAATAATATCTAATAATACCTAATAATAATAATTTTATTTTAAAAGATTTTATCGTCCAATTTTTCAGACAAATATATTAACAAAAATAATAATTAATACATTAACGTTTCGGTCCGGATTTGGATCTTCTTCAGAACTGATCTAAAAAGCATAAAAGTTGATTACCTGATAATTATTAGTTTCTAATTGGTATTTGAAAAAAAAATTCGCTTTAAGTTTTGAGTTATCAAAATTGAAAAAATAATTTTATTTATTGAAGAATTCTAATCAGACTTTAATTAAAGATTTAAATAATTTTATTTACTTAAAAGAAAATAATATGCTCCCTCTATGAAAAGTATTCGGGAAAAATATGTCAGTTTTTGGTATCATCTCACTGCTAGTATACCTACTAAAAGTTGAGATATTTATCTACTTTTTAACCGACGAAAAACAAAAACGGAGGAGGTTCTCAATTCGACGCGTATATTTTATTTTTATTATTTTTTTTTTTTTTATTTATGTATGACCACGCATAACTTTTTACAGAGTAGTCCGATTTTGATAATTATTTTTTTGTTTGAAAGGGTATACCCCGAAGTTGGTCCCATATAAATTTGGTAAAAAAATTCCAACCCTAAGGGTAGGAAAACAGGGGATGATTGATTGTTCACTCACTGATTGTAATGTATGATCACACATAACTTTTTACAGAGTGGTCCAATTTTGATAATTATTTTTTTATTGGATAGGGTATACTTCGAGGCTCGTGTCATATAAATTTGGAAAAAAACCTCCTACCCTAAGGGTAGGAAAATAGGGGTGATTTATAGTTCACTCTCAGATTTTCATGCTGAGTTGTGTATTACAATTATAAATTATATAGCCACAAAAAATTATAAAATAAAAACTTTTTAATAAAAAAATTAAACCGCCGAAAAACTGAAAAGCAAAAATTAATAAATCTTTTTATTTAACTGAGTTCTATCTAAGTAGTTGAACGTATGTGACAGTCTAGTATATCTAAGTAATTTTGAGTCGGCGTCAAACCATCAATGTACAAAGATCACTAAAAGAAATAACCAAATCAAATTAACAATGATACGTGAAATCTCCAGCGATAAACATTAACATTCCAAACATGCGCTCTCCACACGACCACTCGCAAAGACTTATGCCCTCAGTGTGCCCGTTCGGGTTGCTCTGTCGCTGACATTAACTTCGTAAACGCTCAGAGATTTCCGGCGAAAGATTGTTGACGCCGACTCAAAATTACTTAGATATACTAGACTGTCACATACGTTCAACTACTTAGATAGAACTCAGTTAAATAAAAAGATTTATTATTTTTTGCTTTTCAGTTTTTCGGCGGTTTAATTTTTTTATTAAAAAGTTTTTATTATAGTAAAGCTTTTCTCTTCATTTATGTAGTTTTATTACATTTTTTTGCATAATGGGGTACAACAATCTAAATATATTAAAGGAAACCGTTACTTTATAGTTAGGTCACTTATAAAAAGTGTCCATGGGCGCATAGCCTAAAGTCAAATAGATTTTTAGTTACAGATATGTTTAGCGAGAATTTAGATATAGGGATATCCATTGAATTCACAAACATGTTCCATGTTCAACTTTTGTGCTTTTTTTTAGAAATAGAAAAATAGTCGAAAACTAGGTAATGTTGGAAGGTGTCACCCTGTATAAAATAATAATGTTTGGATTCAACGCACTCGAAAACATATTTCTAGAGCTTATAGGATTTTTTAAGATTGTGAATTCAATGGATATCCCATGATATATAAAATCTCGCTAAACATATCTGTAGCTAAAAATCTATTAGTTTTTACGCTACACGCCCATGGACACTTTTTCTTAAGGACCTTTAAACCCGCGAACCAAATTCCATAAGGTTTGTGCGGGGTCCTTGTATCAGCTTTTAGATTGGTAACGACCTAAAATAGATAGTTCTCACATTTTTGCAAAAATATAATTTCGGGGGTAGTTTCATTCCCATAAAGAATATAAACTTGAAGGGTAAGATTTTTACTATGCTAGTAACGGTACCACCCTCGACAATTTTCTGCAATGTCCCCTTTGTTTATATACACTTTTCTTCCATTGCACATACCGCTAAACTAGCGGTATGTGCTTTATTATCGCTTTGTGCGTCAGAGCTGACTTTCGTTCATATAAGAAGTTATATCTAAGTTAATTTCACACGAAATCCATTCAAATTGAAGCTTTTTGAAAAGAGGAGATTCTAATCTATAAAATAGAACCATTTTTAAATCAATTTGAGTTCATAAATACTATTAAAATTGTAATTGAAAATCACAAACAGCAGTTGTCGGTTGGTCTGTACGTATGTACGTACGTACGTATGTACGTACGTACGTCACGACTCTACAGATCGCAATTTTGGTCGGATTGCCTTGGGTTATATTTTATTCACTTTGTTTACTATCAGACCAGAACCCTATTTAAATTCACTAAAATGTGTTCAGTAGTTTAATTTTTATAAACAGTTTTATTTTTTATTATTTTTGACAGCTAATAGTTTAAAAACAATATAATAATAATTGCTGAGTAAATATAGTGTAATCCATAAAACAAGTGCTACACTTGTATACCGTGATAACACCACTACACGTATTAGGCAGCCGTGGCGTAATGGTTGTTGGATCCCCGAGGGCAAGGTCCTGGGTTCGATTCCTTACGATATCATTGATTTTTTTCTTTTTTTTTTCTTTTTATTTTGTTTTATTTTATTCCACTTGATATTAATTATATATTATATTATGTATAGTTCTTAATTTTTTTTATTTTTGCAAACTTAAAAAAAAATATTTTTTCAATTTTTAATTATTTATTACTTTAAATTTTTAAATCTTTTTAAATTTATTAAAAATATTTTTTAATTGTTATTTTTTTATCATACAGTGGAAAACTTGCGGGATGTGCACTTTTGGTTTTGCCACCTATTTTTCCTATTTCTCATAGACCAGTAGAATATTTTATTTTAACGAAAAATTTTTCCCTGAACATCTAAAATTATACACAATTATTTACTAAATCTCTCGCTAATATGATAATTTATCCTTAAAAGACTGTTTATTCCAAGTTTCTATCTTCAAAAATCCAGTCGGAAGATCGGAAACGATCGAAAGCGTATATTACAAAATAATATTTATCTTTCAATATTTAACGATATTTTATGTAAAAATTAATTAATGTTTTGTTAGGCTTCTGCTACCATTTAAATTCCTTTAACGACTTTTCATTACGAAATGCCAACACAAATACCGCGGCCCAAAGTTTGTTCTACAGAAGATAACAGCATGTGTCTATAAGCAGACATAATCTTTGAGAATTTAAATTAACATAAATTACGACATTGTGACTTATTTTGATGTATGTACGCAAAACACTAATGGCCATATTCACCGAACGTAAGTAGTTATTTTTTTTTTTTTTATTATTATTAACGTGCGCAGCAGCTTAGGCTATATGCACGAGTCTATAAAAGTAAGGTAAGTACATACAATGTAGGTAATACTAAAATGTAAATAAGTGGTTATTTAATCGGTTCATTTGTTCTTCAGGTAACTATTCCTCCGAATAAATAGCGATAATTCAATTCACCAACCATAATTAAGCATACTGCAGGTATAAATCTATTCTCTCTTACTTCCATGGTATAAATATTTATTCGCCTGATAAAATATTAATGGCCGCGACATAGATTATAAGTCCTAACCTACAAACGTGGAGTATTATATCTACAGTTTGTACTTGTGAATTTATTAATGTGTTGTTTATAAACCCTTTGTGAAGTGTATAGTTGTAAAACATTAAAGTTAGTGGAAGTTTTGTGTGTAATTGGGGTGGGATAAAGCATTATTATTTCGTGAAACTTTTTTTCGACGTCTACACTAACGCTATCGATCGGATTTTTGGGTGAACGTCAAAATATTGAACAAAAAGAGCAAGGAGTATAGTGCAGTGTATATGTCGCCGGGATATTGTGAAACCCGTGATATTATAATTTCACTTAGTGAAATTATAATATCACGACTCTTTGTCAATCGTGATATTGTAATTTCACTAGTGAAATTACAATATCACGGATTTGACAATATCCCGGCGACATATAGGTATATATTCTTTAATTAACTTGTCTACCTTATAATTGGCTTGGTGAATTGAAAGTAAATTCTATTGTAACGTATAAATTTGTTCCAAGATTAGTAACTTCTATCTTTAATAGTGGGCATAAAAATGAAATAAGGGCGCTGCAAGAACCTGTGCGTTCTCCTGTGCCGTAATGAAATATTATATAAGTAGGTAAATTTTTTTTTTGCTACGACCCCTTACAAAATAGCTTCTTTACATGCACCTACGCACAGGTTGCGTTTGCTGAGCGCGGTGCAACCCAGCGAGGCAAAACTGTAATCAAGTGGAGTCATAAGTTCGACAAAAGGAAGCGATGCCACCGTCGACGACCGAAGGTTCTCCAAGTTTTAAGTAAGTTTAAAATTATATACAAGATTTATAAATTATTTTATCAAAATTAAATTACCGCGCAAGAAAAAGCTATATCATACATCGTTTCGTCTCAATTATGTGCTAATGCGGGTAGCTGCTAACAATTAATATAAATCAAATCTGAATTTATGTGTAATATTAATATACGCTAGGAAAGTATTTTTTGACAAGCGACATTTGCGCCCTCTCGTGTTTTTTTTTTATTCTGATTCAGCCAAAACCTTAGTGTCATATGTTATACGTGCATTTTAATAAGGATTAATTGTGGAATAAAATGGGTAAAAAGCTATCAAATCGGAAGTACTGTGTTGTTGATTGTAAAGATACACCAACTAAACAACCAGAATTACAATTCCACCGTTTTCCTGGATTTCCTTATGAATTGGAGATAAAAAAAATGGACTACAGAAGTACGTCGTCAACGGTAATTAAATTTTATTTTACGTCTGTAATCATTATTAAATACATGAAAAATATCATAATTGTTATTTTGTTAACAAAAATAAGATTGAAAAAATTTTGAAATAAAAAATGTGTATCATTTATATAGTTTTTTAACTGACATTGTGCGTAAATATTTTTTTATAATTAAGAATAACGCTGGTTTCCATGGGTTTGTAAGTTTTGTGTGAACCAGATTTTAAAAAATCAAACACGAGATGGCGCAAAGATCACATGTCAAAGATACTTTCCTAGGGTATAGAACTAGTGTACCTAGCCGTGCAAAACTTTTTGTATGTATCTTCATATCGTTTTAAAAAAATTGATATTTTGACACAGACCTACGACAATAATTTATTTCCTCTTGCATTAGTTTCCATTTAAAAATATTTTTCTTTTGAATTGGCTTAATCCGTCAAGTTGTTTATATATTTAATTGGTTAAAAATTAAAAAAAAATGTATGTGAGATCTGTTTATCGTTGTCATGATTACCCCGCAAGAGCTGTCAGAATTATTATTTTTTAAATCTAACCTCATTTAATACATTTACGATTTTCATTATTTTTTCTGATCTGAGACCAAATTTTAGACCTGGTACAGTCTATGCAGTATTTAAAAACTATATTTTAATTTTTTGTAAAATAAAATAAAATTTTAATTGTCTATTAATATTTTGAATATTCGCGCTAAAAAACTAACTAATTTAAATATACACTTCAATTGTCAAAGTCGACTTGTCAAACTGTATGCATAATCTCTGACGTACGTACATATTTACATTTCTCTCACACTCATGTATCGTGAACATCGATAGATTTTCTCGGTTTACTTTCCTCTTCATCCCGCTTTCCCCTCGTCTTTTTTACTATTATCGCTAGAAATCACCCATTTTATCGAAATTTCACAAAAAAAACACATCTGTGGACTACAGGCTTCAGTTTAAAAAAAAATTGTGTCAATCGGTTTGCTGGCAGATTGGCTAAAGAAATAGGGCTTGTGTTTTAAATACATAGATTTTAGTTTTATAATACAAAAAAACATAGTAGCACTTTGAAACACCAAGGCTGTCCAAATCGCGGCTCATTTGACACAATGTTTTAAGAGTGTGAAATATTGCAGACGGTGAGCACATAAATTATATATCATTTGATAGATAATAATTGCTTGCTCTACTGACATCGACAACTAAAAAATTTATTATTGCTTTTGTTTTTGTAAATTAGTTAAAATACAGCAACGCTGAACAACGTCTGCCATCTGACGGTTTTAATTTTGAAACGTCAACACTTCGATCTGTCATCTGACCTTCATATTGTAATACAACAGACACAATACTGCATACTGTCATCTGACGGCTTTAATTTTGAAACAGCGAGCAACGCTGAACAACGTCACAGCAATGCTGCATGATGCCATCTGGCTTAGCTCAACGCTTTTGCTACTTGCGCCTCTATATGACAATTTTAGTAAAATATTTCTTCAATCTGTCATCTGAGCTTCATATAATACAACAAAAAGAAGAACGTTATAAGCAGTGTGCAAAATTAGAAACGAATTGAATAACTGCAATCATATTTAAAAATAGTTTTGTAAAGTGATAATTATTATACTTATTTAGTGCGAATAATTCGCACAGGTCACACTAGTTATATTATATTAACATTGCATTATAACGTCAACTAAGGATATGATAGCTATACCTAGCTATCATTTGTATGTTTTATTTTACTAGGTATGTTGAGTAGACGTGTAGCTTTAATTTTGTATTCAATGTTTATTTGTTCACGTTTAAAAGATCGTGCACACTTGTCTAGCATGAACCTGCATGGCCTGCAAATTTAGCATTAAAAGTACCGGAACATTCACTTTTAACCTTAATTTATGAGAAGGAAACACCCTTAGCGGTTAATTTTTCCCCAGAGTTTATACTATCTCCATATTAAATTTCATTACAATTGGTCCAGCGGTTTGGCCGTGAAAGCGTAACAGACAGACAGAGTTACTTTTGCATTTTTAATATTAGTATGGATTATAATTTTAAAGGGGGCACTTCACATAGCTATTTGTGTTCGCTATTGGGTGTTTTTTTGTATTTGGCAAAATATATGACGTTCAAGACAAACATGCAAATAAAGGCAAATACGACCATCTACACATGGCAGTCAAATAGCAAACACACAAACATTTGGCAGCAGAACGCAAGGTTCGAAATTCAAGGAATTTTAGCACTGTTTCATTGTCCCAACTCATTTTCAATAGTAATTGTTCCAGTTTCGCTCACAGCACAGACACAAAAATACTGCACGTCCGTACAGGTTCACGGCGCGTGCGCTTCTGAATATGGCCATTGTGTGGACGGTTTATTTGCGTATTTGCCTATTTGACTCCTTTGATGTGCCTCGAAAAACCGACAAGCGCACGGTAACGCGTATTTGGTATTGGCCTTATTTGTCAAATAGGCAAATAAGGCCAACACTTTGTCAAATAGACTGTCCACACTTGGTAATTGTTTGCCAAATATGCCAAATACACAAATACAAATAGCCATGTGAAGTGCCGGCATAAAATATATTTTTTTGGCTCTTTAATAAAAATTGCATCTATGTAAAGAAGGAACCGAAATGTTTTGGATCTGACCCTGTCCGAAAATCATTCGAGCGCCACTGGTAGACGTGTGTTCGCACATGCATATTTATTAATATGCGTAATTGCGTACGTGGCTCCCTCGTTGATATGAAGTTATATAAGGCAAGGCAGGTGCGCTAAAGCTACTGCTATTTGAGTGCTTGCTGTGCTTTGTACCAACAAGCTCAGCAGTAATTAATAGCATTAGTTGCTATCGCTGAGTTATACCTCCATACTGTAATACTAATAATAATATGGTACTTACATACCTGCATACCTCCGTGTAAGCAAAGGCAAGCATAAATCACAATACAGATGGATTGAAACTAGCTTACCACATCTTGATATAGGAAACATTTATGCTGAGTTGCAGAAAATCTGATTTCCCCTAACCAACATTCCCATTCCGTTCCTAGACGTCAAAAATTATATCAAAACAAAAGTACGCGAAAGTTGGCAATTTGAACGGATGACAATTTCCAACAATAAACTGTGCATCATCAAACCGTCAGTTTTGAAATGGGCCAACCTGAATCGAAAAGAGAACACTGTGCTGATCCGACCAAGAATTGGCCACAATCTACTAACTCATACCCACCTATTTAATTCCGTCCCCAGACGTCAAAAATTATATCAAGACAAAAGTCCGCGAAAGTTGGAAATTTGAATGGATGACAATTTCCAACAACAAACTTTGCATCATCAAACCGTCAGTTTTGAAATGGGCCAACCTGAATCGAAAAGAGAACACTGCTGATCCGCCTAGAGTTGTCCACACTCATACTCATCTATTTAGAAGAACTGATCCGAACAACTGATCATTCAAAACATCCTCACTCATCATCCTTAAGCATAATATACCAACCATAGACTGCAAGTCCCATCTCAACTTCAAGACATTCTCGGTGACAACAGAGACAATATCTTTGAATTATTTCAATTTCTATAGAAAACACTGAATTTTTTAATAAACTCTAATCAGTGATTAAACAGTGTTTTTAAACTACATTATATACTGACCATACTTATATCTGGAGCTAATAGCCTTGATGTTCGGAATCAAGGCCATTAAAAAACAATTGATTTGACAATGACAGGTCGCTGCACACGAGGCTGCCGCTAGATTTGTTGCTTGATTTCGCTACTAGGTTCCGAGCGTTCCGTGGCACTGGATTTCGTGATGTTTTTTTGTGTTGGCTTCACACATTGCGTGTTTTGTAGATGGTTTTGGTGATAGTTCGGACGTTAACAAAACTGAACGTTTATTGCACACTACACTATGTTTGTTTATGACGTAGCCCACGTGACAAGATATACCTAGTGTTTTCTGATTGGTTTTCGCTAAAATCCAGCACAGAAACAAGCACAAAAAATAGTGCCGGGTCTAATTTTGAAATCCGGCTATCAGCGATGTCATTTTCTTTCTCGCAGCCAAGTCTTCCAGCGGCAAAACCAGCATCGTTTGCAGCGACATTTAGACTGTGACCAACATATATTTCTCCATAAAAAAACATCGTATCGTTTTAAATCGGCCCTGCTCAAAAAATAATTGATTGATTGAAACAATATTTCTTTTAAACTATGTATATTTGCATCTAATATAGTTTTTTGTACGATTTTCACTTCGAAACAATATTTTTTTCAAAATTTAGCTTGAAAGCAGTCTTATTTCTATGTGGAACAATCATTGTGTGAGTACAATCTAATGTTCTAGAATCTAGACTGTAATTATATGATCACAATCTATAAGTTCGTTGCCAAATCAATTTTTTTGGCAATTCCTTCTGCAATCTCGCACAGTACGGTTAATTCGATACCATGTTTTTTTATTACTCTGTAAGTACTTTACTGTCTATCTATAGATACTCATTTCTTTCTAGTCTGTAATTTTTTTCATTTTTATTTTCATATGCGTAGTTCTATGACATAAATAATTAATCATTATTTATTTAATTGTATTGTATTTCTTGGAAAATATCCATGTTTTGTTATTGGCAACTACGCTTTTGGTATGTGAAGGTACTTTGTAAGAGGAAATGCTTTACACGCATTTAGTATATTATCCTGATTTATTGATAGCGAAATTATTTTGTAGGCCTGGTAGTCGACACAAATGGAATGGGCTGCTTAGATGTATATAAGTCACACAGTAAGGTCATATTTCCTAATTTCTAGTATAGTAAGCAAATGTAACCCACTAGCTCAGTTAATTTATTCACATCTGCTTTATATTGTAGGTTCGGTTCCCGGTTCGCTTGATAATTTTATATTTAATTTTTTCCAGATCAAATAGGAATAGTATATTGTGCGACTAATGAGAGAAGGAGACGATTTCTTGAGTGTGAAATTTGCCGCACGAGCGTAGCGAGTGCGCTAACACGTGAATGGAATATTCTCCTTCGATAATAGTCGCACTTAATACTTTATTCAACTAGCACGAGTAATATGTAATCGGGGCCCTGATAAAAGAGGGAGAAATAATAAATCACTTCATTGACTGACGTACCCACCGCCCTCGATGCACACAAGATGGCCCTGACTTTCGCTGAATTGCGATGCTGTTTTCATATAATATACAAATCGCTTCCGCGTTCCTATTGGTCCAGAAACTATGGAGTAATATATTACCGTAGAGTTTCGGCTCATTATTCGCACTCTACGCGTCAACATGAAGTAATTTATTATTTCTCCCGAATTTAGCAGGGCCCCGAAATTATATATTACTCAAGTGTGTTGAATAAAGTATATTTTCGGTGTTTTCCTTACGCGCTATTCAAAAAAAGAAAAATTTGCTGAATGAAAGATGAGGGTTCCTAGTCAAATTAAAAAAAAAACTTGTCAAATTAGATTTGTAGTTGATTGTACAACAAAAATAGTTACTACAAGTGGGGAATGGTACTAGTTTAGGTCAAAAATCACTTTCCAAAATTTTACAATTTATTTTCGTTTTGAGGTCTCCCGAACCAAAAAACAAATTTTGGAAAAACTGTGTCTGTTAGTTAATAAGAAAAAAACGGACGGTTTGATGATGCGAAATTTGTTGTTGGAAATTGTCCTCCATTCAAATTTCCAACTTTCGCGAATTTTTTCTTATTAACTATTATCGATAGACACGATATCTAATATATGTGTCTGTTAGTCTGCTTGTCTGTGAGCATACCACGATACAGGTCAAACAGATGAGCGGATTGAAACCAAACTTTGGAAAGATGTTTGATATCCAAATATGAAAAGCCCTATTGTTTTCGGGGAAAATCGACGCATGCGCAGAAGAGATATAGGTATGCTATAACGGTGTTTCTTATATAATAATGGCACACTTTTCATAACGGTTTATTATTCTATTTATTATTTCAAGAAAGTTTCGTTTAGTAGTAGTTTCAGAAATATTTTGAAAATAAAAAAAAATCAGCTATTCTTTTGTTTTGTAGATCTAGCAGAAATGAACTACTTAGTTAAGCATGCTTTGATTACTTTTTACATGACGTGGAACATGTAGGTAACCATGACAACGAATAGCAAATATCATATTGAATACTAGCCTTTAACCGCGTCACCTCACGCGATATCAGAATTTTTTTTTCTTTATTAGACCATATCAAATGTCAATATTTTTGTATAGCTAGAATGGTCCCGTCGCCCATTTGTAGGAATTTTTATTTTAATATGGGGGTGATGCAAAAAATTATTTACACAAATTTACAAAAAAATCTAACATATTATCTAGGTAATTAATTAAAATTAGGTACATGATATGATTTTACAACTTAATGAAATAATCATTTGATATATCAGTCTAGTGTAAATTGTCTTAGCGATGGCAAAACCCCAGCTGTCAGTTTTCATAACCGGCCTGAAGAGAAAGATCGTTTGTTATGCAGTCATTAGACCGGAAGTTGTCGTCGTGCTTCGTCCGCAATCAAAGTTCTTTATACATGTGTATGCAGAGTTATACATAATATACACCGTGTCCCAACGAACCTTCGATCGATCTAGGTATATACTTGCATATTTTTATGAGCTTCAGTATAATTAATAATAATAACAATAATTCAAATCTTTGATTCACGTCTGATTAGAATTCTTTAATAAATAAAATTATCGACCAATTTTTCATACAAATATATTAACAAAAAATAATAATTAATACTTTGACGTTTCTGAAGAAAGTCCAAATCCGGACCGAAACGTCAATGTATTAATTATTATTTTTTGTTAATATATTTGTCTGAAAAATTGGTCGATAATTTTATTTATTGAATAACAATAATTGTTAGTAGAAGTTTTGTTCTAAAAATATGTATTGAAGGAGATTTATTTGGTTGAGGAACATAGAGAAATAAGCTTTACCAGAGTAGGTATTGCTTGTGGCCAACGTTTCGAAAAATATATTTTTTGAAACGTTGGCCACAAGTGATACTCTGGTAAAGCTTATTTCTCTCTATGTTCCTCAACCAAATAAATCTCCTTCAATAACAATAATATGCAAGTTGCGCTTACATTCATCGTCACAATGCTGCTCTAAGGGTGTTATATTACCACTTGAGACATTGTTACGGAGTTGATAAAATTCCTGTTTAACCTTATGTTCCCGGCGATATTGAGTCCGTTGTCGAGAATGAATCGTGTAAGATTTTCTGGAACTATTCATTCAGTACTACCAGACAACTTTCAGCTACAAAGCCTGATATAGTTCTTCTTGATAAAACCACGCGAGTTATGTATGTCATCGAGTTCTCAGCACCTGCTGAAACGAACATGGCCGCGAAGGAGACTGAGAAGCGGATCAAATATATCAAGACATTCTTTTTGAAATCGGGAAGCAGTATCCAGAGTATTCTGTTAAATTAATTGTTATTATAATTGGTGTTCTTGGAGGAGCCAAATCGTGACTATTGGAAAATATAAAATCTATTCCGGCCTATCAGAGTCACTAGTCTATCGCATGCAAAATGTCTTGTTTATCGGGTCGGTCCGTGTACTCCGTGCGCACGACGCAAACTCACTGTAATCGCTCATTTCATGGTTTGAGACGCGGTTATAGTTGTACCTTGCTCCAGAAGTATCCCTTGTTTGATGATGACGAACCTGAAGTTTTGGGTGCTTTTGGATGCAGAATTCTGTACGGAATTTTTCCTTCTCATAATAATAATAATAGTAATAATAATAATAATACGATGAAGAAAGGTTTTTGGTTGAGGATCATAAGTAAATAAGCTTTACCAATGTTTCGCTAGTTTGGTAAAGCTTATTTACTTATGATCCTCAACTAAAAACCTTCATTCATCGTAACATTCTATTGGATCAACACTACTTTATACTGAAGACAATAATAATAATAATGCGTTTAACGTCCGTTTTTAGACTTTATGTCATAACAGATGCCATTCGTACCATTACTATTTTCCATCTATCACACTTCCCGTTATTTTCTACATTTTTAATTTCCACTTAATTAATAGCAATGGGCGAATGAAGGAATTTTAAGACATTAGGATAAGGTAGGCAAATTTTGAGCATAGGAGTTCCTTGAATAAAGGAATCATCTCGATATTAATCTGGAATTATTGAGGAAAACGATGGAAAACCTCAATAAGATGACCGGTACAGGTGTTACCATTTCTCGACGAGAGGCAGTAGGAAAAATTTCCCCAGTCACATCTATCCCCGCCGGGATTCGAACCCGGTACCTCCCAAACCCGAGTCTAGTGCTCTAGTCACTACGATACGTCACTCGGTCTATCATCGAATTTATCTGTATATCATAAATTACGGTGTCTTTCCAGTTTGTTCATCGTTTTTTATTTGAAAAAAAAAATTGGTTGTCTGTAAAGTCGGTTTACGGACGATAGTTTTACGTGATAACGTATTCCGTAATGCATAACCTAAACCTCCCAAAATTTGGTTTCAATCCGCTTATCCTTGGTGTCGGAATGATAAGAAATGTCAAAAGTGACGTTTGCAACTGTCAAAGTATTATGTTCTAATAATAATTAGTTATTCCAATACTTAACTTAGAAGGCGTTGCATTTCACAAAATACTAATGTCAAAAAATTGAATTAAACATTAGAAATGCAGCCGTTTTCATGTTGCATTTATACAGCTATTTTTCTATATAAATTTGTATAAAAAAACTGTTTAGGCAAATTCTGTTATACGAAATCTATGTAAAATGTTCTCCTCTTTCGTTTAAGACTGGTTTCAAACCGATCTGATTTAAATTGAGCGAGAAATTAGCAAAAAGCACGCACAGGGTCAGGCGGAACGTTACGCGTTACGAACGTTAGAAACGTTACGATTTAGGAACGTTACACTTTTTCGTGCATGCAGGCGGTGTTTTATCAATTTATAATATTGGTGATTCATCAATTTATAAGACGTTATCACGTCAAAAAAATTTTCACAAATTAATTGAGACACGTTATATGCACTCACATTGGTGTGTGTGTGTGTGTGTGTAAGTCCGTTTGTGTGAGTGACGGAGCAACGCTAATTCAATGTAAAATTAATTAATATAGTGACGGGTACGTCTGTACCGTGCAGACGGATTGTCGGTTTTATCAATTAGTTTACAAAATGAATGTCAAACGATGCTGTAAAAGCTTGTAGATTATTTCAAAATAAGTTTTTAATAGGCATTAATATTACAGGAAGTTCATAAATCTGTTAAATGAGCACGCGCTTAAAAACATATATATTTTATACTCGTCGCCATATGCATGGTAATAGCTATAGTATTTATATAATGAATGCAGGCCTTAAATGGCATTATATCGACTAGAAGGCCTTCACTAATTTGTCCTAATTATTGGATATTATTTGTTCAAAGTGATGCTAAAGTTTTGCACATACCGCTAAAGTAGCGGTATGTGCTTTATTATCGCTTTGTGCGTCAGAGCTGACTTTCGTTCATATAAGAAGTTATATCTAAGTTAATTTCACACGAAATCCATTCAAATTGAAGCTATTTGAAAAGAGGAGATTCTAATCTATAAAATAGAAGCATTTTTAAATCAATTCGAGTTCATAAATACTATTAAAATTGTAATTGAAAATCACAAACAGCAGTTGTCGGTTGGTCTGTACGTATGTACGTATGTACGTATGTACGTATGTACGTATGTACGTATGTACGTATGTACGTACGTCACGACTCTACAGATCGCAATTTTGGTCGGATTGCCTTGGGTTATATTTTATTGACTTTGTTTACTATCAGACCAGAACCCTATTTAAATTCACTAAAATGTGTTCAGTAGTTTAATTTTTATAAACAGTTTTATTTTATTATTTTTGACAGCTAATAGTTAAAAAAAAACAATATAATAATTGCTGTGTAAATATAGTGTAATCCATAAAACAAGTGCTACACTTCTATACCGTGATAACACCACTACATGTAGTAGGGCGCCGTGGCGTAATGGTTATGCCGTTGGATCCCCAAGGGCAAGGTCCTGGGTTCGATTCCTTACGAGATCATTGATTTTTTTCGTTTTTTTCTTTTTATTTTGTTTTATTTTATTCCACTTGATATTAATTATATATTATATTATGTATAGGTAGTTCTTAATTTTTTTTATTTTTGCAAACTTAAAAAAATATTTTTTCAATTTTTAATTATTTATTTCTTTAAATTTTTAAATCTTTTTAAATTTATTAAAAATATTTTTTAATTGTTATTTTTTTATCATACAGTGGAAAACTTGCGGGATGTGCACTTTTGGTTTTGCCAACTATTTTTACTTTTACTTACTTTAAAAACGTGGTTAAATTTGTTTCCCTATGTAACGGATTTTGTCACGAAATTGTACTATTAGTAACCCTATTAATTAACAATGTTTCTTTTAGTGATGTGCCGGATCGTTAAAAATGTATATCCGCGGATACGGATCTGAATACGGATTTTTGATTTCAAGATCCGCGGATACGGATCTTAACTTTCTTAGAGTACGCGGCGGTAAATATCGACCTTTGGAAAGAGACTATCTGTTATGGGAAAAAGTTATTGACCTCTTTAAGAGTTAACTCTCATAACAGATTGTCTCTTTCCAAAGATCGATACGCAATATATGATAGTTGATTTAGTACCTTTGAGTTATGTACTATTAGTATTTTACTCACTACGATAAATGTTTGCAATATAAAGGTGCCAAATATGATTTAAAAAAATAAAAAATAATCTGAATGGAATTTAACAGGTTTTCATTATTACCTATATAAAATTTCATCTATGAATTGAAAATTAATAAGGTAAAAGATCTGTAAAAGATCCGCCAAAAACTAACGGATACGGATACGGAACTTTCTTCTCCCTCGGATATCCGCGGATACGGATATCCGGCACATCACTAGTTTCTTTGTAAGCATTGGTATTTGGTAGCTTAGAAGTAGAATGCTCGCATACCACGCGGCCGGCCCGGGTTCGATTACCGTCGATTACCGTCAGATTTTATTTTTTTTAAATTATTTTTAAGTATACCTATTAATATTATCTTAATATATAAAAATTACGTGTCACATGTTTGTCCGCGATGAACTCCTAAACTACTGAACCGATTTTAAATTTGATTTGCACACCGTGTGCAATTCGACCCAACTTGAAAGATAGGATAGCTTACATTTCAATTTATAGTCGCAATATTATTTTATTGCAAATTATTTGTCTATTCCTTGACAGTCATAATACAACCATATAAGATGGCGAACCTGTTGACTGGATTGAGTGAATATTCAATAGATGGCGCAACGAACTTAACAACCATATAAGATGGCAATACCTATTGACTGGATTGAGTGAATATTCAATAGATGGCGCAACGAACTTAACAACCATATAAGATGGCAATACCTGTTGACTGGATTGAGTGAATATTCAATAGATGGCGCAACGAACTTAACAACCATATATCTAGATCGAGGATGTAAAAAACTGAATATCGTTTAAAACTGCTCGGCACGACGGCGCAGCCGGAGTGCTCGAAATAGAGCAAGTGTTTTAAAGACCAGTTATCCACGAATACTTTACGCTATTTTTTTTCGAGCACGACGGCGCAGCCGGAGTGCTCGACATACACACATATACGCCCATGTATATTTTAAAATAGCTAGCAATTAATAAAATAGATAGATAGATGTTCCAATTAAATTGTTTTATTATTTCACTTTATACGTAGCGAAGCACGTACAGGGCCGCTAGTATATATATAATTTTCGACTAATTTATCAGAATAATACTTGAGCTAAAAAAACAATATTTGCAGTAAAATTTTGTTGTCTGCTTGTATTTTCTTATTTATTATTTGCATTTTGCAGTAAACCTGCGAAAAAATTAAAAAATGTGTTACGAGAACGCATTACACAAGTGAAACTTCTAGCTGCAAATCATACGATTGCATTTAGACAAGTAGAAAAAATGTGTTACGAGATAGTTTCACGTTCAGATTTTAAATTGTTTAAGACAAAATTTGTAGAGAATGTTATACTCTACAACTTTTATAATAAATACAAATATGATATGAGGCAAAGGAAGCGAGATATTTGCAAAAAATTGATTTTCGCGATCTTTGACCTTGAATATTCAAGGACGCTCACACGTGACCTTATGCGACTTTTGAGACAACATTTAGAATGCCAAAATAAAGGTTTGTACAAATATTCAGCTTATTCCGTTTCATTCCGAAGTTGTCCCCTTTTTTTAACTTATTTGACTGCACTATTGCACAAACCGCTAAACTAGCGGTATGTGCTTTATTATCGCTTTGTGCGTCAGAGCTGACTTTCGTTCATATAAGAAGTTATATCTAAGTTAATTTCACACGAAATCCATTCAAATTGAATCTTTTTGAAAAGAAGAGATTCTAATCTATAAAACAGAACCATTTTTAAATCAATTCGAGTTCATAAATACTATTAAAATTGTAATTGAAAATCACAAACAGCAGTTGTCGGTTGGTCTGTACGTATGTACGTACGTACGTACGTATGTACGTACGTCACGACTCTACAGATCGCAATTTTGGTCGGATTGCCTTGGGTTATATTTTATTCACTTTGTTTACTATCAGACCAGAACCCTATTAAAATTCACTAAAATGTGTTCAGTAGTTTAATTTTTATAAACAGTTTTATTTTATTATTTTTGACAGCTAATAGTTTAAAAAAACAATATAATAATTGCTGTGTAAATATAGTGTAATCCATAAAACAAGTGCTACACTTCTATACCGTGATAACACGACTACACGTAATAGGCTGCCGTGGCGTAATGGTTATGCCGTTGGATCCCTAAGGGCAAGGTCCTGGGTTCGATTCCTTACGAAATCATTAATTTTTTTCTTTTTTTTCTTTTTATTTTGTTTTATTTTATTCCACTTGATATTAATTATATATTATATTATGTATAGTTCTTAATTTTTTTTATTTTTGCAAACTTAAAAAAAATATATTTTCAATTTTTAATTATGTATTTCTTTAAATTTTTAAATCTTTTTAAATTTATTAAAAATATTTTTTAATTGTTATTTTTTTATCATACAGTGGAAAACTTGCGGGATGTGCACTTTTGGTTTTGCCAACTATTTCTACTTTTTAGTGCAAAAAAAAACATTTTTATTAATGTTTTTTGTTAATCATAAAGTTTATAGTAAATTATACAGATTCTTACAAATTAAGTACTCGGTTTAAATATTGCGTCCAAGATGATTTCAAATGGAATGAAATCTGAAAAATAACCTAATTAAGTGCGTTCAGGGCACAGAGAGAGACACTAAACAGAAGAGTAATGGCTACACTTAAGTTGTACGTTGAGTATAGAACATCCTGCGCGTCCTGTTAAAAAAATGTAACGACATAATTGCATTAACAGTTAACTCTCTGTAAATGCTGGTGGAGAGATGAGACGAGATTCATACACGTAATTACCACAATAATATATGCTATGCACAATGTACACGACTATACATTTACACATGTTATATGTGAAGGGGACTATTCATGAATGAGTAAATTAATGAGCAGATACATAAATTATATCGTAATATACTTTGCGTGTATTATGTGTGTGTGTGTTACGAATGTATTTATATCGGCGCTACAGAAGTATATCGGGACGCTGGAAAAGGAAAAAATCATTGCATTAGTGATGTGTCGCTCCTGAGCGAGTCGTTCATAATGCACGACTCCCTTCTCGGAGCGGAGCGGGTCGCTCTTTTTTTGTGAATGACTCACACCGAGCGCCATTGCTCTGTGTTCTGTACTGTTGCATTCGCACATTTACAGAGCGCACACAACACAGGCCACAGAGGCACTAGTGAATTTTGCACGTATACGGAGTTATCTTTGCTGAGTCATTTAATGTTGAATGACACACTGTAGGGTGTAATAGTACAAAGCTTACAGTGACTTAAACCATTCACATTGACGTCGTTGACAAAGATATAATATTGTAACAATAAATATTATTATTGTTAAGCTTTTATTATACTTTATAGTTTATCCGAAATGCAAATAATATAAGATCAGAATCATATTAAAATGAGCTCAGAGCTGAGTGTGTGTATTGTGCTGTGCATTGTGCAATGCTACATGACTCCCGAGCATGTATAATGACAGTTCACACCTCTGCAGTCTGCACTCTTGTGTAGTGCGTACTGTCTAGTGTCGCTCCTTTGAACGACTCGCTCTGAACGACTCTTTTTAGTGAGCGGAGCGCACGAAGCCAGCTCCCAATAAAGAGTCATGTGGACACATCACTATATTGCATGAATCTTTCAGTCATATTTTTGCGTTTAAGGTTATTGGCCGGGTGCAGAGTATAGAACAATTACTGAATTGATTGCGCAATTAATAATCCAATTATTGAAATTTTTATAGGAGATATAGTCTTTATGTTGTTGCACTGAAAAAAAAACCCTATTAGTCCAGGCGGTAGGAAGATTTTCCCCATGTTGAAACATACTCTACCTAGCTGAATTTTTGCATGTGCTTTTAGACCCCTCTTAATGTTCCAAATGCACAATAGTCTACAATTTTTGCGTTACGGGGGTGCAAAATTTGTTTTCTAATTTTCTCGGCTTGTATTATAGCTATACGACAAAAATAATTATACCAACGTAAAGGGCGCTCGGAGCACTACAAGTTTGCCCCTCATGGCTTTCGTTTGTTGACACTGTTAAGTCACTGTTGAATCGCAAAGGGTACGATTAAAGGCCGCTGCACACGAGGTTGGAAACACTGCTTGGACTTCTGCTGGCCGGCAACCTAGGCACGAGGCTAGAAATGACGTCACTGCGGGCTCGCCTGCTAGATCACAAGATAGATTTTAAAATTAGAACAGGGGCTAATTTTCTTGCTAGGTTCTTTGCTTGCTCTGAGCAAGAACCAATCAGGACTCAATATCTTGTAACGTGGACCCACAAACCTACATGGCGTCATTCTGCTCAGACAGATAACAGACTCGTTTTGCTCTGTGTGTTTATATTTGAACTGTCGTGTGAGGCGAGCACATAAATGCAATTAAGAAAACGAGCGCTAGAAAACTAGTAGTCAAATCTAGCGGCATCTCCAGCCTGTGTGCAAATATGGATGAGCACAGATGGATTCTAGCGAGGAAGCGTCATTAATTTAATGAAAATATAAAGCGCAGACGACGGCGGAATTTTTGGTGTCATCCTTTGACAATATCATGAGAGAGACACATGAACATAAAGAATTAAGAGATAGCCCAGAAATTGTTTTTAATTATTTTTGAACGTCTGTAAAAAGTTTTGATGAATTACATGATACGCTGAAAAACCACTTGACATGTGAGATTACATAACTTGGTCGTAATGTACATTCGCTAAAGCGTCTAAGGCAGTGATGGCGAACCTTTTTAAGAAGTGGGTCAAATTTTTGTTAATTATTTCTTTTAGTATTACCTCGTGGGCCATCAAGTCAGTGGTGTTACTTGTAAAGGGAGAGGGGGGATGGTTAAATACTATTTTTTTAAAGTGAAACTTTTATTCTATCGCCCCGAATTTTTCTGGCCGTCTGTTACATGTCGCATTACAGGCGGCCGCGGAGTAGGGGTAAAGTGAAAGGCGTTCGGAGTAGGCGCTCGCTAGAGCAGCCAAGGCCAATATGGCGGCGCCCATGGTTAGCATCAGCTGACCGTGTAGTATGTATAACACATAGTCAGTCTGTCATGCGGGCAAGTGCTGTACACTGTTTACATGTTTTTATTCGTGTATTCATGTGAATATTGTTGTTTATAATTAATCGTGATGGATAAGTGTCTACAATCCAACGCCTACAATCCAATAAAAGTTTCACTTGTTTTAGTTAGAAACTTTTTTTGGATGTTATAGATATGGATAGCACTAGATTTGACTACGGTACTGGAAATATCGTTTGCAATTCAAATTATTCTGGCAATATTGATGCAGGTCAGAATTTCGTTCCATATATTGCAAAAACTTATATCTGAGTTTGTTGTGAGAAACAATATCGAAAAAAGAGATAAAAAAGACAAACATTTAACTGGACGCATGGAAAATACAAATAAACGTACGCAAAACGAACAAGAAAAACCTTTTTCAATTCAATATAGATGTGTTACATTTCTGATACAATTTTAAATTTAACACCATTTGTTTTAGGTGGATTAAACAATGAACGTGGCTATTACCCTGCTCCGTGATTTTCATGTGAAAAAAAACACAGCATGCTACTTTAGTCTTCTGTTGTTGTTGTAATAGAAAAATTTTAATTGCCTAAATTCCGTATTCAGGAAATACTGATCTATCCAAATACTTCAAAGATAGTATTCGTCAATTCCTCCTTTTGTGTCATTGGCTGTAAATGTGGAATCACTTCTTGAACACGGACCCTATTGTTTCAAAGTTCTTGTCGTAGTACCCTCAAGATACTTCGAACGAGTAATTACATATATTTTAGATTTCTCCGAAGATCATCACATCAGACTTGAACTTGCTGCGAATAAGTCTTTGAAAAAATACATTCTTGAAATAATAACCCGTGTTTTAAGGGGCTACTCGCTCGAATTTTCGGAAAAAATCATACATTTTTGAACGGGTGTCAAAGAAAGAGGAAGGCAGATAGAGAATTGATTTTTTTAAATTTTATTTACATATCCTTCTACCATATGTCCATTTTTTTGACGCGCGCGCTCCACGCGCTTGCGCACAGCTGTCTGTATCTCAGGAGACAATTAAAAAAAGTCCGATCAGCGTTTGCCAGAACATCCTAGAACAAAAAAAAACTTATTCTTAAAATAGAAGAGTCAAACTTCCCATTGACGGATGGAAATTCTGATAAAAAAATTTTTCGCGATTCAGTAACCGTTTTTTCTTTAAATTTTCTAGCGTTTCCGAGGTTTTTTTCGTAGATGCGCCATTTCTGTAAAATCGATTTTTTTTTAATTTCCAACCGTCAATGGGAAGTTTGACTTTTCTACTTTAAGAATAATTTTTTTTTGTTCTTGAATGTTCTGGAAAGCGTTGATCAGACCCACCGTTTCGAGACTTTTTTTAATTGTCTCCTGAAATTCAGACAGCTGTGCGCATGCGCGTGGAGCGCGCGCGAAAAAAAATGGACATATGGTAGAAGGATATGTAATCAAATTTAAAAAAAAATCAATTCTCTATCTGCCTTCCTCTTTCTTTGACACCCGTTCAAAAATGTATGATTTTTTCCGAACATTCGAGCGAGTAGCCCCTTAAATTATATGCGCTCATACAAAACGACATATCAAAAAATATATGAAGAAAATGAAATAGTAGGTACTGAAAGAAAATCGTGTTGATGCGGTTTTATTATGAGCCTCAAGCAGATCATTGACGATATATTGATCTTAGATGTTCTGAATTTGACGCCGTATTAGAGTCAACCGATGATGTTCCACCTTCTCGTAGACATGATGCTTAAGATATTGGATGGAAAAATATAGAATGTCTTATGTACTGATTTAGGCATGCGGACGACCAGGATGACCTATATCAAAGCCAACTGGAAGAGAATGAGAGATTAAAATTCGTCAAAATATCTCTACACGAAAAATATTTCACACAGACTTATGATTCGAGGTTGTTCTGCTGAAGAAGGGCTTCAACCCAATAATTAATTCGGGAATATTAATTAAACAACTGGTTGTTGATTATTATTGTCGCATTGAAGGCGACACGTTCATCCGTACCCAATAGACAAAATTGCGACTAGATACATACGACGACCTAGCAGATGTTTTATCAGGGCTGAACAAAATAATGACGTATTGATATCTAACTACCTTCATTGTTAGTCCACAAAAATTATCGGTATTTGGTGGCAATTTAGTGGTGAGAAAATTCGGAAAGCCAGACATTTTTTTATGTTAACATGATATCCACTATGACCGGATATCACTAATAGTATTCACTCATGAAACTGCTAAAACAGGTCAGATGTTTCTAGACAAAAAAACGGAGAAATTGCATTTGGAGAAATACAAACATTCTTATATTATATCGTTGAGTTTCAAATGTCCATCTAATTTAATCATATAATGTGCGTTAATAGATTTCTTAAAGACATTATTAGCAACAATAATATTTCATTTGGAGGAAGAATAATCATCGTTAGAGGAAATTTTAGACAGGTCTTGTTAGTAGCTTCACATGCATCAAGTCAATTGTGAACTCCTTAAATTCCTAAATAATATTAAAATTCTTATTTGAAAAGTTACGTAAACAAATTAGAGTAGATATAATATAGAATTAATATAGTAATATGTACTATCATTACATAATGTGTCTTACCTTTCCTATCCCAGCAATCCGTGTTCCTGGCTCTCTTGTACGTTTGTCCTGCGGAGTCGAGCCCAATGCACCTCCATGGTCCTTATCAAATAAATCTTCTTGCCTATCCATCTTGTATCCCAGTGTTATGTGTATTGGGATATTTTTAGGGTCTCTTATAGGATCACTTTATAGTCCGTCTGCCTGTCTGTGAAGATCCTTTTTCTCAAGAACGCGTGTAGGTATTAATATGAAATTAATATTAAATACTCAGGTCTTTCATCCCTTGGAACTGTGAAAAAATCAAACTTTTAAGTCAACGCAATCAAAAGATACGGCCGTTTATGTTGCATATTTTGATATTCGCAAGGGAATCAGAACTTCCCGTTGACCTAGAATCATGAATTTTGGCAACAAGCAATGTCTTATAGCACAAGTAAAGGGAAAAATCCGAAAACTGTAAATTTGTAGCTACATTACAAAAAAATTTTTTTTAGTGATTATAAACTTGTTTCCAGTTGGTAAACTGACCGCGACCTATGTCGATGTCTACAAGTTTGTACGGAACCCTCGGCGCGCGATTATCAGTGTAGATGCCAAAAACTCGTATATTAAAAAAAAGCCAAACAATAATTTCTCTTCTTTGCTCGGAATTTAAGGTGTTTAAAAAGTCGTAGCTCCGGTAATAGTGCCGACTTACTTTGGACTAGTGATGTGCCCACATGACTCTTTATTGGGAGCTGACTCCGTGCGTTCCGCTCACTAAAAGAGTCGCTCAGAGGGAGTCGTTCAAAAGAGCGACACTAGACAGTACGCACTACACAAGAGTGCAGACTGCAGAGGTGTGAACTGTCATCATGCATGCTCAGGAGTCACGAAGCATTGCACGGCACAATACACACTCGGCTCTGAGCTCATTTTAATATGATTCTGATCTTATATTATTCGCATTTCGGATAAAATATAAAGTATAATAAAAGCTGAACAATAATGTTTATTGTTACAATATTATTATATCTTTCAACGACGTCAATGTGAATGGTTTAAGTCACTACACTTACATTGTGTCATTCAACATTAAATGACTCAGCAAAGATACCTCCGTACGTGCAAAATTCACTAGTGTCTCTGTGGCCTGCGCTGTGTGCGCTCTGTAAATGTGCGAATGCAACAGTACAGAACAGCTCAGCACAGAGCAATGGCGCTCGGAGTGAGTCATTCACAAAAAAAGAGCGACTCGCTCCGCTCCGAGAAAGGAGACGTTCATTACCTATGAATATCACATCACTTTGGACACCTTTCTGTAAACATCCACCTCCGCTACCAGAAAACGGCTCGAAGTAACGTAAAATATTAAACTGTGTGCGGTTAGTTGTAAATTGATTCTCTATTTGTTCAAAGCATACAAACTAACGTCACCTAGCTAACAACTACTTCATAATATAGCATCCCCAGTGTGTTTAATTCACCAGTCGACTACCGTGACGACAAACAGACTGCGAACGGCACGCCTCTCTATTCTCATTACAATGTCAGTTTGTTTACTATCAAGCTGGTCTATACACACAGTAGCATGCCCTATTTGAGTCTATGCAAGAACACAAACATTTTTTCGCCTGGCACATACCCATCGAAACGTAGGTGTCGTAATACTAAGTACTACATTTTGTCAATTGATTTGTCTTAAAAAAAAAAACTCCGGGTCGCAGTACCAAACCCTGCCGACAATATAGTGTATTTGCTTTTATAGGCAGTGTGGCTCTATTGTATGAACTTAACGTTGTTTTTGGACAAAATAAAAAAAGAAAGAAGGCCATGTTTGGTGTTAGTTCGGTGTTATATTGTAGATGGCTTGAAAGCTGCGCAGTGAAGAATGCGACATCCATACTTAAGAAGCTTTGATCTGAGACACGTACCTTCCACCTTTTATACAGCCCGATGCCGCACATCGATCTCGCAGATCTCACTGCCATAACCAATATCGAAAGTCCGACTATTAGAACTACACATCGATCAAATTCACTAATTACTACTTAATTATGAAAAATTGGTTGTCTGTAAAGTCGGTTTACGGACGATAGTTTTACGTGATAACGTATTCCGCTCGAATATCATATTTAATAATACATTACCTAAATTTTAGTAGCTGTCAAACTATATTTTTACCGACTAATAATTTGATCAACCAAAGCAAAATACATATTTTTAAGCAATTATAAAAGACATTTTAAAGAATGTATATATGTATATTATATATTTGTTAACAAACCGTATAATTTATCTGGCCATCTGTCAGATGTAGCTTTCGCTGGAACAACCGAAAAAAATGTTGAACGCACACTACTCTCTGACGTCACGCGAGAAGAGAGAGACTATCGCTTATATCGCGCTCTCGCTTGCGGAACGTTACTCTTTTTCGTGCGTGCAGCCGGTGTTTCATCAATTTATAAGGCGTTATTATGTCAAAAAGTACCCTTTAATACACCCCTTAAAACAACATTTTTTTACTTAATTTCAATACTACATATCAATTCAACATCTTTAACAAATTATATACACCCTTCTGTATGTAAATCCATATCAGTAAACTTGTGTTTTCATAAAATTTGTAAGTCCGGTCCTGTCGGGCTGATTTTTTAAAAATATTAGCAGCACATTTTTATAATTACTAAATGCTTAAATTTCAAACTTGAAACGATTCTGAAATTTTTTTCGGTATTTTTGGGCCCAAAAAATTTTTTCAACTAATTAAAAATCACAGTTGTGTATTAATTCAGGTTTTAAATGAGTGTGATGACTGCCTGATACTAAAGCCATTATTCCTGTTGAATCAATTCTAATGATGAAAGGAAGGAACTCACATTGAAAACGCACGCTGTGTGATTTTGTCACGTCGAGCTCCGGATGAACGCAGACCACTGTCGTACAGATATGACAAGCCGAAATTGTTTCTCTTTCTCTTTCATTCTGTTGAACGACAAGCTATATATAGATTTATTTACAAGCTCGCCGACAAAATTTGACAGATGAAAACCCATTTGGTCATCTAATTAAAAAAGTTTCATAAACAATATTAATTGAGCTTTTATTCGCCAAAGTTTGTCGGTGGGGGTCGCCCATTTTGAGGGTGAGCGAGAGGTGACCTTCAAAGTCGACATGGCATTACAAGGGGAGAGGTGTTTTGATCATAATTATAACATCGCACCATTTTCCTCCCCTTTTGTGTTTATTGAACTATTAACAACCAATTTTAAACAATAACGTCACAAGGCATGTGACCTCGATTGTCCAGCGTCTATAATTCACAATTTTTATTAGGCTGATAAAAAAGCCGTTAAAGTATTTTTTTTTCCCGAAATTTATTTGGAAGTAAATAAGCGCCGTCAATTTCTTCCTTGCTAATGATAGCCCACGTAAAAATAATAGACAAGTGTAATATGTTTTTACCTAGGTATAGAGGTACAATAATATCTAGGTACATAGATATATAATGGCTGTCTAGTTGTGTATTTGTGGGTCTGTGTTGTCGCAAGGGAGTCGGTAAACAGAGAGGAAGAAAGGTGGTGAACAAACCAAAACACTACAGTCCGCCGCTTTTAAAAGCTTCTCTTTACAATCAGCCGTAACGCCCACGCGCAAACAAAACACAGTCGCATACACATTCACGTTTATGTTATTTATATAGGTACCTATACAGATTTGTATCGAAACTTTGTTATGTAAACCTACCTCTAGAATTAACAATTTTGGAAAGGACCTCGAACACACCTTATGGAATTTGGTTGTCGGTTAAATTGATCGAAAATGGTTTTATTTTATAGTTTAAAGGTCCCTAATAAAAGGTGTCCATGGACGCATAGCCTAAAAAAAATAGATTTTTAGCTACAGATATGTTTAGCAAGAATTTAAATATATAGTGATATCCATTGAATTCATAAAAAGCTCTAGAAACATGTTTTCGAGTGCGCTGAATTTAAAATATCGGTTATCTGGCAAGAACTAGATCGCGGAGCTCTGGGCACGTGCCCAGTGGAAAAGAGAGACTTCAAAAATGTTTGATAGCTCTTGGACTATTACTTCTTTTCGATTCTTGCGATAAACTAAGACTGATATGGTGTTGGGACATATGACGTGTATCTAGTAGTACAAGGGAAAACCCCTGTCAGCTTCGAACAGCTGTACCAACGGACCCCACCAGATCCCTGTTGCGCCACCTCAAGATAAATGACATGATTTCGCACCCCGTAGCTCGTATGTAGTCTAAATCTGCGCTCGCGTTCATTTACTAAATATATTTCGATCGTTTGCTTTCACTCAACAAAGAACAAGCTTTCTAAATTCAAATCGATTTTAGTCATTCTTTATTTTTTATAAGCGAGACCTTCTATAAGTCTAACGCTTAAAGAGTTTTGTACGACATTTTGTCTGTATTTATTTTGACGTTAGTACGGCCGGTGTTTATAATATACAGTATGTAAACGCGTAAGGTGCACATAGGGAAATTAGCATTGGGAAAAAATACTTGGATCAGAGTTAGCCATGACTGCATTAATTGTTATTTCTATTTAATTATCGTGGTAATCTTGAGGGCTTCGATTTTATTTTGATTTATTTTTATTTTACTTGGCTTTTTTAATAATAAAAAGCTCTTATATATTATTATTTTAATTTTTTTGTACAAAAATGAAACAAACAAACAACTCATCTGTTTGGAAACATTTCATTCAAAAATTCATCTGACTGGCATGACGTATGCGCGTTGGTAAATCAGTAACCCGATGTCTTTAGGTTCAACACGAATAGGCGTAGATATTTGACCTCGCACCATATTTAAGTATTTTTGGGAATTTAATGTCCCACTAATAGAAAAAGTCCGATTGTGTTGTATCATTTGAATATTTTCTTCGGTAATATACACATTCATTTTGCAAAAGAATATTATCTGTCAAATTGAAAAACAAGATTTCAAGGCTCACTCTGATCCAGTCATTTTTTACCAATGTTAATTTCCCTATGTGCACCTTACCGCGTGTTTGCATACTGTAGATTTAAACAATTATTGGATAGGGCAGCCACAAGATATAAGTATTATTTTCACAATTGTATAAAATATTTTACCCGTTTATAAAATATTTATTATTAATGTGAAAATAATACTTGTATCTTGTGGCTGCCCTATCCAACAAATGTTTAAATCTATTTTGTCTATATGATTCAAATTAAAATATTGAAATTTGACTCAGGTATTCCCTCCGATTAGTTTAGTTCACATGTCCCTTTTTGATGATTTCCAGTCCTCCTTCACCGAAAATTATGATCATGGTGTCATTCGATTCGGAATGACGTCTAGAAACTTTTGGAAAATATTGATGTGGGGGATGAAAAAATTGCAAAAGTTATAAACATTTTAGTAAAAGAAAAAATGGGAGTTTAGTTTTTTGCAAATATCTCAAAAACTATAGCAAATATCTGAAATCACAAAGGAAGATTCTATAAGAACAGAACATTTCCCATCTCCCGGAACTCTACCACCAATATTTCTAATTTCAATTCAGAGGTAAAATTAGGGCTAAAAATGTTTTTTCTATTTTTCATACAAGCTAAAAGACACGAAAACATTGAAATTTATATAAAAAATAGAAAAAAAATTGTTAGCCTTATTTTCAACTCTAAACTAAAATTAGAAATATTGGATGGTAGAGTTCCGGGAGGTGGGACTTTTTTGTAGGAAATTTCCTGCTCTTTCAGAATATTTCCATGATTATACCTACATAATATGTTTCACGGCATGTAAAAATTAACCAAAGCAAGCTTAACTAATTTCTTTCTGACAGATCTACACAACAAACGAACAGCTGATTTTTTTACTTTCGAAATACTTCCGAAACTATGTAAAGATTAGAAAAAAAATATTTGCAAAACTTTCTTGTAAAAATAAATGGAGTAATATTAAACCGTTATAAAAAGTATGTCATTTTTATATAAAAAAACAAAGTTACAACATGCATCTCTTTTGCGTATGCGCTTATTTTTCCCAAAAACAGTAGGGTTTTTCATATTTGCATACCAAACATCCTCCCAAAATTTTGTTTCAATTCGCTCATCCGTTTGACCTGTATTGTGTGAACAAACAGACGGACAGACTTTTTCCAAAAATATGTTTTTTGGATTCGGGCGACCTCAAAGCGAAGTAAGGAAAATTTTGATCTAAATTAGTACCATTTCCCACTTATAGTGTTGGAATGTAAAAGAGCAATGTCTTGGACATGCCTCGAGTTACCGTTCTGCTTACCCGAACCCCTCAATCAACGTGTCGAACGAAATTGTACATTGTAAAAATGTACAGTGAACACATTAACGGCCCGATTCTATAATCTCTGTTCGATTTGTACAGCGCTGTTAATTTTTTGTGTCACTTTTTAACAAATCTAAAATTACATAAGTTAAAGTGAGACAGAAATTTAGCAGAGATTACAGAATAGCGCTGTAAACATACATTTTAAAACAGCGAGGTGCGTTGTGTGAATTTTTCGATGAACATATCATAAAAATAATAAACTAATGTAACAAATTATACAAAATAACGTTACATACTCACAGATTTCGTTTTATATTTAATATACACATTTTTAAAATGTTGGTATAAAATCAAATTTATCTTGTTTTCCTGCGAATTGTTATTTTTGCTAAAAGCTTTTCCAGCTTTCCCAGGAAACTTTATTACGATTTTATGAATATACCCACGATAAAATTTAATTACATAACTCTCGTACACTGTACAAGTATATTGGAATTGCATTTATTAAATTTGTGTCCTGCATTTTGCTTCGGTGTTTGTTTTTGATTCGCATAAATCAGATTAATGTTTGCATATTTCGTCGATGATTACCCTTAATCAGTGGAAATTATGAAATAAGTGATGTCTTGATAATGTCTTCCTTAAATTAAAAAACCAGAAAAGCCCTTCAGTTTATTGAAATTTTTCGTTAATAACATTGTTTTTAAAAATGAAAATTAAAAAAAACAAAATGACTTTTTTACTCAAGAAGTATTAAATAATATTGTAAGGAAAGTTTAATATCTATATTGTCTAATAAAAAACACGATCAAAAATTTTTAATTTCGATTTTTTTAGCCTTCTTTACGGTAGGTAGCTGTTCCTTGGAATGACTTTTCAAAAAATTTTAACGAAACTTTTCTTGATTGTTATTTAATCAAAAACAAATAATACGAACCCTATTCAGATTAAATTTAATCATCCCAATTTTGCGAATCAAATTTTTGCAATTTTAACATGGGTTCTTATGGAAAATGGACATTTTCATTCGGGCTTTTTCGAATAAAATCAAAATCCTTGAAAGGAATTTTTATAATAATTTGATATGTTGTAAAATCCAAAGTCACAGTTCACAGATAAGACCTTATAAAAAAAAACGAAAAATATTGACTGTTTTGTTTTTTGAAAAATAGTGAGAAAAATATTCGCGAATGTCTGTCCGTCGGTATCTTCGTCGTTTGTGGACCGATTTCAATGATTCTTTTTTTGTTTGATTAGGGATGTTTCAAAGTTGGGCCCATATAAATTTTAGCCAAATCGATCCGGCAACTTTTTAGAAAAAAAGATTTAAAAAAGGGTCAATAAAAACCGTAAAATAACAAAGTTTTGACGTCAGCACCAATTTAATATCCCTAAGTACGTAAAACGTGATAGTAATTAAATTGGCGCCCAACTGAAAACTTTATTATTTTACGCTTTTTAGTCACTCTTTTTTAAAGGAAGTTCAGTTCTTTTTAAGCTTTTATGAATCACCACCCGCGTTGATATATGAAATGCAAGTAACCATACGTATAGTTTGAGGAAACGCAGTAAACACAACGTATAACAGGATAACTGCTCCGTGGTGAGTGAAAGAGTGGATTGAATTGGTAGGCAATCAGCGCAAGTGTTACAAACGAAAATAAAGGAAATTCTTTTCTATTGTCTCGTTGCTCTTTTCGTTGCGCAGCGATGGACCGTATCGGTATGATTCTAGTCTGTACGGAAAAGACACTGTGTTTCAAGCATTACACGTTTAATTTTTTTTGAAGTGAAACTTCTTTTGGCACTAAATAAGTATAATAATTATCACTTTACAAAATTATTTTATTTGTTATATTACAATATGAACCTCAGATGACAGATCGAAGAAATATTTCACTAAAATTGTCATATAGAGGCGCAAGTAGCAAAAACGTTGAGCTAAGCCAGATGGCATCATGCAGCATTGCTGTGACGTTGTTCAGCGTTGCTCGCTGTTTCAAAATTAAAACCGTCAGATGGCAGTATGCAGTATTGTGTCTGTTGTATTACAATATGAAGGTCAGATGACAGATCGAAGTGTTGACGTTGTTTCAAAATTAAAGCCGTTAGATGGCAGACGTTGTTCAGCGTTGCTGTATTTTAATTAATTTACAAAAACAAAAGCAATAATAAATTTTTTAGTTGTCGATGTCAGTAGAGCAAGCAATTATCAGTAAAATGATATATAATTTATGTGGAGAAATTGTGAGGTTTTTTCTAAAAAGGGAGGCAAATCAACATCTTTAACCTTAGCGTATTAATATATATGATAGTCAATGCAAACCTTAAATTTAAAAGCTTTAAAATCATTTATATTATTAATTGTAGCTTGTAGCAGTTGTAGTGAATTTAAAATGAATTTCTTAGGGTTTTTAAGTCTTTGGCTTCGGCTAGAAATCGACCTTCGGTCGGACACTACCCTGAAGTCACATTGTAAGCACTGAGAAATGCAGTGTTCGTATAGTTCGACCCTGTGGGAACTAGCATTGCTGGCAGAATATTCCGCACTGCCTGCAACACGGGGAGATCTCGCATGCTTTTTCGCACCGCGATTGATGACAACTCGTTGTCTTGTATCGTTCGTCTGTCAAGAGGAAATATTTTCATCTCCTATTTCTCGAACCGTCTGTTTTAATATGTACATTCGAGATGCATTTGTGTAAAACAGACAGACATTGTTCATTCTTTTAGTTATATAATAAGTTACCACTCATATAGAAGACCAAGAATAACAATATGCCTTTCAGTTTCCGTAAAATTGTATGCATATTGTTAAAATTTACTATCTTATACACAGGTGACCGGTAATTGCTTGCATTCCTCTCGGGAGAAGAAACTATGACTAATTAGGAATGATTTAACCTCCCGGGGGTCGGAAATGCGTCATTTTTTATGATAATGACACTTCTGTCAAGAATTTTATTCATACCTCGATCGAAAGTGCATACTTTCGGCACCAATTGTAAGACAGAAAGTCTAACATTTACTCCTTGATGGGATTACACGCCCAAATGCGGAAAGTTCGTACGTTCGGGCGGTCGTAAAGCAAAAACAACCAATCAACTGTTGTTTAGATGTCGTTTCCATAGCAACCCTATTACTATTTGCGAACATCTGTAATTTGTATAAACTCAAAGCTTGTTTGGAATTTATCTGTGTTTTTATGTTATTAATACGTAATTAATTAATTAATGTATTTAATAAGCGTGCTTACGACCTAGGTATGAAGAAAAATTATATACACCACACTGGCCGAAGGTGTCATAACCTTGTCCTGCGCTTCATGATGCCTGGCGCGCAGGGCAAGTATCACACTTTCGGCCCTTGTGGTTTAATATACTATTTATTTTCCGTAATGTAATTATTAATTTTTCAAAATACAGCCGATTGGAGAAAAAGACTTTTGACTTGTTTCTAATATGAGAATGCAGTACGTAAGATTTTCTACGTTGCTTTTTGATCTGAATGTTAAATCCGCATTTGGGTGGGTTGAATGTTACGATGTCTGGTGCTCATGAGTAGGGGGCTATATTGGTCCGCGAAAGTGAGATTGCGATTCCTGTAGGAAATGTAATACCGGGATCCCGAAATACCAGAATCCTGCATACATTTTGTGGGACTAATCTCAGTCGAAAATTTTGCGTGATCCCGCTGAACTGGCAGGATTACAGAGAAGCGTGGTCCGTACGTGTACTCGACGAGCGGCGGCGCGTGGACTGGCATTTGGCAAGCGAGCGATATTTTAAAGGCGCTAATCGTGAGCTTACAAAATTGGAAAAATAGTTTTTCAAACAAATAAGTCACAATTCAAAAATTTCAAACTTTATATCTGATAGTTCAATTTCCTGGAATTTTATTCCGCCTCGCGCTCCCCACTTCGGTGGTTTGTGGCAGGCGGCTGTAAAAAGTTTTGTATAAGTATAATTTACGTCGAGAAAAAAATGCGTTGGACCGATTTTAAAAATTCTTTCACTAATAGAATGCTACATTATCACTGAGTAACATAGGTTATAGTTACGATGAAGGAAGGTTTTTGGTTCCTTCATCGTAACATTCTATTGGATCAACACTACTTTATACTGAAGACATCATTTATTTTGGATACCGCACCGGATTAATAGGTTATATTGTTAATCGAGTTAAATTAGGGATCCTTACGAAAACTCCAATAATATAACTCAAGGTGTAAAAAATTTACACATAAAACTCCTTACATTGCATGCGCTGCGAAATTATATATAAAAATCTCGTATTACGAGCGCTAATCTTCGAAATCACTGAACCGATTTTAGTGAAATGTTAGAAATGTATCTTGCTTGCCCAAACTTACGCTATAGGATAGGTTTTATTAAATATTTTGTACAAAATAAAAACACTGTTTTACTAACATGCAGCGAGATCTGATAAAATTTGTTTAAAGCATTAGTTCAGAAGCAAACAAAAAAAAACTATTTTAGTAACATTTAGCGACATCTGTTAAAATTCCCTCAAAGCTATTAGTTTAGAAGCAAATCTGGTAGAATTTGCTCAAAGCTGTTAGTTCAGACGCCGGGTCGCAAACGAAATACATTTTGCAGAATTATATCTATCGCACCCGGATGAAACCGGACCGGGCCGCAATCGGCCTACCCCCAAAATCCCTGTGGATCCATCCGCCCCTGTTCGTGGGTTTATTAAATTCTTTAGGCGCTTAGACTGACGATGGCACAACGACTGCAGTGGAAGTGTGTCGGTTTCTTCGCGTCTCTTCGTGAAGAATTGCACTCGACGACGGGTGACAGCCATTGCTCGCTGTTGTCTGACAGTGCATCTGGTTGATGTATGGTTATTGATTGTCTGTCTGTCTGTCTGTAGATGATATTTATTGTCACTGAACGTCTCTACTGCACACGTCTGATTCCGGTTGTGTATATACTGTAATTTTAAAATTTAATCGCAAATCCAATTTTAGGATTTTGGCAGGTGTTATCACCATAAACATTTACTAGGATAGTGTACAGCAGCGGTCGGCAACCTTTTGGCAAGCAAGGGCCACATAGTGGCAAATTGAAATACCTCCACCAAATGAAAAATAAACCTACACCAATGTTCTTCCCACTGGATTCTCTGCGAGATAAAATGATGTTCGAGTTTTAATAATTCATCCTGTATACATAAAAAATATGTATCACACAATATCAGTTTTAAATCGATAGCTATTAATCAAAGCGTAAGTAATATGATCAAATACAGAAAAATACAGCCAAAACTAACACTACGTGTCGACCAAAACGGAAAATTAATTATAAACGAATGTAATCAAGATGAATGTTATGATCGAACTGACTAATAAATAAAATAGATTATTTCAGAATTACATTACAGAGAAAAAAATGTCTGAGTAAATCTGATATTACTGAGAGAAATTTTATCTCAATAATTTTTGCAATTCTATGTAATTAAATTCTGAAAATTCTATGCAATTCTGCGTTTCTTTTGTAGTGGATACAAACGTTAGGTAATTATAGTTGTTAGTAAATAAAGTGTTGTTTATTTGTTTATGAAGTGTCAGCAATAAATTATTATACTTGCAATAATAGTTTAATTGTGAACACATTTCATAAAACAATATTTTACTAATTTTAAGTATATAAATAAGACGAATTATTTATTAAGTTAGAGTAGTCGGATAGTAGTCATAGAGTAGTTGGAGAGGAGGTTATGATGTTTGTACGATGGTGGATTTAATAAATACTGTGATAAAAAAACTAATACAAAATGTATTATTATAAAAGGACCTGGGGTGACCCACATCCTGCTAGTTGGCACCAACAATAGACTCTAAAAATCTTTTCTCCACAAAATTTGTCTTTTTGGAATTAACAGACATTTTAGGAGAAAACTAGAAAAAAATTTCAGCAAACCCGGCAACAATGTTTTCCAAAAAATGTTCAATTAGCATCTCAAGAGATATAACATTAATAATAGAATTGACGTCTTTGATGTTCGTTTGTTCAAAGTGGATTCAAGTGTTTGAATTAATTTGAATCCGTTTGATAGAATACAGTTGTTTATATTAGAAACGAAAAGTGAATTTCTTTTTTTGCAACAACATCAAGCGAGAAATGGAATTAAAATTCACAAATTTTGCCTTTTTACAATTCAGATCACTTTTGTATATATACAAAGACTTCAAAGTTTTGACTGTCGAAAATGCTTTTAAACTGAAGTACCAATAAGTAAGGTAGCGTGAAATAAATAGCTACTTATCCGTTTCCGAGTCGTAAATTATAACATTCGTCTTTTATGTCACACTTACGGTTCCTTTTCATTCCATTTTTCAGCTTTTTCTTAAAAATTACAGTCGATTCTTTCAGATATCATCGAATGTACACTGTACAACCTTGAACTCAGGAACCTTTCTTTAATAATAGTGTAACAAAACCGTTGTAGTCCATGGTGAAATTATTTATTTACAATAATAAATGTTTAACCAAACAGTAAAACACACAAACGAAAGCGCACTTCTTTAAATTAAAAGAAATAATAACGTTAACAGAAACAAAACTAAATAATAAAATGAAAGACTAAGTAACAGAGAATATAGAGTCACTAAATTATATACACAAAATATTTACAACACAGGAACACAACACAAAGTTTATCTAGTTCAGTAGCTGATTCACACTTGTATTTACAAAAAGTAACGTATGTTAAACAGATTTATATAATTGCATTCACTAAAGTTTATTTATCTTCGCAGTATTATGATTTATGTCGCAACGTCAGACTTGTATCAACACAACTCACGAACAACTCGAATAACTGACTAACTGTCTCAATCACTCCGCTCGCATTTTATAGCTTCGTCCCACGCTTCTAGAATCTTCTCGTAGTTCCGCGATTTCTTTCTTTACATGTATTGGTTTCTCCAGGCTATTGCAAGAAAGGTCGGGTCTTTACCTGCTTTCTATTGTTATTGTTGTCGTTACTAGAAGATTCCTACAGAATCCATAGTCGTCCCAATAAGGGGCACGCAACAATAGTCACAATTTTTTGTAATCTATAGAAAGTTGGGGAATAAATAGCTTCACAATAAAAAAATCACTGTGATCTGACAAGAGGTAACTACGTTCCAAAGTAACTTATGTTGTTCCATGTCACCGCAATCATGACGATCGCTCCAACCGAGTTGCCGACCAACGTCGATGTAACGTCCGACCGAGTGTTTGCTCGGTCGGGCGGCATTCGGCGTGATCATCCGTCTAAAATGATCACTGTGATGTGATGTGACTACGTTTTAAAGTAACGTATGTTGTTCTATGTCACCGCAATCACGACGGTTGCTCCAACCGAGTAGACGACGTAACTTCCGACCGAGTGTTTGCTTTGTTACAATACTGTTGCGTGCCCCTTGTTGGGACAACTATGGATTCTGTAGGAATCTTCTAGTAACGACAACAATAACAATCGAAACCAGGTAAAGACCGGACCTTTCTTGCAATAGCCTGGAGAAACCAATACATGTAAAGGAAGGAATCTCGGAACTACGAGAACATTCTAGAAGCATAGGACGAAGCTATAAAATGCGAGCGGAGTGGTTGAGTTAGTCAGTTATTCGAGTTGTTCGTGAGCTGTGTTAATACAAGCCTGACGTTGCGACATAAATGATAATACTGCGAAGATAAATAAACTTTAGTGAGTGCAATTATATTAATCTGTTTAATATAAATAACTTTTTGTAAATACAAGTGTGAATCAGTTACTGTACTAGATAAACTTTGTGTTGTGTTCCTGTGTTGTAAATATTATGTGTACATAGTTTAGTGACTCTATATTCTCTGTTACTTAGTCTTTCATTTTATTATTTAGAACTATTAGTTTTGTTTCTGTTAACGTTATTATTTCTGTTAAGTTAAAGAAGTATGCTTTCGTTTGTGTGTTTAACTGTTTTGTTAAACATTTATTATTGTAAATAAATAATTTCACCACGGACTACAACAGTTTTGTTACAATACGATGAAAATTGAATTTTTAGCGTGCTGTAAACACCGCGTCCCGTGTTTCAACAAACAATTTAATATAAGACTAGTTTCCAATAAATCATATTTAACGCGTACGCAATGAAAACGTTCCGAAACTTATTAAGGACAAATCCGTTACAGTCTGCAAGAACAAACCTAATAAATACGATGGCCGTGCGGCGTGCATGGCTGAGCATGCGTTTATCAGTCCATTGCTTTGTTGACGTTTGTATAAAATGATTCCGGAGTAAGCCATTGTTTCTGTCGACATAGTGTCGGTCATTTAACGGACAACTGTTAGATACTGGAACAATGCCCGACGGCGGACAACAATTCTGTTACTATTAGTGGCGGGCGTTGATTCAACGAAGTAGTTAAATTAACGTCAACGAATCGACTGTTTCTGTTTTCAGAATTAACTAGTTGACTGTATTGTAACAAAACTGCTGTAGTCCGTGGCGGAAATTATTTATTTACAATAATAAATGCTTAACGAAACAGTTAAACATACAAACAAAAGCGTACTTCTTTAACTTAACAGCAATAATAACGTTAACAGAAATAAAATAACGACAGTTCTAAGTAATAAAATAAAAGACTTAAGTAACAGAGAATATGGAGTCACTAAATTATGTACACAAAATATTTACAAAACACGAACACAACACAAAGTTTATCAGCACACTTGTCTATTGACTATAAGTGATTTATGTAAAACCAGATTTATATATAATTGCACTCACTAAAGTTTATTTCTTTTCACAGTATAATTTATGTCGTAATGCCAGAGCACTTGTCAAAAATGAATTATAATTCATTGCGGAATTCAATTTTACGTTAAATCGCAACCCTAGAAAGTTTGCCGACAACGTAACAATTAATATTAACAGTTAATAAATTCCGCGTTAGCGCTAAATTACAAATAATGAAATTTCAGTCTAAAAAAAAAAAACAATAAAAAACATATTCTACCACCAGATCCTTATGCTTTAACGTCAGCGTTAACTAATTGAAGTCTTTCAAACTAAAAATTAAACGTCACTGAAAAGAGAATTGTATTTTTTACTTTGTCATACATATGCATGCATTTATATTATGGCATATGTACGAGTCAGGGGACACAAACGGTTAGAGGTAGCCATTGTGTGTAATGGACGGACATTAGCGTGTTTTGTTTGTTTAACAACAAATATGTCATATTTCTGTGTCCTCGCATGGTAATGCTTTCGAATTCAGGTGCGCAAATACATAAATACGGACGATTTTTAAGTCTTGTACACAATTGATATTAAGCTAGCGATGCCACGAATATTTGGCTACGTCCAGGGCCGTCTTTAATCTATTGGAGGCCCTGGATACATTAGGATAATGGGGGCCCCTTCATAGAGTACTATTTTATTAGAATAGACAAAGAAAGTAGATAAGCAAGATTATAGATTTATTTTTATTTTTTTAAAGTCACATTAAATGAATAGATAATCTATATATTTAAAACACAAGCCCTATTTCTCTAGCCAATCCGCCAGCAATCCCTACTCAACCGATTGACACATTTTTTTTAAACTAAAGCCTTTAGTCCACAGATCTGTTATCACTAATTTTTTTTGGTGAAATTTCTTTAAAAGGGCTTCTTTCAACCGATAATACTAAAAAGACGAGGGGGTAGCGGGGTGAAGAGGAACGTAAAGAGAGAAAATCCTTCGATGTTCACGAGACATGAGTGTGAGAGAAATGCAAATATGTACGTATGTCGGAGATTTTACAAACAGGTTTTGCACGGGTACACTAGTATAATATAACCCACAAAAGTAACTGTTTTAGTATTCACAGTAGTCAAATGTATGTTGATTGAAGAGGGACCCTTCTAGATTTGAGATCGGCAAAATCGTTAATCACTTCTTTAAAATCTATGTTTTTGAGCATATCACATTCTATGGACATCAGCGACAAACTGGTTAATCTCTCTTGAAGCAATATACTTAAATTTTACTTTTATATATTTAAATTTACCTAAACATGCTGAAATCGGAAAGCCTGATTTTCGGGCGAGAGTAGAGTACTTACTGTACGAATTTTAAAAGAAGATTGGTCTATGGAATGTACTATGACCCTATTGCATTTTATATTAGTAAAGGGAACCGCTTCTATGCAATAAGGGACACAATGGTACACATCAGCGACTTCTCACCCTTTCCCCACCGGTCTTCTTTAGTCGAGCGCACTGTAGCTTCACGCATGCAAAAGCTAATAAGCAAGTAGGTATTGTAGTCAGTCATTATCGTTTGATTTTTAGAAACAAATATATGTTTTTCGGTAATAAATATCGGTTATCGTTTGGTTATCTGGCAGGAACTAGGGGGTCCCTATCTATCGCGGAGCCCTGGGCACGTGCTCAAAGTACCCAGTGGGAAAGAGGGGCCTGGCTACTTTCCTAATCTTGAAATCAACAAATGGTCGAATCTAAGAAGTTTCACTTCTAACGCGCGAGAGTCTCTTTTCCCCAATAGTTTATTTTTTTATTATTTGACCATACTGGAAATAAATGAAAATAAAATCCCGTGGGATAAAAATATTTTATGGAGACAAAGTATATAACATTTATTTATCGTTTTTCATAAAAATTTTAAACTATAAATACTGATCAAATGCTTGTCTGAACCTGACCCCACTACGAAACAGAAAGAGACAGCAAGAGAGGAGAAGAAGAGAGAAAGAGATAAATGATGTATCGTTGTTACACAACATCGTATACCGGTCAAGTGGAAAAAGTCAGTCGATCATATTATATCTAGTTCAGTGTATACATAGATTGAAGCTGCCAGTTTTCTCACTCGCTCGCCTGTTATGTTTTATAGACTACTAGCTTTTACCCGCGACTTCGTCCGCGTGGAATCAGTGTGTACAGTTGATATAATTGATTAAAAAATTCATAAATTCAATCAAGACTCTTAATTTAAGACGGTTCTGTAAACAATGTTTTTTTTTTTGTTTTACAATTTTTTACCACAACAAAGATTTTGTGGATTCGATACACGTGAGCAAGCAACATACAGCTGACCGCGCGAAAAACATGGTTTTCTAAATGAATGCCAGCTACCTTAATTATTTTGAAATAAAATATTTTGTTTTTTGATATCCATGATTACTTATTAAAAAATTGGTTGTTATTAATTTTTCATAATAATTTGTCGATAATTAACTTCGGCATTCTATTATAAAATAAGTAGATTTTACTAATTAATTTTTTATATTTTTAGATATTTCTGAAGAAGTTCTAAGATTTATAATTTTATTTTTGTCAATATATATTATATAGTCTGAAAAAAATTGGTGGACAATTTTATTTGTTTGAAGAGTTCTATTCAGACGTTAATCAAATATTTACTTTTGATAATATTAGTATAGATTTCTTTTTTAATTACTATTTACTGTTTTCAAAGTCCATCACTTTTCACTTGCCAAATGGAAAATCACGCAAACTTTGGGTTTCTCATCAGCTTACAAGGGATACTTTCGGTTAATATTAAAATTCATAATTTTTTTTACAATTTACTGTTACATCATGTTGTTGAGTTGACGAACATTAAGATGTCTGTTGCTTCGAACAGCTCTAACTGCACGCTTGACTGCATCTAAGGACCGATTCACACTATAGTGCCGGTCACGGTTCGGTAAAATCTTAATGTATTCACACTATCATTCTGGGTTTAATCACGGTTCAATCTCGATTTGCAAGAAGTCTGATTTTATAAATAAAGGTTATATTATTATTATTATTATTATTATTATTATTTTTATTATTATTATTATTATTATTATTATTATTATATTTCCTTTGCAATACATTTTACTTTATTTCATAAGTACAATTTTTCTAGTTGTCTGACAATGTCGTTCGATTTTTCAATTGAAGAATAACTGTTATAGCTATTCTTCGCAAGACTACGAAGTTAGAATGTGGGTGCATCCAAGCTTATTAGCGAGGAAAACGGAACGCGAATACTACACCCTGTACCGTTATTTAAAATAGACGAATACTGCATTTGAAACAAAAACCTATTCATAAGTCAGTCAAAGTCCGATCACGCTCCAGCAAAATATTCTTCTAAACGGATCGGTGCCGGAGCGTGATTGGATCCGAACTTGAGCGGTGCTGATAGTGTGAATACGCTCATTGTTTCTTGTGTAAGAATCGTTTACCGAACCAAGACTGGACCGAGAGCGAACCGTGAGCGGCACTATAGTGTGAAGCGGGCCTGAAAGTCATATGTCTTGGAAATGGTCAAGAGATGTGTTCATTGACGCGTAGAATGATACATTTGTTAATATTATTCATTTCTATCAGAGCTGAACTGATTTCTAATTGAATAAGTAAATGACATGTTGATTTATCATTCGTCTTAAACAATGAAATCATTTTACGTAGGTATTTAAATCTATGATTAACGTCTTATTAGAACTCTTCAATAAATAAAGAAAAAATTATACACTTTTTTGTTAATATATTGTCTGAAAAATTGGTCGATAATTTTGTTCATTTTACATATATTGCAGTTTTGATTTTTTTTTTTAGCTCGCGGCAATACGGAGTTTTTTATATTTTAACATTAAAAAAATTGGTTTTTCATTATATTATGTTGTCATAGTAGTGGAGTGGATTGGGAAAAAAAAGCGTTGAATCCGGTGTCTCGAATCGAAAAATGTTTCCTACAAAAACTGTAGAGTCGACCTCTCCCGACATTTTGGTATAGTTTGTGACCGCATGTTGAAGGGGCGGCGGGGGATATGCCGCTTTTAAGTTCTTTAGTACCTTTGCTATAAAAAGAAAATTAAGCTCCTAGCTGCAATGGTTTTTTTTTTAAATGACATTCGATTTTTTAAAATTTTGCGCACTAAAATAGTGATATCTCGCGAACGGGTTGTCTGATCAGACCCGGTCTACAACGAGCTTACGCGGATTTTTTTTTCTCTACAATTTTTGTTGGAACATTTTTTTCTCCCGATAATAATGGCCAAATTATGAGGCAAAAACGGGTTTTCCGGAACTTTAAAGCGGTATATCGCCCGTCGCTTCCTCCAACATGCGGTAATAAATTATACTAAAATGTTGGGGGAGCTCTACTCTACAGTTTTTGTAAGAAACATTTTTCGATTCGAGACACACCGATTTGAAATTCAATCCACTCCACTGTAGGCTATGTGCGCAGTGTGCACGAAGCCTACTAACGCCGCTAGTGGGTAATAGAGAATTATTGAACTCACTTTTTATGGGTCAAAAACTTTAGTTAGCCATGATGTTTAAAAAAAAAATGTAATACGAAAAACTGATGTTAACTTGTTTTCACTGACAGCGGAACGTCAAATTAGGGCGCCAATTGTCTTTTTTTTTTTATTTAGAATAGAAAATACACAAGAAAAAAGAAACTAGTGCATCAACGTAAAGTTATTAGCACTAATGTAAGATAAGTATAATTATTAATATAGATTAAAGGATATGGAAGTAGGTAAGTATATGACAGTTAAGGTAAGTGATTATATTTTATTGGTAAGGTTTGTTAGGTGGAGGAATTCTAATAATATTTTAATATTTTTTTCAGCATTGTCAAGAATTTCGTCAAGATTTTGAGCCAGGTTGGTGGACAGCCTTTCGGGTTCATATAGTGGACATTCAGTCAATAGATGTTCTACGGATAATCTCGTATCACATATGACACAAACTGAAGGAGCATCTTTGGTCATCAGGTATTTATGTGTAATATTTGTGTGTCCTGTTCTGAGTCGTGTGATGATGACTTCTTGTTTTCTTGTTAGTGTTGTAGCATTTTCCCATTTCTCTGTTGAGCTTTTTATTTTCCTGAGTTTATTGTCCGTTAGCGTGTTCCATTCCTGATCCCAGAATTTTCTAATTTTTCTTTTTATATGTGTTGTAAACTCTGACGATGTTACTGTGCTGTCATTGGGGTTTGTTTCTGAATCTATCGCTTCTTTAGCATATTTATCTGCAAGTTCATTGCCAATAATTCCTGTGTGAGACGGGATCCATATCATTTGTACCGAAATAGATTGTTGCTGTAGTTCAGTGTAGTTTTTCCGGATTTCTTGGACTATGGAATTATTCGAGTACATGATTTGAGTTGCTTGGAGAGCGCTTATTGAATCTGTTAAAATTATTGCATTTTTATTTATATTTTTTATATGTCGTAGGCTTGCATTGATGGCAGTTAATTCAGCAGTGAAGATAGTATTTAGTGGATTTAGTTTAATTTTTTCGACGTATTCGTTATTTATAAAAGCACATGCTGTCTCTTCTTGCAGCCAATTGTCTTTATTTTATACTTAAATCGCCATCAGCGCAACAGCCCGGAACACAACAAGCATTTTCAGATCGCTTAGTTTTCCTATGTTTTCTGTGTAATTAAAAAACTTCATATGATTATAACTATTTTCACTTTAAATAAACATTGCTCACTGACATACAGAAAATTTGAGTTTGAAGTTTCCCCTAGTACTCACCACAAACGCTCGCAAGTAAAAATTTGTAACTCCGCCTCCTTGCACACAGCCCATAGCGGAAATAGAAATACATACTGTAAAAATTTCAACTCTCTACCTACTACAGTTCATGAGATATAGCCCGCTGACAGGCAGACGGACGAACAGCGAAGGCGTAAGTAATAAGGGTCGTTGGACACCCTTCGGGTACGGAACCTTAAAAAGACCAAAAATAAAAGTGGGCTTGCCGACTTTGCCAAAAAAAAAGAAGTGACATCTAAGAAGGTGCCAAGTTTTCACAATGCGTGCAAAAACTAGCGAACAGGCTCGGCTTTCGGGCGGGTACTTTTAAATTTTCATTCACTTTCCTTTAACTGATTGAGTGCGCTGTCAATTTCATACACTTGTCGAGTGTCGAAATTCCTGTTGGTTAAATTATTCATTGTATTGAACTGTGACGGTGCAATACTTATACAGTTCTAATTAAACATACCGACAGTATATGTGCAGTAGAGATAGTGCCCTTTGTGCCAGACTGATGAGTGTCCCTTAGTCAAACTGTAACATGTGTGCCGCATTGCTTTGTACCAGGAATTGTCAAACAGTTTGGTATTCCACACTTCCTTAACATTATTAATCTCTACTTGCAAAATGTTCTGCAGATGACGGGGATGTCAAAAATAGTTTAGATTTTTGTAGCACTCTTAGGCCTCTTGTCAACGACAACGGATAACGGCCCGATTTTTACTGTACTGTTTGTGACTAATTTCCGAACCTTTTAGATCCGTAGCGCGTATTATACGTGGGTATGTATCGATGTATGTTCATCTGTTTTATCATAACTTCTAAACTACTATAATTTGACAAATGAGGTATCGTTGGAAGCGTTTAAATCGTCCGCTGGTTATAGGCTATGTGACGTCACATTAAATTAATTATGGCGCCCTCTAGAGGACATAGAATTATGAACTAAAAAAATATTTTTAATGATGCCGTGTTGGGTATCAAAATAAAAGGGCTGAATTAGCACATTTCAAAAATATATTCATATATTGTTAGCTGTTGCTATCACTCCAAAATAATTTAAATAAAAAATAAGTTCAAAAACTAAAACCCTACTACTGAAAAGTATGAAACAAGAAAATATTCTCATCTGACGATAGCCGTGGTCGTATGCCACCTACCTTACCAAACAATACATTTTAACAATAGTAACTAAGCGATCATTAGCTTTAGGGCACACACTATACATCTAGAGGAGCCCCTCATACAATATGAGATGGCTATCCTCAGATAAGAATATTTTCTTGTTACATACTTTTCAGTAGTCGGATTTTAGTTTTTGAACTTATTTCTTTTTAGTTACTTAATTACGCTATATATATCTATACTAATATATAAAGCTGAAAAGTTTGTTTGTTTGGTTGAACGCGCTAATCTCAGGAACTACTAGTTCAAATTAAAAAAAAAATTTTTGCTGGATAGCCCATTTATCGAGGAAGGCTATAGGCTATATAATATCACGCTACGACCAATAGGAGTGGAGCGTCAATGAAAACTGTTGCAAAATGTATCTCAAAAATAGATTCTATTCTGGTGAAATGCCGTAACTAGTAACTACATATATTAATATTAAGTCGTACATTCACAAGCCCGGCTAGATCAATCGGTAGAGCATGTGAATGTTAATATCAGGGTCGTGGGTTCGAGCCCCACGTTGGGCGAATATATTTTTTTATTTTCCACATTACTTTCTTCTAAGGCTTACATTTAAATTTATTTTAATTTTATATGCGACTAATTAAAACTAAATAAATCTAATTAATAGCTTATTTGAAAACTGTTATAACTATATAGGTAGGCACCTATATAAAAATAATTATCCTACAGTGTTTTCAATTAAATATTTATCATATTTTAGTAATTACAGTAATTATTGATTTAAAAGAAATTTATTAAACATTCATCTCGGTAAACTAAGATGAATGTGCGTACTCATGTCCCCGTTTTTTCGCACCCGGGTGAAACCGGGCGGGACCGCTAGTGTTATTTAAAAAGAAAGAAGTAATTTGTTTTTGATTGGAGCCACTGTTGAGATATTCTGTAAAAATATTTGACAGACATTTATGAATATTGTAAAAATATGAAACGTCAGAGAGTGTGGTTTGTCAGTCTCTGCTTTAATACTGATAGTGTCCTTTGTGCCAACTGCCAGTGGATCTCCTACAAGTAGATACATACATACATATCACAGAGTACAGACAGCATCACTGAGACACGTTTGTGAATATTGTTAAAATAGGAAATTCCCGTCCTCTACCCATATTGTATAATACATACATACTTACGTAATATGTACGTACATGTTGAACAGTTGAGATCAACGGAAGAGATTGGAATTTCTTTGATGCACGTCCGTACTATACTACTGTAGTGTGTAGACCGGAGTATAAGTTGTACATAGGTAGCTGAAAATATACAGTGTGTCACCAGAGCTGCACAAAATACTTTTCCTTCATACCTCGATCGAAAGTACATACTTTCGGCATCAATTGTAAGGCAGAAAGTCTAAAGTGGCCTACACACCTTGATGTTAGCTGCGATGCAGGCATCGACTCTTATGTTTCATGATGCAAGTAGCAGTGTGTGTAGTACTGAATCACGTATTTGGCATCAGTTGCGGCTTGCAGCGATGCAGAGTCTGGAATGCCATTTTGGTCGGCGAACCACGACGCCGAGTCGGTGATGCTGATGCAAGTTTCAGCGTGTATAGAATTACTTCGATGCCAAGACGATATTAATTTATTTTCCCGCACCATTTTAGAGGTTACTTTGTTGTTTGTGTGTGTAAATTCCATGATGGAAAGTGATCGTGTATTTTGAGAGAAGTTCATAAACATTTATCAACTGCATACGTGTCTTTGGAATACAAATGTATTTTTAGCTCTTCCAATTTTGCATTTGAATAACGTTTTCTTTCTATAAACCATCTTTTTGACCATTTCCTTTTTGATTTCCTTTTTCTTTTATGGAGTATAAAGAGTGCCCCAACTACTGCTAATATAACTGGTGTTGGCATCGCAGCTAACATCATGGTGTATAGGCCGCTTAACATTTCCGCATTGGTGAGATTACACGCACTGATGCGGGAAGTACGTATGTTCGGGCGGCAGTTAAGAAACAAAAATGATCGATGTCTCATTGGATTCGAATGACGCCTAGAAAATTATAATAAAATATTTTATGAACACATAAGGCCTAGTTTATATGAGAGGCGTTCAACGCGCGTTTACAATTTCTATACAATTGTATAGAACTGTTTATATGATAACGCGCGTTGGTGGCGCGTTGAACGCGCGTTATCATATAAACAGTTCTACACAATTGTATAGAAATTGTAAACGCGCGTTGGGCCAACGCGCGTTGAACGCTCTTCATGTGTGCTAGGCCTAAGAAATTGCAAAAGTTATAAACGAATTAAGATGAAAGGAAAGAGGCATTAAGGTTTTCGCTAATATCTCAAAAACTATAAGCGACAGCCAAAATCGGAGAAAAGATTCTTAAACAGGAGGAAATTTCCAATAAAAAAGTCCCATCTCCCGGGACTATCTCTATTATTTATAGCTTTAATTTAACGTTGAAAATAGGGTTTCGCTCGGCCGTTACAACTCGAGCGCACAGCCCTGTTGAGTGAGTACAACACATAAAATATTTTTTTATGGTATTAACTAACAATTAAAAAATTTGAATAAAATATGGTGTCATTTTAACACTTGAAAAAATGAATTTCCGTTGAAACAATTTTTTTTAATTTATTTTAAAAAAATTTTTTTTTCGAAAAACCGTCTTCATTGATAACAACAAAAATGTTTAAATAATTGGCCTATAAATTTATTGCTTCATGGAGTCCTTTTTACACATATACGTACTTAACAAGATTACTACATATAGGTAAATACTTAAAAGTTATTTATTTTGTTTATTATAAATAATTTTTAAATACAGGCTGAGTCAGACCACCCGTACCGGACGTTTTTTTCGAAAACGGTTAGTCGTAACTAGATTTTAAATGTCGACTTTTAAAATTAAGTTCGTTATTATAACATGTTAATTTAATAATTTCAAACGAATATTACTTAACAGAGGTGGCATTAACCAAAACAAATGTCCTACAAAACTTGCTTATTTTTTAAAGATCTTTTCAACAATATCACATTTGACCTATCGTGCCATTTAAAATTCCGGAGCTCTGAACATTCTGGAGCAAACTAATAGGGAAGCCGACCTTTCAGGAGGAAAAAAATATCACCATTCGATTCTTCATTAGGGCTTTTATAATACAGATTTTTGACACAACTCTCTATGACTAACCGTTTTCGAAAAAAAAATTGGTTGTCTGTAAAGTCGGTTTACGGACGATAGTTTTACGTGATAACGTATTCCGTAATACATAACCTAAACCTCCCAAAATTTGGTTTGAATCCGCTTATCCTTGGTGTCGGAATGATAAGAAATGTCAAAAGTGACGTTTGCAACTGTCAAAGTATTATGTTCTAATAATAATTAGTTATTCCAATACTTAACTTAGAAGGCGTTGCATTTCACAAAATACTAATGTCAAAAAATTGAATTAAACATTAGAAATGCAGCCGTTTTCATGTTAAGACAAGACATACGTTATATTCTAATTTCCATGTACGGCAAACAAAGACGACCGACCGCGTCGCGCCATGCATTAGACAACATTGCATTTATATTTTATACAGCTCTTTTTCTATATAAATTTGTATAAAAAAACTGTTTAGGCAAATTCTGTTATACGAAATCTATGTAAAATGTTCTCCTCTTTCGTTTAAGACTGGTTTCAAACCGATCTGATTTAAATTGAGCGAGAAATTAGCAAAAAGCACGCACAGGGTCAGGCGGAACGTTACGCGTTACACGTTACGAACGTTAGGAACGTTACGACCGTTACACTTTTTCGTGCATGCAGCCGGTGTTTTATCAATTTATAAGATTGGTGATTCATCAATTTATAAGACGTTATCACGTCAAAAACGATCGGTGCGGGTGGTCTGACTCACCTGTATATAACCCGTCTGACCCGAAACTCGTTTGTGCGAAGAAATGACGTTACTATCTTCTCTGAACGATTCTACTCTAAGTAGTATGTCTCATTGGACAGAAATGGAGAAATAGTACACACTGTAAAAGGAAGCTGATATGTATTATGCATGTGTATTGTAGAAAAATACACAAAGCATTCGGTCCTCCATCTACCTTTTGTGAACGGGGGTTTTCTTTCCTTTTTGTACGCTACGAGACTCAAATGGTCGGTCGCCCTCGCCTTCGAACACTCGGCGTCTCGGCGTCCGTTTTGTTTGTGATCGTTTTATCACCTGCCAAAAAATCTAATGTTAGATTCTGATTATTTGATTATCTTTCTTTTTGAACTATATTCCTTTACTCAAATCTTTGATTCACGTCTGATTAGAACTCTTCAATAAATAAAATTATCCACCAATTTTTCAGACAAATATATAACAAAAAATATAAAAATTAATACATAAACGTTTCGGTTCGGATTTGGATCTTCTTCAAAACTGATCTAAAAAATATAAAAATTAATTAACAACTACTTTCTAATTGCTTTTTGAAAAAAAAATTATATTTTTTAGATCAGTTTTAAAGAAGGTCCAAATCCGGACCAAAACGTTAATGTATTAATTTTTATATTTTTTGTTAATATATTTATCTGAAAAATTAATCGATAATTTTATTTATTGAATATATTCCTTTACAACCGATTCTATAGGCTGTGCGCACGAATTCCTATTAGCGCCGCTTGTGGGTAATAGAGAATTATTTAACTCACTTTTTATAGAAACATGTTTCTATAGTGAAAAATCAAAAACTTTAGTTGGCCATGATGTGTAAAAAAAATGTAATAAGGAAACCTGCTGTTAATTTTATGTGCAATAAAATTCAGATTGTAAACCATTATATAAATAGCATAACATAAAAGGTACGTGAGAATTATTTATTTTTTATCAATTATGACGTACAATATATAAATAAATAATTTGTTTACACTGACTGCGTAACGTCAAATTATGGCGCAAATGATCTTTATTTTACTTAAATCGTCATCAGCGCAACAGCTTAGAACACAACAAGCATTTCCAGATCGCCTAGTTTTGCCCATGTTTTCTTTGTAATTAAAAACTATTTTCACTTTTCAAAAAGAAAGTTTCGTTAAAAATTGTTGTTTTAACTTTTTATAGTTTCGGAAACATTATGAAAATAAAAAAAACTCAGCTGTTCGTTAGTTTTGTAGATCTGTCAGAAATAAACTAGTTAAGCATGCTTTGATTAATTTTTACATCACTTGGAACATATTATTATGTAGGTAACCATGGCAATGAATAGCAAATAGCCACTATACCCGCGTCACCTCGCGCTATATCAGGAATTATATTTTCTTTATTATACCATATCAAATGTCCATATTTTTGAAGTTGGAATGGTCCCGTCGCGCGTCGGTCAATTGGCTGGATTTTACTAATACACGATTCACCTAAAGGCTTGCTTACATTAGTTTTCAAGCTGCGTTCTTGTATAAAATCAATATTTTTAGAAAATTATTATTGATTGTACCACTGTATTAATTTATAAACTTGAAAGTAATGAAATATTTTTTTTTTCAGTTAATCAACCGCTACGGATAACTGGAGCGATTATCAGTTCTTTTACAAGTTAGTATTATTTTTAATATTTAACTGAAAATATCTTTATTAGATACTACTAACCAATTGGGCTTTTGAATGAAATTTTTTTTTGTCATAAATGGAAAGATCTTATATAAGTTTTATAACAAAACTATTTTTCTTTTTTTTATTTTCGTTATAATTCAAAAGTTACCTATATCAAATTAAAGATAAATTTTTGTACCCAGTTCCGAGAACGCGCCGACATTTCCCGAACATTATGTGACGTCATAATGTTTTAGTCAATACACATGTAGAAGCCATTGATAGTATACTGCGTATATACATTTTACCATTATGACGTCACAACTGTCAAAAACAATTTTAGTGCGTTTGCAGTCACGTGATTTTTTTTAATATTTTATCAATTTTAAATTGCTTATAATTAATTTAAAAAAAGTTTTTTGAAAGTTTTTCGCATCGATTATCAATATTATTTATAATAAAGTTTCAAAATACAATAAAAAATCGATAATTTTTTTTTCAAAAGCCTAATTGTGAGCTTAAATTTGCAGCCGGCTGAAGGGTGACCATGCCTTAAAGGTTTAACATCCAAATTTCCAAAAAAAAATAAATAATTAGCCATTTTGAAATTTAAATACCTTCTTTAGTAGGTATATAATGAAATTTAAAAAATAAGCCAGATTATTTAGTCGGGTCTAAATGTTTGTCAGACGGTTTCAAAATGCCTCAAAAATATTTTTTGCGAATAAAATTTTGCAAAGTTAAAAATTTTGCAGAATATTATTTTGTTAGATTAGGTATATAAATACTAATTTATCCCTTCATATAATATTATGCTGCCCCGCTCTTTAATAAATAAAATTTTGTACGTCAAAATAATATAAAAAATTGAGATCGAACTACCGACACCTCTCAGAAATAATTTGTTTTTTTCAATTACGCCTATATTTTAATGCTCAACTGTTGTGGAAACAAAATATATAAAATGTATTCATATCGAGAGAATATAATTTTTGACAGCCTGTTGGGAATCTAAACTGGCAGCAGTAGAACTTGTATTAAAAGCTTTAACCCAGAGATTCCCAAACTTACTTGGCCTACGGCCCTCCAGACATGCATACCGATTTCTCCCAAAAACAATAGGACTCTTCCGTTTAACCTGTGTCGTGCTCACAGACAGACAGAAGAACATACTTTATCCAAAAATATGTATTTTTTTCTATCTCTGGGCACCTCAAACCGAGAAAATGTAATAAAATTTGAACTAATGAAATTTGACTTAAACCGTTTTCCACTTGTAGACTTGGATTGGTAAAATTCTCAGATAATTTGTGGCCAAAATCCTCAGAAAGGTCAAGCTAATTTTTTAACGGGCATCTTTTTTTTAGTCGTCTTTTTGTAGATTTGAGCAGATTTTTATCAAAATCTGATGTGAACAATATGCCATTATTTGACATTTGCACTGACAGTTCTTAAATTATTGAAAGTGAGACAAAGATATTATGTGTTTCTGTTTTCAGACCTGATACTTTACGATGTGAAAATTCCGCAACTAATTCGAATTTTTGTTAACTTTTTAAATTTGGAAATTAGCATCTGATATACCAGTGCATGTGAAACCTTGACAGAAAATGATGCCGAATAGATGGTGTAGATCCTACACCATGTGTTCCGTTACTTCCACCACCTTTTTCGACAAAATATTAAAAAGCATAATTTTAAAAAAATGTATTACCTATATAAAACGTCGTTAAAAATCATAATTATCAATATTTGCTTACATTATTACTTTTATTTTGTTTTTAATACTAATAATAATAATAATTAATTCCAAAATAAAAGACAACACAATGCAATTATACAATGTATGTACTTACAGGTGTAGATCCTACACCATGTGTTTCGTTACTTCCACCACATTTTTCGAACAAATTATTAAAAACATAATTTAAAAAAATGTATTATGAATGCTTCATTAAAAAATCATAATTATCAATATTTGCTTCCATTATTACTTTTATTTTGTTTTTATTAATAATAATAATAATAATTAATTCCAACATAAAGGAGAACACAATGTAATGTATAATATAGAATGTGTGTACTTACAGGTGTAGATCCTACACCATATGTTCCGTTACTTCCACCACATTGGTCGACAAATTATTAAAAAGCATAATTTAAAAAAATGTATTATATTTATGAATGCTTCATTAAAAAATCGTAATTATCAACATTTGCTTCCATTATTACTTTTATTTTGTTTTTAATAATAATGATAATAATTAATTCCTAAATAAAAAAGCAATACAATTCAATGTATAATATACAATGTATGTACTTACAGTTAATTAGTGGAACAAAGTCGCTATTTTCCTCTGTCTGTTTCTCCGTTTGCTTCTTTTAAACCACGCAACGGATTTTGAAACAGTTTTCAAAAATTAAAAGAGCGATAAACGAGGAACGTTTGTGTATATAATTTGTAGATAAATATTTTGTACAAAATGGCTGAAGAACTATGACGGCGTTTTGTGACCAAATCTTTAGACGTACATCCAATCAATAGATGGGAAGGTCAATATATTATTTCCAGACAGAGAGAGAGACTATGTATTAATAAATCTTACAATTTTGAACCGCTAGTTTATAATAATATATAATGAATTTCACGGCGCCACCCACACGGGTTATATTTATTTGGTAGCTATGGAAATCATTGTTGCATTAGAGAAAGTCGTTCCACGTATGATGTAACATCAGTTGTCAAATTGGTTAAAGCTGTCACAGGTTGAAAATACGTAAGGAGACGAAGGGTTATATGATAACATGGTATGATTTTAATAAAAGCTGATTCTCAGTAACTGATTCATTTTTTGAAGACCAAAACTAAATCCGTTCACAACTGTCTGAATTGTAAACCAATTTAAAAATAAATGGTTGCATCAATTTCAAAGCAAAACATCAGAGAAGAAACCATATAATATCTGCAAGTACTGCGGAAGGAAGAAATCTATTAAAAAATTTAGTAAAACAAAATCACAAAACAGGCATTAAAATGCTTTCAGTGCAATTGGGTAGTACCACTTTTAGAATGTTACAAGAAAAATATCACTGTTATAATTTTCAAAACCATCACGTGTTAAAAATCGGTGACAGTGAAAAGAGGATTGCATTTTGAGAAACTCTTTCCGATATTATCCATGAGAACGTACTCAACAATGTTTTATGCACTGATGAAGAAACGTTTAGAAGTTGATTCTCAAAATGTGGAGGAAGAAAAATCTCCACCCGTTCCACGAAAGTCATACCCAGTACTATCAGAGTAAAGACCGTTGCACACGAGGCTGGAAGATAATATAGGTATACATTGATAAATCGCACATAGGTTGCTTAGCCAAATCGCGTACCAATGCTGTTAAATTAAATAAATTCTAATTAACTTTTTTGGATCAACTTCCCTGATTTGTTAATCATAAAAATCGAGCCTAAGATGAGAAAATATGACACAAATAATTTTAAGATAACAAACAAACTCAAAGTACACAGATCACAACTATTTACAAGGTATGTTTATATGTGGATGATGTATATTTATGTATAGAATCAATGGTATATTCCAATTCCTTGTGTAACATTCTTTCATCTAAGGCTCGATTTTTATGATTAATCGGGGAAGTTGATCCAAAAAAGTCAATTAGAAATTATTTAATTTAACAGCATCCGTACGCGATTTAGTTAGGCAACCCATGTGCGATTTATCAATGTATATATTATCTAACATATAATCTTTGTCATCATCAAATAATAAAAACTCGGGTCGCAGTGCGAAACCCTGCCGACAATATAGTGTATTTGCTTTTATAGGCAGTGTGGCTCTATTGTATAAACTTAACTTTGTTTTTGGACAAAATAAAAAAAATTACCCCTTAATACACCCCCTAGAACAACATTTTTTTACTTAATTTCAATACTACATACCAATTCAACATCTGTACCAAATTATATTCACCCTTCAGTATGTAAATCCATATCAGTAAACTTGAGTTTTCATAAAATTTGTAAGTGCGGTCCTGTCGGGCCGAATTTATTAAAATTTTAGCAGCACATTTCAATAATTACTAAAGGGGTAAATTTCTAATTTGAAACGATTCTGATAATTTTTTCCGTATTTTTGGGCCCAAAAACATTTTTTAACCCCTAAATACCCCCCTTAAAATGGCCCGATCAGGCCCATTTTAAATAGGCTTCTTGCGATGATGGATTCCAACATGTGGACCAAATTTCGTTTAAATCAATTAAGTCTGTCGAGAGTTATCGTGGTCACACATATATATATATATATATAAATATATAAATATATATATATATATATATATATATATATATATATATATATATATATATATATATATATATATATATATATACATATATATAAACATTTCCAAAAATGGTGCCAAACTTCTTAGAAGGTTATGAAACGTCGAGAAATTTTGGTCCGACCCCTAGGTCCCGCCATCCGACCGACGCCAATAGTGTAAGTGCCTTATGGCAAATACACTAATAATAATGCATTTAACGTCCGTTTCTCAACTTTATGTCAACCCATCATCAAATAACAGATGAGGGCATTTATTTCTATTACCGGATCTTAGACTAAATGCTTTTTATATGGAAAATTACTGCAATCTAATTTGAATTGATAAAAGTTTGAGAAGCACTGCCCGGGGTTGTAGAGACGTACACATAATGCGAGAAACCCGTACAATGGTTTGAAATGGTCAAATGGACGCGGATTGGTAGCTAAAATATTACCTTTTATCTATCTCCTTTTTTTATCCTTTTGTATGAATGGGAACGACGTCGGATATTTTATTTGATTTTGCAGAAGTCACGGTTATAAAAATACTGCAGTGGACGCGCTCATTGTAATTGTGGTCGTTTTTGTAAGAATCGAAGACGATTGTGCAGCTTCATGTATTTAATTATAGCTCCGGTTCTGCTCTGATATTACAATCACTTCAACATTGAATTCAATACTTCAATAACTTTTTAGAAAGCATTAGCACTACTGTTTAAGCCAACGATTTCATCGACACGATCTTGTTCTTTATTAACCGACTTCAAAAAAAAGAAGGAGGTTTATATGTTCGATTGTTTTTTTTTTTTTGTATGTGTGTCCGTCGATAACTTCGCCGACTGTGAACCGATTTCGATGTTTCTTTTTTTATTCGATAGAGTATGTCTTAAAATTGGTCTCATATAAATTTTAGCAAAATCGGTTCAACAACTTTTTAGAAAAAAAAATACTGCAAAAATGTGGATGTCGGTGTGAACGATGATTCGGTTTCATTAGATACTAAAAAATGTCTCAAAGTTGGTCACATAAATTTATGCAAAATCAGTTCAGTAACTTTAAAAAAAAATTATTTTTCACAAAAAAAAAAAACAAAAACTTCTTCAATACTTTGCTTTAAACTAAAAAGTTAAAAATAAAAACATTTTAAAAAAATGTACCAGAGAATGGCAGCCCCCGACGGATTTTCTTTGGTTACTTACCTTCTTTTAGTCAGGGGGGGATTAAAATTTTATGTAATCCTTTTTAAATTACAACGTTTACGTCGTCGTGGTTTTTTTCAAAATTTTTAATTTTGTTCTTTATTTTATTTTAAACTCTTTAGAGATTTCTTGCACTAAGAACCATCGCAGATGAACTACAAACCCTTTACGGAAAACCGCATCTGAATTGATCAAACCGTTTTCCAGATAAATGGCCACATTCGAATACACAAACAAACAGTCTCTCACCCTAAACGCATATAGCTTCTCTGTTCTATCACTAGCACACTAGATCGGTTCAACACGAGTAGACAGAAATTGCGGGCGACTGACTGACGATCGTTGCGGACTGCTGGTTGCAGGTGCAGGTCTAATGTGCGAACAGACCGTGCAGGTCGTGCAGGCTCGTGCTTGACAAGTATGCGCGGTCTTTTAGATGTAGAAGTTTTATTTGATATAAAACTTTTAATCAAAGATTCTTTGCCTCAAATAATTATGGAAGCAAGAAATGTTAATTTTAAATGTAAAAGTCGACAGCCGTGAATACCACCCCTGTTTACAAGGTGTATTTTTTTTTAATATTATGCAATCACAGTAAATTGATAGCCATATTATAACATAGGGCGAGGGGAATAACGGAAGAGATGTTAACGAAATGAACGAGAAAGCATGATTAAACGTTGTTTGCTGCAGATTTGTATTTATTATCCTTGAGCAAGTGCTTCGATCACAAGCGATAATGCGCTGCAGGAAAACTACGTTATGTCAGAAAATCCTTTTTAAGAAAATTAAGAAAACCAGGGATGCTAATATACAAAATTATTATTCAAATAAATAAAATTATTATCGACCAATTTTTGAAAAGCAAATTTTATTTATGTGAAGATTTCTATTCAGACGTTAATCTAAGATTTGAAAATTATTATTATTATGGAAAATGACTAATAAGTTACTTTACAAAATTTTACAATACGTTTTCGTTTTGAGGCTCCCCGAGTTCAAAAAACGTATTTCTGAAAAAAGTTTGTTAGTCTGGGAACACGATACAGATCAAAAGGTTAAGCGAATCAATACCAAATTTTGGTAGAGTGTTAACATGTAAATAGGAAAAGCCCTGTTGTTTCGGGGTAAAATAGGAGCATGCTTAAGGGAGATTTTTGTTTTTATATTTTCCATAACGGTTATTCTATACATTTTTGCAATAACGTTTTGAAAAAAAAAATGCTTCTTGTAGACTTCATAGTTGCTTAAATATTTTGAGATTAAAAAGTCAACTTGTTTTTTCTGTTCTGAAAATCTAAAAAAAAAAGTTAGGTATTGAGATTTGACATCTGGGCGGGGCTTAGGCTAAATGTGGAGTCGAAGCCGTCATTTTTCATGTACATATATAATAATACTAATGCCGACACTACACGATGCTACCAACACGGTCCAACCTACGTTCGTCGCATCGTGTGGCCGACGGTCCAAACCTACGAGCTTCCAATGTAGAGGATCCAACGTTCGCGTTTGACCATGTTCCCGCTGTTGTCGGTATTCTTGACCCGAGTCAAAGGAAGTCTCCAACGTTCAAAGGAAAACATTCTTATACTTTGATGTACGGCTACACGATTCGATCGAATATTATGTCAATTCGTATAGTGTATTGCTAAATACTGTTTGAGTGTTTATACTTTATAAAGATTATTTGTTCTGATTTATTTGTGTTTTAAACAGGTACGTTTATTACATTATCATTTTATATTTAGAAACATATAAGCTTCCCGTACAAAATCCATTACTTTTTGCACTATATTTTATTAAAGTGCCAACTATAGTAATTACAAGTTAATTTAATATTTTATTGATTGTATTATTTATCTTAAATTATATTGAAGTAACGTTTTTGTTGGTATTTTATATTTGTTGACAAACGTTTGTACCAACTTTTCTCAATTCAAGATTTCAAACATTCGACACACCGTGTAGCAAGTACTTTGGCACACCGACTGTCGAACTCAGTTGACTCAAACGTTCTGTCCAACGCTCGATCCAACGTTCATTAACAACATGTAAAATGTAATGTCTTTATATAGTTTCTGTCACCAGATGTATCATTTTATGTCAATTCACGATAGCTGATAAGCATGCTTTGATTCATTTTTACACGTAAAACCATATTATGCAACCATGCAAACAAAAAACAAATGTCATAATATTTATTACTAGCCATTACCCGCGTCAGCGCACGAGTTAACAACTTTTATTGTCATTATGAAAATATAATGTCAAACGTCAGTTTATTTGAGTTGGAATGATCTTGCCGTTCAATTGATCTGAATGTCTTTTAAAATGTTCATCATTTTCTACTTTTCAGATTCTCTTTTAAAGACCGCGCACACTTGTCACACAAAATCTGCACGACCTGCACACCACAGACCAGAAAAGCTCATTCATGCTAGGGCCGGCGCACGAGGCTGGATTTGCCTCTAGATTCCTTGCTAGATTTGACTACTAGTTTTCTAGCGCTGGTTTTCTTGATTGCTTTTATGAGCACACGAGACGTCTTTTCAAGCTTGCTTTGTGGATAGGTCTGGTGCGCGCGCAGTGACAGTTCAAATATAAACACAGAGCAAAACGTGTCTGTTGTCTGACTCTGAGCAGAATGACGCCATGTTGGTTTGTGGGCGTTTGTTCAAGTCGCCCACGTGATAAGATACTCCTTCCTGATTGGTTCTTGCTCATACCTAGCAGCGGACCTAGCAAAGAAAATGGTCCCTGTTCTAATTTTAATATCTACTTTGTGAGCTAGTAGGCGAGCCCGCAGTGACGGCATTTCCAGCTTCGTACCCAGCTAACCAGCCAGCAGAACTCCAAGCAGTGTTGTCTGACTGAGCAGAATGACGCCATGTTGGTTTGTGGGCACGAAATATGCACTAAAATTTGCTGGTTTGTACGGATGCTGATCTAGTGTGCGACATCGTGCAGGTCGTGCAAGGTGTATGCTTGACAAGTGTGCGCGGTGTTTAAAACGTTTTCGTGGAGAGTGGCTTTACATGTTGAAATTTATTGAATCGCAGTCTGTCTTTTTACTGGAAATTATGTCAGTCCAAATAAAAAACCAGACTCGAGCTCCATACGAATGCAACTTCACAGAAAACAGAAATTCAATGTAATGCAATCACAGCAGAATTCTTTTATATAAAACATTTATATTGAATGTTAACATTTCTTCGTAAAGTATTTGATTTGAAAATTATTGAACTCTGCTCTGAAAATCGAGTGCTTTCTTAAGAATATTTCTATGGCGCTTTAAATTCTGCATATAGCTGTTTTTTTTTTTTTTTTTGCTGAAAACTTAGCCGTTATTTAAAATAATATGTAACGTGCACACTCTACAGAAGTGGAACTTCTAGACAATTACAAACAAAATAACTGGTTTTACATTCAAAATGCCTGAACTGTAAATGAAAAGTAATTGGTTTTAATCAATATTCAAATAAATAAAATTGTCGACCAATTTGTTTTAGACTATCATTCAATCGTGCATTCTATTAGAAAATAAGTAGCTAATACTAATTAATTTTTATATTTTTTTAGATATTTCTGAAGAAGATCCAAATCCGGATCGGAACGTCATCTTTTGTTATATTGATTTATATTTTTATATTACTTTTTGTCAATATATATGAAAAAAATTGGTCGACTTTTTATATTTTATTTGAAGAGTTCTATTCAGACGTTAATCAAAAATTTTAATCAATAGTGTTAATTTCCATCAAAATGAAAACCTTCGATTTTTATTAGGTAAAAGGTCAATATTACAATTATTAGTACCAGCTTTGTCGCCCAGAAATTTGACCGTAGTTCATTAAATTTTTAAGTTTGAACTTTATTTAGGTTCTTATATGGATTTCTCCTGAATCGGTTTTACCTGTGTTAACTCGTATGCATCGTGATAGATTGTGCATTTAGTCAGCCCCGGATCTACGATTTTTTCGAGCCGGGGCAGAAACTTGATAATGGCGCCCCCTCTCTCTAGCTTTTGAGATAAATTACTTAAAAAAAGTCATAAATATAATATAATGGTTGGTATTTTTCGTGAACGGAAAACCGTCAGAAAACAGTCATAAAACAAGCAGATAGAGTAAATCGGGAAAAGGACATATTAGATGTGGTTTTGGCGCCCTCTAAATCTGCCGCCCGGGGCGAGTGTCCCGGTTTGCCCCCCCCCCCCCCCCTAGATCCGGGGCTGCATTTAGTAATGAAATCTTTCGGTACCAGTATCAAAGTCTAGTGTTCTAAACGGCATTGGTGTTTACATCATGTTACCACCGCGGGCATGGCGTCCATTTAAAATACGAATACATATAACAAACTTCTGAATCGATTTTACCTACATTAATTCGTGCACGTCGTAATGAAATATAAATTGTGCACTTCCTCTCATTAAAACTAAGAGAACGATGTATGTTTTATCGCAATGTGTGCGAGTATAACGCAGTTCAATCGGTACCACACTCTTTTTCTCCTTCCCGTATTTATATATAGATTCAGAATGCGTTGCGTCGCGTTTTTGGATGTTCACGTTACCGAGAGAGAGTTATTGGGAGGATGACAGAGGGTCGTTTTTTAATAAAAATATATTTAAATACAGAGTCATTTATTCAATACTGAGAACCTATGTCAAATAAGTTTTTAATAAGCTGAGAGCGTAAAGTTTTTGTGGTTTGAGTGAAATCTGTATAACGCATTTGGTCCTTATATAATATGTATGTCGCACTTATAGACACATACATACGGTAGACCTGTGCTTCTCAAACAAGCGGATTTTGAGCGTCTATAATTTACTAGTGTGACCTGTGCGAATTATTCGCACTAAATAAGTATAATAATTATCACTTTACAAAATTATTTTTTAAATATGATTGCAGGTATTCAATTCGTTTCTAATTTTGCACACTGCTTATAACGTTCTTCTTTTTGTTGTATTACAATATGAAGCTCAGATGACAGATCGAAGAAACATTTTACTAAAATTGTCATATAGAGGCGCAAGTAGCAAAAGCGTTGAGCTAAGCCGTCACATGGCATCATGCAGCATTGCTGTGACGTTGTTCAGCGTTGCTCGCTGTTTCAAAATTAAAGCCGTCAGATGGCAGACGTTGTTCAGCGTTGCTGTATTTTAATTAATTTACAAAAACAAAAGCAATAATAAATTTTTTAGTTGTCGATGTCAGTAGAGCAAGCAATTATCTGTAAAATGATATATAATTTATGTGGAGAAATTGTGAGGTTTTTTCTAAAAAGGGAGGCAAACATCTTTAGCCTTAGCGTATTAATATAAGTATATGATAATTCATTCTCAAACAAGCGTCTCGTTCTGAACAAGCAAAATGAAACAAAATAACTACAAATTTACGGTATTCGGATTTTTCCCTTTACTTGCTTCTTGCCTATGATTCTAGGTCAACGGGAAAAGTGCCTTATAAGTTTTGATTCGCAAGAATCTTGACGGACAGACAGACGGACAACAAAGTGATCTTATAAGGGTTCTTAATAAGGTTTTTTTTTGATAAAAAATAGAGAATAGTTACTTCTTACCACAACAAGTTTATTAGTGGATGTACATTTCGAGAGCTATGCTCTCATCTTCAGCAATACACTAAACTAAGTTCATAAACAAAAATCTTTACATTATATAGCAATTACAAGTATAAATTAAAATAATAATACAGGTACTAAAAATTAACCATTGACTTATGAAAAGTCAGGTAACGTCAATCTGGTATATCCAATATATACCTGAAACAATGTCAACCAAGCGCTGGTCCGTGTCAATGAAAATTCTGTAAAAAACAAAGGAAACAACAAAACCAAAAAAACAAAAATTAACGAACTTCGGTTACAAAAGATCGAATAATGCTGAAAAAGGTATAGGGCCATTATCTGAATTTAAAAGTTTCTTTGTGTCACTCTTGGCTATGTATATACTTTCAAAACTATCCAACTGCTGTTTATTATTTACTGTTTTTAGCAAACTTAAGTTATTTATACTAATGTCATGGTTAGTTTCTAAAATATGGTTAGCTACGTTGGATTTGTCCGGTCTACAAAATTTTATATGGGAGAAGTGTTCTTTCCATCTGGTAGCTATTTGACGTCGGGTTTGTCCTATGTATAATTTGTCACACGTACCGCAATTAATTTTGTATATACCAGACTTTTCTAAAGTGGGTGTGCTGTCTTTCGGGTTACCTAGGTGTTTACTAATACTATTTTCATTTTTAAAGGCTTTAATTAAATTAAAGTTGTAATTTATTACGAAAGCGGCTTATCAAGGAATAAATTAAATTTTTAACAATTTTGGAGTGGTTTTCAATCATTTAATTCTTGTCGACTATGGTTCTCCAAAAAATCGCGGCGGACATTTTTAAAAAACAAGAGACCTCAGGTGTCTGAATCCTCAAGCTCAAGATAATTTATCATTTTTATTACCTTTATATGAAAATTGATTTAAAATAAATAAATAAAGATTTTATTTTAGCATGTGTTTTAGTTTTTAATTTAGAGTCTTGCCCGCTAAGACACCCCCCAAATCATTTAGAAAAATCAGTCTGACAACCCTGATCTAGAGTGTAGGTTGTTAGTCCGTTCTGTGCAAGTGCAGATTGCTTGACAAATGTGCGCGGTCTTTGAAGAAAGTTTAGGAGCCACTGCGACGTGCAATGTTCTAGACTGGAGTCCCAGCGCGGTTATTTGAAAGCGCGTGTTTAATTATACATATACGGAACTGGTATGAATAATACAGTGCGTGCGAGCGTTAGAATGTACTCGCAATGAGGAGGTGGGGGGTCGCGGGTGGCGGTGGGGGGAGGGGCAGAGCTCGTGATTGCAGGTGCACAAGGATGAGCGTTAGCGTGATGTGATCTAAATCTATCGTTAGGGAAATTTTTTACATAACGATTTTTGATGATACGGTAAACGATACTCTGTCACGTGATCCAGCAGCGATGTATATGCATGCATGTTATTTATGATGAATAAAAAATAAGTGATTACTAAGAGTTTTTAGGTTTTATTATGGTAAATAGTTACATATAATAAATATTCAGTTTTATTAAAATTTAATATAATACGAGTAACATAGCTAGGCAAAGCACCGAAGCTAATAGTCTAAGATTCGGTATTAGAAATATATACCCTCATCTGTTATTTGATGATGACAAAGATGATAATATTGTTGCGTGCCCCTTGGTGGGACGACTATGAATTCTGTAGAAACTACTAGAAACAACAATGGAAAACAGGTAAAAACACCCGACCTCAGACAAATGCTTGGAGAGACCAATACATGTAAAGGAAGGAATCTCGATGCGTCGAGAAAATTCTAGAGCGTGGGACGAAACTATAAAAGGCGAGCAGAGTGGTTCAGTCAGGTCAGTCAGTTATTCGTGTTGTTCATGTGTTGACAAGTGCTCTGGCATTACGACATAAATTATACTTTGAAAAGAAATAAACTTTAGTGAGTGCAATTATATATAAATCTGGTTTTACATAAATAACTTATAGTTAATAGACAAGTGTGCTGATAAACTTTGTGTTGTGTTCCTGTGTTGTAAATATTTTGTGTACATAATTTAGTGACTCTATACTCTCTGTCACTTAGTCTTTTATTTTATTATTTTTTTTTTATTTTAAAAACAAAATAAGCGAATCAGCAACTAAGGCCATTATCGCATAAACAAATACATAATATGGTAAGTATAAATATTAAATAAGTAACATATTCAGATTTCAGGTAAGTACAATTTATATGTAGGTATGTATTTTTATTATTTAGAACTATTAGTTTTGTTTCTGTTAACGTTATTATTTCTGTTAAGTGAAAGAAGTACGTTTTCGTTTGTGTCTTTTACTGTTTTGTTAAACATTTATTATTGTAAATAAATAATTTCCGCCACGGACTACAAGTTTTGTTACAATATATATATTAGATAATATATTCATTGATAAATTGCAAATGAGTTGCCTAGCTAGATCGCGTACCGATGCTGTTAAATAAAATAAATCCTAATTAACTTTTTTGTATCAACTTTCCCGATTTGATAATTATCCAAATCGAGCACTAGCTGAAAGAATATAACACAAGGAATTGAAAAAATAGAGATTGTCTACTTTCCCCGCAGCACAACTGGGAAGTTGCCAGGTATAAACAGGTAAGCAAGCGTTATTAATATACCCTTATCAGTTATTTAATTATTTTTTTATGAAATGAAAGGTTATTTCATTCCGTACCCAACATCAGCAAAAGTTTGTCACATCTATGGTTGCCTAGATTTTAGAGTTCTTCTGATAGAAGAATTTTCCGATTGTGTAATCGGAAAAATCTTCTTTCAGAAGAACTCCAGGATAAAATCGTTACTACGCCTTTTGGACTAAGAGCTGGCTACGGAGAAAATGGGTGACTCGGTGCAGAGCTGAAAATTTGCAGAATAATAGGAGATAGTATAAGTAAGTAGGGAAAAAATTGCCAGAAGGCTAGGCGGAAGATAAAGAGCCGCCAGAAGGCGCTAATGTTGCGAAAAATCAGTGCACTTCTGGCAATTTCTATACTTATTCTGTAATTCAAAACTAGATTATATATTATATTGTAAGAACTAAATAAAGTTCTTACTAGAAATCAATAAAACACAAGCTTGAACTTTAAAGATTCGTAATTGATGTTTTCTCAAGAGTCGTTAGTGATTAATTAAATTTTTTCCAAATAATAACAACATTCATTTTTCCAGCGTAGCTAAGGAAAAAATAATTTTGACAAAAATTAGAAAAAAGAGAAAGAGAATTAATGTAACAAAGCTTGCTACATTATATATTATACATTATACAGTTATAAGGGCATACTGAAAATTCAAACATGATATAATAATTACATTCGACGAATATTCAAAAATATTAATGACATTTTGATAGAAATATAATTAAAAAAATTAATAAAATTACGTTGTTATAACAACGTAATTTTATTAATGAAAATATATGACGATTAATTTTCTTTCTACCAAAATGTCATTAATAATTTTGAATATTTGTCGAATGTAATTATTATATCATGTTTGAATTTTCAGTATGCCCTTATAAACGTATAATGTATAATATATATAATATATAATCTAGTTTTGAATTACAGAATAAGTATAGAAATTCTTCAATAAATAAAATTATCGACCAATTTTTCAGACAATATATTAACAAACAATATAAAAAAATTAATACATTAACGTTTCGATCCGGATTTGGATCTTCTTCAGAACGGATCTAAAAATATAAAAAAATAATTAATAATTAGTTTCTATTTACTTTGAATGGAATTCGTGATAGATATTTTTAAAATATAAATATTGAAAAAATAATAACAAACAATGTTTTATTATGTAGTCATGGAAATAATTTGAGCACCTATAAAGAAAGAAAAATTATTAAAAACAAATTATTTCAAAATAATATTATATATATTACTTAAATTTTCCGTATCTAATTGAGCATTGAGAGAATTTTTATTTGATTTTATATGTAACATTTCCGAAATATTTCTTTTAAAAAAATTAGTTTCATTATCTAAAATTTTTATATCATCCCAATTAATTTTGTGGTCAAGTTCTAATTTGTGTTTAGTTATTACATTATGTTTGTCAGGGATTAATTTGTGATTATTTTGATGCTCTTTTATTCTTGTTTTAAGAGCTCTTTTAGTTTGACCAATATAATTCTTAGCACAATTTTCACAATTAATTTTATATACAACATTATGCTTTTGAAATTTATTAATTTTATCTTTTCCCTTTTTAATAATTTTATCAAGTTTATTATTAACATTAAAAACAGTTTTTATATTTAAATTTTTAAGAAATGAACTAAATTTTATTGAAATATTTTCGAAAAAAGGAATTACTATAAAAGGACAATCAACATTATTAACATTGTTTTGTGAATTATGACTTTTTGTTAATTTATTAATTCTAATTTTGATAAATTTATTTATAAATTTGAGAGGATAAGAATTGGCAAGTAGGATTTGACGAACTAAATTAAAATTATTTAAGTGAAATTTTGGTTTAGATAATAAAATAGATTTATCAATAAGATTATAAACCATAGCTATCTTTTGATTTATTGGATGATTAGAATAAAAATTTAAAACTCTACCAGAACTAGTTGGTTTATTAAACCAGTTAAATTCAACAATACCGTTATTATTAATAATTAGTGTATCTAGAAAACTAATTTGATTATTATTTTCTATTTCATGAGTGAATTTAATTTTAGGGTGAAAATTATTAAATATACAAATCATATAGTTTATTTTATCTTTAGGAATAATACAAAAAATATCGTCAACATATCTGTGATAGGTAATAGGTATAAAATTAAGATTACCAAAACATTGTTTTTCTAAATCTCTCATAACAAATTCAGCAAAAATTGGAGACAAAGGAGAACCCATAGGAGTACCATCAATTTGTTGATAGCATTTATCATCAAATAAAAAATATGTGGAATTTAAAATTAAATTGATGGCTATAGTTAATTCATTCCACGGAATGTTACAGTGTGGACTTATAATATTCCAATATAAATATAAATATAAAGAAACAGATTTACATTTAGATTTCCTTATAAAATGTAGAAAAATGGATTTATTACCTAAATATTTACAACATATTGTGAAAAATTTACGACATTTTAATTTTAATAGTCAATTAGTTAAAAATAAATTTCAACGTAAATTGTCAAAATTACAAATTAATTTATTAAATCTAGAAATTAAAGATTTACATTTTAAAATCAATTTTTTAAAAAAGAAATTAATGAATTTAGAATTCGTTATTGAAAGTGCACTGCCACATGATGTTTATTGTAAATTTTATCACACACAGCAAATTAAACTTAATAAATTTTATGATAAAATTCAAAATAATAAAATTAAAAAATTAGATTCATTATATAAAGAAAAAAATGGTTATTATGATAATTATGTTGATTTTAGAAAAAAGTGGTTTGTTAATCTCTCTGATAAAATTATACCTAATGAAGTTGTTGATATAGTATCTCTTGGAGGTAAATTTAGCTTAAAACGTGATATTTTAGATAAAAATGCTCAAATTGAATTTATCAAATGTGTTGAATCAAGTCTTTATAAAATTCCAATAACATTACATAACGAAATTAGACATAAGACTGTTGATATTATAATTGAACAATCAAAGAAACAAAAAAAGATAATACATAAAAGCTTTATTGAAAAACAAATTGAACGTAATATTAACTTTACTCAAAATTTTATTAAAAATAATTCTGATATATTATTTACTAAAGCTGATAAAGGAAATGTAACTGTAGCAGTTAATTGGACTACTTATTTAGAAAAAGTTAATGAAATGTTATTAGATAAAAATACTTATTTACTAACTAAAAGAAATCCTATTAATAATATTATTGATAAACAAAAAACATTACTTAAAAGATGGATATCTAATGAATATATTGACAACATTGATTTTAGAAAGTTATTTATAACTTCAGCCAATTTAGCACGCGCTTATGCTTTACCAAAAATACATAAAAAAGATGTTCCTTACAGAATGATTGTGTCATCCATTGGTAGTCCTCTACATCACTTAGCTGCTTTTTTACATAAAATTTTATCTAACGGTTTACAAGAAACTAACCATTCTGTAATAAATTCCTATGAATTTATTAATAAAATCAAAAATGTCATTATTCCAAAAGATCATATCATGATATCACTCGACGTTACATCATTATTTACTAATATACCAAATGAACTTATTATTAACAGTATTAAATCGCGTTGGAATATTATAAGTCCACACTGTAACATTCCGTGGAATGAATTAACTATAGCCATCAATTTAATTTTAAATTCCACATATTTTTTATTTGATGATAAATGCTATCAACAAATTGATGGTACTCCTATGGGTTCTCCTTTGTCTCCAATTTTTGCTGAATTTGTTATGAGAGATTTAGAAAAACAATGTTTTGGTAATCTTAATTTTATACCTATTACCTATCACAGATATGTTGACGATATTTTTTGTATTATTCCTAAAGATAAAATAATTACTATATGATTTGTATATTTAATAATTTTCACCCTAAAATTAAATTCACTCATGAAATAGAAAATAATAATCAAATTAGTTTTCTAGATACACTAATTATTAATAATAACGGTATTGTTGAATTTAACTGGTTTAATAAACCAACTAGTTCTGGTAGAGTTTTAAATTTTTATTCTAATCATCCAATAAATCAAAAGATAGCTATGGTTTATAATCTTATTGATAAATCTATTTTATTATCTAAACCAAAATTTCACTTAAATAATTTTAATTTAGTTCGTCAAATCCTACTTGCCAATTCTTATCCTCTCAAATTTATAAATAAATTTATCAAAATTAGAATTAATAAATTAACAAAAAGTCATAATTCACAAAACAATGTTAATAATGTTGATTGTCCTTTTATAGTAATTCCTTTTTTCGAAAATATTTCAATAAAATTTAGTTCATTTCTTAAAAATTTAAATATAAAAACTGTTTTTAATGTTAATAATAAACTTGATAAAATTATTAAAAAGGGAAAAGATAAAATTAATAAATTTCAAAAGCATAATGTTGTATATAAAATTAATTGTGAAAATTGTGCTAAGAATTATATTGGTCAAACTAAAAGAGCTCTTAAAACAAGAATAAAAGAGCATCAAAATAATCACAAATTAATCCCTGACAAACATAATGTAATAACTAAACACAAATTAGAACTTGACCACAAAATTAATTGGGATGATATAAAAATTTTAGATAATGAAACTAATTTTTTTAAAAGAAATATTTCGGAAATGTTACATATAAAATCAAATAAAAATTCTCTCAATGCTCAATTAGATACGGAAAATTTAAGTAATATAATTATATAATATTATTTTGAAATAATTTGTTTTTAATAATTTTTCTTTCTTTATAGGTGCTCAAATTATTTCCATGACTACATAATAAAACATTGTTTGTTATTATTTTTTCAATATTTATATTTTAAAAATATCTATCACGAATTCCATTCAAAGTAAATAGAAACTAATTATTAATTATTTTTTTATATTTTTAGATCCGTTCTGAAGAAGATCCAAATCCGGATCGAAACGTTAATGTATTAATTTTTTTATATTGTTTGTTAATATATTGTCTGAAAAATTGGTCGATAATTTTATTTATTGAAGAGTTCTAATCAGACGTTAATCAAAGATTTAAGTATAGAAATTGCCAGAAGTGCACTGATTTTTCGCAACATTAGAGCCTTCTGGCGGCTCTTTATCTTCCGCCTAGCTTTCTGGCAATTTTTTCCCTACTTACTTGTACTGAATGGTACAGACCATATTTAAACTGCTCGTAGAATTATATTTGATTTCTGAGAAAATATTCAAAAAAATTTAGTGAATTGTATATTGATTTGTAAAGCATGAAAAAGTCGTTAATCGGGTACATGTTTCGCAGGAAAATTAGTCTTAATAAAGGGAAAAAGTGATTAATATGAATTAAATTTTCATTTTAAAATTGAGAAAAGAGTACATTCTTATATACTTATTGATAAATAATGTGTAAATTCTTGTTTCTAAAAAAATAAAAACTCAGTGGCGGAGTGTATAATATTATAGGATAAAAATAATAGATATTAGTCCTAGTCCTAATAACAAAACTAAATCAATCATGAATTGTTTTCGCTGTAAAAATGATTTGATAGACAATGAAAAAATAGAATGTTGCAAATGCCTCAACAAATACGATTTTAGATGTGCCGGTTTTTCTGAAACCAACTATAGAAAAATGTCAGTCGCAGCTCGTTCTAAGTGGAAGTGTAGTCATTGTTTAGAATCGGACAGTCGCGTAAAATTAAGAAGCGATAGTACATCTGATGACAAACAAAATCCTCTGTATGAGTTTATGGGTACAAAGTTTGATGATATGATGAAAACAATAAACTCCAGAATGGATACACTAGAAAATAAAATGATTCAGAAAATAGATACAAAAATGACGGAATGCGATAAAAAACTACAAGAAGTATCTCTCAAATACGATGAACTCATAGAAAAATTTGAAAACGTACAAACATTAATAAACAAAGTTGAAGTAGTTGAAGCAAAAGTGGAAACTCAAGAAGATGAAATCAAATCTCTTAGAGGAGCAATAGCCAAAATGGAACAATACTCGCGAAGAAGACAGATAGAGATTAGTGAATTCCCAAATCGCCAAGGGGAAACTTCAGTAGAAGACATTGTCATAGCGGTCATAAACAAATTAGGCATCCAAATCACACACTCTGATATCGATATTGCACATCGAGTCCGCACAAAACGACGCAGTGGACACGAAAGCATAATTGTTTCTTTTGCAAGCCTTAAAGTGAGAGATGAAATAATTTCCAAGAGAAATGTTCAAGTTTTCAGCGACGATATACAGCAAGATATTGGACACTTCCGCTTGTATATTAATGAGGCACTCAGCCCGTACTACAGGCAACTACTGCGAGCTACAAAACAGCTAGCTCAAGAAAAGGGCTACAAATACATTTGGTTTAGAGGTGGAAGAGTTCTAGTAAGGAAAATGGATAACGAATCGGTCATTCAAATTGAAAACTACGATGATCTCAAGTCCAAGATCAAATAATGTCTCTTATTGTTACTACTCATTCCCCTCTGTTTCTTATGAGATGATACTAATTTTTTTTTTTTTTTTTTGATCACTGTCTTCTTTCTACCCTTATGATTATGCAAGTATGTACTTAATTTCCTATTATTCAATCGCAATATTTAAGTATTGTGAACAATTAAGAATAATATATTTAAGTTATAATTAAAATTTGTGCGCTAATGAATATAATATGTACGAATACAATTAAAACACGTATTGTACAGATTGCACAGCATGTTATTATCTGTTTGCTGCATATACTTTTATATACCGATCTATCCACAGTAGAAAGTGCATTCTGTGTGTCAATAAAATCTAAACACCTACATTAATTTAATACCCTTATATATTATATTCAAGCAACTTTCTTTTTTAATTCAAAAATCTCCGTTTAATATTTTTCATTATTTCTTTAAATTATCATTAACTGAATTCTTTTATTTTTTTTTTCTCATATAATGTAAATAAAAGTAAAACGTACATAGACAGACAAGTACTATTTTGACACCCAAGACATTGTTAATAATAATATTTTTGATAACATTTTTAACATTAATATAGAATTGCTATACAGACGGAGATTATTATTATGGGTTATTTTTGAATTCTTGATTTTTTTCTATTTTTAAAATATCATAGGTATGTACGCTTTTCTCAATTTTTCGAAAAATTATTCAATTATTGTTTATTTTCTTAAAAAAAAAAAACTAGATTCTACTTTTTTTTTTCTTTTTCCTCTCTCTCTCTTTTTTTCTTCTTATTGCTACTTCGTTCTATCTTCTTATTAACTAGTTTTTGACTCAATAGATGATTAATTTCGATGAAATTGATAATTACAATGCAGTTGAGGATACTTATGTTGATGATGTAATAAAAGTAAAAGAAATTCAGACATTCCCGCACTCCGTTACAATTATGAATTTAAATATCAGAAGTGTAAACAAAAATTTTGATGACTTAATTCTACTTTTACATAATCTGGAAATAAGTTTTGATGTCATAATTCTAACGGAGTGTTGGATAAATGATTTTTACACACCTAAACATTTACCAGGATACACAGAACATCACACACAACACAATCAAAACCAGAATGACGGAGTAATAGTTTATATAAAAGATAATCACAATATTGGTGCTACTGAAATTTTTATTGATAATACTACTTGTTTAGAAATAACATTTAATAATAATAACTTCACAGTAATCGCTATATATAGGTCACCCGCTATAAAAGATATCACTGTATTTTTGGAAAATATAAGAGAAAAACTGCAAGCACTTCAAGGACGAGAAATTATCTTAGCGGGCGACCTAAATATTAACACTTGTCAGCCAAATCCGCATCCGCAAGCAAACGACTACCTAAACATTTTAAACGAATACAGACTAACTCAAGCAATAAAAAAACCTACTCGAATCAATAAAGAATCGGCAACATGTATAGATCATATTATGTTCAGAACTAAAAAACTAGTAAAATCAGTCATTCTGGAAACATCAATTACAGATCATTATAGCACTCTACTCTTCATAGACAGTTCAAATACGCACACGGAGCACATAAACAAACCACAAACAATAACAACAATAAACCATGAACAATTAACACACTCGCTAAATCAGGAAACATGGATAGACACATACAACTCACTGAACACGGACACAGCCACAGACACATTTATAAACACTTTACAGACGCACATAAACAGTAGTACACATCCTCGAACACTAACACACAAAAAAACCATACTTAAACCATGGATTACCAATGCGCTACTTGTCTCTATAAGGAAAAGAGACAAATTACATAAAAAAATTCTTAACAATAGACACAATAACGAACTACACATTTATTATAAAAACTACAAAAATCTATGCAACACGTTAATAAAAAGAGCTAAGGAAGATTATTACACAACACAAATAACACAAAACAAAACAAACCTACAAAAAACATGGAAAATAATAAAAAACATAACCCACACAGGCACATTTAAGTCACAACACAGCATACAAACACTGAAAACAGACACACACACTATTGATGCTGAAACTGATCCAAAAGCAGCCGCTATAAGTTTCAATAAACATTTTACGGAAGTTGGAAGCACTCTGGCCAATGAAATTATAACTAAAACAGCACTGAACGAAGAACAACTTGCCAACCTTGTCCATCAACTCCCATCCGTCCCACAATCCATATATTTAGCGCCTATAACTGACGTTGAAGTACTAGACCTAATTAGCGGACTGAAATCTAATACAGCCCCTGGACCAGACAAAATAACCGTAACTATACTGAAGACAATAAAAAAGCAAATATCTATGCCATTGACCCACATTTTCAATTTAAGTTTTGTCGAAGGAAAATTTCCAAACCACTTCAAAAAAGCAGTTATATGTCCCATTTACAAATCCGGAGACAAGACCATACTTTCTAACTACAGACCAATTTCCTTATTAAACACACTATCTAAGTTACTTGAAAAAGCTGTTAAAAACAGACTAATGACTTATCTCGACAAATACAATTTACTATCTGACAGACAATACGGATTTCGACAAAACCGATCGACTAGTGACGCGCTTGCTAATCTGACAGAAATAATTACATCTGACATAGACAAAGACAAAAAAAGTTTAGCTATATTTCTGGACTTAGCAAAAGCATTTGATACAGTTTCCCACAAAATCCTCCTCCAAAAACTTACCAATATTGGCATCCGAGGAATACCTTACAAATGGTTTGAAAGCTACCTGACAAACAGGACACAGACTGTCAGAATTGATACAGTTCAGAGCTCAGAACGCTCCATCAGTTTTGGTGTTCCACAGGGAACAGTACTTGGACCGATACTTTTCTTACTATACGTCAATGACCTGTGCAACATGGAAACTGATGGACTGATATTATCATACGCCGATGACACTGTGCTGTATTTCTCTGGCCAGACTTGGGACGAGACAATAGCGGGAGCGGAGAAGCAAATGACAAAAATATATAGATGGCTTAACAATAACCTACTGACTTTAAACGCAACGAAGACAAAATACATAACTTTCAGTGCCAACATAACAGGACAACCGACGGACCCACAACTACGACTCCATAAATGTGACAACCCCCTTGCCTGTAATTGTACACCACTGACAAGTGTTAACAATATCAAATATCTTGGCGTTACAATAGACTACAGACTGAAGTGGGACGTACACATACAGATTCTGACAAATAGACTACGAAAGCTCATCTATATATTCTCGACATTGAGACGTTACATGACTGAAACCAACTTAAAGACAGTATACTTCGCTCTTTGCCAGTCACTACTGACCTACGGTATAATCGCGTGGGGAGGTACTTTCAAAACCATTGTAGCCCCTGTCCAAACCATTCAAAACATTCTCATCCGAATTATCCTTAAAAAACCATATATGTACCCATCCTCAAAACTGTATCATGACTTTCAGGTGTTAAATATATATCAACTTTACCTTAAAACTATTCTTATTCATTATCATCACAGATCCTCTCTACGTATTCCTATTCAACATTCCTACGAAACCAGATCCAAACTGCACCAAGCTATCCAAATCCCCAAGAAGGCAAAAACGTTCGGCCAAAATCACTTTACCTATCTGGCTCCTAAAATGTATAACCGCTTGCCTCTGGAAGTTAAACTTTCAAGCATCAATACCTTCAAAAAACAAGTTACGCATTGGCTAATCCAAAATCAATCGAATACACATCACAACACCACATAATCGAGCAACTTGCACTCTATATCTATGCGTTGCACACACACACACACACACACACACACACCCCCACACACACACCAACACGCACACGCACATACCCACACACACATTCATACACACACTCTCTTTCACACATACACAGTATACAATATACACATAAATAAGTATCCCCAACTGCAAAGTAGTAACAGGGTAAAAAAAGAAAAAAAAAAATTCTGGTCTGCACAGCTACCTACAATATGAGTCCTGCCCTAGCACTGGCTTCGCCAAGTTGGGCAGGAAACACTTAACCTTAAAGCTACTGTGAACAATTTGTATTTGTATTAATTGTATTTAATTAAATTAAATAAATAAATAAATAAAATAAAAATAAAAAATAAAACTATCTCCTATTATTCTGCAAATTTTCAGCTCTGTACCGAGTCACCCATTTTCTCCGTAGACAGCTCTCGGTCTATTTGGTCACTTCCATGCCTAAATCAGCTTCCAAAAATATTGAACAGAATTAACTTATCACTTGCGTTTAAAATATCCGTATGGCTTCTAAAAAGTTCAGTAGCTCTTTGACTATTTGTAGGAGAGCATTCACGTCGACTTTCAAAAGTTCGCAACCGCGACAATAAATCTAAAACATTTTATGATCTCAAATTATGAACATACATTTTACAGTTAATCATATTCATGGTAATGTTTATTAGCAAAAAAAAGTATGCTTATACAAAAAAATCTAAAACATTGTGTTTTATTATCCCGGTCCCTTTGTGTTGTTGGTATTATAAATGCACAAAGCCCAACGGCAAACACGTCTGATGTTTCTAAATAAAATAAAAAACATTATGTAATAATTGTAATATACGCTCACTTTAATTAAGCTCACCTCTTTAAAAGTGTAAAGTGCAACTGTCTGGATTAATATAAATGATGACAAATCTTATTCTGCTGCATTTATCTCATTTTAGAAGTTTTCTGTTGCTCCAGGCCTACCTCTTATTGTTATTTACGTGAAATTCTCGAACAGCGTAGGATTTAGTTAAATAGATTGTAGTTTACAGACGCTTGAAAGCTGAGGGCATCAGATCTACACAATAAAAAAATTAAAAACAAATAATTTCCGTCAATAAATAAAATTATCGACTAATTTTTTAGACAACATATTAACAAAAAAAATTCCAACCAATTGAGAGACGGGACCAACTTCAAAAATGTTGACATTTGATTATAATAAAGAAAATAAAATCGTGTGAGGTGACGCGAGTAATTGCTAGTATTCGTTGCCATGGTTACCTACATAATATGTTCCACGTCATGTAAACATTAATCAAGCCGAACTTGTTTATTTCTGACAAATCCATAAAACAAAAGAGCAGCTGATTTTTTTTATTTTCGAAATATTTCCGAAACTATAAAGTTTAGAAAAAAAATTTTTTAAGGAAACTTTCTTGAAAAAATAAATAAAATAATAAGCCGTTATGAAAAGTATACCATTATTATATAAAAAACACCGTTATAGCAAATATCTCTTCTGCGCATGCGCCGATTTTCCCCAAAAACAATAGGGCTCTTCATATTTGCATACTAAACATCCTCCCAAAATTTGGTTTCGATCCGCTCATCCGTTTGACCTGTATCGTGTTCACAGACAAACAGACTAACAGACGCACAGTTTTTCCAAAAATATGTTAAATAAAATAAATTCTAATTAACTTTTCTGGATCAACATCCCCGATTTGTTTATCATAAAAATCGAGCTAAAGATGATAGAATATGACAAAACAAAAATGTGGTGGGGTACAAAAGTAACATAGCCCTATGGGTACACAAGTAACACGTTACTTTTGTCCCCGCATTGATTTACTTACCTAATCTTTTTATGTTGATATTCACGAAAGGAAAGAGAAAAGGAATAAAGTCAAAGAAGGCAGCCAAAAACAAAGAAAATAAATCTGACGAAGATAGTTTGTCTCGTTTGCTGAGAAACTTTTAGCGATAGTCGACCAAATGAGCAATGGATACAATGTATCGAATTTAAAATGTGGCACATTCTGAATGCATCAATGATGATGCAAATTATGTGTGTCATAATTGCGAGTCTGAATAGAAGACAGATACTGAATAGTCTGATTATAAAAAAATGATTATCATATAATAATTGATCTCATTATACATACATACTTAAACTAAGAATAATTTCTAACGAGGAGTTAATAATATTGATTTGTTTTCATAAAATATATAATTTTTGAGTATTTAAAATGCAAATGTTTATTTGTGTTATTAATACTAAGTTTTCTAATAAATAATTTGTTGATTTAACATGTCATATCATATTCATTACAAACCCCTTTGCTCTGTTACTTTCGACCCACAACGTGTTACTTTCGACCTGCTAGCGTGGTCGAAAGTAACAACTGACGAATTTTTTTTTAAGTCTCTGTAATTCATACAAAATACACAATAATAAGGTAAATCAAGATACTAATGTAAATAACATGAACGGAATTTATATATGGCTATATTAATTTCATTAAAATAATAACACCTAACCAGAAACTAAGGTAAATATACAAAATGTTACTTTTGTACCCAGTCTCCCCTAGGTACGGGTTTATACAGTTTCAATATCCACCAACGAATTAATATCATTCGACTCTTCGTTTACGACATTTGTATAGTACGATCACAATGCTTTCATCTATATTAATACAGTGTAAACTCCATTTAACGTCAAATTCCTTAAAACGTCGAAATTATTTAACTCTAGTTGGTTTACCTTGTTGCTCATACAACGCTATACTCTAAATAATGACAACAATACGTCATCATTAAGCAATAAACAGTACTTGTTTGTTATTTTGTTGCTTTCTTGTCGGCATCACGCGTACCGAAGATTCTAAGAAATTCGTTCTTTTGTTTGTTCGGATTATCTTTCATATGTTTAGCTCAGCTGCTTATCGATAAGTTATCATATTTGTTGGTCGCAGTTGTAAATTTTATATATTATGAGTAAATACATATTATAGTAAAAAAAATATTAATGGACTATTTCTTCTCTCCGTTTAACGACAACTCTCAATTATGCCACAGTCCCTTGAGTGTCGCTATATAGAGTTTACACTGTATATTATAAAATTCTTTGTTGCGACGCTTAAGATACTCATCCTATAATCTTGAATACCCCCCTAGGCGATGCCAAAACTTTTTGTGGAAAGAATATAACAGACGATTGGAAATGGTCACTCACCACCACAAACAAGCTTAGCTCAATAAAGCAAGATACCAAAAAAAATGATCACATCCTCTCATCATCTAAGAAGGAATGAAACAGCTTTAACCAGATTAAGAACTGGGCACACAAATTTAACGCACTCGTTTATCTAAAAAAAGGAAGCACTTCCAATCTACCAAATATGTAGCACCCAAATTTCTGTAGATTGTATATAGAACATATTCTCATATTATGCCCTATCTATACCAAGTGCCAAGGAAAGATATCCCGACTCTATCGAAGAAGCCCTTAAAGATGACGTTACCGGCGCTTCGAAGATACTTCAGTTCTTGGAGCTTATACCAACCTGAAACAAAAAGGTTTACAGGACATACCTGTATATAATCCGTATATGGAAAAGTAAAAATCAATTAAAATTGACATAAGCGATTTTGCTTCTCGGTGCCAGATGCAATAATCAATGACGAAGTTCAGTTATTTGCTAGAATTAACTATTTAATATTAAAATTTTCAATTACAAAAACGTCATTTTGTAATATAGATTTATATTTATAACATTGCATATGCATGTGTTTTTGTTTGATAGCAAATGCATTTCAAATAATTTTAAATATGAAAAATTTTGCATATTTAATGCGACTTTATAATAAATCACGAAGTGCATTTTGAAATAGCATTTTGTTTCATGAATATTAATTTTCACATTTTTATAAATATACTTTTTGACTATAAAATCATCATAATATTGTAACATTTGTTGAACTTTGGTTTAGCTGAACTGTGTTTTATAAGCTTTTGTTTGTCTCTATCTGAAATCAAATCTCGCAAGTTAAATTTGACCCACTTCCCGGTTTCCGATTGAGTTGAAATTTTGCATACGTAGGTATGTAGTTTCGATGACAATACAATATTAAAATAACAATTTTTTAAAAATATTGAACTTCCTTCAAAAAAGTATCACAAGAAAAGCGTAAAATAACAAAGATATAATTACTATATCACGTTTTATGTACTTAGGTATATTATATAGGTGCCGACATCAAAACTTTGTTATTTTAGGCTATTTAGTGACCCTTTTTAGGGTTCCGGACCTTAAAAGGAAAAAAAGGAACCCTTATAGGATCGCTTTTTGTTGTCCGTCTGTCAAAACCTATAGGGTACTTCCCGTTGACCTATAGAATTATGAAATTTGGCAAGAAGCAATGTATTATAGCACAAATAAAGGGAAAAATTCTAAAATCGTCAATTTGTAGTTTCATCACAAAAAAAATAATGTTTCTAAATCGCAACAACATGCTACGCACACACACAGTAACAATTCTAATACAAAACAAGCGTCCGCTACAGGTGCGTATACATATACAGCACAATATGAGAATTTTTGCATACGACACGGAACGGTAACTATAGGCTGTCAGATATGGCCACGAGGTAGTCCATCTGAACTCATTGCAATTACACGCTTAGTTGGCAAACTGACGGCTAAGCGGGAAAAATCTTTAAGACTCGATTACTGTGATGGGCGAACTATTTACATATACCTACAAGTGTGTACGGAACCCTCGGTGCACGTGCTCCACTCGCACTTGTCCATCTTTTTTTTTAAGGTGTTTCAATTTTTTTAATGTTTTTGACGTGATAACGTCTTATAAATTGATGAATCACCAATATTATAAATTGATAAAACACCGGCTGCATGTACGAAAAAGTGTAACGCATAACGCATAACGCGTAACGCATAACGCGTAACGTTCCGCCTGACCCTGTGCGTGCTTTTTGCTAATTTCTCGCTCAATTTAAATCAGATCGGTTTGAACCCAGTCTTAAACGAAAGAGGAGAACATTTTACATAGATTTCGTATAACAGAATTTGCCTAAACAGTTTTTTTATACAAATTTATATAGAAAAATATTTTATACAAATTTATATATAAAAATAGCTGTATAAATGCAATGTTGTGTAATGCATGGCGCGACGCGGTCGGTTGTCTTTGTTTGCCGTACATGGAAATTAGAAGCAAACGTATGTCTTGTCTTAACATGAAAACGGCTGCATTTCTAATGTTTAATTCAATTTTTTGACATTAGTATATTGTGCAACGCCTTCTAAGTTAAGTATTGGAATAACTAATTATTATTAGAACATAATACTTTGTAAGTTGCAAACGTCACTTTTGACATTTCTTATCATTCCGACACCAAGGATAAGCGGATTGAAACCAAATTTTGGGAGGTTTAGGTTATGTATTACGGAATACGTTATCACGTAAAACTATCGTCCGTAAACCGACTTTACAGACAACCATTTTTTTTATGCTTTAGATTTACAGAGAGTTAATTTATTTTTACGACTTCATAGTAAATCAACATTGCTTAAAGTTTCCTTAACGAAAATATACTTCTGTGAAATGCTTGTTCTTAGATAATACTAATTAAAATAAACATAGCGTGTAAAAATACAAAGCGAAAGAATTAAACAGCCGAGTATCATTTTACAGAGAGTTGAGTCGATTGTACGATCGCACTATCTCTCTCGATCTTTAATGAGTAAACAGTGCCAGCAAGGGAGAGAAAAACACTGTCACTGGGTCAGTTCTTTCCTCTGTGTCGAATCCTTTTTTTTTAAATAATCGAAACACTACGCTGCTGACTGCAGAGTGTTAAGGCAATATCTTTTATTAAAACTCCACTTACACCGAACCCTCTTATTAGTCCCTGAGCAGACCGTCAAATTTTTTATCTACTTGTCCCGTCAGGGAAAATATTGTTTTTTTTTGGGAATTAGTTTTCCCAGGTACCTGACCTTAACCTAGCAGATTCTCTAATACACACAGGCACTGATGACCTCAGCTGTTGAGCGTCTATAATCTATAATTTCTCTATCTCTCTCTTTCTCCATCATCTACCCGTATAAACAGACTTTGTCTGTGTGAGTTATAGGGTGAGAGCTGACGACGAATTTAGGGTATGTATTTTAGGCAAGTTGAAATGATAGAAAAACTATTTTAACAATGGATGATGTTTGAGGCAACTTGAAATTTTTTAATTTTTTATTTTAGCATTTATATAATCCAGAAATAAAAATCCCAGACTATTTTGTCGGTTTTAAAGTATGACCTGACCCCCCCGAATTAAAAACGTCTCGATGAAAAAAAGTTTTATGCGTTTATATTTTTTGGTACCTGTACCTATTAATTAAATATATTCGGGAGGTCAGGTCATATTTTAAAACCGACCAAATAGTCTCGGATTTTCATTTCTGGATTATATAAATGCAAAAATTAAAGATTAAAAAAATTTCATACTGCCTAAAACATATTTTTTGGTTTTTGGAGCGAAATAACCGCAAAAGCTCTGCCAGACCCGCGATTCCAGATTCACCCATCAGCTCTTGGCCTATTATCATTGGGGTAGACAAACAGGAACTAACAATTGTTAATATTTTTATTATGCCGGAAATTGAAAAAATGAGGATTGCAAAGGGGTTACAACAGGATGAACCATTACAAAATCTAATGTAATACTACCGAATCAGTAAATTATTTCAGACAATATTTTTATCAGCCTCATTTTCTTTCATATTCTTTCGTAAAATGTAAAATTCAATTTCAAAATACTGTTTTAGCTCTGATTTCAACATAATAATCTTCTTTTTGTGTACTGTTTTTTTTTATTACTATGCTCCTTCAAAAACGTGTTTTCGATGAAATGATAATTAATATTTAGTTTTCAAATTAACTAAACAAGATAACTTAAATTATCTAATTTGCCTTTTAGTTCCTTTTTCTAAAAAACAACTATAAAAAATCTGACGGTGGGCTTTCCGTCTACACAACGAAATTACAGAATAAACACCTTATATTATTGTCGAGTTCAACTTTAGTTTATCAAATATTAACGTAGGTATAAGAGAAACCACTTCTGGACTTTAAATTGTTTCACATTACCGGGCTAATCTATTTTAAAATGAAAATCAAAAGTTGTACACCGGTTCTGGAACAGTATAAAAGTTCTGAGAGCTTGAGAATGCGTATCAATGATATTTCTGACGTTTGGCGAAAGCATCGCAACATGATCTAATGTAAAAAATAACAAAATCTAAATCTTTGAGTGTACTTTCATTTTCTTGTGAGTTTTTCAGTTTCAGTGATACAAAAAAAAAATCGACCAACTGCGAGTCGGACTCGCACACCGAGGGTTCCGTACAAACTTGTAGGTATGTAAATAGTTCGTCCATCACGGGAATCGAGCTTCGAAGATTTTTCCCGCTTGGCCGTTTTGTCTTTATACATCGACAAACGTCGCGGTCAGTTTGCCAACTAAGCGTGTAATTGCAATGAGTTCAGATGGACTACTTGAACTGTATTGTACCTCGTGCCTATATCTATCTGACTAGTTGTCGTACCGTGTTGTATGCGAGACTTCTCATATTTTTTTAAATCTGTAATGTTAGTAGTCCATAATCTTTTAATAGAAGAAGAACGTGGCTAAATTAGACAAGTAAGCGAAGAAACTAAACACATTGTACCGACTACAATTTAAAAAAATCTGTAATTTCGAAGAAAAAATGAACACCGCAACTCAAGCACTGGTATTTTCCAGAAATTCAAGCTTTGGTGTATCGTTCCACTGTAATGTGAAAAATTAAAATTATAAACGCGTACACTTTATGTAAGTTGGAATCTAGGATAGCAAATGCGCGTGTTGTAGCAGAAAAACGTAAGGCACTGGCTTTGAGTCCCTTTAACAAGAACAAAGCAAATGGCTAATTTATGCAACCATTACATGTATGTTGTAGCTTTTTAGCGGTAAAACCATACTCAACTAAGTGTCATAGAAAACATTAAGGAACACAGAACAACAATAACACAAAAAAAAACTTTTACACTTCTAAATTTTCAAATCTTTGATTAACGTATTTATTGAAGACTTCTAAATATGTTTAAAAAGTTTTTAAAAAAGAGATATTTCACTTTTTGATTTATTAAGTTTAAGCAATCATCTCTTTAATGAATAGAGAATATTATATACACAGATATGCTATTGTTTGCTACAATTGTTAAGTAACGCCCATTGTTGAATTTTAACTGAAATTAGTTTTTTGACATAATATAACAAAGATAATCCAAATGGGTTTTTTGGCCTAATTTCAAAACACCTGCGGAATAATAAGGTGGCAAAATTATTTCAAAATGCTATTTTTTAGGGTTTCGTACCTCAAAAATAAAAAAAGGAACCCTTATAGGATCACTTTGTTGCCCGTTTGTCTATCAAGACTCTTGGGAATCAAAACCTATATGGTACTTCCCGTTGACCTAAAATCATGAAATTTGGCAAGAAGCACAAGTAAAGGGAAAAATCCGAATCTGTCAATTTATAGTTACATCACAAAAAAAAATAATGTTTCTAAACCGCAACAACATGCTACGCTCGTACACAGTAACAGTTCTAATACAAAACAAGCGTCCGCTATCGGTGCGTTTATACAGCATAATATGAGAACAAATACAACACGGTACGACAACTAGACTATCAGATATCGCCACGAATTACAATACAATTTAGTCCACCTGAACCTATTGCAATTACACGCTTGGTTGGCAAACTGACCGCGGCGTTTGTCGATGCGTGGGTACAACAGTTTTCCAACGGCTAAGCGGGAACAATCTTTGAGACTCGATTCCCGTGATAGACCAACTATTTGCATACTTACAAGTGTGTACGGAACCCTCGGTGCGCGAGTCCGACTCGCACTTGACCGGTTTTTTTAATATTCATTTTAACACTTTTGCCTCCTCTAGTCCCAACTACTGTTTACATAGCATCAATGAACCCGCGAACAGGGTTTGCAAAATATAAAAATTATAAGTAATTCGACGTAAGCGATTTTGCCATTTGGCCACAGATATTAACGCAGAATTCCTCCATATTATATATTCAACCATCTTTCCGTAATTTCCCCTCTTGAGCCATAATATATGCACAAGTTACGTCAACGCGTTATACTATGGTTATTACGCAATACGCAGGCAGCGTTGATACCATGGTACCGCTTTAAGGTTTCCTTCTTGTGTTCTGTATGCTCAATGTTCTTCCTGTACGTTTATAATAATTAACAGAAACACATGCACGGATTATATTACAGTAAACGCCATACGGTATTACGGTAGGCTTGTTAGTACTTGTTCACGTTGAGCTCGCGTCTGCGGACGCGGGTAGAGCAGCCATATATTTAATACCCTCTATATTGCTAGCAAAGATCGGGAGAAAGACTTAAACACTACGGTGCAGACACTACGTCTGTCTCTTTTATTATACTGTGAGTCTCATGCGCATGCCCGTGAATGGATGCGCGTCAGTTGCAGCGTCTTTGCACATGGAACTAAGCTGTGAAAGGGAGGTGGCTTGCTCTATTCCACTTACTAATTGCCCCACTGCAGACGGGACACTTGCGCACAGCGGGTCAAGTAAAAAGACAGAGATAGAAAAGTCATTTGTTGTCTCACGCTTCCACTTACGGCTACTAGCAATATAGCAGTTATTAATATATGGGGGCAGCGATCTTAGCAAGTTCGTGTTCACATTGGCCGCCAGGGGGTAGATGTGGACTTTCTCCTGCTGCCTCTCGCCGAGAAATGGTAATTCCAGTACTGGTCATCTTGTTGAGATTTTCCATGGCATCCCACAATAATTCCAGATAAATATCGAGATGGTTCCTTATTCAAGATCATGGCCGATTACGGTTAGTCTGTATGTACATCCGAGCGATACAGGTCGCAATCCTTGACGAATCACCTTGGCTTATATTTTATTCGCTTTATTTGCTATCAGAACATAACTGTTATTCTGAGCTACGGAGACCTAAAAAGGGGCAGTTGTTAAATCTTATCAAAAAGCTACGAAAAAATATATAGACAGTAAAGTTAAATATTGTTTCTACTGTAAATAGTTGTCGATTGTTTTTAGAGACATTCTGTATAAACAGCGTTCGTGTCTGAAGGATAAGAAGAGAAATGGCCGCAAATGTTTACTGCAATAGTGTGAACTGCGAGCAATAATTTGTCGAGTTGATGATGGTGATTATTGTTCATTTATAGTTCGCTGTCCGGCCTACAACTTGCTTGCTACGTTTCATACGAGGCGTTCACTATTTAACTAACAGGCCGAACTTTCTTATATAATAATAGTCGTGTTTGCCCTGCGTTGTTCTTTTATTTATTTTTATTTAAATTAATTTATTAATGGATAATTATAAAGTAAATTAAATTACTTTGGAAATTCTCATAAAGAAAAATGCTCGCAAACACAGAAGAGGTCCGCATATAATGTCCGTTAGCGCGTGTATGCCCGCGCGACTACGACTGCATTGCAGGCGTAGCACCGCTTCTTTCACTTATCGCTGTATCCCCTCCGACCAATAACCTTGATCCTACTACGGGCTATCGGTATATGCACAAGTAGGGAATGCAATCCCGCAAGATAAATTCAATCCCGGTATTTGTGGGACTGAACCATCTTAGTCCCGCTGGATCCAGGTATTTGTGGGATCCAGCAGGGTGGGCTCAAACCTCTGAATTCAATCGTAATAAAGGAAATTTCAAACAAGATAAAATATATTAAGTGATTACCTCCAGTTTGACATCTTTGACCGGGTCCACCCACGCATTGTCCCCCGTCTCAGCTGCCAGGCTGCGGTTTTTTACGTTTAGGGTAGTGCTCTTAATGAATGAACAAAAACTCAGGTTCGAGGAAATACTATAAGTGAAATCGTCACTAGCTCTCTACCTATAACACTAACAATAAATTACTGTTGTGTTTGTGTAACCTGCTATGGATACGTGAACGCATTGTATATTCGCAGACTTATTATAACATTATGTTGGCGTGGCGCTAGGTATCATCAAATAGCGGTAATCAAACAGTAATCACCCCGTTTGCGTACCAGTTACTTAAATACTAATCTCTATAGCTATAGACTCTGTGCAGAAAGGCTTGGATTGCAAGCTATCGCGATGGAAATTCAGTAATAGTCGTAATTTACATGGTGGCCGAAATATTAGTTTGTCTTGTTTTTGTTAGATGACAGAACAATCGAGGTTTAGTGTCGAGGTGTAGAGATGGGGGACGTATATTTCCATATCTCATCTTCACAAGGAAATTTAAGCGTTTATCTAAACACCGTAGAAAATAAATATAAGATATAATTTCTGTTTTTTTTTCTTTTTAATAATAACAAATTATGAAATGAAAAATGCAATAATTAAGGTGTGAAGCTGAAATTATTAATTATCGCCATCTGGCGTTGCGGTTCCGAAGCTTGAGTGCGCCACATCGCCATCTTGACAATTGGGGTGGGAACTGCTCTTTGGGGTGATCGCCACATATAACACAGGATTAAACTTCTATACAGTCTCTCTTATGTTTTGATATAATATCTCTATTTACCACTTTTATTTCATGTGGATTACTCTTTAAATCGGAAGTTTGTAAACAGAAAGCATTAAAATTCACCGTACTTGAAGGTTATGTTTCAATTGAATTTTTGCCTAATTTTATTATATGGCCAGCATTAAATATACCCCTTCAAGGAAATTTCTTTTTCGGTGATTTGTATCAGCCCAATTACATATTGTACTGATACTTATCATTTTATTGCACTTTAAAAAATTCACAATTGCACTATATAGTAACCATGGAAACTATGGGAAATGATATCCCATCGTCGCCTTGTTTTTAAAACTCCGCCCATTTGAAGGAACCCAATACCGTTAGTTATTTTATCAAAGAAAAATAAATGTACAAAAAATATGTATCATTTCCTGATTTCCTTTAGACATAACTTTCAGCAGAAAGATATTATTAGTTGCTGTCCTGAAATAAATTTCTTTTTATCTTATCTTTGATGTCCTCACTGTTTGAGATTCATTTAGTCTTTTTTTAAAGTGAGAACATCTGACGACAAACTTATAAAGTGTACTGAGATTTATATAAAATTGTTCAAGAAGAGATAAAATTACAAATGGGGTGCCATTTTAATAAGTTAGTTGTGCGTTAAATCACGGAATAGTGATGACTGTCAACTCTTAAATGGAATATTTTAAAGAACGAACACAAATAACTATTTTCTGAGAAGAAGATTAAACACAATAGGTACTTACTTTTCTCAGACGTAAAACGAAAAAGTTTAATACAATATCTTACGCCAACATATTTCATAAACTCGAGTATATTTATTCCAGATTTTGAATTAAAAATGTAAGCTAAAGGTAAGTTCATTGTGTTCGTTGCTAATATTAATAAAATTGCTAGTTTTATTTCTAGGAAAAAAGATAAATGTGTCGTAGTCACAGTCAGTTCTAAATTATTTTACTATGAATATGTTTTAATAGATTCTGTGTACCTATATACTTTTTTGAACAATGATTTTTTTTTAATTGACAGTTATTAAAAAACTTGTTAATTTGTCAGTTCATTCAAAAATATATATCTACTAGCGGTCCGTCCCGGTTTCACCCGGGTACGATATATATAATTTTGCAAAATGCATGTCGTTTGCGACTTGGCGTCTGAACTAATAGCTTTGAGCAAATTCGGCTAGATTTGCTTCTGCACTAATACTATCAGATGTCTCTACTTGGTACTAAAACATTTTTTTTGTTTGCGTCTGAACTAATAGCTTTGAGTAAATTGTATCAGATGTCGTTACATGTTACTAAAACAGTTTTTTTTTGAGAAATCACCGTCATTGCGTACAAAATATTTAATAAAAACTATCCTATAAGTATAGCCTAAGTTGCACCAAGCAAGGCACATTTACAAAATTTCATTAAAATCTGTTTGGTGGTTTCGGAGATTAGCGCGGCCAAAACTGAGACAGGGGATTTTATATATATAGATAGACAAATGACTTCTGTGTAACCTTAACGGTAAGTTAGTCGACGATGTTTATATCATATGACTCATTTATTGTGAGAAAATCGCATTTGTGAGTGATAAAAGCAATTTAAATGATTAACGATGTGAATATTTTTATTAAATTACACCCGTTATAAAGTTCAACTTGACGAATTTCATTTTTGATAACTTATTTAACAGTGAATGTGTTTCTTTCACTTTTGGCATTTACATATTTTAATCATTTATATAAAGATGAATCGATTTTAGTAAGCGTATGACGTCATGTCTAGGTTTTTATGCTATATACATTTGGGCAAACAAAAAATTGTCTAAAAAAGTAGAAGAAGAATTGTAGATTATAGACGCTCAACAGCTGAGGTTATGCGTAAAGTAAGTTTAAATAAATATTCATTAGCTGTTAGAACACCGAGTGTTACCCTAAACCATTAAACCATCAACTACTTTAAAAAAATATTAAATTTGAGCAAAAAATTAAAAATTTGCTCAATTCCTATTCAGCGTTCAAGCGTTGTTCTGTGCTCCCAAGCAGCACATGAAACGTCATCATCCAAAACCCCCGCTGTACTCCGTGCAACTCCTGACCAATAAATTATAACGTGTTATTTCGATCGGCTTTGAGCTGCATTTACCGTCAGAACATTAGTACAAATAAGCATCTAATTCACTGTCATATTATGTTAGCAGCATATACTTTTATTCTATACTGAGCATAGGAATAAAATCGCAATCGAACCATTAGGGTGCAAACATATACTACTGTCTTTTTTTAAGCCGTAAGTACTGGCGTATCTAGGAGAGCAAAAGAAGCACGTGGGACTCGGCTTAAGACATTTCTAATTTGCCCCCTCCTGGGCCAAAAACTAGGTACGCCCATGTCAACGTCATAGAAAAAGACAAAGTATGCAAGTACATCAACCAATCCTATCAAAGCTTTTGAAACAGAGATACTTTATTCAGATTGAATGCAAGCACATCAACCAATCCTATCATCGGAGAAATCAGCGAATTGCATCGAAGAAAGAGACGCAGATATATTTTCGATACGCTTTGTTGCCTTCACTCACAGCACATTGAATAGATAGACAATGATTCATAATATAATAAATTATTGGAAGATTAAAAAGGAAGAATCCTGGTGGCATAGGATCGATGAAACAAAGCAAATACTGAAGGTTTTTATTGCATTTTTTTTTTTAGACAATAAAATGCAATAAAAACCTTCAGTATTTGCTTTGTTTCATCGATCCTATTACATCAGGATTCATCTTTATTAATCTTCCAACATTGAAACAGGATCATCATGACTCTAAATTATCAGAGTTATTTTTTCACAATCATAAATTATTATTATTTTCCATTTTAAAGTCCGTAATATTTATTTTCAATAATTATGAATAACGGGAATGCGGACACATGGATATAATTCTTTTCTTTTTATTGCTAACGTTTCATCAGAATTTCTGACTTTTTCAAAGCTCAAAAATAATGTTTAATATTAGAAAATAAAGTTTAACATATAAATTATATTTATTTTTCACTTTAGAAAAATCTCTTAATTTTTTTAATTATGTCAAAATTAAAAAAACGGTAATTTAGTTATAATAATATTATTGTCATCGGAATTACATACTTGTGCAAAATTTCAACTCAATCGGATAATGGGAAGTAGTTGAAAAAGCTGTCCCAAGATTTGAAACAAAAAAATGGACGGAGTCAAACAGTTAACAATTAACACGTCATAAACATGGATGTAATTTACAATTTAAGTAACCCACCTCTAATCCTAACCCGTTTAGGAGGTACTCCCATTTAAAAAAGTTCATGCGCCGCTACTGAATTACTATTTAATAATTCAAATTTAGGTAGACGCAAGTTCGAATAAAAAATAAAAATATAAAAAAATGAAGTGTGTAGTTAGCCAGTTTTATTGTGATTGTTGAGAGAGAGATGAAAGTTTATGGGTTTTGAGTACATTATTTGCCGCGGAGCCGCGTAAGTGGGGCGGAACACCCGTACCACTCGCGTACGAATTACCGCCTATATATTATATACAGAGCACTGTGCTTGTGCATATTTAACGTGTCGTGACGCCAGCCTGTAAATATATTACACATTATATTAATCTATACAGGCTGTCCCCGCGAAAACTTGACTTAGAAATTGGAAATTTTGCGATGTTGAATAGTCGATACAGAAATACAACTTACTGGCATAAATGTCCAATTAATGCGTCACTTCCGTGACACACAACGTTGTTATTTTAAGTACCACCTTATATTTTTTTGACAGATTCTGAAAAGCATTAAATATATTTTGTTCATTTTTAGGGTTCTGTACCTAAAAAGAAAAAAAGGAACCCTTATAGGATCACTTTGTTGTCCGTCTGGCCAGACTCCATTTCAAAACTCGTGAAAATGGAGATGTTGAATCTTATATACCTGTTAAACAACAAAAGTCGATTCTGGAACGCGACTTTGTAGTAATTAAATAAGTGTTTTTCGCTGAATTTTGAATTGTTCGCAATTTTTAATAACATTTCAAGATGGTTAACTAATGCGATAATATGAAAAAATCACGATATAATTATCTCCACCTGTCATGTAAATATAAATAACACATTTTACCATAGGCGCAGAATAAGTTATTGACAAAGTTTTTATCAGTCTTTGATTTCAAAATTTTAAGTTCAAAACTAATGTGTTCTGCAGAATCCGTCGTAAAAATATAAAATACGAGTGGCCCGGTCCGGCTTCGCCCGAATTTGTAGATTGCTACCGTTTATTCGTCGACTTACGTTGCAAAATTCGTCTTCACGAAAAGCGTTTTTATTTTAACGCGATAATATATAGCCCGAATGTTGATCCTGAAGGACCATTCTAAATATTGTGAAAAAAAAATTGAAATCGGGTGAGTAGTTTCGGAGATTACCCTCCGCATACACACAAACACAAAATTCGCACTCTCTCTTTTTAATATTTGTATAGACTATATAGACTACTTAAAATAACAAAGTGGTTTGGGGGCGACACTACGATTCAACACCTATAGTATAGTACGCGCCACGAATCTAAAAGGCTCAGAAGTTAGATGCGAATGCAGGCTTGCGCTTGTACAGTCTGTTGAAAAACTACAAACTCGCATCTCAACAAAACTAACATAGCAATAACAACTTGACAATAGCGTACTCGACTGTACTTTAAATCAGGAAAGCGACAAAGGCAACCAGCGATCACGGCCAATCACCGACGAGCGCACGTTCCGTGTGGGAGGTGGTGGGAGTATCAACGGCTCTAAAATGTGCCTTTGCGACGCTGTTTGTGACTAACTTCAGAACCTTTTAAATCCGTGGCGCGTACTATAACTGGCTGTGGTCCCCTTATCGATTATCCAAGCCCACGCTAAAGTTTCCAATTTCTAAATCAAAAAGCAAAACAATGAAATGCGTGGGAAGTTTTCGTGTGAATACCCTGTGTAGAACAGAGTGTGTACTGGGGGTATATGTATGCCTGTATAATATACATATGTCGTTCTATTTATAATAGAATGTATTTATGTATACAAGTACCTATACAAGTGTGGGAAAACTATGACATTGGGGTTGAAATGTTCGAGAAACTTAGCTCCTCTACACTAAGATCATCTAGACACGCGGCAGCGTGTCAAACCACTTTTGACCCCTTAATAATTCAAAATATATTTGACATAAACACATGAAATTTTGTATATTTCTTAAGACACCATAGATTAACTAGAACCCCAAATTTCATAAATACAGATCAAACGGTTATTGAGATATTAACGTCTAAAAATCGGCATTTTTATCACTGACTGACTATACCAGGTGTACCCAACAGGGCTGCCAGATGAACGGATTTTTCCGTTCCAAACGGATTTTTCGAGTAGAAATAAATTTGAACGGATAATGGAACGGATTCCATAATCTGAACGGATTTAACGGATTTTCTAACTTTTCCGAATTTTTTACCTTTTTTACTACATATAAATTTAAACTTCACTCGATAATCGATAATTTGGGGACATTCGGGTATTTTTAGCACATTCGAGCATATCTGAGCACGTTTCTTTCACTACCTCTGTCCTACTCCTCTCTCTATTTGGGTAGAAAAAGATAAGAGAGTGTATGAAACAATGTGTTCGCGAAACACATACCTATATCGATGAATATCGACTCGCTATCTTTGTCTGATGCGTTTTTTTCACACAACTGGAGTCAAGTGTTTCGAGTTACACGGATTTACGGAACACATTGAGGATTTAACTGATTGTACTGCCGCGTTTGTTACTATCGCAACATTCTAACAGTCAATATAATATTTTTATTTAATAAAAATGTGAAAAATCTACGAAATAATCGATTCATTGGATGTGAAAAAATGAATCATTTCTATTCAATTTAAAGTCTGTTTGTAAGTAAAAGTAAATTCAACGTCTTATACGAAATTCATTTAATAATGTTAATAATAAAGCCATAATGAAGGTGGAAACACGTCGATGTGTCGTTTATGGTATACCGCATACTTCACTTTACTCTCTATCTCTCTCACACTTATTGCATTAATGGGTGAACCGGGCGAACGGATGGAAACGGATTTTTCAGACCACTTCCCCCACCACTTTTCGCCTTACCGACGGATTTCTGAGGAGAGAAATCTGGCAGCCCTGGTACCCAACCAGCCGATCGCGATCTACCGGTCGATTGCGGCATAATTTTAAGGAGATCATTATAATTTATCTATTCTAGATCGCACCTACTAATAGGCTGGGCAGCCCTGGACTATACATATAGACTAAAAACCTAACCAACTTCCAGATGACCTAAAAAGTTGAAATTTGGCGTCCAGCTAGATAGTTATGAGTACCTAAACAAAGGAAAAAATCAGAAAAAATGAATTTTTAAGATTTGAAATGTTTTCCAAGCAATCGATTTTCATTAACACGTAGCGCCTTTCGAAAAAGAAAACTATACAGGAAAAAATATCAATAATTTTCCAGATCACTTTTGAATGATAAATAATTTCTTTACAAAAAGTAATGATATCCCATGAAAAACATAAATGTGAAAAAGGAAGCCAAGTTCAATATTAAAAATATTATTATCATACTGTGAAAAATGCGGCTTTACCTCAATACAAAAAGAATTGACATCTAAAAGGATGCCAAGTTTTCACACATATAAACATGAAGTTTAGGTATAAATCATAATATAAAACACGAAAACTTGCCAAGTGGAAACTTGCCACCCTTTTAATTATTTTTGTATTGAGGTATGGCCCCATTTTTCACAGTATATGCAAATAATGTTCTTAATATTGAACTTGGCTTTTTCACATTGATGTTTTTGATGGGTTATATTTTGTTTTACTTGCCTGCTCCATAAAAAAATGCTACCTACCTTCATATTTATGATGATAGGGCCGAAAAAACTAATTCGATATAAGCTCAGATTTAAGTTGTACAACCCTAAAAACGTAAAGAAAGTGATTTTCCGCATGATAGCGAGCACTCTGTCTGTGTGTTTGTGGAATTTTCATTCGTTTACAATAACTTATGCAAAAATGCACCGACCTGAATGATTTTTTAATTCGGAGGTGAATCTTCGAAGCATCTCTTCTTTGTTTTGACGTAAGAATAGAAAAATAGTTGGCAAAACCAAAAGTGCACATCCCGCAAGTTTTCCACTGTATGATAAAAAAATAACAATTAAAAAATATTTTTAATAAATTTAAAAAGATTTAAAAATTTAAAGAAATAAATAATTAAAAATTGAAAAAATATTTTTTTTTAAGTTTGCAAAAATAAAAAAAATTAAGAACTACCTATACATAATATAATATATAATTAATATCAAGTGGAATAAAATAAAACAAAATAAAAAGAAAAAAAAAAGAAAAAAGTCAATGATACCGTAAGGAATCGAACCCAGGACCTTGCCCTTGGGAATCCAACGGCATAACCATTACGCCACGGCTGCCTAATACGTCTAGTGGTGTTATCACGGTATACAAGTGTAGCACTTGTTTTATGAATTACACTATATTTTCACAGCGATTATTATATTGTTTTTAAACTATATTAGCTGTCAAAAATAATAAAAAATAAATCTGTTTATAAAAATTAAACTACTGAACACATTTTAGTGAATTTAAATAGGGTTCTGGTCTGATAGTAAACAAAGTGAATAAAATATAACCCAAGGCAATCCGACCAAAATTGCGATCTGTAGAGTCGTGACGTACGTACGTACATACGTACAGACCAACCGACAACTGCTGTTTGTGATTTTCAATTACAATTTTAATAGTATTTATGAACTCAAATTGATTTAAAAATGGTTCTATTTTATAGATTAGAATCTCCTCTTTTCAAAAAGCTTCAATTTGAATGGATTTCGTGTGAAATTAACTTAAATATAACTTCTTATATGAACAAAAGTCAGCTCTGACCCACAAAGCGATAATAAAGCACATACCGCTAGTTTAGCGGTATGTGCAAAAACAGCAGGGCTGATGTTTTAAATTCACATTTATTGCTTACGTTTCGAAAGTTTTGATTTTTTTCCGTCGTCAGGGACATGGAGACTATTACAAGGAGCACGAATTCAAATGGGAAAATTGAGAGAATCTGCCCACTAAATCGCGTAATTATTTCACATTTATTTTTACCACCGCCGTCGATAATTTGTATTTATACCGACATGAATTTAATGTATAAATGATTAGCCAGGGACTATGTTTCTTGCCAGGTCTCCTGCTTGCTCTGAGCAAGAGCCAATCAGGAGACAGTATCTTGTCACGTGGGCGACATGAACAAACGCCCACAAACCAGCATGGCGTCATTCTGCTCAGTCAGACAACAGACACGTTTTGCTCTGTGTTTATATTTGAACTGCCACTGCGCACGCAACAGATCTATCCACAAAACAAGCTTGAAAAGAAGTGTCCCGTATGAAGCGAGCCCATAAAAGCAATGAAGAAAATCAGCGCTAGAAAACTAGTAGTCAAATCTAAGCACGGAATCAAGCCTCATGTGCAGCGGCCTTAATTCTGAAACAATGGTTTGTATTTTTCCAACCCTATAATACTTGCAATTTAAGTACATACCTTTGCCTACCTACGCTGCCGAAAGCAGGAATGAAGGGTTAAAATACACAGACATCCCCTGGCCTAGTAATCACGGCCGAATGTTAAAATTATACAGTTTTATATACATTCATAAATACACGTAAATCTACTGCTTTAATTCAGAAATAGCCCGCTGGGATAGAATAAATAAAAATTAAACTTAAGTTGCCCGAAGAGAAAAACGTGTTTTAAGTTTTTAACCTGGTAATAATTGTAGGTTTGAAATGTTTAGGTATATAAAATTAATTGTTGTTTTGCTATCAACATAATATATATATAACCGAATGATTGTTTAAAAACTTCCGTCAAGAATATTTCGAAAACTGAACGCCGGATGAAAAAATATGACTGGATAACCAGTCCTAATACAGTTGTCAAGCCATAAAAATATTTCCCTCCAACGCCAACCACACGTTGAAATATCCCTAAAAATTCCCTAAACAAAAATTGTTTTACTTTGAATTTTTTTTTATTTCTATTAATTTATATCAATATTTAAGGAAACCGCGCTCGGTCTCCTTATATGACAGAATAGTGAATATCATCACGTGGCACTTGGTCTCCTTCAATAGCAGAATACCGTCGTCAAAGCGGCAAACTTTGTTGAAAATATGTTAACAATAAAAAATGATTGTTCTACAGTTACAATGATTGGAATTCATTGTTAACTTATGTTCAACAAAGTTGGCGTATTTGACGGCGGTATTCTGCTATTGAAGGAGACCAAGCGCCACGTGATGGCAGATATTTTACAAGGAGTTGGTTTTGTAATTCATCTAATGTCTGATAGAAGAATTTTAAGTTTTTTTTTGTGTCCCTAATATTACATTTTATCTCCCCAAGTTTAGGGGGAAAGGTGGCAATCATGTAATACCGTTCCCAATTTCATCTAACCTTAGTAAACAATTGCTTGTAAATACAAATTTTCCAACAAACCAATTCTCTTTTTATATTTTGTATAAAAACATGGTGATGTTGAGCGAATATAATCTACAATATATTATGTCTCTCTTAAATCACAACATCTTGATTACGCAAATAAAAAATTTAACGTACTTAATTTGTGAAAAAAAATAAAACAATTGAAAAAATTGGTAATACTGTGACAACAAATAAAAATTTTCAAACAATTAAAAAAAAAATACTCACATCAAAGTATACCACTGTTGTACCAAAAAAACTAGTTTATTTTGTTAATTTCATTTTAGTTAGACTTTGATGGTCTTCATGTGTGCATAATTTTTCAAAACTTTATCGAATTCCGTGAATTAAGAATTTAATACTTCAAAAATCAGTGAACTTTTAAAAACATTTTACGGCAAAAAGCATTGTGTTCTGTTAATTTTTTTAGACTGTTGAAAATTCTGGATTCTAAAAGAATGCATAGAAATTAATGAGCGTTTTTATTCGGGTGAATCTACTTAGAAGGTGTGATTTCCTCTTTTAATGTCTATCTAGTATTACACATGAGCATTGCAAATTGTCAGCTTTTCATTTGCTTTTTTGTATGATAATTGCTATTGTGATTTCGTGTGTACAGTTTTAAATGCCATATGGGAATTGAATAATCCATAGTCGTTACCGTTGCTCTAAATTAACAAGTCCAATTTTTATGATGAGCAGAAATCTTACACATGTATTTAAAATGAACAATGCGTTTTTGATAATTTTTTTATTAGAATGGTCACTTTGATTGGAGATCACCAGTTGTCAGTTTTATTATAGCTAACGACATACATAAATATTCTTTTTGCAAGTGCACTGTACCAGATAATAATTCTTTTGTAGCGTAGAAATAATGGATGTCCGCTAGAAACATACATACTTTTATTTAGGTATATATTATGTGAGCATAAATATAGGAATTAGGAATAAAATCGTAATCCAATTGTTAAGGTGCAAGGATATGTTTCTGTCTTTTTTTGTCGTAAGAACTCGTCGGTTCTGATTGGCTAATGTTATAGATAAAGACATAGAACTTGATGATAAAGAGAGTTATACTCCATGATAATAATATATTGTCGGAATAATCCTGGAATTACTTCGAAAAAAGAGAGACGCAGATATATTTTTAATACGCTTTGTTGCCTTTGCTCACCAGATATTGAGTAAATAGACAATGCTGCATATAGTAATTATTACATATATGGGTAGAAATTATGAGAGATCCCTTTAACTATGTAGAAATGGATCAGCAACGTTAACTTCACCCTTGCGACACGGTATTCCAATTGCAGTCAATCTAAGAGCTAAAGCTTTTAAATATAAAGGCGTTGCGGTTGGTATTAGTCTGTTTTTTAATGTAAGAAAACATTATGTCGAATTTTGAAACGTCAAGTGATTGTCATTTTGGCTGGAGTTCCGAAAGTCCTCCCGATTGGCTTCAAACTTTTACCAGATACTCTATTATGCACTAGATGAGAGTCCCCAAAAGGGACCTTCTATAATGTTTTATAAGCACAATAGTATGAGTAACAATAATAATAATGCGTTTAACGTCCGTTTCTCGACGCCATTCAAACCCTTACTATTTTCCATCTATTACACTTCCCGTTATTTTCTACATTTTTTCAACTTCCTCTTAATTAATAGCAATGGGCGAATGAAGGAATTTTTATGACATAAGGTAGGCAAATTTTGAGCATAGGAGTTTGACAGGTAATCGGCCATGGCCTTGAATAAGGAACCACATGTCGATATTTATCTGGAATTATTGAGGGAAACCATGGAAAACCTCAAAACAAATGGTCGGTACAGGAATTACCGTTTCTCGGCAAGAAAAAGTTCCAGCCACATCTTCCCTCGCCAAAATTCGAACTCGGTACCTCTCAAATGCGAGTCTAGTGCTCTCACCACTACGCCACCCCGCTCGGTCACAATAGTATCAATTTATTGTAACGTATTTAACACTCAAAGGATGTAGTCCTACGGAAAACACTGTTCTACAACCAAAGTTGATACTCCTCGATTTTTTACACGCTTTATATTAACTTCACTTGTAAGTTTGTATCTATGTATGTTTGTTTGTAACCTTCGCTTGGACTACAGCAAGTGGTTTATTACTGTAGTATAATATGCCAGCACTGTAACTACAGTGGCTAGCCGTGCGGTCTAAGGCACGGGGCTTCGCTGACATCAACTCTCGGAATCACGGGTCGTGGGTTCTAACCCCGTCCACGCCGAAAAAAAAAGTTGTTTTTTTTTTTCGGCAAATTTTTGACAATAAATCGAACTAAAAAGTGGAAAGTAAATACCTATAGTTTAAATAAAACTAAAAAACACACTTTATATCGACCTAAAAAGTAAAAATTTTTTTTTTTAAATAAGCTTAAAACAATAATGAATAAAAAATACAAGTATTATTGAGAAAAAAGCGTGGGTCGCTCGATGTACGAAAATGTGGAACAAAGCGCCCCACGCTTTTTTCCCAATAATACTTGTATTTTTTATTCATTATTGTTTTAAGATTATTTAAAAAAAAATATTTTTCACTTTTTAGTTCGATATAAAGCGTGTTTTTTGTTTTTTTTTTAAACTATATTTTTGTATATACGAATAGTCCGGCCCTCGTCCAATGGTTATTGTTTTTCAATAATTTCCGAATGTAAACAGCGCGTATTGTGCAGATAATAAAGCGGCAGTTTGTATTTATCCAACACCAGTCATCCGAAATACACACATTTGAATGTGTCTATTCAGTCACTCAGTGAACGTGGGTCGTTCGATTTCCACCTGTGTTATATATTTGTCCTTTTTTCATGATCGATGTCAATAGCTTTGGAGATTTTCACTCACGTGTTTAGTTCTGATCCTTGGATTAATTCGTACCTTCATTTCATAACATACTTTAAACAAAAATAAATGGAAATTGAACGTCCGCTAACGGTGCGTTTATACAGCAGTATGTAGTACGCGCCACGGATCTAAAAGATTCGGAAGTTAGTCACAAACAGCGTCGCAAAGGCACATTTTAGAGCCGTTGATACTCCCACCACCTCCCAGCTACCTGCACGGAACGTTCGCTCGTCGGTGAATGGCCGTGATCGCTCGTTGCCTTTGTCACTTGTCGCTTTTCTGTTTTAAAGTACAGTCGAGTACGCTATTGTCAAGTTGTTATTGCTATGCTAGTTTTGTTGAGTTGCGAGTTTGTAGTTTTTCAACAGACTGTATACAAGCGCAAGCCTGCATTCGCATCTAACTTCTGAGCCTTTTAGATTCGTGGCGCTAACGGTGCGTTTATACAGCAGTATACCCGAGGATTTATTGAAATACAATTACGAGAACTCTCGCATGCATCACGGTACGACCGCTAGACTATCAAATATAGCCACGGTGTATAGTACAGTTCGGGCAGTCCATCTGAACTCATTGCAATTATGCACTTAGTTGGTAAACCGACAGCGACCTATGTCGATATGTATGAGGACATAAGCTTTCAAAATCTTCGAGACTCGATTTCCGTGATGGACGAACTATTCACATGCCTACAAGTTTGTACGGAACTCTCGGTGCGAGACTTCGACTCCCACTTGGCCGGTAACATTATATATTTTTTTTTTATAAAATAAATTAAAAAAATTTAGATTGGAATACGATAACTCAATGTGCAAAATATCCACTGGAAATACACAATCATTATTTTATAACATATTATAAGTGTTATTAGCCGTTTTTAGGTGTGGATTTTTTTTATAAATTAATTTTTTTTGCGCAGTGAAAAGGGGAAGGCGTTTAGGGGGAGTTATTTAAAAAACAATTACGGGGTCGTGTCGATGCGATGGTGTTTTTTTGGCGCAGGGAAGAGTGGAAGCCATCTGGGGGGAGTTCTTTAAAAAACAATTACGGGGTCGTGTATACAAAGTGAGATAGTAATATAGTAATTCTACACCAGTCGCTATGACGTGTATATGTGATTTCTGATTGGTTAGATTAAAAAAATGACAATGAAAGACAAAAAGTTTTTACGTATTTTTAAGGAAATTTGTGAATAATCCGCAAAGTTTTTTTTGGAACGTTAAAATTTAGCGTTTTCTATGACTTAAAAAAGAAAAATCAAAGTTTGGGTACATGGAGTTATCGAACTGGAACCAAAAATTTAATATCATTTTATTACTATTTAGCAATCAGTCATCCAACATAAAATTAAAACATATTTAAAATACAGTAATTAATGCCGGTTTAAATACTAAGTTTCATTTTACAAATATCTACCTATTTACATATTTCAATGAAAACAAGTGTATACAATATATCTCTGGAAATTGGATTTTCGATAATTGGTTTTAATTAATTCCAACTGTATAGTGAACTTATATAATTGAATTTTCGATATGGGTTAGGTAGCGCAGTTTTCTCTGTAGGTACCTACTGATCATCGTTCACCTATTCAACTAATTAAATACCAATAATCGTGGAATATTGATCCACTTCTCTTAGGACATTATTATTTATACAATACGTGCATATTTATTCAACTTATAAGTTTTAAAAATTTTTCTTAAATGGTAGAACCATATGCGGCCTGTGGCCGCCCCTTGTTTTGGCCGCCCGCGTGCGGTGCACACACTGCACACCTGTTATGTATTATATAAACTACATTATATATTATATATTAATACGTTAAGGTTTAAGATGTTTGCCTTCCTTTTTAGAAAAAACCACACAGTTTCTCCACATAAATTATATATCATTTTACAGATAATTGCTTGCTCTACTGACATCGACAACTAAAAAATGTATTATTGCTTTTGTTTTTGTAAATTAATTAATTAACAGCAACGCTGAACAACGTCTGCCATCTGACGGCTATAATTTTGAAACACACTTCGATCTGTCATCTGACCTTCATATTGTAAATACTGTGTGGCGAGTCCCCTTAACAGTACATAGCGCACCTTAAGCGCACGTGTAGTTTACACACACAATTCATTAAATGCTGACACACATCCTAATACTTCACATAGTGTCAGCAGTAATAAATTAACACACAATGTAATGTAAATGAAAATGTATATATTGAATTAGCAAATAAATAAAGTATCATTGTCTATACGATGATCACCCACTACACATAACTACATCTGACGGGCAACGCTGAACAACGTCACAGCAATGCTGCATGATGCCATGTGACGGCTTAGCTCAACGCTTTTGCTACTTGCGCCTCTATATGACAATTTTAGTAAAATATTTCTTCGATCTGTCATCTGAGCTTCATATTGTAATACAACAAAAAGAAGAACGTTATAAGTAGTGTGCAAAATTAGAAACGAATTGAATACCTGCATATTTAAAAAATAATTTTGTAAAGTGATAATTATTATACTTATTTAGTGCGAATAATTCGCACAGGTCACACTAGTAAATACATATTATAATAGTATAGATAAATAAACAGCAAGAAGAATAAATAATAACAAACGAACAATATTGAAATAATTAAATGAATTCCACAGATAAAGTTTAAACACATGAAAGGGGATAATAAGTTAACAATTTGATAATGCCGGTTTCATACAATTCAATATTATAAATACGATAGAGAACAAGCGATATTTGCATAATGCTATTAGAGTGCAAACAACACGGTCTGTAGTCTGTACTCTATATTCTGTATGCGCGCGATGTACATTGTAAATCTTTGACAACAAATATCCCAAGCGATAGTGAATACCTACAACGCTACAACATATATTCAACAACAAGTACAACTGTGGTTACATATAAACCTCTAAACCAGGATACGAACATATAACCTTCTGGCGTCACACACACCGCAGACATCTCTAGACTAGTGCCTCTCAAACTGTGGTATGTGTACCAACAACGATGGGTGAAGTCTTCCAAAGGTGGTACCCAAGCACGAAGACGTTAATTTGCGTGCCACTAACCCAGGCATTTGCTGATTTTTTTTTAATTATCCTTTCTCACAATTTATATATTTTATACCAGCTTTTACCCCCGTGGAATTAGTGTGTACCTACAGTTAATATAATTGATTAAAAAAGTCATAAATTCAAGCCAGACTCTAATTTAAGACAGCCCTATAAACCAATGTTTATTATTTTACCATCTTTTGCAAAAACATAAAGGTTTTGTATGGATTCGATACACGTGAGCAGGCCATATACAGCTGACCGTGCGAAACACATGCTTTTTCTAAACGAATGCCAACTGCCTTAAATGTATGCCCTTGAAATTTTCTTTTATAGTTATTCTGAAATCAATTTTTAATGAAAATTGTAATATCTTTTAAATTGAAAAGGCAAATCCGTTGGTATAATTGGTATTCGTAGATACATACAGCACGATTGAAGGTAAAAACTTTTTTTTTAGGTTAGAAAAAAAAGTTACAGAGACGCTGAATTCTAGACTACTTACGGCTCGATATATGTATTAAGCACGAGTATAGACACAGTATTCTGTACTGTCACATAATGCATGTATGTGTTATACTTTAATGTGTGTGCTATACTAAATTGTATGTAAGAACTGTAAAATACGAGGATCGAACCAATTATTTGAGACGGAAATTGAATTTGAGTGAATGGGAGGAGGACCAAATAAGTCGCACATCATGGCGTCGATCCTTGGCTACTCCGGTATGAAAAACAGAATGAGTCGCCTGAATAAAAGACAATATTATATTGTTTGTGAAATTGTGGTACACATAAGTAGACAGCAGGTTCGCGGTTTATTGAGTAAAAGTCGTTACTATGTGATCACTGTGACTGTTATTCCAGCTACACAAAAATCACCGTGAAAAATCATCGTGACTTTGTCAAGTCGATCCCGACCGAGCAAACACTGGGTCGGACGTTACATCGACGTTGGTCGGCTACTCGCTTGGAGCGACCGTCGTGATTGCAGTGACATGAATCAACATACGTTACTTTGGAACGTAGTTAACTCTTGTCAGATCACACTGATCATTTTAGACGGCTGGTCACGCCGAATGCCGCCCGACCGAGCAAACACTCAGTCGAACATTACTTCGGCGTTGGACGACTACTCGGTTGGAGCGACCGTCGTGATTACGGTGACATGGATCAACATACGTTACTTTGGAACGTAGTTATCTCTTATCAGATCACAGTGATCATTTTAGACGGCAGATCACAGTGATTTTTTCATCGTGAAGTTATTTATTCCCCAACTTTAATTGAGTGCAGCTCGTAATACGTGTATTGTCTGTACTCTGTAGCAGTACGGTGTACAAAACGTTCAGGTTAGACCGAGTTTAGTTATAGTGAAATGGAGTCAGGAGAAGTTAAAACGGAGATTCATTTGTTTGACTGTGCTAGCCGCAGGCGACCGATACGGTACAATAGAAGCGAGACAGAAAACGACCATGCCAACCAAAGTCAAGTATCTACATTACAAATATTTCAGGAAGATTGGAACGAAGACGATGCTCACCGGATAATGCCGAAAGAAAGTTGGATGAACATTTCGTACAGAAAACTATTAAGAAATTATTTAAAAGGTTAATTTTTGATTTCCAATAAAAGTGTAATGTTAGTTACGATGAAGGAAGGTTTTGGTTGAGGATCATAAATAAATAAGCTTTACTAATGTTTCGCTAGTGGCCAACGTTTATTTATGATCCTCAACCAAAACCTTCCTTCATCGTAACATTCTATTGGATCAACACTATTTTATGCTGTAATGTTAGTTTTAATGGTTCTTTTTAACAAACTAAAATTAGACCTAGGAGTACTTCAGGGCGCAATGATTGGTTCAATTCTATTGTTAACTAGCTGTAACCTGCGACTACGTCCGTGTGGAATTTATGTTTGTTCAGTTCGCAGACTTTACGAAAAGACTTCCATATTTTTTTAATAGCCTAAGTTACTCCTTATAACATCAGATATCTGCCAGTAAAAGTCCCGTCAAAATCGATCCAGTCTTTTCGGAGATTAGTCGGAACAAACATACAGACAGACAGTTTTGTTATAAGTACCGTATATATACTTCCATATAAGTTTAGTAAAAAGCTGTTATTTTGACTTTACAAACAAACACTTCAATTTTATATATCTGTATAGATTTTCATAAGTGACTTTGATTTTTTTCTAAACAATATTCCACTCGCTATCAGACGCTACGGCAATGAAAACTGAGGAGAAAGCAACTTGCTGAAATCGCTTCAGCAATGGATTTGTGCTTAAAATTTATATTTGAACCCCAACAAAACCCAAATCAAGATCTTCTACAACCAGAGATTATGTCCACAACTATCAAAATAAAAATGGTAATGCAGTGGCCATTGAAATCGAAAAAAACATTAAATTTTATTGCTCTTCTTACATCTCTTATTGAACTCGTGTTTTGTCTGTGTTTAGGCACGTGGAGAAACTATGAAAGATGTCAGCCCTTTCATTCCCTTTAACAGAAAGTTGACAGTGAAACTAGATAGTTCCAACTACTTACGTTTAAAGAGGAGAACATTCCATGTTTATTCCCACTTTGGAACTGTTTTGCGTAAGTCTACATATATACCTAATTCACAGATTTTCGCGGGCAATATTAGTTTGTAGTTAGCATTTTTTTTTCTCCAAGAGATAATAGAACTAAACTGTGTTATTATTTTTTTGCTTCATTTCTGAAACTTCAGTTGCGGACCTTGTTTGAACTAACACAAAAGATTAACAGATTATTTTCTTGTTTTGTTTACCTGTCAAATAAAATGGAAAAAGCTAAACAAATAAAATACTGCGCCGTCCCACAATGCGAAAATACAAAACGTGAGGCCCACGGTTTTCATTTGTTTCCTGCTTCAAAGGAAGTGACTTTGTAATCTGAAACTGAAATTACTACTTCGTTTCAAAGCAACAAATTATTATGCGAGTAAGGAAATAGGATTTTAATAAAACGTATAAATAAATTTTTAAATCGATTTCTTTAGAGAATCGTTATCGTTTCTGAAATTAAAAAAATCCGTTAATAAACCAATTTTACACACCAAAAGAAATTGTATGTCCAATAAAAAACGTTTTTCGTGTAAGTAAACGTCGAATTATATATTTTTTCTTACATTTTGCCAAATAATAATTATACTCAATATGTTTTCTATAAAAACTATATTTCCTTAACTGAGTATAAAAATTTTGATAATTAAAAGTTTCGATTAATTATTATTACAGTCATTTGAAAAATGCTCATTTGATACAATGCTACAAGAGCCTGAAAAATTTCGGACGGTAGACGGTGCTGCTGTCTCACATCCAACGAATAATAAACCAGTTTAACAAAAACAAAAGGCTGTGACCAATGATTCGAACCAAGTTTAATGCATTTTAGTGTAGATATCGGATCGTGCTAATGCATTCGATTATCAAAGCGATGTTATGCGTCGTGTAGTCATAATACTGTATTTTTCAGCAGAATCACGCGTACAGGATTTAACAATACATAAGTAGAAATGGGGAGAAGCATTACAAATGTATGTTTTAGAGGATTCGTCATAAATTCCAGAATCTCGCCAATTATAATTTCAGCTTAAAGTGCTTCGGACGTAACGCAACGAGAAAAAGAATTTGTTGATAACATAATAATAATACGTTTTTACGCCCGTTTCTCGACTTTATGTCATAACAGACGCCATTCGCACCATTACCATTTTCGCCTATCACACTTCCCGTTATTTTCAACTTCATGAACGAATTTTAGGACAGTAGGATAAGGTAGGCAAATTTTAAGCATAGGAGGCCATGACCTTGAATAAGGAACCATCTCGATATTTATCTGGAGTTATTGAGGGAAACCAAGAAGGCCGCTACAGGAATTATCGTTTCTCGGCGAAAAAGTTTCTCGCAGGAAAAAGTCCCAGCCACATCTGCCTCCGCCGGGATTCACACCCGGTACCTCCCGAATGCGAGTCTAGTGCTCTCACCACTACGTCACCCCGCTCGGTAATTTGTTGATAATATCAATCAATGAATTTGACCCTATTCAATAAATAGATGTGATTCATTGAAGTTAATGATAGGTATTTGGAAAAAATTCCGTGAAATAAGGATCGAAAATGAAGCAATACTGAACTTGTATTTAATGCTGAGGTTTTGATACGTTTTGTAACATCTTCAGATTTTTCAAATGCTCTCACATGTTTCAGTATTGCTTCATTTTCGATCCTTTTGCCTTGGAATGTTTTCCAAATACCTATCTATATCAATCAATATTATAAAAAGGAGGTTGGGCATCTGTCTATACAAGTGTATCTGGTCCTGTGTTAAATGCCTATTTCTGAAGAATAGGTATTTTTCATCTTAATAGAAACTGTTTGGTGCCAATATAGGTTGACGATAACTCTTATATCTCAAATGTTAATCTGTTGATTCTTCAAGACTTTCTACTACTTTGATAAGCTAAAATTGTGCCACCAAAAGGTACAAAAGGACTATAAGTTATAAATAGAATTTGCAGAATATCATTTACTATTAATTTGAGTTTATTTAGCTATGAGCTAAGTCTTTTAATTAGGGCAGTTCCGATCACAGGCTTTAATCCGGTTGTTATCCGTACTAGTATTATAGAGATATAAAGTTTGTAAGTTTGGATGTAGGAGGTAATCTCCGAAACTACTCGTCCGATTTCAAAAATGTTTTCACCAATATTTAGATTTTTTTTGTAGTGGAGGAAAAATCTTTTAAAGACATCACATTTGTGATAGTATGGGGTTTCCACCCACTAAAAAACTGCTTTCTCTATATTATTCCAACAGTATCTCTCTTTCGTTTTTCTCCTTCCTTGTCATTTAGATTGGACCTTAAGGATATAGGCCATATATATTATCGCGTTAAAATAAAAGCGCTTTTCGTGGAGACCAATTTTGCAAAGTAAGTCGACGAAAAAACGGTGGGCAATCTACAAATTCAGGTGAAGCCGGACCGGGTGGCTAGTGGTAAATGATTGCTTAAAAACTTAGAGATATTTATCTTCCAAAGAGGTTTGAAAAACAGTTATATGGATCGGTTGAGTAACTTAAAAGGAAAACGAAGTAACGGATATAAAGTTAGAATGAAGAAACTCGAGCTATTATTATTATTATTTTTAGCATAAAGTAGTGTTGATCCCATAGAATGTTACGATGAAGGAAGGTTTTGGTTGAGGATCATAAATAAGCTTTACCAATGTTACGCTAGTGGCTACTAGCGTAACATTGGTAAAGCTTATTTATGATCCTCAACCAAAACCTTCCTTCATCGTATTATTAATTTTTTTTTAATTAACGGGAGTAGGCTTGTCACCGGGAGCACAGCAGCCTTATTGTGCTATCTCCCAATCTCTTATATCACTCGGTCCAGTATCCTCGTTCCTTGCACTAGCTTGTGCTGAGTGATAGCCAATATTAGATGACAGGATTATTCCAATTCCAAAATACTGCTGGATTTCATATACTTTTATCATAACTTAAGTCAAGATTTTTGTAATGCACTGTATAAAAGGGTTTTCTTCCAGTCCTATTTCCATTTGATTTTATTACTTAAATCATCCTTGACTCCGCAGACTGGTGAAATTATAAAACCAAGTATTTCTTGAGTTCTGGCTTATCCTGTAGATGAAGTGATATTGCTGAAAATCTCTTTTTTAATTTTCCAACTCAGTGATCATATAAATTCGCGGCAGTGGAATGCAACATCCAACAATAATATAATCTGCAGTTGGATTAAGTTATTCTTTTTAGACATGTCGATTCGACTGGCATCGCGACAATCGCAGCGCTGTGTTGTAAAGGCTGGGTCCTCCGCACTGCCTACTTCTTCTCACTCTCAGCAACGGCTTTTATATTGCCGTGCATTCATTGCCACGTTTCGTTTTTATGTGTTTCAAGTAAACGAGGATTATTTGTATCGACCTGAAGCAGACAGAATAAAATTAATATCGTAATACAGCCTCAGTTATTATATGGAATCATTTGAAAACCAGAAAAAAATATTTTAAGAAAAAAGTGGCCAATTGCGTGTCAGTAACGCATTAACTTAAGATCTGTAGCTGTTGCAGCAATTATAATTAGAATGGTGCCCGTGCGGAACGATAAAAGCAGTCCGGGGTCAAATCCTACATCAAAATCAATTTTGGAAGTTATACTTTTTTTACCGAGCGGGGTGGCGTAGTGGTGAGAGAACTATACTCGTATTCGGGAGGCACCGGGTTCGAGTCTCGGCGGGGGCAAGTGTGGATGAGACGTTTACCTACTGCCTCTCGCCGAGAAACGGCAATTCCTGTACATGCCATCTTGTTGAGGTTTTCCATGGTTTTCCTCAACAATTCCAGTTAAATATCGAGATGGTTCCTTATTCAAGGCCATGGCCGATTACCTGTCAAACTTCTATGCTCAAAATTTGCCTACCTTACCCTAATGTCCTAAATTACTTCATTCGCCAATTGCTATTAATTAAGTGGAAGTTTAAAAATGTAGCAAATAACGGGAAGTGTGATAGATGGAAATTAGTAATGGTGTGAATAGTATATGTTATGACATAATGTCACTAAAACAGACGTTAAATGCAGCATTATTATTATTATTATTATTATTATTATTATTATTATTATTATTATTATTATTATTATTATTATTATTATTATTATCATTATCATTATCATTATCATTATCATTATCATTATTATTATATACTTATTTTAACGCGTTATGAAAAAATGATGAGAGTGATTTTTTTACGATGCAACGTCAAAATTAACAGGATGAACTTGCCGACTGTAACATCAAACTTAACATTATGAAGATACTCGCTAAAGTATGCGCCTTAGACGTTTTGTTAAATATTTTGATTTTAAGCACGTAAAATAGTGAATAATATGACAATCAGGTGATGTTTTATTTCAATACGAATAAAAAATATATCTTTTTGTTTTTTATTTTTTCTTCATATGAACTTTAACTATGCCAAATATTACACTCCTACGTATCCTTAAAAACGGGTACAAACCTTTTCATCACGTATTAAAATATATGTTACGGTCAATGTCCGGAATCCGGGCAATGTCGACATTGACCGGTCAATGTCGACAATGCCCGAACCACATCGGGCAATGTCCGAAATCGGAGATTAATGCATTGTTTAATGCTCATATTATGTACAAAAATATATATAAGTACTACTTTTCTATATTATTAAAATAAATAAAATGTGTGAAAATAAATTATAAGTACGTAGTTTTGATTTTGATTTTTATTACTGGAATAAATGTGAGTTCTGAAATGTAATGCATTGAGATATATTGTTTATTGCTCATATCATATAAAAAAAATAATTATTTATATTAGTAATGGCTTTTTGTATTGTTTTATTCATTAAAATAAATAAAATGTGTCGAAATAAATTGCACGTGGTTTCAATCATCAATGACTGTAATAGAAAGCTGAAATAGTATATTGTGCACCTAGTGCGACAATGCCGCACGAGTTGCACATACTATTTTTTATTACAAATAAATTACAATTCCCAGAAGAAATGCTCAATTTTAAAATACAAATTTTTTGCTGTCACATTCAGTATTCGGTAACTATGGTAACTCTGAATTTGCGTGCGGCAAACAATAATTTCAGTGCGACAAATAAAGTTTGCGCCCGCAAATGAAAATAGCCACTTTTCAACTGTAACAGCATGCGTAAAGATACCACTTTTCCCGCATGAGTAATAAAAAATATATTCTTCAATAGTTGATATCAGTGATAAAAATTCAATAAAGGGTTAATGATAACTCATCATGATAAAGATACAATCAAATGTCAGCGTTTCATATTTATAAAAAATCTATTTTTTGAACCTTGTCCGATTTCAGACATTGCCCGATGTGGCTCGGGCATTGTCGACATTGACCGGTAAATGTCGACATTGCCCGGGCATTGTCGACGTTGCCCGGATTCCGGACATTGACCGTAACATATAGATTATTTAAAGTTATTTATGAATTAGTAAATATCAACCTATCTATAAAGACTATATACCAACATTTTGTTCATTGTTTCAGATGGTGATCAAGTCCCGAAAACCGTGACTAAACTACATAATTTAAAAGGTAACAAATTATTGATTCTATTTTTTATTTATTCTTGTAAGAAGGGTTACAATTCTCTAGTCAACCGTTTTACGACTTTCCGCTTCGGTAGTGGAAACCTCTTATAGATGATTTATACATGTCGATATTTTAGCTTAAATTAAGTGGAGCGTTTTTAGCTACAACTCATACACTTAAAGCTTATAGTCGCGTCAATGAATACATAAAACCGGCAAAACTTCGAACTCCCCAAGAACAGCTCCGATTTTGATGAGTTTTGTTTAAATTTAGTTTTTTTTATATTATTGAAAATCAGAAACATTTTGGGGCGAGGAAAGAATTATTTATGTTGCTTAAGGGGCTAGAGGCAGTCAGAGGCATGAAAAAATTGTAAAAAAATTTTTCGACAAAATTTAATTTAATATTTCAACTTTACTTCACTAAATTTAAAAAAAAAAATAATTTTGGACAAAGTTATAGCAATCTGTTGAACCCCTCTCACAAGTAGGTAATGCTTTGCGGTGACTATTATAACCTTGTGCTGGTTCATCCAAAATCGATAAAACAAAGAATAGTCTTTAGTTTAATAGTAAATCTAGGACTTAATCGAAGATTTTTTTTTTAATTAATAAAATGGCGGCATCTAAAAGCTTACACCCGAATTTGCAAGGACAGATTGTTATAAAAGCCGAAGTTTTCAACTAAAACAAAAATCCTTTGATCAAGTCCTTGTTTTTTATGCCTTCAATATCCCATCGCGGATTCTAATGAAATTTGGAATTTGATAAAATAATGTATTAATAATGAAAAGTTGATTTGGTTGCCATTCAATTTCTTGGCACAGCTATTTTTAATAAAAAATTAAGGTTGTTAATTTTATTTCTGATATGTGGTTATCAAGTTTTCAGATAAATTTATTACCAATCGAAAGGAAATCATGTATATAAAATTCATAGTTTGGGGTCGACATTTTGATTCCTGGCATAAAACCAGGTAGACAGACAGGCACCTTCGAATTAGTATTTTGTAGTTATAGGGTTTTCTATATTGTTATATATATGTACGAAAATGTAGATAATTTTAACAACTTTCATTTTTTATTAAAAATATCTGTGCCAAGAAATTGAACCAAATCAATTTTTCTTTGTTAATACATTATATTATCAAATTTCATTAGAAAATTCGATGAGTGAAGATCGAGCCAAATCGAGATCTTGTACTATAGCCCATAATATCAAACTTTAGGATGCCGGAAGGTAGCATAACTGCAAGCTTATTAAGTGAAAAGTTGTTTAACAAGATAAAAAGTTTGAATGAAAAATTAATTTAAATGAGCAAAAAATCCAGTTACACGCTGAAACAAAAGTTAATTTTAAATCATTATATAAAATGTTGAAACGAAGTTATTAAAAAATATGAAAACATTTAATTCAAAACTAATTTGCTTATTATCATTGTTTCAAGTTTGATTAAGTTCCGTCATATTAACTGCTACTTCATCTGGATAAAAATAAAAGAATAACGTCAAGACTGAAAGCACGAACATTGTAAAAAAAAACTTTTTATCTTGTAAATTGCACGTAAGTTTAAAAGAAGAAACAGTTCATTTGAGTGAACGAAAAAAGAATAAAACCGATTGTAAGATGTAGATATAGGAATAAATTAAAGTTGAAAATTTTAATGTTTTCTGAAGAGTTTTGCATGATAGAAGATAATTTTATTTCATCTTCACGTGAGCAAAAAACCATAGAAAAATAGAACTCCAAAAGAAAATATTATCGTTGAGCTAAGAAAACCGTGTTTCAATGCTTGTTTGATGTCGATTTGTACAATCGTACAATTTTTAATCGTAGAATACTAGCGATCCGTCTAGGTTTCACCCGATAGATAAAATTCTGCAAAATGTATTTCGTTTGCGGTCCGGCGTCTGAACAAATAGCTTTGAGCAAATTCTACCAGATTCCTATGGTGATCCATATTTATTTTCTAGTTTGTAGTACATTACCGATTGTACAATAAAAACATTTATTCAACACGCGTGAGTAATATGTAATTTCGGGGCCCTGCTAAACTCGGGAAAAATAATAAATGACTTCATGTTGACGCGTAGAGTGTAATAATGAATTTTCTGGACCAATAGAAACTCAGTAGCAAGCCCAAGCGCGAAATAATTTAAAAAAACTGCACGCAGCTTCTGGACCAATAGGAACGTGGTAGGCGGTATTGTATATATGAAAACAGCATCGCAATTCAGCGAAAGTCATGGCAATCTTATTGTGGGTACGTCAATCAATGAAGTGATTTATTATTTTTCCCTCTTTTATCAGGGCCCCGATTACATATTACTCCCGCTAGTTGAATAAAGTATTATGTGCGACCATTGATCGAAGGAGAATATTCCACTCGCGTGCGTTTTACGCTCATGAAATCTTCTCCTTCTCTCACTAGTCGCACAATATACTATTATTCAACACGCGTGAGTAATATATAATTTCGGGGCCCTGCTAAATTCGGGAGAAATAATAAATTACTTCATGTTGATGCGTAGAGTGCTAATAATGAGCCGAAACTGTATGATAATGTATTACTGCATAGTTTCTGGACCAATAGGAACGCGGTAGCGAGCCAAAACTGTACGGTAATGAATTATTCCACTCGCGTGTTATCGCAATCGCTACGCTCGTGCGGCAAATTTCACGCTCATGGAATCTTTTCCTTCTCTCACTAGTCGCACAATATACTATTATTCAACACGCGTGAGTAATATGTAATTTCGGGGCCCTGCTAAACGTGGGAGAAATAATATATTACTTCACTATAGTGTAATAATGAATTTTCTGGCGTGGGAGAAATAATGTATTACTTCACTAGTGTAATAATGAATTTTCTGGACCAATAGAAACTCAGTAGCAAGCCCAAGCGCTAAATAATGAAAAAAACTGCAAGTAGCTTCTGGACCAATAGGAACGTTGTAGGCGGTATTGTATACTTATATGAAAACAGCATCGCAATTCAGCGAAATCATGGCAATCTTGTGTATACACTGACGGTGGTACGTCAATCAATGAAGTGATTTATTATTTTCCCTCTTTTATCAGGGCCCCGATTACATATTACTCCTGCTAGTTGAATAAAGTATTATGTGCGACTATTGATCGAAGGAGAATATTCCACTCGCGTGTGTTTTACCGCACTCGCTGCGCTCGTGCGGCAAATTTCACGCTCATGGAATCTTCTCCTTCTCTCACTAGTCGCACAATATACTATTAACTTTAAAGTTTTTGTATACCTATTTTATTTTTAAGTTTTTAGTGTGCTTTATTAAAAGTGTTATTTGCATCCGGACGAAAGCCGGAACGATCATTTAGTTATTATACTATTGTATTGTGATCGGAACTGCATACGTATGCAAAATTTCGAGTCAATCGGATAACGGAAAGTAGTTGAAAAAGCTGTCGCAAGATTTGAAAGAAAGAAATATATACAGAAACAAGCTAAATACAAGCGTTTAAAAATAAATAAACCAGATTATTTTGTCTAAAAAAAATAACAAGTATTACATCAATTTTCCAACTGATTTTTGCCGTGCTACTAGTTCTTATTTCTTTTTAACTTCCCGCTTTAAAAAAAAAAAAATTTTTTTTTTCAAAAATCGGGAAGTTATTGATTTCACCCCGATTTTCGAAAATCGAGTTTTCGCCAGATCTCGACGTTTTGAGGTCCTAGGAAGCTATTGAAACTATTTTGACGATGATGTCCGTAGGGCTGTATGTATGTGTGTGTGTGTGTGTGTGTGTGTGTGTGTGTGTGTGTGTGTGTGTGTGTGTATGTATGTATGTAAACCTTTTATATCTTTTGAACGGAGTGTCCGACTGAAACGCGGTTTGCGGCATCTGACGTGATCTTGGTGAACTTAGACTTCCTGAAAATTTGAAACGATTCGGCCCAAAAAATTTTGAGAAATCTTAAGAAAACAAGTTTCAAAAATTTTTAAAAATTTGTTTTTGTAAAAAATTTTCTAAACTACTAAACCGATTAATTCCAAAAACCAATCAGCTCTTCTCCTTAACAAACTGCGTCGATTTCCGCAAACCGCATCAAAATCGGTTCATTTGTTCACGAGAAACCGTGAACGAAAAAATCGTAAAAAAGTGTTTTTTTAAAATTACTCTTAAAATTGTTATCAGATTGATTTTTTTGTAATAAATTACTTTCTTAAGCTAAAAAAACTGCGTCGATCGCCGCAAACCATATCAAAATTGGTTCATTTGTTCATGAGATAACGTGAACGAAAAATTAGGAAAAAAGTAATTTTTTAAAATTACTCGTAAAATTCTTATCAAATCGATTTTTTTGTAATAATTTACTTTCTTAGGTTAAAAAAACTGCGTCGATTGCAGCAAACCGCATCAAAATCGGCTCATTTGTTCATGAGATATCGTGAACGAAAAATTTTTAAAAAGTGTTTTTTTTTAAATTGCTCGTTAAATTCCTATGAGATCGATTTTTCTGTATTAAATTACTTTTTAAGGTTAAAAAATTGCGTCGACTGCCGCAAATCGCATCAAAATCGGTTCATTTGTTCATGAGATATCGTGAACGAAAATTTCGTAACAAAGTGTTTTTTTTTGAGCTCGAAGAGCTAAAAAATAAACTTCTTGCTATATTTGATATATTTTTGAGCGTTTTGAATTTGAAAATAGCGGGAAGTTACAGGGATGGCCTGCAGGGTCAAACTACTTTTCAAATTTTTTATTTACATTTGTATACAAAATATGACAACGATTTGAAAGAGTTTGCAATTGACAGCTCAAAGTTTATACTTGCGTACATATAATAATATGTAAAAAGAGAATTTTCTTACATTTCTAATAGCTTATTGAACTGAGCTTGAAGAATAAAACAGAGAAGTTGTGTCACAGTTTTATAACCTGTAGAAGTTTGAATGAGATATTAAAAAGTTGAAAGTGTAATATTATTGACATTACATTGAGATAAGCTCGTGTATGTATGTTCGTCATAATATCTCATTATGTTGAATAGAATGTAGTTAAAAAGACATATGCTCTTTATCGGGTTACGTCAGGGTCTTCTTTATTACGCCAGACCAGGGCATTAAAGATAAAATGTCACCTTCTATTTTAAGGCCGCTGCACACGAGGCTGAATTTGCCGCTAGATTCCTTGCTAGAATTGGCTACCAGTTTTCTATCGCTGGTTTTATGTGCTCGCTTTACACGAGACGTCTTTTCAAGCTTGCTTTGTGGATAGATCTGGTGCGCGCGCAGTGACAGTTCAAATACAAACACAGAGCAAAACTTGTCTGTTGTCTGACTCTGAGCAGAATGACGCCATGTTGGTTTGTGGACGTTTGTTTATGTCGCCCACGTGACAAGATACTGTTTCCTAAATGGTTCTTGCTCCAAAGTAATCAGAGGATCTAACAAGAAAAATAGTCCGAGTTCTAATTTTAAAACATATCTTGTGAGCTTGCAAGCGAGCCCGCAGTGACCTCATTTCCAACCTCATACCCAGTCTGCCGGCCAACAGAAGTCCAAACAGTGTTTCCAGCCTCGTGTGCTACTGACGTTAGCAACTAACCACAATTAATTGAAAGAGATAAGCTTTGTCTGCTGAGACTGCACCTATATTGGATTCATATTTCTCCCAATCGGATGTCGGACGACATCGGAAGACAAGCTATAACCGAAATTATGGTGTAGGCACCCGACACAATCTTGACGGTCGACATCGGAGGGGGAGAAATAGGAATCAATGTAGATGCAGTCAATTTTTTTTAAACGATTGTCGAAATCCTGGAAACAAAAATATATTAAATTCGATATTAAATTTATATATAGAAATCTGTAAGTAGAAACACTTACCGAAATTTTATTAGAATAGGGACTATTCAAATGCCTTTAAGGAGACAAAGAATTCAACTCATTCTTACTGAATATGGCGGATTTACGTCAACTGCATGTGCTTGGCCTGATGTAAACAAAAGAAATTGCCGAAAATATCCTTTGCGCATGTGAAGCAGTTTTTTTTTTTAAGGGTACAATATCTCAACAGGCCTTTTCTAGAACCTAATTACTCCAAGCAAGGTAGTGAGGTTTATCAAAAGCAGCTCCTCTACCCGACTGCAAATAAAAAGAAGATTGAATAATCAAAAAATCTTTTAGGTCGCAATGATTATGAGGCACCTGCTTCCTTATCTTCACGTGTCAATCTAATCTAATCTCAAGAACTACCTTACTAATTTCATCGTCAGCAGCCCCGAAATGATTTAGATCTGGTTATTCCATCATGTCATACTGTACTGGGAAAACCATAATTTATATGTAATCGAGGACCTCAAACAACAGACCAGATGCCTTATCACTTTTCAAAATTTTACAATATTTTTTTCGTTTTGAGGTTCCCCGAATCAAAAAAAACATATTTTTAGAAAAACTCCGTGCGTCTTTTAATCTATTAGTCCATTTGTCTGTGAGCACGATACAGATCAAATGGATGAGCGGATTGAAACTAAATTTTGGGAGGATATTTGGTATGCAAATATGAAGAGCTCTATTGTTTTTGGTAGAAATCGACACATTCGCAGAAGAGATGCTATAAAGATGTTTTTTTATATAATAATGGCGTACTTTTCATAACGCCTTATTATTCTAGTTATTTTTTCAAGACAGTTTTGTAAAATTTTTTGTCCTAAACTTTATAGTTTCGGAAATATTTCTGTTCTGTAGATCTGTCATAAAGAAATTAGCAAGCTTTGATTAATTTTTTACACGACATGGATAATATTATGTAGATAACCATGGCAACGAATTGCAATTAATATCATATTGATTATTAGCCATTACCCGCGTCACCTCACGCGATATCAGAAATTTTGTTTTCTTTATTATACCTACTGTATCAAATGTCAACATTTTGAAGTTGGATTGGTCCCGTCGCCTAATTGGCTGGAATTTTTATATTGTAACAATCTTTATTTATTTCATTACATGACTTATTTTACAGCTTTCAGCTATTACAAAAAAAATTGTATTATAAATTGTAAGTATACTGAATGCTACAGGTAACTTCGAGAGTTCATATCATTTTTTTGAAGTCTTTTATTATAATTCCAGTTGAGGAACTCTGCTTTTTACGCAACCACTGAATTGAAAACATACGCAGAATCGATTCAGGTGGAGCTCGGAGCTGCTTCTAGCCGTGTGCAATGCGGAGCTCCCGTTACAACACATAATTTTCTTTTCACTTTAGTCTTGCAAACGACCAATAACAGAAATTGGATTTTTACGACTCAGTTAGTTACTGTATCATAGACGTAAACAATAAACGGCTCACTCTATCTCTTCGCATCCACGCACGAGTTCCTGAACATCAGCATGCATATTGTTTATCATAAATAAAAAATACTTGAAAAAGTTCTACAGATACTTTTTTAAGTTTCCGTACCTGAAAAGGAAAAAAGGATCCCTTATAGGATCACTTTGTTGTCCGTCTGTTTGTCAAGACTTTTGGGGATTAAAAAACCTATAGTTGACCTAGAATCATGAAATTTGGCAAGAAGCAATGGTTTCTAGCACAAGTAAAGGGAAAAATCCGTTAAAACCGTAAATTTGTACTTATATCACAAAAAAAATTTTTAGACCCCAACAACATGCTACGCACGTACACAGTAACAATTCTAATACGAAACAAGCGTCCGCTACCGGTGCGTTTATACAGCACATCTCGCATCCAACACGGTACTACGACTAGGCTATCAGATATAGCCACGAGGTACAATACAGTTCAGTAGTCCATCTGAACTCATTGCAATTACACACTTGGTTGGAAAACTGACCGCGACTTTTGTCGATGTATGGAGACAACAGTTTTCCAACGGCTAAGCGGGAAAAATCTGCGAGACTCGATTCCCGTGATGGTCGAACTATTTACATTACTAAAAGTTTGTACGGAACCCTCGGTGCACGAGTCCGACTCGCAATTGGCCGTTTTTTTTTTAAATAAAACGATAGAATAAGATCGATTCATGAGGTTGCTATAGGGTACTTCCCGTTGACCTAGAATCATGAAATTTGGCAAGAAGCAATGTCTTATAGCACAAGTAAAGGGGAAAACCGTAATTTGTAGTCATATTTTTTTGCGATTATAAACTTATTTGCAGTTGATAAGACCGCGACGTATGTCGATGTATGGGGACAACAGTTTTCCAACAGCTAAGCGGCAAAAATCTTCGAGGCTCGATTCCTGTGATGGACGAACTATTTGCATAACTACAAGTTTGTACGAAACCCTCGGTGCGCGAGTCCGACTCGCACTTGGCCGGGTTTTTTTTTTCATTTTGAAGTACGAAACCCTAAAAATCAGATAATGTGATTGATGTGAATTCTTTTAACGTCTCAACCGGTCCACAGAGGCAACTTAAGTTGAAACGCTCGCCATGAGGATTTTCTGCCGAGGTAAATGCTTGCCGCACCTACCTTTTGTTAACTAATGTAAATTATTTTCCTTCCTACTCCAATTAACGTAAATCGTATGTTCCGTTCTTCTGGAACGACTGTGTTTGGGGAATTGTGGGAATTTAACATTACAGACAGGAAGAAATGGTTAAACCCGGTGGTTAGAAAGAGAGTAAAAGGTGAAAGTGAGAAGGAAAAGTGGGAAACTGTGCGGTGAAACCACTTGAGTCGGAGCTGACGGTAGCGGGTGGTCCTTCTTTTAAAACTCGCGTAGATTGCACTTGTACTGCTTTCGCTATATTGACTTCAGCTTTCAATTAAATGCACTAATCGAATTGTATTGCATTTTGATGTTGATTCATTCTGGAAAATGTAAATATCTGTTTGTATGTATGTTTGTTACTCCATCACGCCTCAACGGCGCTACAGACCTGAATGAAATTTTGCATGCAGGAAATTTATGATTCACATTAACACACAGGATACTTTTTTTCAACTGATTCAGGAGTTTCAGAAGAATAAGTTAAAATTTTATTTTAATTATATTATTTCATTTGTCATCACGTGGAATTGCTTATTTATTGTTTTAATATATTTTTGAAATGAAACTTTTTTTAGGCACGGTAGGACAAATTGACCTGAATCAGACGAAAAGGCAACTCTTTCAAATTAGCCCTCCTGATTTCCACCCCTTGGAAATAAAATGTAAAAAATTTGGAACATAACAATGTTTAAAATGTTTTATAATTTTTTTCCAAGGCGTGGCTAATGTGAAGGAGTTGCAGATGAATCCTCACCATCGTGTTCAGCGACCTCGAAAACGGAGGGGTCTCTAAATTGGCGCTCTGGCAAAAAAGGGGTATACCCCTTCCGACTTCTCACCTCGACTACACAGTAGCATGAGTTTAACCAATTTATAATCCTGAAATAAGTAAAATCCTCAAGAAATCTTACAGTCTAAGAAGTTTCACTTCTGACGCGCGAGGCTCTCACGTATGTTTCTATTTTATTATAATAGCTGTTATACGCAGAATCTATGACTAGGAGTTCAGCTTTGTTTCTCCGTCTATATAATAGCTTTTTTAAGGCGCTTATTATTTCCACGAGGGTAAACTCGCTGGAAAAAACAGAAATACTCAATATTATTGTGACATTAACAAACCCGTTGCGCAAGAGGACGCTATTTAAATTTTTATCTCAATTTTTAGACGCGACCTCAAAATAGCTGTAGCGTATGTATTATCTCGCTGTTTCAGTGAGTCAGCCAGTATTCTATTTGCTATGTGCAACATCAAATTAGTCGCGACATCTAGCGCCATTGATCGACGAATTCACTGCCACTTTTATACATTTAGTCAAATGGGACAGCTAGTAAAAATAGTTTAATAATATTAGTATTCGATTGTGATATTTTATTCTATTTTTACCTTTGATTTTATATCAGTACATGTGCCGTAAAAATGCCAGCTTTCGCCGCTAAGCGCGCACGGTCGTTCAGCGCCTCCCTTACAAGCAGCTACACATAGCGAATACGAATAGCAAACTGGACCAATTAATCTTCGCATGCAAGTTCAGTAATTTAACATTTTACACATGGTACTATAAAATTTAATAAATAGTTTAAAAACTGCTTGCTTTAATTTATATCGTGTTTTATAATGTATGTTACAAACAGCTTTAGAAAACCATATTTTTTATCTGTGTCAATTACAATACAGTATCAGAAAATTGGGAACATCATTTGATGAGTGAAATGAATAATCATTTATGCCTTTGCATTTATTCGTTCGCCGTCTTAAACCAATATTTTTCTACTTTTTTTTTCAATCAAGCAAATTTATCGTTGCGGGTAAAAATGATACTGACGTTATTGTAAATCAGATATAGGAATAATTAAAAATTAAATTGAAACGTTTAGCTGTATAAATACATAGCGGTCCCGTCCGGTTTCACCCGGGTCTAAAAGAACGAATGGGGAAGGAGGAAAATGAGTACACACATTCATCTTAGCTTACCGAGATGAATGTTGTGTCCAAATTTCATGATGATCGGAGTTACCGTTCAAAAGTTTTTGTCGATAAAAAGCAGTATTTATACTTTTTTTAACTAATGTTTTTTTAAATTAATTAAATAAAATTAAAATAAATTTAAATGTAAGCCTTAGAAGAAAGCAATGTAGAAAATAAAAAAAAAATAAAAATATATTCGCCCAACGTAGGGCTCGAATCCACGACCCTGATATTGAGTCGTGTGCTCTACCGATTGAGCTAGCCGGCGTTGTATTCTGACAACGCTACTATGAGCATAATTAGTGCATTTCACCTGAATAGAAGCTTATTTTTGAGATACATTTTGCAACATTTTTCATTAATGCTCCGCTCCTAATGGTCGTAGCCTGATTTTATATAGCTTATAGCCTTCCTCGATAAATGGGCTATCCAACAAAAAAAATGTTCAATTTGAACCAGTAGTTCCTGAGATTAGCGCGTTCAAACAAACAAACAAACTCTTCAGCTTTATATATTAGTATAGATAATAAAGTAGAAGGTGTCCGGCTTCGCCCGAATGAAAATTTAAATAAAAAATAGACATTTTTGCCCACATCTTATAGACCAAGATCTCAGACCCGCCAGACTTACGTTATTTCAGTACTGCTAAGATTTTATCAGTAAATGTGCAATATTTAGTTAAAAACGTGTGCCAATTTGTTAGTTTGAAAGCGAAAGTTTAGAGATAACAGTTCTAAAGGTACATAAAACACGTGCTTACCTACGTGCACAATGGTGTTATGTATGCATATGAGTGTGAGTGAGAGAGTTAGGTGATTAGTTTTGTTTAACAGTTTCATGAAATAGGTTGTTTATTTGTTTCCATGGAGTTTAAAAAGAAAAAGTATCTAATTAGTTGGAGAGCTGACGCGCAAAAAAACCATGTCGTCCCAACCTTCTGCCGCTTGGTATATAAGCTATTTAAGTAATTTAGAGCATTTTTTCTTATATGATACAAAGGCGAAATCTGGACCCTTTTTAGGATAGAGGGGATAAAAAATATCAAATGTGGTAAAAAAAGGATTAAATTTTAAAAAAATTTCTGCCGCTTAGTTTTTAGATTCTGTTAGAGTCAAATGGCGGGAAATACCAGCGGTGTAAATTTTTGACCAATAGCACCCTCCCCAAGCCACTTCTCAGAAATTTCATTCTGAAAACAGTTCAGATTCCGAATAAACATTTCCGTTTTTTTGTTGTTACTTACGTAATATTAACTTTGTTTTACATTACTTAATTATATTGACATGAATGTAACCTGTGTTATTACCTATAATTACCTAAATAAATGCTTATCTGATTGAATTCAACTTTCTTTGAATTATTTCATGAGTATTATTTTTTTTCTAAATATCTTTATGAAAATTTCGCAGTCGCGTTAAATTCGGGGTCGCGTTATATTCGGACTAATAAGTACGGTATATTAGTTGTAAAAAATGTAAAATAGACCAAATCCAAAAAATTATTAATTTAATTAATTACGATCATCTTCAGATAGGAATGTAAATTAATATTTAACTAAAAAAAAAACACGCAATGTAGTTTTTTAGTTAAATATTAATTTTTTATTTACATTCCTATCTGAAGATGACCTGACCTAGGTCGAAACGATCGTAATTAATTAAACTGATTTTTTGGATTTGGTCTATTTTGTATTCAAATCTTTGATTAACGTCTGATTAGAACTCTTCAATAAATAAAATTATCGACCAACTTTTCATATTGTCTGAAAAATTGGTCGATAATTTTATTTATTGAAGAATCTATTTTATATTTTTTTACAAATACGGTATATCCTTATTTCTTTGCAAAATTGCATGGTAAAATATTTAGAACCATGTTTCCGCTTGTTTGGTAGTGTAGTGTAAAGACAACGTCAGCACAGTATTTTTACACAGCAGAATAACGTTTTTTTTGTATCTACTTTTTCCGCAGACGCACGTCTGTAAGGGAACTGGAATATATTTTTTCTCAAATTATTTATTACCAACTTCATCCGTTTTTTGCACAATAAAATGAATTTTTCTCCATCCTCAGGGAGCTTCATCTTTTTTATCACAATCGACAAACTCTAGAACTGTTTGGGTATTTTTTGAAATTGACATTGTTGTTCGTAATACAAAAAAAAAAAACTCGGGTCGCAGTGCGAAACCCTGCCGACAATATAGTGTATTTGCTAATACAGGCAGTGTGGCTTTGTTATGCGAACTTAACTTTTTTGTTTTTCGGCAAAATAAAAAATTTAACCCCTTAAGGTAATACGAGCACTAAGGCAACTTTAAATAAAAGGCTTGATTTTTTTATATTTCGGTAGATGAATATGTTTTCATTGATTTCTCCAAAACTAGTCAGTGGAAATTAAAAAAAAACTATTTAAATTAAAGTTAAAACCTTAATAAAATATTGAAAACAAAAAAAAAACCGTTGTGCCCGACTAATTAAAATAGTATATTACATCACAAGGGCCGAAAGTTGAATTTTCGGCCCTGCGCGTCATGAGCCCGAGGCGAATATTAAGGCCCGTGTGGTGTATACGATTTTTCTTCATTACCGCTCGAAAGTACGTGAGCAGGGACGAAATATTGACATTTACTCCCAGTGAGAACGGCGGGAGGGAAAAATTTCTCATGCGTATTTATACTCGTAACTAGGGTTACCGCTGTCATTTAATATAATAAATAACAGGGAGTAAATGTCAAACTTTTGTCCCTGCTATAAGGGACGAAAGTACGTACTTTCGATCAAGGTATGAAGAAAAGATATTTAATCTTTTTAATTAATGATCTTTTTAATTAGTCGGGCACAACGGGTTTTTTTTTTGTTTTCAATCATTTATTAAGGTTTTAACTTTAATTTCATTACTTACCCAATGATTCTGCCATATTTATCAATTACCGGTCACTCTGTAATCGATGATTAAAAATATGCAAAAGTACATTGTGAACCAACAATATACCTAGTTGTCGATTACATAACCTCCGACAAGTATAAATATGTACGTACCTATACATTGCACACTCTCTACGACTCTACTGTTACGAATTGACACAAGCAGTTTGCGTGAAAAATAACCTGATGTAAAAAAGTGTATATTTTACGAGCCTTCAATCAAGTTTAAACGACAACCAAATAAATTAAATTAATGATCCAATTTGATATAAAACAACGGATCGGCAAACAACAGTACATTAGGGTTGGGATAAATGTAAAAATGAAGTTTCCGTAAAAGTTCGCTGTGACTGGCAAGGGCATAAATATTTTTTTCTGGGGGGCGGGGGTAAAACAAAAAAAAACAATTTTTTTTCAAAGTTTTATTAGTATCACACAAGAATACTCACGAAAGAAGCTGTCAAACCAAATATACGGGGTGTATCACAGAAAACCGTACATAGGGAAAAAACTCCATTGCGCAAATTAGTTAGGATCAACGATTTCTTTGGCCACATATGAGAATTGGTACCATTGTAACGCTGACTAACCATTATTTAATAACAATAATTGCTAATAATGAATAACCAGTTAAAAAAATTCGTCAGTAATAAATGAATTTATTTTTATTAATGAAACATTTTTTTATTTAGAAAATAATTTTTTTATTAATAATTAAACCAAACAAACAGTTAAAATAAAAATTTAAAGCAAATGTTCAAATAAACCTCCATTTTGATTAAGCAGTAGCTTAATCGGTTATAAAAACTTTGTCTCACTTAACAGGAGTCACAAGGAAACATACTTCGGCGAGTTTATCCAGATTGTGCCATCATTCCAAATAGATTTCATTATGTAAAATCATAAACCATGGTAACGATCTCTGAATAGAGGGCAAAGCAATCTCTGATCTTAACTAATTTGTACTGTGTACTTTTCCCTATGTACGGTGAGACACCCTGTATACTCCCAAACTAATTTTAAAAATTCCTTTTGAAAAAGTATTTCAAAATTTTATTTTTTTAGTATTATTTTCAGTTTTATTTTTTTATTATTATGATCCTGGAGGAATATAATAGAATAATATAGAAAATATTTAAATCAACTAGCCTTACAGCATAGAATAAGTCATAATCAAATAAAATAGGCAGTTTTGTATCCGTAATCCAACTAAGTGATGTGACTTATTTATTTCTTATTTTATAAACACTAAATTTGAAGGTATTACAATTTCAAAATGCTTCAAGTACTTTTTGCAAATAAAATTTCACAAAGTTAAAAAAATAGGCCCCACTACCCTTTAGTCAAGTCCTCGATTCTGTATTCAAACATTACAAAAGAAGCATTACACAAATTTTCACGCTGCCACAAATACCTACCCAAAAAATGTTTGATAGCTGTCCAATTTTATGCGAAGTAGTGTACTTCTTTTGAAAATAAATTCAGTTTTTCAACAAGTTCGTACTTCCCGTACCCCTAGATAAGGGACGCAAGGTACAAAAACAGCCCTACAATGCCCGAGGCAATATTTTTACCGATCAGGCGTTTAACGTAGCGAAAACAAAACCATTATTTCAGTATGAAAATAAGCAACGCTGTCTTTAATCCTAATGTATGATATGACTTTTACTAAGCGTTTTGTGCAGTGTCTCAACTTTTTGTAAAGTTGACATTGTTTTCGGAAAGAAAGTGCTTTTCCGAACGATAAAGCATATTAAAAGTATCGAAAAAGTTTCAATCATATAATAAATCAAGGGCATGCTTAAAATTTACATATCGGCAGTGATGCTAATAAACAATAATAATTAAATGAGTCAGTAAATAAGAAAATAATTAATTTATTTAGTTATTCAAAAAAAGAAACGTTTAGCCAAGTGCGAGTCGCACTCGCGCACCAAGGGTTCCGTACAAACTTGTAGGTATGTAACTGGTTCGTCCATCACGGGAATCGAGTGACGAGTCTCGAAGATTTTTCCCGCTTGGCCGTTGGAAAACAGTTGTCCCCATACATCGACAAAGGTCGCGACCAGTTTGCCAACTAAGCGTGTAATTGCAATGAGTTCAGATAGATTACTGAACTATATTGTACATCGTGGCTATATCTGACAGCCTAAATGTCGTACCGTGTTGCATGCGGGAGTTTTCATATTGTGCTGTATAAACGCACCGGTAGCGGACGCTTGTTTTGAATTATTAATAATAATAATAATGCGTTTAACGTCCGTTTCTCGCCTTTATGTCATAACAGACGCCATTCGCACCATTACTATTTTTTTTCCACCACACTTCCCGTTATTTTCTACAATTTTAGGAAATTAGGATAAGGTAGGCAAATTTTGAGCATAGGAGCTTGACAGGTAATCGGCCATGGCCTTGAATGAAGAACCATCTCGATATTTATCTGGAATTGTTGAGGGAAACCATGGAAAACCTTAACAAGATGGAACCGGTACAGGAATCACCATTTATCGGCGAGAGACAGTGGGGAAAACTCCCAGCCACACCTGCCCCCGCCAGGATTCGGACCCGGTACCTCCTTAATGCGAGTCGGCCGTCGATCAGCGCAAACCGCTGTGTGTCATCGCTCTAAACCTGCACTAAAATGCGCTGGTTTGTTCTCATTTATGCTGGTCTAGTGTTGTGACACAATATCGTGTTTGGGTTTGTGCTGTGCAAGTCGTGCAAGTTTATGCTTGACAAGCGCGCGAGCTTTTAGAAGTTTTTACACGACCCCCTATGAAATAGCTGCTTTTCATGCCTGTGTGGCGGTCGTAAAATGACTCATTTCCGTTTTCTTGCGCTCCATATAAAAAGAAACAACGATTAGCAGTGTATAAGAACAGCCTCCTTCCGTCTGGCCGGACATCATGATGCAAACTACGGGTCAATTGCCTGCTTTTCATGCCTGTGTGGCGGTCGTAAAATGACTCATTTCCGTTTTCTTGCGCGCCATGTAAAAAGAAATTAACGATTAGCCGTGTATAAGAACAGCCTCCTTCCGTCTGGCCGGACGTCTCGATTAGGCTTGGGTAACTCAGATCTGAACCGGTTCAAAGAGCCGGCTCCGACAGAAGATCCGTGAGAGCCGGCTCACGTTTTTATGAGCCGACGGCTCAACGGATCCGCATAACTCAGTGAAACACTTAACACATAGAAGCACTGTCAGCTCAAATGACTCATGCATATGTTTGGCTATGCATTCTATATAGGTGTATACATTATATGATTATACAACTATACAGTGTACTCACTATGTACTTGGCGGTCCAATACGACAGTGTATCACTTAATTAAGTCACAACTATTTAAAGTATTGTATTGCATATCGTAATATAATTAAGGGATGCTTATTTTTCATGTGTCGAGCTAAATTTCCTGTTGATCCTTTTGAAATTTTGCACACAATGGAACAATATTTACATTTTGCAGTACTTTCGCCTAAATTTTGAAGAGTTAGGCGAAAGTACTGCAAAATGTAAATATTGTTCCATTATTATGTAAATATATGGTTCCACACTTCACTATATTTCCGGCTGCTCATTTTTTAAATAATGTATTATTAACAATCACGGATCACAAAAATTATTATGAACGCATATGATACTCAAACAATACTTTAAATTTGTGTGTAAGTATATGGTTGAACTTGAATTAAAATTCAATAAATAATATATTTAGCTATTAGCATGTGATTGGTTAAGCAAATGCGTGTGAATCTGTAAAACCCCGCCTTATAATATGTGAGTCAGTCACTGGCATGATCACAGAACATACTGTTCTGTGGGCATGATATTAGGTGATACGATAGACTTGACTCAACTAACTCAGTTGGCTCAGTGGCTCAGTTGACTCGAATAACATATTCAGAACTCGGCTCTTTTTGAACCGGTGCAGGGAGCCGGCTCACATACGGGATCCAGATGCAAAGATGCAGATCACTAAAAAGACCCGTTTGTGTCATCTCTAGTCTCGATGCAAACTACGGGTCAATTGCATTTTGAACAGTATAGTTTTGAGACAGTTCCAAACACAGAATTTAGCCAGAAGCGCTTGTGGAATTGCTAATTACAGGCACACTCTAGTCGTAAAATTAAATTAAACACGTGTTACACCAGCTTACTGATGAGAAACTATTGTGTTCGCTTAATTGTTATGTTCCCATACTTTCGAATATATACTCTGCGTTTGCATTAACGAGTTATTTATTGTTTTATTATTAAAAGCTATCTCCAAAAGCTGTAGGCTTATTTTTGCAGCATTGCATCGACAAACAATTTATTGTAAACTAGCGGTCCCGTCCGGTTTTACCCGGGTACAAAAGAACGAATGGAGAAGGGAGGGACATCAGTACGCACATTCATCTTAGTTGAACGAGATTAATGTTGTGTCCAAATTTCATGATGATCGGAGTTACCGTTCAAAAGGTTGTGTCGTTAAAAAAGGTTTTTTGCCGAAACGTTAGATATACATACAGTATGTAAACACGTAAGGTGCACACAGGGAAATTAACATTGGGAAAAAATGACTGGATCAGAGTAAGCCTTGAAATCTTGTTTTCAATTTGACAGATAATATTCTTTTGCAAGATGAATGTGTATACTGCCGAAGAAAATATTCAAATGATTACAACATCATCGGACTTTTTTATTAATGAGACATTAAATTCCCAAAAATACTTAAATATGGTGCGAGATCAAATATCTCCGCCTATTCGTGTTGAACCTAAAGACATTGGGTCACTGATTTACCAACGCGCATCAGACAATTTTTGAATGAAATGTTTCCAAACAGATGGAGTTGTTTTTTTTTGTTTTATTGTACAAAAAAATGATTTATAAGAGCTTTTTATTATTAAAAAATCCAAGTAAAATAAAAATAAATCAAAATAAAATAGAAATTCTCAAGATTACCACGATAATTCAATAGAAATAACAATTAATGCAGTCATGGCTAACTCTGATCCAAGTATTTTTTCCCAAAGCTAATTTCCCTATGTGCACCTTACGCGTTTACATACTGTATATAAAAAGAAAAATATCAAAAGTACGGTATTTATTTGATCCATAAGCTGCACTCTCCATCCAATCATTTCGATACAAAAGATCGCAATTTCTACTAATTGGTAGTTAGAAGATAACACATTTTCTTTTTTATCAATTCACATCAAAATAAAGTAGAATCGAGTATATTTATAATGTAACCGACTCAGAAATGTCTATTCAACTTAAAATTTAATCTATATTGAACTAGTAGCTGTCGATAACAACTATAATAATGTTACCATTCCGTGTAAAGTAAAATGTCAGATGAAATTGCTTCGGTTTCTTTGAGATAGTACGAGTAAGCCATGTTAATATTACCAACTAGCGGCCTGTTCCGACTTCGTCTGCATTTATAGATTGCCACCGTTTTTTCGTCGACTTTCGCTGCAAAATTGGTCTCCACGAAAGGCGCTTTTATTTTAACGCGATAATAATATATGGCCTATGTCCATCCTGAAGATCTATTCTAAATATTGGTGAAACAAAATTTGAAATCGGATGGGAGATTACTTCCTGCATTCAAACTTACAAACGTTACCTCTTTATATATACATAAAAGAATGTCCTGACTGACTGATTCATCAACGCCCAAGTTAAATCGCTTGAGCTATAAACTTGATATTTCGGTAGTAACTTCTTTTTATGACCTAAGCATCCACTAAGAAGGGATTGTTTGAAATTCGCAATCCTAAGGGAGCGCAAAGGTTTCTGATAAAAGGCAATATTTCAAAAATCGTTGAGAGACATTGAATTCAACATATTAAAAATAAACAAGCCCCTGTTTCATCGTTTTTTAAATTCGACCCCTAATAATGGGGTTAAAAGGGGGTGTAAATATTATATTGCCCAATAAAAGAAAGTTTTGTAGCCAACATTTTTTTCTAAACTTTAGAGTTTCGGAAATATTTTGAAAAAAATAAAAAATCAGATGTTTTGTAGTTTTGTATATCTGTCAGAAATAAAATAGTTAAGCATGCTTCGATTAATTTTTACATGACGTGGAACATATGTAGGTAACCATGGCAACGAATAGCAAATATCATATTGAATACTAGCTATTGCCCGCGTCACCTCACGCGATATCAGAAATTTTATTTTCTTGATTATACTATATCAACTTTTAACATTTTGAAGTTGGAATGGTCCCGTCGCCCAATTGGCTGGAATTTTTATAATCATTTCTGCAACCCAGCAGAATACTGCATATTATTTTATAAAAATAATGGAAACTACTTCTGTAAGAGGAATACCGTTCATTACCATAACACCAGAAATAGAGAAAATATTAACTTCAAAACTAGTAATTTACATATAATAATAATAATAATAATATTCTTTATTTGGGTACAGAACTGCAGCCGAAGCTGATTTCAATCTGCCCCATCGATAATAAATGTACATATAAAATTTACAAAGAAAAGATTAGTAAAAAGTAGCGTAATAAATACAAAATAGTGTAATTGGTACAAAGTAGCGTAATATAGGTAGGTATATATGCATATAAAATATAAGAAAAGTAAAATATTGTTAGTAGTTTTCGAGTATTAAGTCTTTAGTGGTCTTAACAAATGATTTGACACTTTTTAAACCTCTTATATTAGGGTCGACACTGTTCCACAATCTTGGCCCAATAACTGAAAAACTTGTTGCACCGATTAGCGTTTTACTCTTAGGAATATAAAGTTCAGTAATGTTTTTGGTGTCATATGAGTGGAAACTAGACAACGGTATTAATAATTCACTTAAGTAATTACGGTTTCTGTTATAAAAAATCGTATGAATCAAACTCAGTAAATGTACATATCTAGAATCCTTAAGATCTAGCTGTTTCAGTTCTTTTAAGTACGGATGAATGCGTTCAGAACGTTTCGAATTACATATAAACCTAATGCAACAGTTCTGTACGCGTTGAAGTTTTCCACTGAGTGTTTGATTTAAACCATAGTAGACACAATCACAGTAGTTTATCATGGACATAATTAGAGAATTTACAAGTTTTAATTTTACCGATTGACACAATGAATATTTAAACCGACATAAAGACTTAAGTTTGAAGTAAGTTTTTTGGCATAATGTTGACACATGGTATTCCCAAGAAAGCGAGGAATCAAAAATAACCCCCAAGTTTTTAGCACGTGTAGAACAAGGGATTGGTAAATCACAAACCTTTATATTGGAAGATATATGTTCCTGCAAAATACCAATTTTTCGTTTGGAGGCAATAGGCAAAACAACGGTTTTTTTAGCATTTATCAGAAGGTTATGTGCAAGTGCCCATTTTTCAATAGACTTAATGTCTCCATTGAGTTGCGCAATAGCGGATTGTGCTTTGTCGATATCAAACGATATCAATATCTGGGTATCATCAGCATATTGGAAAACCTGGTTAAATTTAATTACATTATGTAAGTCTGCCGAATATAGATTGAATAGAATAGGGCCTAAAATGCTGCCTTGAGGGACGCCCGAAGGTACGTTCACTGAATTTGATATTTTAAGGTCACCATTAAATGTTATTTTGGTTTGCTGATTACGATAACTTAGATAATCATAGAACCACTGTACTGCTGAATGAGAGAAACCATACGAGTGTAATTTCACATATCACTTTAAACTCTCCATACAATACAATTGTCAAAATATGTAACAAATTACCATCTAATATTTTAAACCTAAATAATAAAAAATTAAAATCAGTACTGAAAAACATCTTTCTCAATAAAGTAATATAGGTACAGTTTGGAAGAATACTATAGGTAGTATAAATTTTAACGAATTTTGAATTTTATTTTATATCAATTTGATATTTTTTATGACGCAATCTACGCTGTACTGGCAGTATTGATTAAAGAAATATTATTATTATTACGATGTGAACATCTTAAAATAATTTAAAAACACGAGTCTATTTATTTAATTATCCATTTAATTAATTATAAACCTGTTTTTCATTTATGGATTTTTATAAATACACTATTTTGTCGACAAGGTTTTGCAACTGCGGCTTGACATATATTTTTGTGAAGAATGTTAAAGTTTGAAAAGCGCCATTACAAAATTAACGCGATGCATAGTGGCGTCGTTAATTAAAAGTGGAACTTGTAAGTTGGCCTCGGCAGCATAAATGACATAGTGACACATTTACCAACACACTTTAATGGAAAGAATGCTCTTCCAGTCTGTCTTTTTGTCTGCAGACGCCACTTTGCACATTGAATATTGTTAGTTATAATCACTTAGCACGCTTCTACGCAATTAAAATTTAATTTGCAGAAACATCTTCACAAGTTACTCATCTTCTAAGTGTCGCACACTTTTTTTATATCAGTTCTACTACACAAGTATGGACTGTACCAATTTAGATCAAAATTTGCTTATTACAATTTTATAACAACAAACTCCTTAAAACGTCGAAATTACTTAACTCTAGTTGGTTTACCTTGGTAGCTCATACAATGATACACTCTAAATAACGACACACCCACTCTAAATAACGACGACAATACGTCATCATTAAGCAATAAACAGTACTTGTTTGTTATTTTGGTGAGTTGTTATCGGCATCATGCGTACCGAAGATTTTTAAGAAATTCTTTTGCTTGTTGGGATTATCTTTCATTGTTTAGCTCAGCTGCTTATCGATAAGTTATCATATTTGTTGGTCGCAGTTGTAAATTTCATGTATTATGTGTAAATAGTAAAAAATATTAATATTCTTCTCACCGTTTAACGTCAACTCTCTATAATGCCACAAAGTGCACAGTCCCTTGAGTGTTGCTATACATATATAAAGTTTGCACTGTATATTTTTTTTTCATTTTGAGGTCCTCGGAGGATGTTTTTTGGAAAAATTATGTTCGTGCGTTAGGTTGTGAGTACGATTCAGATCAAACGATTAAGCGAATTTTTTTTTTGACTCCTGGGTTCGTAAAAGTAAAATCGTCATTCATCAAAATATTACGCAAAATATTCGGTACCTCCCGAATGCGAGTCTAGTGCTTTCACCACTACGCCACCCCGCTCGATATTTTGTTACAAAATTAACAAGATTCAGCAAAGAGTCATATCTATCTATCATCATTTGTATTTATACCTATGATATTGATGAAGTAAAACATGTCTTCTGTAGACTGTTAGTAGATAAATTAAAAAAAAAAAACATCAAACAAATATAGGTCTCTTTTAACAAAATACAGAACACTGAAAGTTTTCGTTAACCAAATCAAAAATATATCCATCCTTTTGGATAAAAACAATAATAATAATTTCAAATAATTATGAATAACGGGAATGCGGACACATAGGTATAATTCTTTTCTTTTTATTGCTAACGTTTCATCAGAATTTCTGACTTTATCAAAGCTCAAAAAACAATTTTTAATATTAGAAAATAAAGTTTAAAATAAAAATTATATTTTATATAAATTTTTATATACATATTAAAAATATTTTTATATTATAAATTTCATATAATTTTTAAGTTAAACTTTATTTTCTAATATTAAAAATTGTTTTTTGAGCTTTGACAAAGTCAGAAATTCTGATGAAACGTTAGCAATAAAAAGAAAAGAATTTAACCTATGTGTCCGCATTCCCGTTATTCATAATTATTTAAAATAAATATTACGGACTTTAAAATTGAAAATAATAATAATAATAATATTTATTTATTCCTTTATTAAATTGTTATTAAAAAATAACAATTTCAAACTCATGAAAAATATCAAAAAGTCTATAATTAAAAGTACACAGACCAAAAGCCGGACAGGTAAATATTTGACCGTAAAAAGCCGGACACCAGGCAACCCTAGACGCAATACAATTCTAACATGAATTAGGAGGCGAAAAATTTTGGGAGCTACCGGAATAGGTCATATAGATAAGAGAGAGCTTCTCCCCAGACGATTGAGAGTCAGTGCAGTTATCGTGTCGGGAGAGAATTGCAACAGCCGCAACCGGGTCTCGTAAAATGCATGACATGTCATAAACCACTCTCCATTTACACTCACAACGCGACGCCGCACGTGGCCTAAAGTGCAAAGGGCGCAGCTCCGAGGGCGTAACGGGTATATCAGCTGTGTTCGGCGCTAGAGAGTGCTTTGATATTGAGATAGAACCGACTCCCTCGTCTGCCAGCCTCACAGCCCGCCTTCATCTTCTCCGTGCCGCTTATTTTTTCACCCCGATAAAACTGGCAGCCCCAAAATGCCGTATGATAAAATTATTGGCATGAGAAGGGATAATTTAGTGCCCTATTTTTAATTTTAGAGCTCTAATCCCTTTAGGAAAAACCTGTGGCATTGCTAGCTTTAGAAAAGCTTAGCATCGTCACAGAATCTAATGATGAAAAGAATTTAAGGACTAATTTAGTACCTCATTTTTGAATTTAGATCTCTTGTTTTTTTAGAAAAAATCTTTGAATATCTGCTATACTGTGATAGTACGGGTTCTAATGGTGGAGATGGATCACTCGTAGTGTAAATGTCAGTACAATGTTATGAAGTAAAAAAACAAAAAATGAGAATTCTGAACAAGATGAGGAGTCGTCATGCGTAAAAAGAAAGGCTAACCATCCAAGTATTGAACGAAACGGGCACAGACAATCGATGAAGATGCTCGTAGGCTACGTTCAATGGAAATGAAGACAAGGCTTATTTTCTTCCAGCATGTTTCTTCCGCGATGTCTCTGCTTTTCCTTTCATGTGCATTTCGTGACAAATTTGAAAATGGATGCGTGCCCATTGAGTGACTCGCATCTTCAGCATATGGAATTCGTGCTACAACCGTATAGAAAATATCGAAAGATTTTGCCTAGTAACACAAGAGCCTTAAATTTAAAAATGAGGCACTAAATTAGCCCTTAAATCTCATGCAATAGTTAACATGATTCTTCATTGTGGCGCTGCCAGGTCGACCCGTTCTTCCACCATATGTGACCCGTACTTCCACCGTATAGAAGCTTATCAAATATTTTGCCTAAAAAAACAAGAGCCCTAAATTTAAAAATGGAGCACTAAATTAGCCCTTAAATTGCCCTTAATTCTCATGCCAATCATTTTATCATACGACATTTTGGCGCTGTCAGCTTTATCTTGGTTACTTTTTCAGTGTGTGTGAACTGTGGAGAAAACCACGGTTGAAACCATATAACGCAATAACTAGAATGTATAGAGCACGGTATAACTGAAAAATAACGCAAAAAGAATAACACGGAGAGGCTTTTCTTCACGAAATAAGTACCGTATTTTCTAAACTTTATGTTTAACTAGCAACCCGGTCCGGCTCCGCGCGGATTTGTAAATTGCCTATCAAAGACAGGCACATTATGTGACGTCACAACGTTTTTCTATATCCGTATTTACCCGTCATTGCCCACGAATTATTTCTCACTATTATAATAGCAGTACCTGGGTGACCGAGCTTTGCTCGGAAAGTTAAATAAAATACTGATATTCAAATACGTATTTATTTTAAGTCTCACTTGGATAGTAATTAAAGATTAACTGTCATAATATTTTAAAAACAATTGTTTCATTGTTTGTATAAAATTCCAAAACCTACTTACAATATTTAAGTATTCTCATACGTCAAAAAATTGATTTTTATAATGATAAAATTTGTAAGAAAACGATTTTTTCGAGAGATGATACCTAGCTAAAACGATTTTTTGCCCCCCAAAATCACTTTTCAGTAAATTTCATCCAAATCGTTAGGACCGTTTTCGAGAAAATATTTAGGGACATAGATAGATAGGTACATAGGTAGATACAAAATTAGCTCGTTTAATAATATAGGGATGAGATAATAGCAAAATAAAGGTTTATACAAACATTTAGCTTATTCCGAGGTTGTCCCCTTTTTTCAGCTTATTTGACTGCACTATAGCTGGACGCCAAATTTCAGCTTTTTAGGTCATCTGGAAGTGGGTTAGGTTTTTGATCTATATATCAGTCAGTCAGTGATACAAATGCCGATTTTTAGACGTTAATATCTCAATAACCGTTTGAGCTTTATTTATGAAATTTGGGGTTCTAGTTAATCTAAGGGATTTTAATAAATAAACCAAATTTCACGTGTTTATGTTAAATATATTTTCAGTTATTAGCAGTGCCGGATTAAGACTCGATGTCCTAAGCATTTCTTGCCTATAAGCACTCATTTCTAACAGCAGTCTAAAAAATTCTAATAATATTGTTATGTCATGTTAAGTTTATAAAAAAAAATCTAATTGTGAATGTCATAAGCTTTTGATAGAAACAATTTAAAAAGCATAGAATTTTAGGGAAAAAAATGGAATTTTACAATTAATGCTCTCATTGAAAACTTGAATGTCTATATAATCGGTCCTTAGGCATTTTTATACAGTTAATTGAAAAAAAGTTAAAAAAATGTAAAGTTAAAGAAAAAAGCATTACGTTTTCATTTTCAAAAATAAATTATTATTTATTTTTAATTTCTGTACAATTTTGTATCAGTAGATCACATTTTTGAGAACCTGACAAAAGAAAAAAAATTTTGTTGACACGGTCTGGTGAGGTATTTTTCATTTCTGAGTTGTGATTTTTGGTGCCCCCTGAGACGTGATGCCCTTAGCAATTGCTTAATTTTGCTTATAGGTTAATCCAGCATTGGTTTTAGGGGGTCTGCTGCTTCCTTGTTTCTTGGTTTTAGATTTTATAGCGTAAAACACCCTATTGTTGCGGTTGATTCTTTTCTATGGTAGGGTAAAGGTGCGCCATGTGACGGTGACATCAATAACCCGACGTGCTCGCAGCAGAGCTTCCTGTGCACTCGCAACTCACACTTAAGCCCATTTACACGTCCGTTCCAATGCAGCTCACACGTCTTATCTTGTCCCCGACACTTATGTGGGGCGGCGACCCTCCCTCTCTCTCTCCCTCTTTCTGCACCCTCCGCATTCCTTCACCGGCTCTCCCTTCTTATAGCTCTGAAAAAAATATTAACACTGGGTGCCCATAAATGTTCCTCATCTGTACCGATTTGTACTCCGATGTTCAGCGAAGAAGAACATTGCTAAACAATAAAAAGAGATTTCGAGTTTTTCAAATTGCAAACGTGGTCTGTAAAAAATAATAACAGTTTTCTTCGGAATAATTCCCCTGAGATGTTTCAATCATTTTTTTATACTTGTTTTAAGTGTTTTTTTTTGTAGTCAACTAGGGTTTCCATCTTTTTTACTCAAGAAAATATAGCATTTTTCAAGTGAAGGCTCATTACAGAGAAAACTCACTCATTAGCAGCAAATGTGGCGGGAATAATCAAATGCAATTATCTATACCGGTTGTCCCAGAAGTCACGCACTTCCTCGTAGGGATCGAAAGAGAAAATTATTCTGAGACGAAAAGTCCTTAGCCATTTTTTAATGAGACGCATAGATAATTAATTATTAATTAATGAAAGTAACCAATCAGGAGCGATTTGATTTGTTTTCCGATTTTATTTGTTTTTCTCCTGACAGTCACTGGATGTTTTACTCCGATAATCTTTATTAAAAAAAACATCCAGTGACTGTCGGGAGAAAAACAAATAAAATCGGATAACACATCAAAACGCTCCTGATTGGTCACTTTCATTAATTAATAATTAATTATCTATGCGTCTGATTAAAAAATGGCTAAGGACTTTTCGTCTCAGAATAACTTTCATTTTCGATCCCTACGAGGAAGTGCGTGACTTCTGGGACACCCGGTATTATATACAAATGTTATAAAAAATAAGTTCTAATAGTCTCTTTCCAAAGGTCGATGTGCAATATTTACCGCCTCGTACTCTAAGAAAGTTAAGATCTGTATCCGCGGAACTTGAAACCAAATATCCGTATTCAGATCAGTATCCGCGGATATACATTTTTAACGATCCGGCACATCACTAATAATTACTAATATGACACAGTGTGCCGCGGTGCGTCATCATGGCATCATTGATTGTCTCTGTGCAGCCTGGAAATTCACCAAGAATAACAAAACCGGCCTTTATGTTCCACAATTCCCATTTATTTAATATTTCAGCTTCTATATTATTTTACATATAAAATCTTTAAATATGAAATATCTTCTCTACATCTTTATCATAAAGATGTCGACAGAATATCTTGTTCTCTGTGTATGTTTTGAATAAAGTATCTTTTTTATCTCCTTGCTTTTACGGTAAATAATAATACAGTGAATGTCTACCAACCCGGAAAATTTACATATTTTTCAGTACTTAATAAGCAAATCATGAATATATAAAAATATATTGCTTCATAAAAACAACTGACGTACCACAACTCTCATGATCTCGAAATTAAATCTCGGCAAATATATGGAATACGGCTGAAATACAATCATGCCGGCTTTTCTTATGAGTCTCTTTAAACAGGATTCTCAAAACAAGAACATTCGATATATAAATTTTCATTTATTAAAAGTGAATAATTGATTTTTAAACTAAAAGTAAACCTCGAAGTGAATTCAAATGGAACTGAATTTAATGTATATATACAGAATGATTTTTAAGTTGATTCTTCTTTTTTAACTTCGTGTCGAAAGCAAATAGACGAACAAATATTTTACGTTTAAAAAAAAATAACGAAACTTTCTTGAAAAAATAAATAGAATAAAAAGCCGTTATGAAAAGTATACCATTATTACAGTAGAACCTCGATAAGTTAAGGAAAACGTTGAAAAATTTAAGTTATCAATATTTTTACTTATCGAGAGTTGAAGTTAGAGAGGTTTTGGAAGTTTAGTTTTTAACTTAACGAGATTCAATTAGATTCATTTACATATTTATTAAATTTAAACGAAAAGTCAGTAATTTTTTTCTGTTTCATGCACTTTTTATTTTCTACATCAATTATCTTTTCTATATTAAATAAAGGTCACCAAAATATGATTTTAAGTTATCGAGGGCCAACGCTCAAAATATTTGTTTAAGTTACCGAGGTTTTGGGCTTTAAGTAATAGAGGTTTTAGGCTTTGATGGGAAGGGAATTCAAAAAAATTTTAAGATACAGAGGTTTTTAACTTATCAAGGTTCTACTGTATATAAAAAAAACACCGTTATAGCATATATCTCTTCTGCGAATGCGTCGATTTTCCCAAACAAAAAAATAGTGATCTTTATATTTGCACACTAAACATCCTCCCAAAATTTGGTTTCAATACGCTCATCCGTTTGACCTGTATCACAGACAACCAGACGCAGATTTTTTCCAAAAATATGTTTTTTGGATTCGGGGGACCTTGAAACGAAAAGATTTTGTAAAATTTTTAAAAGTTATTTTTGACCTAAAGTAGTTTCGTTCCCCACCTGTGGGTTAGAATCAACGGCGTAGATATTTTTTTCTGAGGGGGGGTTAAAGCAAAAAAATGTATATTTTTTTAAGATTTATTATAACCACAAATGACCTTTTTTTAACATCCTAACTTTTGTGTGTTGTGCACAATTCGACAATTCGTGACCAAAAAAAGGTCCTTTCATTTCTACAACAAAATAGTCTTTTTTCGTTTGTTGTGTGATGAGTCCTGGGGGGGGTAATTTCCCTTTTTTCGTTTGTTGTGGTGGGTGCCTGCGGTCCTGATGAATCCTGAACCCCCCCCCATATCTTATCTTCGCCCTTGGAATGGTAAAATTTCTTTTGTATGCGTTTCACGAACATGCAAAAGAAGTCCCATTACGTTGTAGTCTTTGATGCTTCTAATACGCCCATTAACTATTTTAAAAGTTATTAACGAATATCCTTTCTGCTAACATACGCGAGGCGAAGTACGTTTACTCTGATGTATTAATATGTAATTAGTCGGTATAAGATGATTACTGTGGGCTGTTACACAGCACAAGCGTGCTCTGTTTGTTTATAATACAGCAACGGTATCACGACTAATGTTTCCTAATTCTCGACAGATATTAAGGGAGTTCCCTCTATAGTATATATCAAAATGATCAGAATACAGTGAAAGTGAGTTTACGTGTTATAAATATTAACCGAAACACGCCATTAAAATGTTATTAATATTCCGAGCTTATTTACGGAGAAATTGAAATTTGTATTTACGGGCTCTTATAGGAAACGCCGAGATTTTTATGTTTATGTTCGTATATCGTATATGGGGACCAAGTTACGAGTTTTTCGTTCAAGGTCAAAAGACAATTATTTATGTCGCGCGCCTTGTGTGTTTCTATGAACATTATTTTAGTGTTTTGGTTGAAGTTTTTAAGCTATCCAATTAAATAAACAAACAGTATCTATAAATTTTTTTCATGTCGTCAAAACGACATGTTTCGGAAAACTTAGAGGGAAAACGCCCCTAAATCAAAAAAAGTCATAATAGAGGAAATAGGTGTCAGACTAGGCCATATACAAAGTTTGGGGAGAGTATTTGTCAGTAAAATTTTTGCCGACGGGCACTCTGACTACAATAAAATGGTGGTGACTGACAATGATTATTTTATTTTTTTTCTAAGATAAATTGGTTGAAAAAATTTAGAGATCAAAAAAATTCCAAATTTTTAGGTGATTTTCAACAGGCTGTAAGTTGGAAAAAAATTATCGTACCGCAAATTTTAAAAAAAAGAAATTGTAGCTCCAAGTGTCTAGTTTATGGATCTGAACTTCGAAATTTTTAACGTCAGCGGTTTTCGAGTCATCTTAAGAAAACTACCGACAAACAAATTTTGAAATTTTTTGATTTTTTTTTTTTTGTCTAGGGATTTCGATTTTTTTTACTTAACCATCGTATGGACCGGATAATTTAAGATATCGGTCTTTGAATGGAAAAAGATCATTTTGTCTTTGATTATCGATATCTCAGCAACCAATATGGTGGTTAAGTAAAAAAAAGTCCGTAGACCAAAAAAAAATTAAAAAATTTAAAAAAATTTAAAAAAAATGAAAAAATTAAAAAAGATTTACAAAATTTAAAAAATTAAAATAAATTATGTTGATAGTTTTCTTAATATTACCCGAAAACCGCTGACGCTAAAAGAATGTGAAGTTCAGATCTAAAAACTAGACACTTAGGGCTACAATTTCCTTTTTTTTAAATTTGCTGTACGACCATTTTTTTCCAAGTTACAGCCTGTTTAAAATCACCTAAAAATTTGGATTTTTTGTTTTTGATACCTTAAATTTTTCCACTAGTGTATTTTTTAAGTACCAATGTTTTTTTTTTAATTATTTTTATTTAATCATTTTCAGATTCATGGTATTGACAATATTGTGTAGTTTTGAAATTTTCCGGTTTGCAGTCTTTCTACGATGTCTAGAACAGACAATATGAATTTAAATGGCCACCATTTTGAAGCAAAATGGCGGATCAAGATCAAACCTACTTGCTTGGGTGTAGCTGAAAATTTTGTTACAAGTTCTGCGTTGGTTAGAACACAAGTTATGAGTGTACAAGAATATAAGTAACAAAGTAAGTATACACCTTTTTTGAAGTCATAAAAATTCCTTTCGCAATTTGTTATAAAGCATAACATTATGTGGTGTGAAATTTAACAGAACATTTGTATACTGTTATCTTAAATAGTGTATAATTCGGTTCTCGTCTTTAAATCTTGTAGTCCTTGAGTTGAACTCCATGTTCCATCGTACAGCGTATATTGTATACTTTACGTAACAAAACTTATCGTCTTGAGTTCTGACGCTCGAGTGTTATACAAGTTTAAATAGCTTCTAGTGTCTTCTTCTGTGTTACACTTCCTGTTCCGAGCAAGCATTGATGACGAATACGATTCTCTCTTCAGAGATTCGTTGGGAGTATCCGTTCTACTAAAGCCTAAGGTCCAAATAGCATCGACCTCGCATAACATCTATTTAATTACCGACAAGGTCCGACTTCGTCCGAGTGCACTCGTATTGTGCGAATTTATAATTAACTAGTTGCTCCCCGCAGCTCCGCCCGTGATTGAAATGAAACACGACAAAATGTTTGTTCAGTTCGCAGAGTTCACGAAAAGAATTCCCTATATTTTTTTAAATTTTTTTAGCCTAAGTTACTCCTTATAACATTAGCTATCGGTCATTGAAAGTCCCGTCGAAATCGGTTCAGGCAGACAGATAGATCGACAGACAGACAGACAAAAACTTTAAAATTGTTTTTTTGTTATAAGTAACGTATATACTTGTATGTGCAATTAGTAAAAAACTATTATTTTGACAATACAAACGGACACTCCAATTTTATTTATCTGTATAGGTATATATAGATAAAAAAACTTACAGACGTACAAGTTTTAATGCATAAGTATTTTAAAGTTGAAAAAATTTTTAATGTACTACGTTTTTACAACGAACTAAAAAGTATAAAATAATTTCTTTGCAGACAGATTTTTAATCGAAAAACGTGGGGCGCATTATTCGTTTTATCTCATAAATTTTTTCATTGATAGCTATTCTCTACACTTCTTATATAACTGTCGGATGTGCCCCACGTTTTTCGTTTCAAAATCTAAAAATTAAAAATCTGTTTGTAAAGAATTTATTTTATACTTTTTAGTTCGTTCTAAATACGTTTTTTTTTTTATTTCTTCTTTTAAGTATTTTCTTGTATTATCAAATCATTCTGAGTTAAGTTAAAAATTTCAAGTCTCTATCTCATCAGGAAGTTAGTTTAACATTAATTACAAAATTCCATCCGGACAGATATACGAGAGACATACAAGAAAGCGAGTTAATAAATACGTAGTAATAACGGCTTTCTTCATTATCAAAATTAAACTTATTACCTTTTATTGCCATAGATGCAACATACATGCGTTTTGTTGATATGATAGCTATGGAAATCACTAATACATTTCAAAAAATCGTTCCATATAAAATGCCCAAAGGAGATAAACTCATCTCTAGATACGATGGAGCCAATAAGAAGACAACATGGGCGTGCCTGAACGCTCTGCAAGCTATTACAACGTGCGCAGCTCGTCTGCGCGATCCAGGTACTGACAGAGAACTGATTCTACTCTATGTATTAGTTATACTATGGTTTCGACAAATACATGAAACTAATGCGACGATGGTGGACCGACAGCTGCAACAAACTTCGAACACCGATGTTATTTTGAACAGGGACTTAGAACAACTTTCATGTAAACAAACACTCCAACAAAATATGTTGTTAGATAAAGACAATAATACAACAGTACTGACGAAAGACGTGCCTTTGACTTAACTTTTGTTGTAAAGTTTAAAATTATTTTGTAAAAGTTTCGTTTTTTATGCCTATATTCACCGAATACTATTAAAGATAGAAGGTACTAATCTTGGAACAAATTTATTCGTTAGAATAAAATTTACTTTCAATTAACCAAATCATAATATCAGATAGAAAAAGTTCTTAAAGAATACACTGCTTTATACTCCTTGCTCTCTTTGTTGAATATTTTGACGTTCACCCAAAAATCCGACCGATGGCGTTATTGTAAACGTCAGAAAAAAGTTTCATTAAAATAATAATGTTTTATCCTAACCCAATTGCACACAAAACTTCCACTAACTTTAATGTTTTACAACTATACACTTCACAAAAGGTTAATAAACAACACATAAATAAATTCACAAGAGCAACTGTTGATATAATACTCCACGTTTAGAGGTTAGGTAGGTATTATGATCTATGTGGCGGCCATTATTATTATTTTATCAGGCGAATAAACATTTATACCCTGAAAGTAAGACAGAATAGATTTATACCTGCAGTAAACATAATTATGCAAATCTTTCATTAACGTCTGATTAGAACTCTTCAATAAATAAAATTATCGACCAATTTAATTTAATGTATTAATTGTTATATTTTTTATTAATATATTTGTCTGAAAAATTGGTCGATAATTTTATTTATTGAAAAACATAATTATGGTTGGTGAATTGAATTATCGCTATTTATTCGGAGGAACAGTTACCTGAAGAACAAATGAACAGAATAAATAACGTTACTACTTACGTTCGCTGTATATGGCCACTAGTGGCTTTAATTGCTTTCGCAGTTTGAAAATAAAAAATATGACATACTATTTTTGTCGTCAATTTTTTTATCTTTTTTTACTCTCTATACGATTTACCATCTAATAAGAACTATAAACAGTGGGACGAGCTTGAGTAGGTGCATAAAATATGCGATGTGAAAATTGACACTTCTGCGAGTCTTCTTCTTTAAACTTGGGGGCGTAGCGCACGATCTGGTGATTTATTTATTCGATTCATTCACTCGAACTGTTCATCAGATCAAGATAGCACAGTATGTTTACAGTACTTACATAGAGGTATATATAGTATTGTATAGTTATACTAGTAGTATAGTACTTAGTGCGACTTCATCTCGATTATCCCAACTTTCCTGCCCTCCACCGCACCGCGCCAGCCCCTCCGCTGCCTATGTAAATTACAATGTTTATCCAACAAGTTAATGTGAGATTAAACAAAGTACATAAGGATGTGTGCCTGTCCGGGTCCGTAGCTACGCAACTTAACATCGCGCCTCGACTACGTAAACATGTATAAGGACCTTCACCAAGCTATCTAAAGCTCTGTTCACATCTGCTTATGGCCTATGTGCAAGGAGACGGAGTTACAAAGTTTTCGATGCGAACGTTTGTGGTGAGCACTAGGCGAAACTACAAGCTCAAATTTTCCGTATGTCAGCGAGCAGTGTTTATTAAAAGTGAAAATGGTTATAATTTTATGAAGTTTTTTAATTACAAAGAGAACGTGGGCAGAACTAAGCGATCTGGAAATGCTTGCTGTGTTCTAGACTGTTGCGCTGATTTACGTAAAATAGACCATTTAGATCAAGCTTCCATGACAGAAAAAGTTACCCCAAAGAACAACTCAAAATTATAAAGTGAAAATGGCTGAAAAACATGCCAGAAACATGTTACGCCCGCCAGACTAGTAAAAATTTGTTAATTGTTATTTTTTATGAATTTTTGAATTTAAAAAAAAAACATGATTTTACTTTCCAAAACACCTGCTTGAAATTTATACAATTTGTAGTAAATAATGTACCATTTTTGATAAAATTTGTCTGGCTGACAATTTTTGTTAATAAATTTGTCAGACTTTATTTGTTATAAATTATTTTTTTTATGAAAATACATTTCTTAACACCTTCTTGAATTTTTTTTTTTAAATAAAGTTTAAGATGTCTTCTATCTAATACAACTTGTCTGGCTGACAATTTTTGTTAATAAATTGGTCAGACTTCATTTGTTATAATTTTTTTTTTTTATGAAGTCTGTCATAGTATAAAACATTTTTTCGCTGACAGACCAATTTTTATGCGTAAAATAGATGTCAAACCTTCTTTCCGAAAAAAATTAAGGTGCGGTGTTTTGACACGGCCCTTGTAAAAGCTGATTTGTTTATGAAAAAACGCTGTCAGGGCGCTTAAAAATTGAATCTGGCATGGTAAAAAACTATATTTTGATGAAAAATGTATTAAAGTATATAAAAGGGATCTACCGTATTAATTTAGAATAAAAAAAAATTTTTTTTCTAGAATAAGCAACGTATACCATATTTTTCCATTAAAAAATGTGGTCGCATTTAATGAAAAAATATGGTATAATCGTTGCTAACTAGAAAAAAAAAATTTTTTTTATTCTAAATTCTAAATACCATTTTTTACGGTCGCCGCTCCTATACTATATCATGTGTTGACTTTAATTTGAAAGGCGATATTTATAAGTCGGTATTTTAATTAGAGTTTTGTACGAACGTATTTAAGATACATAAAAAGTAATTCTTTTCTAAATATTCTGTGTAAACAAAGATAATTTTATTTAATGGCGAAACTTTGATAATATAGAATAACCGAATTATACGAACTTGCAGTTTGCACTAATAATGTTATATAAACTTATCTACACACACATATTTACTCTTCGCTTAAATTCCTATTCTCTTAAATGAATTCTTTGAGATCCTTTCTGTAAAGATATCGTGGCATTGTGTAACAAGCCACTGACACGTTTATAGATAAGTTAGACTTAAAGAGAATACTCTAACACTGTCTTTTGTTTAACATAATTAGATCCCATTATATGTGTCGGTTTTAAAACTCGCTTGAAAGTCAGGACCTGATTTACGCTCGGCGTCGCTTTTAGATAGTGTCCGACGGAAGGTTGATTTCTGGTCGAAGCCGAGGCCGATTAATCGACTATCACCATAACTTTCGATCGAAACCGAAGCCTTAAAAACCCTAAGAAATTCAGTTCAAGATTAGCTACAACGGCTACAAGCTACAATGAATAACATAAATGATTTTAAAACTTTTAAATTGAAGGTATAAAACGATAATTTTAATCATCTCTAGAAGTCGATCTATAAGAGATAATAAAAACTACCTTGCAATGTATCAAAAATAATAACATTTCGAAATAATGTGTCAGAAACCTTCTACTTTGGGCCTTCGGCCAAAACTTCAACCTATTTTGACCGAAGTTGGCAGAAGCCGAAGCTTCGGTCGAATAGCACTTTTTGACCACCAATCAATTAAATTTTGATCTAAATTAATTAGGAGAATTGCGTGACTGTTAGTAATTTATTAGAAAACTATCATCCGGTTAGGCTTCGCCCGAATTTGTAGATTCCCATCGTGTTTCGTCGACATACATTGCAAAATTGGTCTCCACGAAAAGCGCTTTTATTTTAACGCGATAATATAGCCTTAGTTCATCCTGAAGGTCCATTCGAAATATTGGTGGAAACATGTTTTAAATCGGATGAGTAGTTTCGGAGAATACCTCCTACATCCAAACTTTAATAATTATAATATTAGTAGGTATATATGGTGTGAACCAAGTGATAAATTTATTCATAATGACCGGGCAGTTTGAAAAATGCCCAATATGAGAGGGCAGTGTGATAAAAACTATTCAAATAATTAAAATGACCGGGCATTATGAATAATGCCCTTCACCTATTGTGGGCAGAATAATAAAAAGATATTTTTATTAAATTATTTTAATGTTGACATATATTATTATTATAAAATAATTATATTAGGAAGGTATTATAGTAGGAAGGTACGAATAGTACTTATAGTAACAAATTCAAAATATAAAACGAATATTAGTTTTTTAAGATAATCAGTCAAATTAAAAATATGTTTTTTGGGATTCGGGGGACATCAAAACGAAAAAATATTATAAAATACGCTCTTTTGTGAGCAGGGGATGAGTTGCGTGCTCTGATTGGCTAGTGCATATCACATATTTGTCTCTGCTACCCACGTCTTGCCAAATGTACTTAAATTATCAAATTGCCGAACAATTATATAGCAATACTCATAATGACCGGTCACTGTGATAAATAATGAGGTTTTAATGATTATTTATTACAAGGCCCGACTTGATTTGTCATTATTCATATTGCCCGGGCATTATACACAATGCCCTGATTAATCACATAGTCCATAACATATACAATATACATAGACATCAACAGAAATTTGTAAATCTTTCTATTTGCACTCATTTATTTAAAAAAAAAACTCACATTGTATAGTAAAATATACGTACTTATATTTAACTACCCAAAAAATTCAGTTTTTGATGAAAAATCCTGTGATCAATCTAAGGATAAAAGGAATTCCAATTCTGTATACAATTTGCTGTCAAAACCGAACTACACTTCCCGTCAATAACGCCAAGTAATAAGTAAAATAATTCTTGCAGCATTCGTCTTCAATTTTAAAATTAAAAAAAAAAAAACTCTTTTCCGTTTTTACGAAAACATCAGCTATTGACGGATACCAGACGATGATAGTGCTGCGATTTATCGTTCAATGAGAAAAAGAAAAATGCCACGTTCCACTGCGGATTGTTTACAAGAAATCCAGCCTGACTGAATATAGGGAATAAATATGGTAATATAGGAATAGCTGGCACATTTTTTCCTCCAATAGAAAGATAGATGAACACGTTTCTTTGTATGAGGAGGTATTTTTTATGCAGGGTGACGGGGATTCTATCTATTTGATTTGTAGTGGACTAAAATAGTGACTCAGCAGAGTCTATTGTTGACATTGCCGGACGATGGACATTCAAACGAATACAGTATGAATTATTTTATATAGATTGTAACAAAAAAAAGGGGATTATTCGGAAGCTGTGTACATAGGGTTTCCATCCGTCCGGATTTCTCCGGATTTGTCCTCTTTTTAAAAGCGTCCGGGCGGGGTTTTGTTTACAGTCAAGATTTTGAAATGACTAGATAAATAATTTTTGACGTGATAACGTCTTATAAATTGATGAAACACCGGCTGCACGCACGAAAAAGTGTCACGTTCCGAAATGTGTCACGTTCCGCCTGACCTTCTAGCGGAATACGTTATCACGTAAAACTATCGTCCGTAAACCGACTTTACAGACAACCAATTTTTTTTTTATCAAGAGTTGATAGTCATTTGAAAAGATTTATTTTTACTTATTGGAAGAAAGAAAGAATTATTGTTCGTTTTTTTTTTTAATTTTTATAAGGTTCTTTAATTTTATTACCAAAGAAAATAGAGACATAATTAAATAAGAAAGTATTTAATTTATTTCATGATTATATTACTTTTAAAGATTGTCAGAAATCCATCAATACTAATTCTGTAATGCAATTTATGATGTAGTAGGTGAAGAGTTCTAATCAGACGTTAATCAAAGATTTGAATAACACGGTTTTGTTTATTATTAAAATAATAATTTTTTTTGCCAATTATGTCCGGGTTTTGAGTTCAAAAATAAGGGTTTTTTGGTCTTCTTGTCCTAAATTATTGACTTTACAGATGGCAACCCTATGTGTACAGGATTTAATTAATGTTGAGATACCACTTTCAAACTACCGTATTTTTCGGACTATAAGACGATTTGCTGAAAAAAAAAATTTTAATGATACCTTCGGACAATAAGACGCACCCAAAATTTGAGTCTATTTTTCTATGTAAAAAGGTGCGTCTTATAGTCAGAAAAATACGGTAAATAAAAAAATAAAGTAGCTACTGTAATTATGTATTTTTTTACATATACAGTAGAACCCCTCTAATACGTCACCTTTGGAGGGGGGGTTATGGTCATAGCGCAAAAAGGTCGGATTATCAGAAAATACAGAGAAAAATACAGATTTACAGTAAAATAAACAATCTCTGAACTCAAAAATGACTATTAAAACTGCACAGTACAGTTCGGCACGAGCGCACGCTCGTATTAAGCGGAGGACGGACAAAAGGGGTTCTACTGTAATATCGGTTTCCGTTTCGTACATCTAATGAAAAAACGTGTCTGTCTGTCTGTCACAGCTTATATTTTCTTCGGATCTACTCGATGAAAAAAGTTGATATGTGGTATATATTGTAACATCCCTGATCCTGCAATTTTATTTTTGTGTGACCTTATGAAGGTCACGGTCTCCGCTGCAGATGCACAAAAACATTTTTTTAATAGTTGTAAGCAGTCGTAGATAGTAAGTAGAGATGTAGTTTTAAAAGCCGTAAGAAGAAATAATTGATAAATAATTTTTTGTGATTTATTAATTAAAAAGGTATCAATAATTGCATTTTTCTTTGTATTTCTTTATGGTTTATATTTCAATATAATTTATTAAACGAACTTCGGTTTTTATTCATTTTATTCATCATAACGTCGCGAGCGTTACAATGACCCAATAATGAATTTTGGTGGTTCACTTGGGAGGCCAAATTTGAAAATAAAAAAATATATTTTTTTCAAGTTGACATATCAGATGAAAAGACTCGTTATGAGACAAACAAATGTATTTTTTTTATATTATTTTAAATAGCATATTTTAAAAGAAACAAAATATACGAAAAACGTGACCCCCCCATCCCCGTATGTACTGAACCTAAAATTTTGAAAATAATATGAAATCGTTGACAACCGTAAGTCTTATAGTTCTCAAAGAAATCAAAGTGGTACGGAACCATCTCCACGCGAGTTCGTCTCGCACTTGACCAGTTTTTTATTTCTTGACGATATTTATCCATGAAATAATTTATAAATTTGAATTTTCAGGCCAACATCTTCGAAAAAACAAACAAAAAAGATTCTTTGAATGCGAAAACAAACAATGTTTTAAGAAAATTAATACCAAGTAAGTACATTACTGAATTGTCAATGGTTTACCAGCAACAAAATTGTGATTTTTATATAAAAGAATGTGCCGGAAGAAGCACAGAAAAAGCCTATTAACTTAATAATTGTAGAAAGTATAAGGTCCTCATGAAGCCACTATTTTTGTTGAAATATTGTTATTTATTTTACGAGTATGACCTTCGTTGTCGAACGTCTATAATCTGTAATATCAAATATTTTTTTTTTTGTATCTTGCTCTCCTAAAAAAAATGCTATTCGGTTGAAAATGTTTAATTAAGTTTGACGTCACTTAGCACAAATTCCGTTCCATTTAACTTATTTTGTAATCAATATTTTTTGTAGAAAAACAGTATATTTTAAATAAACCTGTCAGCATTACACTTTTCACATCTTTTACTAGTTAAATACAGTAGAATCTCTTTAAGTAGAACCTCGATAAGTCGAAACCTCCAATACTCGAAAAAATGTTTTGTTCCTTTCCCTTAAAGCTCTAAAACCTCCATTACTCGAAATTTCAATCGTCTATAGATTAGAGCTGTAAAAGTAACGAGAAATTGTGTACCCGTATGTATTCGTTACTTAAAGAACCAGTACCCGTTACTTTCGTATCGTTACGTTACTCGGTACTTTTCATACGACATACAATAGTGTACTTAACAGCATCAAGCAATAAGCATGTAGTTCGCATCAAAGCGCATCGCATACGTGATACGACATGAGTCATGACTTCGTACTTCATGAATACTTATAAGTATAATACATTGTGTTCGTATAACCGTATCAAACGAGTCGATCTGACATGGATACGAAACATGCGAGTAACGAAATGAATTTGTAAGTAACGATTTGGTACTTCGAGTCAGACGATGTACCTACACATTACTCAGTAACGAATACATACGGTTTGTTACAGCTCTACTATAGATCGAAATAATCAGTGAGTCCCTACAAGCCATTTCGGTACATATGTTCCCATCATAACTCGAAAAAATAAATTGGACCTCTGTATCTCGAACATAGCAACTCAAAATTAGTTAGAATGAATCTTAATCTCTACAAGTCGAATATTTCCTCACAAAATTCGAAAACTCTATAACTCGATTTTTTTGGCGTCTCCGTTGAAGCTCGACTTGCAGAGATTCTACTGTATTAACATAATATCGATTTATAAGTTTTATTCAAGTTCTCTATTATAATAATCCGTTTTTATGCATTAGAAAAAATTTTCAAATGTGAGAATATTCTTTGTTGAATTAACTTTGACCTTTTTTGAGGGTCAACAATAAATTTATCGCATCGGTCACTTTGCATCCCCCATAAATGGTACCTACGTACCTAAAAACAAACACGGCTTTTGACTCGGTTGTTTGTTTGAAATTTGCAGTATTTACATAACTAGAATAACAGCGGGTGGTTCGATGTATTAATCTTTGCTTATGACATCTTATAAATAATTAATTGTTCATATCTGGCATTCTAAAGCGGCCCATAGACGCTTAATATTATTGTGCAATGTGGGTTGCACAATATTTTGACGGCGGTCCCTATACGGTCAACGTTATTGTACAAAATTTTGGTTTGTGCAAAAAATTGTACTGTATGGAGGCGATATTGAAGGTTGTGCAATGTGAAATATATTGTGCAAACAGTCCCCACCAGAACTTCAGTCATCATGTTGTCACGATTACTATAGTCTTTGGACTTCACATCTCACAGAGCCGGAAGACCACGATACACCTCGATAAATTCAACAATAATTGTCTTTCGGGTTTCTTGTCACCCATGATGCGGCGTAATTGAGACGACTTGTTGAAACGACCGCTACTTGAGATCAACTGACGGGATATTGCGCAATCTTGTCAACAGACGGCACAATATTTCCCCGTTTGTGCAATATATTTTCGAGATTTTGAAAATCACACAATATATTGCGCAACCTTTCAATTCGTCTACACACGGTCAATTATATTGCACAAACCCAAATATTGCGCAATAATAATGAGCGTCTATGGGCCGGTTAAAACAGTTCTGCTCTTTGCATTTTCTATATTAGTGGTGGTGACGCAGTGGTCAAAATTCGACCGTAATTAATTAAATTTTTAAGTTTGAAAATTATTATTGAGGTTTTTTTGTCATTATGTCGATTTCTCCTGAATCGATTTTACCTGTGTTGATTCACAGATCGTGATAAAACTTCTCCTCATTAAAACAAAGAGAACGATGTATGTTTCATCATAATGTGTGCGAATTAACACACTCAAATCGGTACCACACTCTTTTTTTCCTTCTCGTAATTGTATATAGATCTTTTCAGAGTGAAAATCTATAATTTCATATAGTACTACCGACAAGTTAATAACTATAGTGTACTAGCCGCTACCCGCGGCTTCGCGTAATATTATAAAGCTTTTTCCCGCGGCCAATATAATTTTCAAATCTTATGTATTATTTATTTTTACCTAACAAAAATAATTTAACTAAAATAATGGATTCTTAGTGTCAAAATACAGAGTGACCAGTATTGCTCGTATTCCTCTTGGGAGAAGAAACTATGACTACTTTGTAATGATTTAACCTTATCACTTGGGGGTCGGAAATGCGTCATTTTTATGATAATGACACTTCTGTGAAGAATTTTTATTTTTTTTAAATTTATTGTAATTTTTAACACACAGCATTAAATCTAACAGTAAATTTCGTGGTTTTTAGCTTCAGGAAGGAAAAATTCAGGCCAAAAAGTCAGAATATTTTTAACTCCCAAAATTCGGATATTTGTAAAAAGCAAACCGAAGTAGATTTTCTCGAAAATGGAGCATTTCCGACCCGAAAGTGATAGAGGTTAAACCATTCCAAACTAGTTATAGCATTGGCTAACGTGTTATATTATAATATAATAATATTATTATATTATAATACGTTAATCAATGGTTATAGTTTCTTTTTCCGAGAGAAATACGAGCTATATAATGACAAAAGAACCTCAAGAACGTTCAAACTTAAAAATGTAATTAATTACAGTCGAATTTCGACTACTAGAGTTATTTATAATGCTTGAACTGTACTTCATCCAAATGTGTATCAGCTTTATTTTTCCTTCCTTAATATAAATTGCGTTCTGAATAATAGACATAAAGTATGAACATATTTCGATCATAGCTCATATATATTATTACCGGATATTGGATAAGGTTTAGCTTTTTTATTAGTACATAACGAACAATAAATTTCCTAAAACTGCCGGAAAAAGTTATTTTTCAGAAGTGATTTGTCTACAGAAATAATAAAAAAAATTAATTATTACATTTTCATTAGTTCCTTTCGTTTAAGCATTGCAGTTTTTTAGAGAAAAATTGAATAAAATTTTGGTTACATGTTGCGTTTCTGAGCTAGAGGCGAAAATTAATATTTACTGCCCAATTTTTATAATTCACCATAATTTTGTTTAGCAAAAAAAAAAAAAAATATTAATCAATTAAATTGTAACGGGTTCGAAAACGGAAATAAAAATTGTAAACATAATATTTTAATGTTTCTGAGAATTTTCTAGTGTTAAGTATTTGTTACATAAAGGACCCCGCGCAAGCCTTATGGGATTTGGTTCTCGGTTAAATTGATCGAAAATAGTTTCATTTTATAGTTTAAAGGTCATTAAGAAAAAGTGTCCACGGGCGCATAGCCTAAAAACCAATAGATTTTTAGTTACAGATATGTTTAGAGAGATTTTAGATATTGGGATATCCATTGTATTTTTCCCCTTTATCGATGAACTTTCATAGATATTAGGGTAGTGCGGGTGGTCTGAGACACCTTATATGTTCAATTATATATATATATATTGAACCGATTTTGATGATTCTTTTTTTATTCGATAGAGTATGTCTGAAGGTTGGCCCCATATAAAGTTTAACAAAATCGGTTGAGCCACTTTTTATTAGAAAATTAACAAAAATTACAGAAATATTGCGAAAGTTGTATTTGTCAGCTTAAACGTTGTTCTTTGGTTTCATTAGACACTGAAAAGTTAAAAATAAAAACTTTTTTTAGAAAAAATTAAAACTCCTTCGTAAAAGGGTCACTAAAAAGCGTAATAAAAAAATGTTTGAAGTCAGCGCCTTTACTATTACATTTTATGTACAGGTATCGGACATCAAAACTTTGTTATTTTACGCTTTTTTGAATCAGATTCAATTTTTTTTTTAGTTTTTTTCTCTCATATAGTTTCTAGCGGCGAATAGTGTTACTACCAACTGTGAAACAAACTTTTTTGCATTTCTCTTTCCGAATTTTAAATTTCATATTTTAATATGTAAATTTCAAAACTGTGAGTAGCATGTGTTTCAAATCGGAAACATTATGTTAGCCGTGTGTTAAAGATTAAAACAGATAGGGGTGTTCCTAGTTGCCCCAGAAGTGCACCGCACCCTGAAAGATTTTTTATGCTTCCAAGTTAACCCAGTATAATAATGCATTTTTTACTTGTGTTAATATGACACGTACCTAACCTCGCAAATTATGGTGTAAATCCTGTTTCAGAGACACTTCGCTATCGAAAAGTCAAGAGAAATATCTGGCTTGAGCGGTACATTTCTTGTCCGGATTTCATCGATCCGACGCATACTGTACAACCGGATGGACATGACGTAACCGGAACAGACGCTGCTGAATTTGTTTCCGGCTTTCATCGTTAGAACACTGCTCTTTGTGTTGCGTTAAACTGTAGGGGTCATAATAGGCGGAGAGCTGACGACAAATTTAGGGTATGTATTTTAGGCAAGTGGAAATAATAAAAAAAAAACAGTATGTTATCAAGGGGCCATTCAAGTATTACGTAAGCAGAATTTTAGTAATTTTAAACCCCCCTCCCCCTTGACAGCAAAACCAAAGCTCTTACCCCCCCTCCTATGCTTACGTTAACCATTGGTATATATTTTTTTAAATCTGTTAAAGTTTTCAAGTAATTGTTGTCGACGTGAACGTTGCTCTTCAGTTTCTTAAACTTAAAAATAAAAATCTTAAAAAACATGTAACTTCCTTCAAAAAAGGGTCAGTAGGTAAATAAGGTAAAATAACAAAGTTTTGAGGTTGGCACCAATTTAGTATACTTAAATAGGTACATAAAACGTGCCGATCTGAAAATTTCGTTATTTTACCGTTTTTAGTGACCTTTTTTTGAAGTGTTACATTTAAAAAAAAAAAAATTTTGGGAATCCTGAACATGGTTTTCGCTTTTGAGCATAGACAAGAAGAGTTGCTAATATCATAATCCATTAAATTTTGCAATAAAATTAGTAAAAGTAAATAAATATTACTAACATAATCACCATCTAGAACCCCCCTGCCTCCATGTCTTCAAAGATTCCTGATTCACCCATTGATAAAATACTGTTTTTTATTATTTCAACTTACCTAAAATACATACCCTAAATTCGTCGTCAGCTCTTGCGCTATAACGTTCTAATTCTCTTCTCACGTCCAGGGAATAGATTCGCGATATTGAGCGCCCTAGTGCCGGGTTGCAGAAAGGATTGTCAAAAACTCTGATTTGACAATGACCATAGATTGTGAACATACATGTTTCTACATATGAAAACCATAGTAGAGTTTTAAATCGATCCTGCTCGAAAAATAATTGATCGAGATATTTGTTTAAATTGTGAATACATACATTTACCATCGTTTTTTGTGCAGTTTCCACTTCTACACAACGTTTCTCTACGCATTTTGTTCAAAATTTAGCATGTAGAACAGTCATTTGTTTTTGTGTGAGTACAATCTAATGTTCTAGATATCAGGGAGTTAGAATACGACATTAACCTGCCCTTGATGTAATATGAGCACAATCAAAAGTCATTTTCAAATCAAATGTTTAAACAATCTTTTCTGCAACCCAGCGTACATCATTTTCTACTACGGAATACAAGGCTAAAGAATTTTTAAAGAATTCTTATTCACTAAACCATTCTTTTATGGCCAACGTTTCGGCAATATTTTTTGTCTTCTTCAGGAACTTAAAACATTTGGCGAAAAGTACAGCTTTAAAACATAAAGATTAAAAATCAATTTCGTCAACACATAAAAACTTTTTAAAAATGGACTTCATTTTTAAAAAGTTTCTATATGATGGCGAAATTGATTTTATGACTTTTCACTAAATGTTTTAAGGTCCTGAAGAAGGTAAAAAATATTGCTGAGACGTTAGCCATTAATAGTATATTGTGCGACTAGTGAGAGAAGGAGAAGATTCCATGAGCTTTAAATTTGCCGCACGAGTGTAGCGAGTGCGGTAACACGCGAGTGGAATATTCTCCTTCGATCAATGGTCGCACATAATACTTTATTCAACTAGCACGAGTAATATGTAATCGGGGCCCTGATAAAAGAGGGAAAAATAATAAATCACTTCATTGATTGACGTACCCACCGCTCTCGATGCACACAAGAGGGCCCTGACTTTCGCTGAATTGCGATGCTGTTTTTATATTATACAAATTGCTACCGAGTTCCTATTGGTCCAGAAACTATGCAGTAATAATTCATTACCGTACAGTTTCGGCTCGCTACCGCGTTCCTAATGGTCCAGAAACTATGCAGTAATACATTATCGTACAGTTTCGGCTCATTAATTATTAGCACTCTACGCGTCAACATGAAGTAATTTATTATTTCTCCCGAATTTAGCAGGGCACCGAAATTATATATTACTCACGCGTGTTGAATAAAGAATATTTTCGTGTTCTAAAATTTTTTAGCCTTGTATGCCATAAAATTTTATCATATAATTAAAAAAAGGTGTCTTATTCTATTGTTTTCTATGGGGTAGAATGACCAACTGATGAAAACAATGACGCTTCCTGGGCAAAAAAATGATCCAATTTTAAAAAATGAAAAACAATTTTGTAAAATAATTTAGCAGGTTTCAAAAATGCTAAATGTGTCGTGTTTAAACTTTAGGGTGCAATTTTTATACAAATAATGTATAAATAATTTCCTAAACAAAAAAAAATTAAAAAAATGCATTATTTTATTAATATAGAATACTTATTATCCACGCCCCAGAAGCAAATGAGGTATTTTTTTTTTGGTAATTTGTAATGAACATTTAAATGCTAATTTATTTGTAGTTCATCAATTTGCTAATAGATGGCGACAATTATTTTTGGCGACTCTATGTTCACAAAAGCGTAGTAAGATGTCTGCAATAAAAAAGTAAACAACGTGTAAATCATATAATAATGAACAGACTAGCCGTCACCCGCGGCTTCACACGCGATTGAGACGAAACACGGGTGCATTCCCTCTATTTGGCATAGTTATTCCTTTCTCGGCGTAGACCACCCTAATAAATTTCAAAATTGATGACATTCACGTCATTAACATCCTGACAAATCAAAATGACACCCATGTTGATTTTTATTTACCTCTTTTCACACTCTAAAGGGGTTGATCTTATATGATTTCTCCATGCAAATTTTGAACCTCCGTTTCACCCTTTTAGAGGTAGAATTTTCAAAAATGTATGCCAAACAGCCCAATCCGTCCAGTGGTTTGAGCTGTGCCTTCATAGATCACTCAGTCAGTCAGTCAGTCACGGTTTCCTTTTATATATTTAGAAGAAAATTCATTCAATGTGCATTTTTTCTCGCACTTTGCCATTTTTTTTTAACCGAGTCATCAAATGAGCATGAGCACCCACAGGATTTTCTAAAAATCGGCGCCACTGGTGTCTCCTACTCATATACTTTTATTCTATACTGAGCATAGGAATAAAATCGCAATCGAATCTTAAGTGTAAACATATACTTCTGTCATTTTTTACGCCGTAAGCACTGGCGTATCCAGGAGGGCAAAACAATCACGGGGGATCCGGCTTAAGAAATTTCTAATTTGCTCTCTCCTGGGCCAAAAGCTGGGTACGCCCATGTTAACGTCATAGAAAAAAAAGTTTTTGAAACAGAAATACTTTATTCAGATTGAATGCAAGTACATCAACCAATCCTATCATCGGAGAGATCAGGGAATTACATCGAAGAAAGAGACGCAGATATATTTTCGATACGCTTGGTTGCCTTCACTCACCGCACATTGAGTAGATAGAGAATGATTCATATAGTAAATTATTAAATATATGGCATTGATAGGATCAGTCAGTCAGTCAGTCACGGTTTCCTTTTATATATTTAGATATGAAGACAGGAATCTGCGACTTGGATCTTCAGAGTAGATCTTCACATCAGTGCCGTAACTTGGTCTTTTATGCGCACGGTGTGAGCTTCATAACTGCGCCGTTGAAAAATGTTCTAATCTTAAAACTTGCTCCAGGTCTGGTCATTTCTGCGCTCCTCCAGAGTCAGCGCAGGGCGTGCCTGGGAACCGCTGATACCGCCCTAGTTGTGTGCATATTAAGTATTGTCCTAATTTTTAAGTGTTGTATTATTTTGTCGAAAACATTGTAAATATTGTACAAAGTTAAATAAAACAAAAATAAACATTTTTATTAAAATTAAAATGCGTATTAATTGTCGTTAAACAGAAAATTACAGATGCTCGACAACTTATCGTCTGTAGTAGTCTGCAACAATAAAAAACAAATGGAAATAAACATGATAACATAATATGCACATTGCATATCAACGATATAAAAAGCATAGACCATTATCAAAAAGAAGTTACAAGGTAAAAAGGACTTTATCTCTAACTAGCTGCTATCCGCGTCTCCACGCGAGTTTGTAAATGAAACACGACTAATTTAGAGTTTGGCCCGCTAAGACACCCTAAATGTTATAAATAGTCCTTTAGATAAATCAGTCTGACACCCCTGATATAGGGGACTTCTGAGCAAAATTGCATGCTTCTAGACCTACCGGTTTTGGCTGTGCGTTGTACGGTCAGTCAATGTTAGAGTTTTAACTAAGTAGATTAACCCCCCTTAGGGGATGAATTTTCAAAAACCCTCTATTAGTACACTTCCACGTTATATGTATAAGGAAGTCATGTGCAAAATTTCATTGCTCTAGACCTACCGGTTTAGGCTGTGCGCTGTCTGTCAGCCTTAAGAGGGACTTTTTTTGTTAAGAAAAAGTGAAAAAATGTGTAAAAATCGATAAAACGTAAATATCAAAAATTTGCTATCCAGCTCCCAGAAGCAGTGAGAGGTATTTCTAGCGAATAGAACAAGACAAAACATAGTTGCATAATAGTTTTTTTACTCACACCACAATTTGCCGTCTTTAATGACAATCAGACTGTTATCTAATAAATTATATTTTTAAAATTTTAACTCCTTCCACAGTCAGGGCCGAACTAACCCAGTTTGGCACTCTAGACATTTTCTTTCAATTCATTATTATGTGTTTTAGTTTCTAATTTAGAGTTTGGCCCGCTAAGACACCCTAAATGTTATAAATGGTCCTTTAGATAAATCAGTCTGACACCCTTGATATAGGGGACTTCTGTGCAAAAATGCATACTTCTAGACCTACCGGTTTTGGCTGTGCGTTGTACATCAGCCTAGTGTTAGAGTTTTAACTTTTAACTAAGTAGGTAGGTTTAAGCCCTTTAGAGGATGAATTTTCAAAAATCCTTTCTTAGTGCTCACATACGCCATATAGTAGACAACTACGCAAAATTTCATGCTTCTAGAGCCACCGGCTTAGACTGTGCGTTGTACGGTCAGTCAATGTTTTAGTTTAACTAAGTAGATTAACCCCCCTTGGGATGAATTTTCAAAAATCCTTTCATAGTACTCACTTACGCCATGTAGGGGACTTCTGTGCAAAATTTTATACTTCTAGATCCACCGACTTAGACTGTGCGTTGTACGGTCAGTCAATGTTAGAGTTTTAACTAAGTAGATTAAAACCCCCCTTAGGGAATGAATTTTCAAAAACCCTCTATTAGTACACATCCACGTTATATAAGGAAGTCATGTGCAAAATTTCATTGCTCTAGATCTACCGGTTTAGGCTGTGCGCTGTCTGTCAGCCTTTAGAGGGACTTTTTTTGTTAAGAAAAAGTAAAATGTGTAAAAATCGATAAAACGTAAATATCAAAAATTTGCTATCCAGCTCCCAGAAGCAGTGAGAGGTATTTCTAGCGAATAGAACAAGACAAAACATAGTTGCATAATAGTTTTTTTACTCACACCACAATTTGCCGTCTTTAATGACAATCAGACTGTTATCTAATAAATTATATTTTTAAAATTTTAACCCGTTCCACAGTCAGGGCCGGACTATTTTTTCAAATTCAACACGATGGCCGATGGACGTTGGCTGTGGTCGTGGCTGTGACCGTGGACGTCTATAATCTATCTACCTTATTTGCACAATATTTTATAAATAAAAATATTTATTTTTAGTTAATTTGTATTTATTTTTCACAATCCTTTTTCCTTACAAATCATTAACACATATATGCAATAATAAGGGTACAATATAAAAAGTAATTATTAAAATAATATTTTTTGATATCAATTATCAACTTGATGCAAGCAGCTCCAGAGGGGTTGGGGGTCGCCCAGTCACGATCGAAGTATCTGTAACAAAAAAAGAAAAAGTTATTTTTTCACGATTACAAAATGCGCATACTTGTATCCAATCTTCTAAATTGTGGACGCTTTAATTATGTCAATTACATTTCAATTGAAGCCTTTATCGCTGTAGAGCGTCCATAATATATAAAATAACTGTAGGGCGGCCTAGGCCCTAAAATACCAGTCCTATTGGACTAAATAAGAACGTCTGTAAGACGCTAGACCGTTGTCGTACGTCTATAAAACGCTGGACCGTTGTCGAGCGTCTATAAGACGCTGAGCCTCCGTTGTCGAGCGTCTATAAGACGCTGAGCCTCCGTTGTCAAGCGTCTATTTACATTACAATATGCTCATCTTAATTTCTTTACGTTAATACTTAGAGAGAGATTTTTTATAAGAAATCTGCAAAAATCGTACATTTCTCTACAAACCTAAAAATCAACAATTTGCTATTCAGCTCCCAGAAGTTCAAAGAGGTATTTTTTATTCAATAAAAATCTGCAAAATAATATAAAATTTCTCTACAAACCTAAAAATCAAAAATGCACATTGAAAATTTCTCCAGAAACGTAAATATCAGAAATTTGCTATCCAGCTCCCAGAAGCAGTGAGAGGTATTTCTAGCGAATAGAACAGGACAAAACATAGTTGCATAATAGTTTTTTTACTCACACCACAATTTGCCGTCTTTAATGACAATCAGACTGTTATCTAATAAATTATATTTTTAAAATTTTAACCCGTTCCACAGTCAGGGCCGGATTAATACACTTTGGTTTTTTTGAAATCTGAAAAATAGTTGAAAAAAAGTAAATTCAAATATTTCTTTTTTTGAGGGTATAAAAAGAATTCTAAAGTATTAGAAAATTAATTTTTTATAAAGTGAAACATAACACATATTCTTTAGATTTTTGGAATAACCATATAAAAAGCAACACATTTTTATTTATTTGTTTTTTATACACAGTTGTCTAACAGCAAAGTAAACTATCTTGTTTTACAAATCTGTTCAAAATAGACAGTTTGACCGGGTCCTTCTAAAAATCGGGCCCTAGACATTTATCACATTTGTCTATAAAATAATTCGGCCCTGCTCACAGTATTGCAATAATGTATTACCTATTGCATAATAGTTTTAAAATTCGACTTTGACAAAGTATAAACAGGCAGGTGTAATAATAAAATTAATTTGGTACCAAAACAGTTTTTTTTTTGTATTTTTGTAGATATTTAAAAATTAAAGTGGAGATAAAAAAAATTAAAATATATCACTTCAGTGCTAAATCTATTTAATTTAAATAGATATTATGCATGCATAATAAAGCACGATAAAGAAACAAAAAAGGAATTAATGTTTCAGCTTTTCATGTCTAAATATTTCAAAAATGTTAAATTACAGACATGACCTGTTGATTTGGGACTGCAGTATACGCAGCATTCGACATTACGCAATCTTTAAAAATTCGTTAGTCAATAATATAAACACAAAAGTATCCGGCGTGCAGCTAAATAATAATTGTATACATAAACTAGCTGTTACCCGCGACTTCGTCCGCGTGGAATTTATGTGTGCAAGCGTCGTATATTTGAATGTATGCTATTTACAGTCAGAACTATTAAGCTTAACATTTCAGAGATAAAGACGTTCAAATGTTGCATTGCAACGGTGTTTAAACACACTTCAAATGGCCACAGGATCAAAAGTTGACCTTATTTTTTTGATTTGGTGTGTCGTTTCCTGTACTGTATAAGCCGTGAGAACCTAAAAAGCGAGTTATTGGAAAATGTGGAAAATCGACTACAAATAAGATTTTTCGCATAGTTTTAGTTTTTTGTGATTTTTTTGGACAATTTTGGAAAATTTCTCAGAACTGATTCCAATTCGGTAGACTTATAGAGAACTAGCTGCTGTTACCTCCGTGGCTTCGCCCGTGATTGAGATGAAACAATAGCAACAACAGTATAGTGGCTGTTGTCCGTCAGTAAGCAGTGTTAAAGTAGATGACCCCTCTAAGGAGATAAATTTTCAAAAATCCTTTCTGAGTGATCACTTATGCCATATAGACTTCTGTGCAAAATTGCATGCTTCTAGACCCAGTGGTTTAGACTGTGCGTTGTACGGTCAGTCAATGTTAGAGTTTAAACTAAGTAGATTAACACCCTTAGGGGATGAATTTTCAAAAATCATTTTCGAGTACACAGATACGTTAAATAAGGAACCCCTGTGCGAAATTACATGCAATTAGACCCACCGGTTTAGGCAATGCGTTGTCTGTCAGCCTTTATTTATTTATTAAAAAGTAAAAAAAGGAACATTTTATTGCAAACTCCAGAAACGTAAATATCAAAAATTTGCTATCCAGCTCCCAGAAGCAGTGAGAGGTATTTCTAGCGAATAGAACAGGACAAAACATAGTTGCATAATAGTTTTTTTACTCACACCACAATTTGCCGTCTTTAATGACAATCAGACTGTTATCTAATAAATTATATTTTTAAAATTTTAACCCCTTCCACAGTCAGGGCCGGACTAACCCACTCTGACCTTTTTGAAGTCTGAAAAATAGTTGAAAGATAGTAAATATAAATATGTCTTTTTTTGAGTGTATAAAACAATTCTACATTATCAGAAAAAATAGTTTTTAATAAAAAGAAACATAAAAACACAATTTCTTTAGATTTTAGAATAACAGCAATACATTTTTGTTTATTTATTTATTTATTATACATATTTGTCCAACAGAAAAGTAAACTATCTTATTTACAAATCTTTTCAAAATAGACAGTTTGACCGGGTCTTCTAAAAACCGGGCCCTATAGACATTTGTCTCATTTGTCTACACAATAATCCGGCCCTGCCCGCGGTATTGTAATGCAATGTTATTACCTATTGCATAATAGTTTTAAAATTCGTCTTTGACAAAATGTAAACAAGCCGATATAATAATAATTAATTTGGTACCAAAACAGTTTTATTTTGTATTTTTGTAGACATTAAAAATTTAAAGTTAAGATAAAAATAACACAATATATCACCTGTGTTAAATCTATATGACTTATATAGATATTATGCGTGTATAGTAGGCTTGATAAGGAGACAAAAGAATAATGTTGCAGCTTTTCAAGTCTAAATATTTAAAAACTATAAAATTACAGACATGACCTCTGGTCTAGGACTGCAGTATTCGACATTACGCAATCTGTAAAAATTCATCAGTCAATAATATAAACACAAAAGTATCAGGCGAACAGCTAAATAATAATTATATACATAAACTAGCTGTTACCCGCGACATCGTCCGCGTGGAATTTATGTTTGTATATTGATATATTTGAATGTATAGATACTATTTGCAGTTAGAACTTTTAAGCGTAAAATTTCCGTCTGGATATATTTTTGTTTTGTTCAGCAGAATTGTACCAAACACGTCCTGTCAATAATCTCAAGATTGAAGCACAATTTTTTTTTAATCTTGTATAGATCGCCGCTGCCAATCCAAATTTCACTATAATAATAAAAAAAGTGCTCTGTCAAGGTCAGAGGAGCCCCATTATCCTAATGTGCTCAGGGCCTCCAATAGGTTAAAGGCGGCCCTGTCAATACGGCCCGCGACCAGAATCTATTCTGAAAATAATTACCTCAAATATGACACCTGACATGAATGAGTTTATCAAAAACAAGAGACCTCAGGTGTCTAATTATTATGTGAAATAAAGTTTATTTCCTTAAATATCTTAAAATTATTTATTCTTAAATGCAATATTATCATCAATCCAGCATCTGCGCTAAATTAAATACACCCTTCAGTAACTCTTAGGTACCGCCGTTCGGTCGACGCCAATAATAATGTGTGTGCCATATGTATATAGTAAATAAGCATGGTCAACTCTTAAGCAAAGGGTAAGGTATGGGATGACCTTTCCAAAAAAAGTTTAGAACGGGTGTATCTCCAATAGAGCAAGGAAATGCGTTTGATGAAAGCAGCGTGTGAAACCGAATTTTAAAAGTTTCTGTAAGATTTTCCTGTTTTGCCAAAAATAATTTTGTATGAAACATATTTTTATTTATTATGAGACCTTAACGCGAATGAAGCTAAATATAAGCCCTACTTTTGAATTAACGAACCCTCTATACATATTTCATTGAAATTGGAGTTTTGTATTTTTTCGATACGAACATTAAGATTCTTCTCAAAATGCTACTTTTCAATATTTTGTTATCCAGTTCCCAGAACAATTTAAGAGGTATTTTTTCGATAGAAAATTAAAACATTATATTTAGAACTAAGTAGAGGTCGAACTTGTTATGTAATTCCCTAACAGCTCTTTTTTTTCAAACCATGATACTATGATCACAGATGATACGTTTTGCGCATGACTTCACTCAGAGACAAAACGACGACGGACTAAAAGAAAAAGTATTACAATATTATTTTATTTTCCAAACCCCTAAAGCTAAAATCCAGAAATTTGGATAGTAGGTTCTCTTTATGGCCCAGGTGCCCAATAAGAAGAGATTTTTCGTAATGCAAATCGTCAAAGTGAGAGGTTCTGAATTCAACATACTAACCTTTCATTAAAAATAAGCAAACTCGTATTCGATCATTTTTTTTTTATATTCAACCCCTAAGGTGGTAAAAATGAACTCATATTCTCGTATTTTTTTAATTCAACCCCTAAGGCCGTCAAATGGGAATGTAGGTCTTTTTGACAAAATGTTCATACCTACCCCATGAATCGTTTAAAATGGGAGATATGAATTCAATATACGAACTCTTCATTAAAACTGAAGATGATCATTTTCTTTATTTTTAATTAACCCTTAGGATGTGAAAAACTGCTTGAGCTAGAAACAAGAAATTTGAGTTGAGTATCGGTGAGATCGGTGTTCAAAAAATTATCGAAATCGTATCGCAAGGGGGTAAAAACGGGGATGGAAACCTCCATAAAGGATACGCTGTTTATCTGAAATTGTTTAAGCAAATAATGTAACTCGGAAAAAATACTCTTCTTAGAAAATAAAGAAATGCACATTCGACTGTTTAATATAAACTACCGGCACGGAATGGGAGTGGGATTTCTTGTTGCGTGTCTTGGTCATGAAAGGAACCTACTACCCAAATCTCAAGTTTCTAGCTTCAGCGGTTTAATTATATTCCACCAATCGTGTTTTATCTCTGGGTGCTGACGTCAACCAGAGACAAAACGCTAGACAGACTACTACCTGCGCCTGAGCAAATCTTATTAGGTATAGTATCATAGTTTCAAACGCTGTCCTGATTCCGTCCGCAGTTGACCCATCTTTTACCATTGTTACATTTTCGCAATGTAATTAGCACGTTTTTTTTTAATATTTTACTATTAATGTTCTGACACCGAGGTGTTAATAAACAAAAGATTCTAGTTCATTAACATGAACTAAAAAGTAAAAAATAATTTTTTAATATAAAGATTTTGTTCAACAGCGATAGATATACCTACACCTAATAATATTTATATTTTTGAATAAGCTTAAAATGAGAAAAGCTTTAAATAAAAAAATTAAATTATATCGACTTTCTATTACTGTTGAACAAAATCTTTGTGTTTGTGTTTAATTTTTCAGTCCACTTTGATATAAAAGCGTGTTTCTATAGTTTTTTAAGCTCTATATTTTTGTAATCTAAGAGTTTTGTCTTGTATGATTATATCATAAAAAATAATTTAAATTTATAGTGATTTTCGCCAATATTGCGATAACGCAAAGCCCCTTTTTGTTATAAAAAAAATCTGTAATAATATTAATATTTGTGATTTTCTATAGTATTTAATTAAAGTGGTATTTAATGGGCTATAAAAATAAAAGTATTAGGATCGCAGTTCGTTTTAGTGTTCTATTATCTAATATTAAAATTATTTACCAGCGGCGGTTCAAAATTAATTTTTTTGAAAAAATATAAACAACCAGATTCCAGGAGAGCAGTTTTCATATAAATCAATATTATCAATTCTACTGTTTTGTATACAAAATAATTACTGTACGGAAACACAACATTTTTGCAGAAAACAATCGAATTATTCAAAAGTTTAAATGGAGGGAATCTCTGTACTTCGCATCCATAATTGTATTGGTGTCACGCCATGAATCTTTGTTGTTTTTTGGTTGTGAAAACTGATTTCTTACAAAATTGGAACTCAAAACTATTGAGAAATTTTATTAAATCACTAAACATAACAATTTTTATTTTTACAATTAGAGAAAGTGGTCACTAGATGTCCAAAATGGCACATTAAAATGTTTCAAAGAAAATGATCAAAAATATTACGATTTTATATTTACTGTTCGCTGGCATTTAAACGTATTAAACAATTTAAGCAAATGCGGCTTAGACTAGCAGCCTCGGCCGCCCTAGGCTGTTTGGTAGTAGCAACCCTTTTCTGCTGATTTTGCAGAGTAAAAATGTTACAAAAACTACATTGCATTCAATTAATTAATTACGCCGTTCACGGAAAATACCATGCCGCGCGACGGCCGCGCGGTCGACACGGTGCTCACCGCGCTTCCTGCGCGACCGCCCCTAATATCTGGCTGCCCTAGGCCCGGACCTAGTCGACCTTATGAAAAGTTCGCTTCTGACGCTCACAAAATCTATTAAAATCGTTAGCAAAGGCTACAATCCGAAAAGTTTCACTTCTAGCTAAACGCATTAAAAAAAATTACAAATGTCGAGTTTAATTACCACGACATTCCTGGCATTTTCCCGTGCCTACGCCTATGAACAGTCCTATATATATTGACTTATGCAACTACATTTCATAGTGGTTTGTATTTTATTGCAATAAATACCTTTTAAATAGTTCTGGGATCCGGATAACAAATTTTTTATTTTTAGCTTTTGTCGAATTTATTGCAATAAAAAAACCTAACTTTAAAAAAAAAAAAAAACTCTCACGGGCGCACAGCCTAAACCGGTAGGTCTTGAAACATGAAATTTTGCACAGGAGTTCCTTAGATAACGTAAGTGAACACTAAAAAAGCATTTTCGAAAATTCAGCCCCTAAGGGGGTTAATCTACTTAATTAAAACTCAACATTGCCTGACTAACAGACAAGCACAGCCTAAACCAGTGGGTCTAAAAGCACGAACATTTGCACAGGAGTTCCTACTTCCTTATATAACGTATGTGAACACTGAGAAAGGATTTTTGAAAATTCATCCCCTAAGGGGACCTAAAAAAAACATCCAAAATGTTTAAAAGGGGTACTGCAATACGGTGGAACAGAAGAAGGTTGCGCTACTGTTGTCGCTGTCTTGTTTCATGATTTCATCTCAATCGAGTGTGGAGTCGCGGGTAGCGACTAGTTAGAGATAAAATTCTTTTTATGTACTTAGTAACTTTTTTTCGATAATTACCTAAGCTTTCAAGCGTCTATAATCTATCTACTTTATATCGTTGATGTGCAACTATGCATATTTTGATATTAATATTATGTTATCATGTTTATTATCCATTAATTTATTATTACTGCATTAATAAATCAAGTTTTATCCTATGCTGTTAGCGTTTTAATTGTTTAAATATTTTAAAAGCACAAATATTATCCATTTCTCTTCTCACTGAGTACGTACCAGGAAACATGACAATATTCATTGTGCGTTCTGCTTTAGAAGTATTAGAAGATCATGAAAAATTCGTTGTGCGTTCTACTTATGCTGCTTTATAGTGATGTAATATCCATCGAGCTCGATGGTAATATCTAAGCTGACTTATTTGATAATAAGATCACTTAAAACATTAATATTTTTATGAATTTGGCCCTTTCAAAGTATTAAATAACATAATAAGGTCCCTTTTTGATTTTAAAAAGTTATTTTCACTCAGAATTCTGCATTTTCGAAGTGTACAACTGATAAATTAAGGATAATAAACACAAAATTATCAAAATTCATGGAGGTTTGATCTTTTTTTCAAAATAAGAGCTTAGATAAACGCTCCTAGATTACACTGGTTTTTTTTTATATTTACAATTTAGAAAGTGGTCACTAGATGTCCGAAATGCCACATAAAAATGTTTCAAAGAAAATGTTCAAAAAATATTACAATTTAATATTTACTGTTTTCTGAGATTTAAGCGTATAAAGAATTTAGACAAATGCAGTTTATAGTTAATTTTGGACAGAATCGATTTGTAATTTTAATCAATCGTTGTGAGATCGGTAGGTTTTGATCAATAATAGTCATAATACTTTTAATAATTAGTTCATAATAAACTAATTTTGATTTATAAATCTAGACGCTTTTCTAGCATTAGTGGCAACTTACAACACCGTTGTTATTTATTAGTAAATTTATGAGCTACAAAAAAAGATGCATTTTCTGTGTTTCTGGGAGCTGGATAATAAATTTATGATTTTTGTCATTTCGAAATACACAAAATGTATGTAATAAATACAAAACTGCGCGTTATTCGCTTACTTCATAAAATTTGATACGTATATCAAATTTGATGAAGATCAGAAGAGCCGTAAGCTTCTTAACCTAAAGAATAGGAGATTCGGCTTCACTTGTGTTAAAGTAGTCATATAAAACCTTCTGATGGAGGTAACTTAAGTAAAAATATTTTTTTTAGTATTTTTGCTCTATTAGCAAAGCTCTTTCCAGCGATTCTCCACAAGTATAGGGAGATTAATGTTTTTTTCTCGTACTTCCGTAAATGGCGGCCTCTTAAAAAAAAGTTTTTTTTTATAATTTTAAATACCATTTTCGTTTTCGACGCAAGGTTGTGTGCGATTAAACCCATTTCATTTATAAATTAGGAGTCTCTGGCAGAGACGGACAGACCAGTTTTCCACAACAATAAAGTTGTCTTACGGTATGGAACCTTAAGAAAACAGAGTTCTCTTCTATATGGTACTATACAGGGTGTCGTACGACATGACTGCCATAGCCTGGGACTGTGTTGCTGGGGTGATTTCAAGTCAAAAATGTCTAATGAACGTATACCCGGAACGCTATCCTAACTGAGCAAGAAGTATTTGAAATTTTAGATAAGTAGTAGTAGGAATTCCCTACTACTTTAAAAACCATTTAAAAAGAAATCGCTTTATTGAATTAAAGTTGCTCAAAATGTTCACCCAGTTGCTGTATACATAGTCTAGCTCTTCTTAGAACTGAAGTGGTAGCTCTGCGAAGAGTCTCAGGATCAGCACGAATAAATACTAATGGTGATTCACAGCCACCTGGTCTTTTTAATAATAACAAAACCAACAGCCGAACCTAATACCGGCATTAGTTAAAATTTCAAATGCTTCTAGCTCAGTTAGGATAGCGTTCCGGGTATATGTTCATTAGACATTTTTGACTTGAAATCACCCTACCAACACAGTCTCAGGCTATGGCAGTCATGTCGTGGGACACCCTGTATGTCAGAAAATGTAATGCCTTAGATTAGTACAAGAAACAAACTCTTAAAGTCGTGAATAATTTAACTTTAATTGCATTGGTATGCAATTCTCTGTGAATTTAAATGTAATTATCCTTACGAATAATCGTAAGGTGTCTCATTTAACTAAATTTATATAGAATCAAACGGTTTTATGACAATACATCGCACGACAACTCACAGCCGACAATTCACCGCAGCTACAATTCATTGCTACGACAGTTTATCGCAACAGGAATTTATCGCAAAATCACTCTTATTACATGACATAGTTGAATTTTTAATAATATGGATAGTTTACAAAAAAACAGGTAATCTATACTCCTATACTAATATATAAAGCTGAAGAGTTTGTTTGTTTGTTTGGTTGATTGAACGCGCTAATCTCAGGAACTACTAGTTCGAATTTAAATTTTTTTGTTGGATAGCCCATTTATCGAGGAAGGTTATAGGCTATATAATATCACGCTACGATCAATTGGAGCGGAGCATCAATGCAAAATGCAGTAACTCAAAATTTGTCCGTCCGACAAAAACTTTTGAACGGTAACTCCGATCATCATGAAATTTGAACACAACATTCATCTCGGTAAACTAAAATGAATGTGCGTACTCATGTACCTCTCCCCCATTCGTTCTTTTGCACCCGGATGAACCGGGCGGGACCGCTAGTGATCAAATAAAGCAAAAAAATATAACATAATCATAATAAAAAAAAAGGTTTGCACTCCGGGAGTGCCGGGAGAAGTGAAAACTTAAATATTAACGTCTGACGAATTTTCGATCAAAATGGTTTGTATTATAGATTGTTTTTTTATGTACGATATTTCAACGCTAGATGTCTAACGTTGTATAAATAAAAGTTCAGGTCACGTGTCCTGACGCCTGACGCGAGTTTAACAGTTTTTACCCATTACAAACAAAGTGTTCAACGCCGCTAAAGAAGTTTTCACTTTAAAAATGTACATACAAGAGCGTAGATATGGGGGGTAAAGGGGGTAATTACCCCCCCCCCCTCAGGATTATAATAAAAAAAAATAATACGGTACTATTTTAGAACTTGGAAACCGTGATTAAAATCGAGGTTAATTTATTGAATTATAATTATATATTTTGTTAAGGTATTGTCTGACAAATTTGTCGATAATTTTATTTATTGAAGAGTAATCAGACGTTAATCAAAGATTTGAGTACTTTTGTCTCCTAAAATCGCTTTCGGACCGGGCTACAAATCGAGTACGTATACGTGTTGAAAGCATAAAAAGTTTAAAAAGAAATATTTCATGGGTTCATTATTTCAACGTATCGCAATTTCTTATTTTTCAATTTTGACGGCACTGAAAGTTTTCTCCGGTTTTTAGTCCGTCGATTGACGATACGTCAAATAAATCATATCTGCGTACCTATCTAATCTGCTGACATGTCATGTTTATTTATCGTTGAGAAACGTCAAACTTTGTTGAACTTCACAGCACGCGACAATAAACTTTCAATTTCATAACCACGTTATTATATAATATGATATCGTACTCCCTAGACTACCTGATTATCTCTACATACTGTTGATGACCTCAGCTGTTGAGCGTCTATAATCTGGAATCACTCTTTCTCTTGCTTGTCACACAAAATCGCTAGGCCTCTTCTGATGCTGTTAGAGGAATTAAAATTGGAAACACGACAGTATAAAAAAATGTTCAATGAGGTCAAAACTTTGATTAACCGTCTGATTACTCTCCAATAAATAAAATAATCGACCAATTTTTGAGACAATATATTGACAAATTATCATATATATTAATACGCTTAGGTTTAAGACACAATACTGCATACTGCCATCTGACGGCTTTAATTTTGAAACAGCGAGAACGCTGAACAACGTCACAGCAATGCTGCATGATGCCATCTGACGGCTTAGCTCAACGCTTTTGCTACTTGCGCCTCTATATGACAATTTTAGTAAAATATTTCTTCGATCTGTCATCTGAGCTTCATATTGTAATACAACAAAAAGAAGAACGTTATAAGCAGTGTGCAAAATTAGAAACGAATTGAATACCTGCAATCATATTTAAAAAATAATTTTGTAAAGTGATAATTATTATACTTATTTAGTGCGAATAATTCGCACAGGTCACTCTAGTATAATTATAGTTCAATTAATTAACGTTTCCAGCCGGATTTTCATCTTCTACAGAATTGAGCTAAAAAATAAAAAAAAAAACACAATTAGTAATTTTATTTATTGAAGTCAAATATTGTTTTGAATCATTCTATATTTTTGTTATTCCGTCAAAATGAAAATCTTTCCAATATTATGAGACATTTAAAGAGGACGTTCACTGAACCGTAAAGGCGTTCGGCGGCACTACTGATCATAGGGCGTTGTTGGCGACAACATAATGCGGTGTTAATATGTCTACTTTGTGAAGGCATAAAAAAGATTAACATAGGGATATGCGATACTGAGAAATAGTCTGATATTGAAGGAAAGAAGTTTCTCCGGAAATCTATTTTTTGATTATTCTGGTAACCCTTACTATACTGGTACCGGGTCATGAATGAATCATCATCGACAAGGAGCCTCTGCAAAGTTCATTGGACCATAACCGGTTTGAGGAGTTACTATTATTCAACAAACTGTCAAAAACTGGACCCGCAATCAGCTAACCCTGTCTGGAACTTGAATCCAGGAAACTTACATGGGAAAAGAATGCTTGTGGGCCATTTAAACAGGCTTACAGAAGACTTAAACTCAGGAAAGTGGTTGGGCTCTTAACCGGCAATGCACCCCTGAGAAAGAATCTAATGGGGATACGTCAGGAATCGACACAGTGTAGATTTTGCGAAATGGAGGACGAAACAGCCAACCATTTACTGTTCGAATACAAGGCCCTAACCTACAGAAGAACAACCATCTTTGGATACATTGATGAGGGCGGAGTAATTCCTCAGGATAATCTAGTCACCAATCTACTGGAGTTCATGAGAAAATCCAAACTTTTGGAGGACCAGATCCAGGACAAGGGGGAGCACAAAAATTCTTTTAGGATGACGTGCATAACGATCTATTAAGCTATAACTCATGATTTATTTATTCATTCATTCATACTTGATCTTGAGATCACAGACGTTAGCAATACAATATTATTATATTCAAAATTGAACAGAAATTTCAATTATTCCATTTTGAAGCTAAATTGAAATATTCATGACCTAATTTATTTGTCAGTACCTATATGATATATTGTGTATATTTGTGTGTATGAAAACAAAATTAATATATATTCGTGTACCTACTATTATTTCCCTATTATATCTTTATTCCTTAAAGAACTTTTCCTTTTGAGATGATAAATATGAAAATTATATATAGGGAAAATGAAAAATCTGCGTGAATTTGAAGTCGGTTGATTTATTTGACATTAATATTCCTCTTGTTTTACCTAGCTGTTCTGAAAAGCCTTTCGATATACAAACGTACCATTCTGTTGACAGGGATGTGGAATACGGATTATAGACTGTATTATACTTTGAAGCTATATGAACGACCTAAGAGATAATAATATGTTCTGTTATGTAGGTATATATAAATAAAAGTGAAGTGTAATGTCAAAATAACAGCTTTTTACTAAATGCATATTATGAAAGTATATACGGTACTTATTACAAAAAAACAATATTTTAAAATTTATGTCTGTTTGTCCATTATTCCTTCCAATATTCTTGATTTTTATAGATTTTTTTGAGCCATATTTTTCGAGATATAGTCAAAAAACAACGATTTTTAAGATAAAAAAAACGTTAAAAAAGTATGCGCGAGATTCTCGCGAGTTAGAAGCGAAACTTCTTAAGTTCTGGCATTTGTTTATGATTTTATTATTTCAGGATTAGGAAATGGTTTGCGTGGAATTTGTTACCGTGACTAGAAAAAATGCTACGTATACAGACAGTACGTACTGCGCATGCGTGTAGAATGCGTACGCCGCTTTGACAGAGAGAATAGAAACGATTCAACCGGCAGTTGAGAGGAAAGAGTGGTACTTTTTCCTCTGAACTGCCGGTTGAAGTTCGAGAAGGAGAAACCTTTTACCCAGGTCAATTTATTCCCCCAGCGCGCCTTAAAGAGTTTCACTAGAAAAACCATATATTTAATACCCTCTATATTGCTAGCAATGATCGGGAGAAAGACTTAAACACTACGGTGCAGACATAATATATACGTCTGTCAAGAATAACCTGTTTTCATCATATATTTAATACCCTCTGTATTGCTACCAAAGGTCGGGAGAAAGACTTAAATACTACGGTGGAGACATATATACGTCTGTCTCACTTATTATACTCTGAGTCTCATGCTCATGTCCGTGAATGGATGCGCGTCAGTTTGCACATGGAACTAAGCTGTGAAAGGGAGGTGGCTTGCTCTATTCCACTTACTAATTGCCCCACTAGAGACGCGACACTTGCGCACAACGAGTCAAGTAAAAAGAGAGAGATAGAAGTGCTGTCTCACTTCATGGGCCACGCTTCCCCTTACGGCCACTAGCAATATAGAAGTTATTAAATATGTAAACAACTAAGGCCAAATAATCTGGGATTAGACCCTGATTTCAGTCCATCCTTGGAGATGGATATTCCTATATATGTAGTTTAGTACAGTCAGTATAGGTATTAACGTCCTGATGTGTCCCGAGCATGATGATGATATCACAGAAGCGGTAAACGTGTCATCGCGCCCTGCCATCTTTACGTGGCGCTGATAAACTGTGTTTTTATGATTTGTGGCTGAACACAGCATCGCCAATGTTCGCACATAAATTTATATGTTCTGACGTATTTCCCAAAGTATAGATCATAACTTTTGTCTATGTATTTATGTCGATATATTATTTGACATCTGAATTCCTGTGCACTTTGATTTTGGAATACAGTTTTGCCAACAAAATACCTTTCAAAATCATTAATGATCAAAAAAAAAACATTGCCCGGTTTACTAGGGGATTTGATCCTATTCTGTACACGAGTGAATATTATATCGAGAGTATAAGGGTAACGTGATAACAATTGAGAGGAAGAGCAAGTAAGAGTCTTACCGTAAAACCGTTGCAGTTGCAGCTCTCGACTATATGCTATAGCTTTGTAAATATTTAATATTTCGGTCTAAAAATTTTACAGTACTTTCTCAATATATAATACTTACGAAAAATGTAAAAAAAAATAAATTCGATTTTCCAAAACCCGAACACCAGACTACGTCCTTAAGGACGTAGTCCTATGTCCAAGCTTGTTTTCAACCCTTTTTTCAGAATTTTTTTTGACGTGATAACGTCTTATAAATTGATGAATCACCAATCTTATAAATTGATAAAACACCGGCTGCATGCACGAAAAAGTGTAACGTTCCTAACGGTCGTAACGTTCCTAACGCGTAACGTTCCGCCTGACCCTGTGCGTGCTTTTTGCTAATTTCTCGCTCAATTTAAATCAGATCGGTTTGAAACCAGTCTTAAACGAAAGAGGAGAACATTCTACATAGATTTCGTATAACAGAATTTGCCTAAACAGTTTTTTTATACAAATTTATATAGAAAAATAGTTGTATAAATGCAATGTTGTCTAATGCATGGCGCGACGCGGTCGGTCGTCTTTGTTTGTACATGGAAATTAGAAAATAACGTATGTCTTGTCTTAACATGAAAACGGCTGCATTTCTAATGTTTAATTCAATTTTTTGACATTAGTATTTTGTGAAATGCAACGCCTTCTAAGCTAAGTATTGGAATAACTAATTATTATTAGAACATAATACTTTGACAGTTGCAAACGTCACTTTTGACATTTCTTATCATTCCGACACAAAGGATAAGCGGATTGAAACCAAATTTTGGGAGGATGTTTGATATGCAAATATGAAGTGGCCTATTGTTTTTGGGGAACATCGGCGCATGCGTAAAAGAATATATCTCTTATAATGATGTTTTATATAATAATAATATAGTTTTTAAAACGGTTTTTACTCTATCTATTTTTACTAGAAATTTTTGTAAATTTTTTGGGGAAAATCGGCGCATGCGCAAAAGAGATACATGCCATAGTTGTTTTTTATGTAATAATAGTGTACTTTTTATAGTGTTTTATTATTCTACTTAATAAAATTTACCTAAATTTGAAGCGAAAGATGCAATATCATAGATTCGAATTATTATAATTATTATATAAATTTAGGTTATGTATAACGGAATACGTTATCACGTAAAACATCGTCCGTAAACCGACTTTACAGACAACCAATTTTTTAATAACAAAATGTACAATAATTTCAATTTTGTTACATGTTTTTACTGACATCGTATCTAAGCTAAGAAAAAAATTTTTTTTGTTTAATTTTACGCCATTTTATAATTGTTTTTTTAACCTAAAGTAGACAACTTTAAATGGAGGTAGGTGGGTAGCGCGGGTGATAACGTCACTTGGAGTCATCTGAATTATAAAAATTAAATTGGTTATTGTTTTGTAGGCTTGTGGCTCTATCCCGTACTAGAAATAAACATTTTATTGATAAATAACAAAATGGTGGGTTTAAAAAAAAAAACAACGAGAAAATCATGATTTTGTCGTTGAAAATCGGTTAAAAAAATAGAAATAATTTTTATAATTAAGTAATTCTAGTACCGGACGGAGCTATTGTTGTGTAGAATACCCTGTGCAAAATTGAAAGCAATCGGTTCTATAAAATTGTTTCAATCACCTGCGCCGCTTACAAAAACGTAGTTTTGAGAAAAACGCGTTTAAAGTTTTGATTTCAGATTTCTTACAAAAAAATAAAAATGAATATTTACACTAATCAGCTATGCATGGTGTATAGTAAACCTTCCGTTTCTTCAAAGGCATCGTTTTCGGATAACTTTTTTGCTCTACATACTCTGCGAGAGTATAAGGGTAACGTGATAAAAATTGAGAGGTAAGAGCAGGTAAGAGTCTTATCGTAAGACCGTTGCTGTCCTCGACTATATGCTATAGCTTTGTAAATATTTAATATTTCGGTCTAAAATGTTTACAGTATTTTCTCAATATATTATACTTACTATAAATGTAAAAAAAAATAAATTCGATTTTCCGGAACTCGAACACCAGACTACGTCCTTAAGTGAACCTTTTATGATACAGATGAGGTTTTTTCGAATTTTCTCCACCATCTTCGTAGTATCTTCGTAGTAAAATAATAAAAGCACCTAGTATATAATGCCTGTTCCTAGTGTAGATTCTGTGTACATCAAATTCAATTAATAGATCGTCGTCTTTACTAATAAATAATGGAAACCATGAATTTAATTACAGCAGATACATTGAAGCCATGTAATTGAACTCAGCCTAGCATTTATACCGGTTGAGCAAACAAAAATAGTTCAATCGTCTTACGTCGAAATTTTTTGACACGTCATTATAATATTGTGGAAAGATAAATGATTATTAATAAGAAAAATCGCAGGATTGTGGACAAAAAGTTATAGATTTAAATAAATCTAACTTTTGTCCACAATCCTGCGATTTTTCTTATTAACTATTATCTCGATGGACACGATATCTAATATATTTACATAATTATTATTATAAACTTCGATTTTTTCTTTATATTGCAGATGTTGATTTTTTTTGAAGTAGAACTTCTTTTGACACGGTAGGGTAAAATCGATTCATGAAATCGAAAGTGTAACGAAACGTTGCCTTATACGTACAGATACTTATACCGGCTGTATAGCAATAAGGTACGTCCAAGATGCAAGCTGGTAGTCAGGTAGTCAGACGCTGGTTTTCTGAGTCAGACAGTCGGCGTGCATAAAATCCTTTGTTGCTAAATCGAACTGGCCATAATGCACCAGCGCGCAGTTTTCCGGCGCACCGGCTCTCTGACTCAGATATTTACCAGTATGAATTGTACATTCTGGTTTCAGACAACCTGCGTCTGACAGTGTTGTTTTTAGGTGCTATAAAATATGGATATCGAGGATTTTATTTCAAAAGGGGGTTTTGTGGAAATTCGCCCAGTTCTTCGTAAGCCTGTGTTCAATTTTTGACAAAATAAAGTAAAAAGTATCCGGACTCATTTGGAAATATTCAAAAAATCGGTTTTCGTCGGCAAACAATTGCGGAAAAAGGTGTTTGTACTCTCTGTAAATCGACCTTAATTTATTAATTGGATGTATTTCACTTTTAACAGGTTTTAATTTAGATGTAACATTGTCACCAAGCAGCAACAAAGCTGCAATCGGTACTGTTCGCTCCATAATTATTTAATATGAATGCTCTGTTTGCGCCGATAACCAGCTTTCATATTGGCCACACCCAACGCCGCTCGGAGTCAGACAGTCAGACGCCGAAAATCTGAATCTGACTACCAGCTTGCATCTTGGACGTACCTTTAAGTTCAAGTGACTGCGGGGTATATAAGAGGTCATTGGTTCGAATCCGGCGGACAGCGTCTATATATTTATTTTATATTTTTTTTTTATTTTTCTACATTCCACCTATATACAGTAGAACCTCTGTAAGTCGAACTTTAAGGAAGGTGTCAAAAAAATCGAGCTATAAAGTTTTCGACTTATGATGGATTTTGACCTAAGCGGATTTTGTAAGGAAATATTCGATTTGTGGAGATTTAGATTAATTTTAACTAATTTTTTGAGTTGCTATGTTCGAGATACAGAGGTCCAATTTACTTTTTCGAGTTATGGAGGGAAAATGTGTACCGAAATGGCTTGTAGGGACTTACTGATTATTTAGACCTATAGATGGTAGAGATTTCGAGTAATGAAGATTTTGGAGCTTAAAAGGAAGGGAACAAAATGTGTTTTCGAGTTTGCGACTTGTCAAGGGGGCACCAAGAAGCACAACTCAGAAATGAAAAGTACCTCACCGTGTCAACATTTTTTTTTTATTTTTGTCATGTTCTCAGTTTGATCTATACTGGTATGTCTTTAGAAGTATAAAAGTAAAAATAAATAATAATTTATTTTTGAAATTGAAAACGAAAAAAACATTATTTCTTAAGGGTTCAATTTTTTTTAATTTTTAAGGTGTCAAACTTTTTTTCTATTAATTGTATAAAAATAAGGTTCGATTGTATAGACAGCCAAATTTGCAATGAAATCATTGATTGTAAAATGCAATTTTTTTCCTAAAAATCTATGCTTTTTACTTTTTTCTATCAATTTGATTTATAAACTGAACATATTAGAGATGGGGCCCATAACCAAGAAATGCTTAGGGCATCAAGGAGTCTTAATCCGGCACTGAGGGTCATAGAACATATAGATAGATAATTATTATTTATCTATTATTTTACACTCTGACCTACAAGAAACCATAATGACTCTCAAAATTAAAATTAAACAATTTTACTTGACAGTCTGTATAATATATTACGGTACATAATATATGAACACATACAAACGCTAAGCAAGTGTCGATGAAGTAGTTACTAACCACAAGATAATGAAGAGACGAGATTAATGAGATAATAGAAAATGTGTGATTGGTGTAATTGGTATTGTTATACATGATTGGTATACTTTATAATGTAATCAAGCACTCGTTCATACTACCAGAGCATTAAGTGAATGAATAACATATAAAAATAGATAGATAGATAGATAGATATAAACTTTATTCTGTTAATACTGTATATACAATGTAGAATGCGTCATTAAAATATATCATTAAAACTTATGGTTAAAAAATTCCTCGACAGAGTAGAAGTTTCTCTGTAATAGTAGAGATTTTAATTTAGGTTTGAATTTTATTTCTGGTAGATTTCTAATCTCTTAAATATTACTGTACTAGTGTGTAAGTGTATGTCCGGTCGGTTTCCACGGTGTGTGATTTCGCAGACAAGCCCGCACCAACTCACCGTGGTAACAGTGTTGTACGTATCGACGCTAACGCGTCCGGGGATGTGAGTCCGAGTCGGTAAGATCGACTATGCGGTGCGGGCTCGTGCACGGTGCGGGGTTATCTGTTAATCGTCCGTGTCAACGCAGACGAGAGACCATGCTAACCGTTACCCGCGGCTTTGCACGCGATTGAGACGAAACACGATGCTTTCCATTATTTTACATAGTTACCCCTTTCTCGACGTTAACTCCCCTAAGACATTCACGTGATCAACGTCCTGACAAACCTTGAAAATGACACCCATGTTGATTTTTAGACTATTTACATCTTTTCACTCTCTGAAGGGGTTGTTTTCGAAAAAGCAAGAAACACGTGTTCATTTATTTGTTGGCAGGAGTAATCCTGCGCATTTTCGATATTTTACATCTTTCTTATATGATTTCTCCATACAAACTTTGAACTCCCATTACACCCTTTAAGAGGTTGAATTTTCAAAAATCCGTTCTTAGCGGATGCCTACGTCATAATAACTATCTGTGTGCCAAATTTCAGCCAAATCCGTCCTGTCGTTTGACCTGTGCGTTGATAGATCAGTCAGTAAGTCACTGTTTCCTGTATTTAGAAGATTTATAATTTTTCGTAATATGATAATAATTATATATTTTTAACCGAGTCATCAAATGAGCAAGAGCACCCACGAGGTGTTCTAAAAATCGGCGCCCCTGGTGTCTCCTACTGAACACGCAAACGGAAATACGCGGCCCGGACATACCCCGCATATACTGAAAGAATTCCCCCGAACGGCCTAAAAAATACTAGTGTCCGGAGAAAAGAGAGAGGTGTCTGGAGAAAAGAGGATCGACGGAAACATTAGTAATTACGATACAGCTCGTGCCATAAATAAAGATTTCTCGACTTTTTAAATACGAGAATATTCAACCTTATAATACTGCAGTTTTATTGTCGACATCAAAACTGTGCAGACGAAAAAGACTGAAGAGTAAACATTCGAACGATAACAGACGATACAGCATTTTTATGTGTTTTTAACTGTGCAACATAACGCAATCGACCAATTTCTTTTATTACACCTCCTACATGTGTAACTTAATAAAATAACTTAATTGAGAGGACTGACGATAAAATGTCTTCGAAAAGTTATAAAGATCAAAAGAAAAGAAACGTTCTCTAGTTCTATAAACTTAAACCGTACATTAAAAGTCGATTTGTTACTATTAGATCGAGGTAACACCTGCGAAAGAAAAGTTAAATTTGATTTCGTACAATGTTACGTCTTTATCTGAGAGATCGGGCGCACCGTGAAGTTCGATACATAAAAGATCCTATAGCTCAATGTTTCCCAAACTGTGGGTCGAGACCCACTGGTGGGTCGCGAATTGATTTTTGCTGGGTCGCGACAAGATCTTGAATGTATATTTTTGACAAAAATGTGAGCTGTCCGTAGCGATGACGTTAAAATAAATGTAAACACAATGAAATAAAAAGATAAAAAGTATTTTTTTTTTGTTTAGACGCATTTTTTTCTGGCTAATGTCAAGTAATTCTGAGAAATTCAGTGCGTCGAGAAGGCACCTGTAAATCGAGTTTCTAAAGAGTGGGCCGCAATTATTAAAAGTTTGGGAATCCCTGCTATAGCTGATATAGTCAGAGTGCCCGTCGGCAAAAATTTTACTGACAAATACTTTCCCCAAACTTTGTATAAGGCTTTATTAGGCCTAGTCTGACACTTATTTCCTCTATGACTTTTTTGATTTTGGGACGTTTTCTCTTTATTTATAGATACTGTTTGTATTTTTTATTGGATAGCTTAAAAACTTCAACCAAAACGCTAAAATAATGTTCTCTGACAAACAACATGAACCATTTAAAATGTCTGACACTTCGAATATGTCGACATATTCGAGGTGTCAGACATTTTAAATGGTTTCAAAAAACTTACAATCGCTTATAAAGTGTTTTTATTATTTGTTTTTTAAGTTAAACTTCTTTTGGGGCGGTAGAGTAAAATTGATTAATGAATTTGAAGATGTAACGAACGTGTCGCAATGTACAGATTAGGGTGTTTATTTTTTTTTTTTTATTTTTTTACGGTTTCATTGAATTGTTTTAACATTGGACCTAAAAAAAATTCTCCCAAAATTTCAGCTTCCTAGATCAAATCCGTGAACGGCGCAAACAAATTTTTGTAAAGAATTAAATTTCCTACAAAAAAGATCCTTAGTACTAATTTCGTGAACTCATTATTTTCAAAGATATGTTCGTTTAAACATTCTCATAAAAATCGGATTTCATTTAATTAATTTGAAAATAATCAATTCACGGATTTAGTACTAAGGACCTTTTTTGTAGTAGGTAAATTTAATTCTCTACTAATTGCTGTTATCAAAAATTTTAAAAAAGTTCTACCAATTATCCATGTTTGAGTAAAAACGTCGTGTTTCCCATGTTAATTAAATGGGAAACAAACTCGGTTTGCGCCGTTCACAGGTTTGATCTAGGAAGCTGAAATGCTAAAACATGAGCCAATGAGACCGAAAACAAAAAAATATAAAAACCACTCTAGTACATACACCATCCATACTAATATTACAAATGCGAAAGTATCTCTGTCTGTCTGTCTGTTATCTTTTCACGTCTAAACCGCTAAACAGAATTCGATATTTGTCAAGGAGATAGCATAGGACATAGGCTACAGTTTATCAAAAAAGGAGGTGAAATAGAAAATGAAGGTTTGTAACAACAAAATTTTTCAACAACAAAATGTCACTCCCAGTTTCGAATTTAATAGTTTCGGGTTCGAGTCCCGGCAGGTGAATTTAATTCGCATTATTAAACTCAAATTTATTACACAACTGTTAGAATATCATATAATAATTGTGTTCATTAATTTAAATTTATATTTGTGCTGTCAACATCTATCATTAATAATATTCTATAAGTACGAGTAGTATGAAAAATGAAAATACAATTTATTCACCTGTGTATAAAACCAGTTTTTTTCTGTTTCTTGGCAGAAAAAATGATACGCAAATAATCGGACAGATCAGATAATATTTTTACGGCAAACAAATACGTTGATTTATTATTGCGCGCAACTTTTCCGGCGCGAGAAAATGTAAAAATTCACATATAGTCGTGGTTTTTAGAGACTGTAGGTATATACATATTATATGTAGATGCCTATATTATATAAAACCTCCTCGGTATAGTTGGATACATATAAAGTTATTGGGGTGGGTCGAGATTTAAAGGGATAAAATATCCTTCTGGAAAAATAAGCTGGCATCGTACGCACCTGTAGACATGGATATGGCCGAGTGTAACTACATTTATGTATATGTTATGGCCAAAGTTGAAAATTGTTACAGTTGTGTCAGCGCTTAGTTTATGCTATCATTCAGACGTTGATCAGGGTTGCCAGACGTACGAGAAATCTCGTACCATTACGAGATTTACAGTTTTTGTACGAGATACAAGAATAACAAAATTCTCGTACAATTTTGTACGAGATTTTAACAATGATGACTGCCTTCGCTAGGTATCAGCCAAAAAGTGTAAGAATTTGCATATTTACCTACTTCACACACCACAAAACGATCGACTGGGCGCATCACTAAATGCACTACCTATATGAAACTGGACAACTTGAGTGGGGAATCTACATAATTTACATAATTAAGTAAGTGGACAGTTAAAACCCTTCTATATTCGCGAAATTTTATATCAAATATATTAATATTTGTCTCACTCATCAAGTTGTTCGCAATCGAGCACATTTTGTATATAGGCGCGTTCATTTCATGATTAAACTTGGGAAACAGTAAGTAAAAAGTGCGTGCACTTCTTGAAAAGTATGATGGAATTGAGAAGTTAAGGTTTTGGTAAGTACACATATCATCAACTTGATTATGTATTATTCTGTATATGTAAAAACATGCAAACAATTTCCGGCGATCCTCTAAACTTAAGAGACAAAAGTGATTCAATAAGTTTATATTATACGGTTCAAACCTTGGATAGAAGCCATATTGTTTTTGATATAGAAAACGAAGAAACTGCTTCTGAATTTTTTCTATTTTGTTCACATGTACCTTATAAAACGGCGACCAAACATTGGTTGCAAGTTCTAAATGACACCGGACATAGGTATTGAAAAGCTTGAATAGTACCGGAAGAGATTTAAAATCTCTGGAGTTTCTTAGAATGAAACCTAACATCTTTTTTGCCTTTTTTATGGATTCTACTACATGGTAATTAAAGGATAGTTTAGCGTCAAAGTAAATGCCCAAATCCTTTACTGTATCTTTTCTAGGAATTACGTCTTTACCAAGTTTATAATTAAAATAAATAGGATGATTTTTCCTTGTATATGATACATTAAATGAAAGCTTGTTATCAGTAGACCATGAATTAATTGCATTTAAGTCTTCTTGCAAGAGAAAACAGTCCTCATTGGAAGTGATTTTCCTACCTAATTTGAAGTCATCAGCAAAAAGTCGGCATTCAGAATATTTCAAAACGTCCGGAAGATAATTTATTAATATGATAAAAAGTAAAGGACCTAAATTATAGAAATATAGATGTCTAATATTGATACGGTCACTATAAATGTTGATAGGCAATTGACTAGGTAAAAATTTATAACAAAGTTGTTGAACAGGTGCTTCCATGTGTGTAATTTTGTCCACATTCCTGTAAAAAAATAGATTGATCTTATCTTGCTGAGAGTCTCGATTTTCCGTTTTCTCAATGAATGGATTTCGATTTCGTTCCCTGATATTAACATATACATATTTTATCATAATAATAATAATACAAAAACGTAACGGAAAATCCGGAACGATTTCAGAAACTTCAACGTTTCAACATATAAATTCATTAGTCGTCGTTATTTCCATACCTTTCGGGTGTGTAATATTCTCGCATCTATGAAGAAAACAAAATATTACCCATTTCACGAAATAGACAACCCTCCTTCCCAATTCATTAAACAAGAAAACGACCGGATGGTTTTGCAATTTTAATAAGTATAAAAAAAACTCGGGTCGCAGTGCGAAACCCTGCCGACAATATTATAGTGTATTTGCTAATACAGGCAGTGTGGCTTTATTATGTGAACTTAATTTTTTTGTTTTTGGGCAAAATAAAAAATTTAACTCCTTAATACATCCCCTAAAATAATATTTTTTTCTTAGTTTTAATATTATTATCAATACAACAAATTAAATTCACCAAATTAATTTCATCCTTCACTAAGTAAATCCATATCTACAAACACGTTTTCATAAAATTTTTAAGTCCGGTCCTGTCGGGCCGATTTTGATAAATTGTTGACAGCACATTTTTATCTTTACTAATGGGTTAAATTTAAATTTTGAAACGATTCAATTCAAATTGTGTTTGGGTAAACAGAAATTGTTATTTCAAAACCGAGAGAATCTATTTTTTGTGAAGTTATAATATTTTTAGACATTTAACCGACAGTTGAAAGGAAAGAGTGGAAGAATCGTTTCGACTCTCTCTATCAAAGCGTCATACGCACTCTACACGCATGCGCAGTGCTTATTGTGTGTATACGTCGTATTTTTCTAGCCACGGTAACTAACCTGGATCAGACAAAAAGTGTAAATTTTCCCCTTCTTCGGCTTCAACCGGCAGTTGAACGCAAAGAGTGGGAGAATCGTTTTTATTATCTCTGTCAAAGCGTCATACGCACTCTACGCGCATCCGCAGTGCATACTGTGTGTATACGTAGCATTTTTTCTATAGCCACGGTAACTTTCACATAGCCATTACCTAATCTTTAAATAATAAAATCGTCAACAAATGCCACAATCTAATGTAAGTACTTAATAAGTATTTCCTTTGAATAAATAAAACGCTTTTTAATTGAATGGTTACAAACCACTTTTAGAAAAAAATTTCTGCAAAATGTAATCGTTTTATTATTTTTTTTCAGAGTTAAATACCTTCAATTTTCTTACGTAGCTAAGGAAAAGTAATTTTGGTAATATTACATTAAAAAGAGAAAGAGAGAGTTAATGTAACAATACTTGCTACACTAAGAAGTTTCACTTCATATCCGCGAGAGTTTTACGCGTACTGTTTTTTTTTAGCTAAATTCGGCTTTATTTTAGAAACCCTATATAAATATTTCCAAGTTTATACTCGTATTATGTCCCTATCCGCAGCTATGGTGTCGTGTAGGTAAATGATGCAATAATTACATACAAACCCAACTTTTTTTATACCGTATACGGTCACGTTTTAACACCCTACAAAATATGAGCCATTTACCCACTTAGAAGAATTTTGTCCATTAAAATTAAACGACGACAATAAAATAAGGAAGCAATTTTATATCACAATAATAAAAAGAGATTTTGCCGTGTTCTTAAACGTACCTTCTTCACGAAAATTTACTGTCTGAAAAAAGCAAGTAAGACAATTTCAAACAATCAAGAAAATGACACGGGCGTAGTTGTTCCAAGATTAGTTTTTTGGGTCTGTAGGCCAACATCCAATTATATTTCTACCTCACGTTTCGTCTACAACTACGGTAGACATTATCAAAGGCGATGTGGTAGCGAGCGAAGTATTCTCCTTAACGGCTCTCAGGTGTGTCGATGGTTAGTGTTCTCTCTTCTTTTATGCACAGCGTGTTCGTATTCTCTGATCGGCTGTAATTCGCTCTTCCGTGGTTGGTCGTTTCGCCCAGTGGTTTTGTAAATCGCCGCGCTGGATTCCGGGTTTACTTTGATTTAGGCCTTAATTTTGTCGATTGAATTTTGTATGGTCTCTCTGTTTACTTTCTCTACCGAACGAGGCGGACTGTAATGCGATGGAGCCGAAGGCCCTGCAACTGTTGTCGCTACCGTGTTTCATCTCATTTGCGTGTCAAGCTGCGTGTAGCGGCTAGTTACCTATAATAAAACGAAAATTATAAATGAATAATTTGAGAATCGAACCTTAAATTTTTTTTTAATATGTAGATTTATGTTATGACGATTTGTATCCAAATTAATGGCAACACAAATATATTATATTTCTATCTATCTATCTATGAGAAGCTTGACTTTGCTAATAATTGATACGCAGTGACCTAACGACCACGGTTGCAGATTGTTCTAGTTTTTTTTTTTTAATTTTTAATGTGATTTTTTCACAAAATCATTCCTTAAGTATATTTAGAACCAGTCCATAGAAACATAACCAAAAATTTTTACCGGGGAGCAAAATATTATAACCCCATGTTAAAACCCTATGTCTTACATGCGATAAGACTCACATATACGGGATTCTGCACTGAAAAAGATTCAACTTGATGTTCTGCAGGGTAATGTTGTGGGACCAATCTTTCTCCATACTTCGTGCTATTGACGTTCTAACAACAGAACGGGTCACGATTGGTACGTTCGCTGATGATATGGTTGTTTTTTTTTTGACTCGAGAGAACCCAAAACAGCTTCTCAAACCCTGCAAAACAGTATTCAGGCTATTGAAGAATGGTAAAAAGTAGCGCATGCTCTATTTTCTTTCTATTACAAATAAAGCGCCGTTCCCCTGAATAACAATGCTATTTTTATTTTATTAATGGAAGATTTTCCATTTAACTGTTTATAGTACAAAACTGTTCAATTAAACGATTTCTTTTAGATCTATGTTAGATTCCGCCACGTGCCTTGAACCGAAACTAAAATATTTGTGCGTGTAAACATATACGATAATTTAAATACGGTTTTATTTATATAACACACATATCAAATGGAATAATCAAAATAAGAAATGATGTTTTTCTTTTCAACTCAAGCGAATGCTATTAAGTAGGTCTCTTTGTTTACTTTTTTTGCTCGACACACTTTTATATAAAAGCATATCAATTAGGTAACTACAGGGTGATGTCAAGTTTATAGAGACACGCGATAGAAGATCGGTTTACCAGGTGATCTGTCAGTGGTTTTAAGAAATGATCTTGATAAAGTTGCCGTTTTCTTTCATGTAGGCAGTCATTTTTGTCCGGCTTTCCGAGCTTCTGATTGGTTTCATTGAAGTTGCTTGCAATATTTCGAGCCTTTCGATCAGTATTTTGACATCATATCTTATAAAGATATCTCGAGCGCAAGTTTTACTAGTCATTTTAAAATTATAATGTGTGGTACCTGCACACCCAATTAGTGTTAAGGAAAGGACCAACAATGCTGCGATAGTGACAGACGACGAGGTCGGAATTTCGGATGTGCTATTAGCACATATTACAAAATTAAAATTATATTTACTAATATAATCATATCACAGGTAAAATTGTGATCATATTGATAATTTAAAATGCTTTTTTTTAATTACATCAGGTAGACTAAAAGCTTGCAATGTAATTATTTGTTAACAAAGCTCCCTATATACAAATTAGCCAAAACCAATTACTGTTCCCATTTTTATAGAGAATGAGTGTCAATTATAATAATGTATTCCAAATTAATTGGCTAGGTATGTTTGTGTGTGTTCGTGTATAGATATAATCTCGATAAAAGACAAAATAATTAGTTTATATTTATTTGAAATCGAAAATTCCAATCATTTAGACGATATTTGACATAATATAGTAAAAAGTTTTAATTCTAAGGATTTCCGAGAACTTTTAAATTCACGCACACAAATCTTTTGTATCTAATATTAGAAGTGGCATTTGCTCAAAAGGGAACCAGCTATTTTATATAAGAATTACCAGCAAAAAATACCCTATATCACCGTTTCTCAAAGTGTGGGTCGCGACCCGACACCGGGTCGTAGAAAAATTTTGCCAGGTCGCAAAAAAATTGTAAAAACAAAAAAATCATCTTCTAAACTTTTAAATGAATACAACTGTTAATTTTTAATTACATATATTTTTCTTATATAATTATTTTGCAACTCTTGTGTATGAAATAAGCAAACTAATAACTTGATTTCTGTTAAAAAATAAAATTTGTTTTGTAAATAAATGTTTTTTTTTTTGAGTCGCGAAAAATTTTATAACCTAATACCGGGGTCGCGGTTAAAAAAGTTTGAGAAGCGCTGCCCTATATATACATCCTGAGCAATCGTATTACGACCCGTGTGACTGTTAAAGTCACTAGCGCTCATTTTAAACATAATGCCACAGCTCGTCGTAATACAATACGTTAAGGGACTAGATATGCACTATGCATGGTAGCATAACACATGATAAACACTGAATGAACACCAAACAGCGTAGTGTTAACCGTAATACTTTTAGAAGCACTGGAAAAGAAAAAAAATATTATTGACTCTTCAAACGTTAAAGATGTTGAGAAATTAAATGGATCTGATGAAATGTGTCTATGTTTCGTACGAAGCTTTTGACTTAATTCAAAGTTTACATAAATCTTTATAGTATTTAATAAAAAACCTCTTGTGCTAAAATAATTTGTTTAAATTACGGAAATCGTGTTGTGTTTAATTGTTTATATATATATTTTTTTTTTCACTTCTTTCATTTCGTGACCTTAGTACCAGATGGTTTTATTTAGCTTATTTTTTTTTAAATATCATCAACAGTATTTTTGTTTTCATTATTTCGAGAATCTTTATTTATAATTTTATTAAATGGTCGAGTTGGCATCACTAGAGTAGAATTATTTTACCATTTTTTTATAAACTTATAAAATATGATTTAAATATAACAATGTAACACATACCATGGAAATTATCGAATGATTTAAATAATCGTAAGGTTGCTGCTCGAATGATTTTTATAATCGAATCATTCATTCGAAATGATTCCTTCGCATGATGTATAATAGATGTGTCGGTACTAGCCTACTAGGCGTGAATAAATGAATGTTTCAGCTTTCGAATGAATTTTCTCTCAGTTTCGATTGTCAGTTTTGAGAGTATTTAACAGAAAGGACACAGACAAAAGAGCAAAGATTGAGCGTAGTATAATAATTTATTACTGGAGATTATAAGTTGTGGATTTTCCGGAAAATTTTCTTAGCCACTAAATTAAAAACGTATTGTAAAATTAAACTCTCATTCACTAGAGGCTACAAGTAAACAAAACGAGTATTTTCATCAGTTCTGGATGTGAAGCCCTTTTGAGTTTTTCCCTTCCAACAAAAAAAAATAATCTAGTGCTGTTTACATGAGGGGAATCCCCTTTATAACTGTAGCAGCCAGTACAGTAGTGACATCTTCTGGCGACTGCCACTACCTCATTACTTTGTTTATCAAATAACAAGAGTGTGCCCTTTTATTATGAAGTAAGATGAATTGACTTGATATGAGTTGCAAATTTAACAATATGACAAACCTTAAGAAAAACAGAATCAAACTTAATTTTATTCATGTGGATTATAAAGTTAGAATTATAACCTGTAGTTTTTGTTTAAATGGTACAGAAATTGAATAATAAAACAAAGTATGGAAAGTTCAATTATGCATAAATTACTAAAAATTTGCCTTTTGACGTGATAACGTCTTATAAATTGATGAAACACCGGCTGCACGCACGAAAAAGTGTCACGTTTCGCCTGAGCCTGAGCGTGCAAGCGAGAGCGCGGTATAAGCGATAGAGAGGCACGATCGGCCCAAGCGTCGGCTTGTACGCATTTCAATGTTTCTTTATGACGTTATGACGTAAAACTGTCGTCCGTAAACCGACTTTACAGACAACCAATTTTTTTTTGACATTGAAAATTTTCCGGAAAAGCAGTGGAAAATTTCCCTCCCCACATCACTACTCGTAGGTATACAAAAATCATTCGAATGATTTTGAATAGCCTCTCGAAATATTTTGGTGATCTCGAATGGTTCGAACATTTTCACTCCAAATCGCTCATCTCTAGGACACGTAACCTGTTCTGAGCCAGTAAACATGTTGGACACGGCCGATGTTATATAATTACAGTGCTAAATCAGGACATGTAGGTACATTATCACATTTAGCATACAAAGTGATATACCACACCGTGTCCCTTGTCTTTGGTGCAAGGCAGACGTCTGACGTCGCGACGACTGTGCTTTACAAGTACCCGACATCATGCAATTTATCCTTTGTGCGGATCGTCCTATCTCGCTTCCTCTTTCTCTGTGTGAGCACATTTGAACATTACCAAAAGTGTTAATCGTTTTCACAGTTTCGGGCACTTTTTCACGTTTTTCAATGTTAATTTGTCTCCTTTAGATTTATGTCACTAATTCTAAGTCCTAACAATATTTCGACCCAGATGAGAAACTTGTAAACGTGTACCATTACACAATTTCGCAATAAAAGTATCGGAACTTCTTAATTTAACTTTAATTTATGAGGAGGTGTTAAACCTTCTTAGAGGTTAAATTTTGAAAGAAAAGTAGTTTATGTTCTTCCCCAGAGTTTAAGCTATCTCCATATTAGAGTTCACCATAATTGGCCTTGCAGTCTGGCCGTGAAAGTGTAACTTCATATTACAACCCCCACTTCATCCCCATAGGGATTGAATTTTGAAAAAAAAGTAGCCTATGTTCTTCCCCATGCTTCAAACTATCTCCACATTAAATGTCATCACAATCGGCTCAGCGGTTTGGCTGTGAAAGCGTAACAGACAGAGTTACTTTCATATAAAATAATATTAGTATGGATATGATCTAATGCTAATAGAATATTGACTAAAAATTCGAGGTCTTCAGATTTTAAAATATCCTGCCGTTTCTTCCAGTCATAAGACAGTGTCGGTTCACACCAGCTGGATGTCGAAATGATTTTTTTGTCGAGGATTATTGGTTTATATGACATAGTTCACATTTATCCAACACCATAAAAATTCGTCTTCCATATAAACTAAATACACCACAAGGGAATTCGTTTAGTGTGAACAAACACTAAAGGTTCCTCATTTTAATATACAGGGTGTCCCATTTTAAAGTAGCCTCCCTTATATCTCCGTTATTTTTGAAGATAGAAAAAAAAATGTTAGATAACCCCAAGTGTCAATTTTCATTGCTTTATACACAAACCCAACACTTTGAGACATAAATCAGATCGTGCAACCTCCCCCTGGTATGTCTTGGGTAATGCTAATGCCATGCGGTAAAAAGACGAATATTACCGCGATAAAAACGGCGCAAATCGAAAACTGGTTCAGACATTTTTTTTATAGCATTTTTTCTCCTCTATTGAATGGGCTAACAAAAAATATAGTTTTCCACTTAAAAAAAAATTGATATGCGTATCTCCGAAGTGACGCCATCTATTGGGAATTGGGATGTTCATGTATGCATATTATTTCCCCCTCCAAACTGAGCAACTTTTATTTGGAGAATTTTTTCAAAAATAACGGAGATATAAGGGTGGCCACTTTAAAATGGGACACCGTGTATAAATAATAAGACTAATGCCAGCACAGATTTCAATCTTGTAACATATCAAGCCAATACAGATGACTTGTCAAAGTTCTCAAGTGGATAATAAGTAATAAATGTGAGATAAGAATTGGTCGAGTGGTTCGACGCTTGAAATGTAATTAAACAATCATAATGAAATCCCTGTCGCCACGCATTCTACACATTGGAAGTCCAGTTACAGTTCTGTAAGCATTGTGAATAGTGGATAATAAAGCAAATACAGTAATTAATAGTGCAAACATTGGATTATTAACATTAGGTGAGTCTCATTACATAAGAGGAGAAAGAGGAAGAAGACAGGAAAAAAGAAGGCTTTTGATTGTCAACTTGTTAATAAAAATTATTGAAAACGAACATCACTAGCACACTACTACTGGGTTGGTCAAAGCATGGTCAGAAAATCTGATTTGACAAATGTCCTTAGATTATGATCAGATATATCTCTCTCCATAAAAAAAGCATCGTCTAATTTTTAAATAGATCCTGCTCGAAAACTAATTGATCGATTGAAACGATATTTTTTTAAACTGTGTACACTAGACTGTATAAAAAAATCGACTAATTTTTTTTGAAGTGACCACAAAAATATTATTTTAAATAACGACAAAAAAGGCTGTGGAAGCTTTAGCTCTTAATATTAATATTAAGAGCTGCCTCATCGCGATTTTCTATTTCCCATTTAAATAACATGAGAAAAATTTTTTTTAACTTTGGAGTTTTGGCGCTTTTTCGAAATATCAACATCAACGGAGATACAGGGTGTCAAAGTTTTTATTTTTTTACTCGAAAACAGTGCGCCGTACCAAAAAATAGTAAAAGAGCTTTTCTTTTTAGAATTGAACAAGGAATTCAATAACATTTTTTATTTTTAGAAAAAATCAGTGGCGTACCATTTTTTTCTTAAAAACATTAAACAACTTTTTTCTATGCGCGCCACTGGTCAAGCCAAAAATATTTTATTTATTGAAGAATCTCCTTCCCACGTAGCTATTGACACCTACAATATTTTTCTTAAATATCTCAAGTGGTTTGGCAGTTATTAATAAATTTTAATTTTTTAAATAAAACTTTATGGCACCCTATATCTCCGTTGATGTTGATATTTTGAAAAAGCGCCAAAGGAAAAAATCTTATTTGTTGAATCCCGATTCGCTGGTGAAAGGATAACGTCAACTTTGGAATCACCTATATATGTAAATACCTATGCAAATACGTATACTTTTTCCTCTTAAAATGTTTATATATTATTTTGTGAAATTTATTGACAGTAATGTAAATTGAAGTTGAATTGTTTATGCCATCACATTGTTATATTATCTACATTAACTGCATTAAAAAGAACAAGATATATTTTTTCAATTTCCGTTTTGTTAAAGTTGAAATTTACTGAATTTGAAGAAATGCTAAATAACAAAATGATAAAAATTATTTACCCATGTTTTTTTTACTTAAATAAAATAAACGAATTGAAATGTATTTTTTTTTATTTACGGTGATAAAAATCATAAAGTTAATTAAATAAATGCATTCACCACTTGCGAAATTGAATTCGAATATGAAGTTTGCATAAAAATGAATAATATAGATGTATGTCTTTTGTTTCAGGTGAGCAGTAAGCATCTAACAGTTTTGTTACAATGTGTCATCTCGGATAGACTTGTAAAAATGCAAAAAGGTATGTGGGTTGAATTCTAATATCTTTATTAATAATTTCATCGAGGAGTACTGTAGACTTCATTGAAATCTATAAAACATTATTAAGCATATCACTTTCAAGCATAGATAAAGAGAGGTGCATCTCTGGAAAGAGATGTATATACCAATTACCTATTATACTATCGCATGATTTAAGTCTAAACAACAAATGAGCGTGATTCAACCAAAGGTAGCCAATCAGCGATGACGTAACTCCGTAGCAAGATTATTATGTCCTTAAATTTTATAATGGAAAATACACACTTTTAGGCATTTTTTCTTGTATAGGAAAAGCTTCCGAAAAATTCTCAAAATATTATCTATTCGTTACGTAAATTTAAAAAAAATGTGGGACAAGCCCATTCGGTTTTATAATAATAGAAGTCTTTTATAAAATTTCCTTTATTTAGATCTGAAGCAGACGTTAAAGACCTCGGTTGTTGAGCGTCTATAATCTATAATCTTTCTCTCCTTCGCAGAATCTGAACCCAGTACTTTCAGTTCGATTGCTTTATTATTATACCGGCTACTTTATTACGTTTCTATCAAATTACGCGATATGTGCACGCGACAACTGACTTCTCTGAAACTTCAAAATCCAATAAACATGACTGGAACAGTTATAGTTTACAAGTGAAGTTTGTCTTGCGTGACGTCACTACAGAAGATACCACTTCACGGAACTTAACATGAACGCAGCCATATTAAGATTGGCATCAAAGTTTAGAACAGAAATCAACTGACAGAAATATGAAACGATAATAGAAGGAGGATATATTTTGTCTCCACCATTTTTACCCCACTACGGCAAAGGAAGGGTTATGCTTTTAGCAGTCTACAGTATGTAAACACGTAGGGTGCACATAGGCAAATTAGAATTGGGAAAAAATACTTGGATCAGAGTTAGCCATGACTGCATTAATTGTTATTTCTATTGAATTATCGTGGTAATCTTGAGGATTTCTATTTTATTTTGATTTTACTTGGCTTTTTTAATAATACAAAGCTCTTATAAATCATTATTTTAATTTTTTTGTACAAAAATAAAACAAAAAAAAACAACTCCATCTGTTTGGAAACATTTCATTCAAAAATTGTCTGACTGGTATGACGTATGCACGTTGGTAAATCAGTGACCCAAATGTCTTTAGGTTCAACACGAATAAGCGGAGATATTTGATCTCGCACCATATTTAAGTATTTTTGTAAATTTAATGTCCCATTAATCAAAAAAGTCCGATTATGTTGTAATCGTTTGAATATTTTCTTCGGTAGTATACACATTCATTTTGCAAAAGACTATTATCTGTCAAATTGGAAAACAAGATTTCAAGGCTCACTCTGATCTAGTCATTTTTTCCCAATGTTAATTTCCTTATGTGCACCTTACGTCGAAACGACTGAGCCAGTGTTCATGATTTCGATTTGTTTTGATCAGGGGAGAACTCTAGCATGGCCGGATTAACTTTTTGGTGCCTTAGGTTTTACACACGACGGAACGAAGAAGTTGAATGCGTTTAGGGTGAGAGATTGTGTAGGCACTCGAATGTTACCATTTATTTGGAAAACGGCTCGACCGATTCAGATGCAATTTTCTATAAAGGGTTTGTAATTCATCTGCGATGGTTCTTAGATAGATGTTACGATAGTAACTCGCCAGGGGGTGCGGCACTGCAAAAAAAACTAATGTTGCTATTTATCTCGAAAACGGTCCGATCGATTCAGATGGTGTTTTCTGTAAAGGGTTTTTAATTCGTCAGCGATGGTTCTTAGATAGATGTTACGACAGTAACTCGCCAGGGGGCACCGCACTGCAAAAAAACGAATCTTGCCATTTATCTCGAAAACGGTCCGATCGATTCAGATGGTGTTTTCTGTAAAGGGTTTGTAATTCGCCAGTGATGGTTCTTAGATAGATGTTACGGTGGTAACTCGTTAGAGGATTTTTTACTTTCAACGCGCCTAAAGAAGTATAACTACAACAATATATTATAAGAAATCTAGAAAGTTTAAAATTAAAAACAAAATTAAAAATTTTGAAAAAACCCACGACGAATGTAAACGTATTAGAAAAGGGTTTAAATAAAATTTTAAAACTCCCTGACTAAAAAGAGGTAAGTGACCAAAAAAAATCCGTCGGGGGCTGCCATTCTCTGTCCTGGATTAAGCATAGGAGAATGTCAATTATTAAAGATTACGATTATTTACGTTACACTCTAAAATTTCAATATTTTAGTTCATTTCAGGGCAGCGAATGCCAGCCCCCGACGGATTTTCTTTGGTTATTTACCTGCTTTTAGTCGGGGGGTTTCAAAATTTTATTTAATCCTTTTTCTATTACAACGTTTACATCCGTCATGGGTTTTTCAAATTTTTTTATTTTGTTTTTTTTTCAGTGAACGCTGCCCTAACTGTTCTCTTTTTGTTGTTTTAGTTCTTAGCGCAAGATCTCGTCTTTTATTATTATCGTCTTCTTTTAATATGTTTGTTCACTTTCTAAAGTTCTACTATTTTTCATAAAATTAGATCCAGAAGAAACATCTACATTTTTACGAAGTGATCATAAATAAAGTTCTATATAAACATAACATTTTTAATCAGAAGTCAAAGAACCGAAATAGTTCTAAATCTTAGAAAAAGTATTCTCGTATTCTCCTCCTCTGTGGTGATGTTCAAGGCCGGTGCCTAGATTTAGATTTATTTGGGGTGATAAGACACTTGATATCTCACAAACACTGCGACCTAAAAGATCTTTTGTGCATCCCCTAATAGTATTATTCCCAGTCTGGTAGAATGCTTTTTATGAGCCTTATTACCTCCATATGTCCTCATGCTTTAGAAAAGGCCTCTTAAGATATAGCAGCCTTTTGGAGAGCACTGTTTCACATTCACATAGGATGTGTTCAGCAGTTTCTTTTGCTTCGTTAAAGAAGCGACAGTTATCATCTTGGGCTTTACCCATTTTTGAGAGATGGCCGGTGCCTAGTGTGACTTATTATAAATCCATCGCTGGTTAGAAGATATTTTTGTGAAATGATGGTCGTACGTCAACAATTTTTGACCACCATGTTTACGTACTGTTATGTTATCTATCTATACTACAATGCCGAATAAATTAATTCCTGCGCCATTTCATCATTTCATTACCTAACGTTCAATTCAGATAATTCATGATACATATTATAAAGGGTAAATGTATTTGTTCTGAAGTAACATTGGATCAAAGTAATCAGTCGGTACTAATAAATGTCTAAAGTTCAAAGTGACGCGATGCTTTTATTACAATAAAATGATTGATCTCTTTGCTCTTCACTTCCAATCACTACGGCTGTCTCACTTTACAGCGGTAGACTTTAAATGCTTCTGCCTCTATCCATGACGCCTTTCTTCTTCTCATAGGAAATACCTACGGTGTTAGTAGTTTTCGTAGTTGTCTACTGGAGTAGAAACTTGGTATTTTTATTAAGTAGATAGCTACCCCTCCGTGAGACAGAATAGCGAGCTTAGAGCAGTGATGTTAAAGTTACGGCCTGCGGGCCGCATCCAGCCCCCCTCAAGCCATTTCAATACGGCTCGCGACCAGAATATATCCAGTGAGTAGTTTAGACAGCTGACATCAATGAGATTATCAAAAACGAGAGACTTCAGGTGTCTGGATCCTCAAACTCAAGATAATTTACCTTTTTTATTACCTTTATATGAAAATTTAGTTAAACTAAATAAATAAAGATATTAATTTAGTATGTGTTTTAGTTTTTAAATTAGAGTCTGGACCGCTAACACATCTTAAATCTTATAAATGGTCCTTTAAAGAAATCAGTCTGACAACTCTGGTTTAGAGGACATATTGTTGCGTGCCCCCTGTTGGGACGATAATGTGTTCCATAGAATGTTCCAGACCACAACAACAACAATGGAAAGCAGGTAAAAACCCGACCTTCTTAGAATTGACTGGAGAAGGCAATGCATTAAAGAAAGGTTGAGATGCGTCTAGAACATTCGAGAGGCGGGGGACGAAGCTATAAAATGCGATCGGAGTGGTTGGCAAGTCAGTCAGTTGAAATCGGATGACATTACATTTAGATTTAAAACTTATACTCCTATCCCAGCATTACAGAACCTATTAATGTTGTTGCAAAAAAAAAAACACAGCTCCATACATCTGCTTTTGTTGGTTTCGATTGGAGTTAAGGATTTTTCGAAAAATTTTGAAACAGAACATTTTCTGGATATTTTCAGAGCCACAACATTAATAAGGTATTGTAAACTCTCGTTCAGTAGAGGCTACAAGTAAGCAAAACTAGTATTTTCATCAGCTCTGGATATGATGTGCTTTTGAGTTTTTCCCTTTCAACAAAAAAACAACAATTTAGTGCTGTTTACATGAGGGGAATTCCCTTTATAACTGCAACAGTCAGTACAGTGGTGCCATCTTCTGGTCTCTGCCACTACAGGGAAAAATGGACGATTCCTTTTCTGTGTGTTATTTTATTATTAAACAGGATTAATTGACTTGTTATGAGTTGCAAATTAAACAATACGACAAATGTTAAGTAAAACAGAATCAAACTTAATTTTATTCATGTGGATTAAAAAGTTAGAATTATAGCCTGCAGGAGTATTTGTTTAAATGGTACAGAAATTGACTAATAAAACAGAGTTCAATTATGTCCTAAAAAAATTTTTTTTAAAAATTGCCTTTTTGACATTAAAAATTTTCCGAAAAATTTCGGAAAATTTTTCTCCCCACACTACTAGTTTCGGTTCGACTTGTTTATACATATTTTTATTTTGTTTGATCACACAGATTGTGTAAAATGTTTTGTCTATATATTTTAAAGCGTTATAATTTTCAGTTCGGCAAACTTACGTGATTATATATTATTGTGCTTAAAATAATTAGCATGCGGTATGTCAAGTCCGCATATATATAGAGACTTGTTTCAGTCAAACCTAATCTGAAATCATTTTGTTATAAAAGGTCAGTCCAACCGAAACCCAATTCTATTATATGCATAAAATTAGAAACAGAAGGACGACGGCGTTTCTAGTTGTTTGACGGCTTGTTCTCGTACATACGGATAGACAAAAGGGTTGTCGGTTGAACGAACGGTTGTTTTCACTTATCTCCCGTTCCTGCTTTCCTGTTTTCATCCCTTTCCGTGTCTGCAGTGCTGTTTGTTACCCGATTGTCGAACGGGAACACATGTAGACGGTACCTATCAGGTTGATGCTAACGCCGACAATAATCTTCATTCCGTCTATAGAACGTACACAAAGTCAGAACGTATAAAGTTCTCACAGAAAAAAATTAATCAATTGCAAGCTATACATGCTGATTTTTAAGTAGATTCTTCTTTTTTAACAGCGTGTAGCAATCAAATAAACGAACAAATATTTTAAGTAACTTTTTTAACTCATAAATAAGAGAGAGACAGTCGTTCAAAGTTTAATTAAATTTGTAAATTTCATTTAATTAGTTCAAAAGCCCGGTTAACACACGCAAAGATATGGCACACCGTTTTACTATTTAATAGTAAAATATTTTTTCCCAAAATTTTTAAAATATTTAACAATTTTAATTTCAGAAAAAAAAATTTGAGTGATTTTTTTTATGTGGTGACTAGATATGAGCGCCGCGCCGGCGCGCCGTCGCCGCCGACGATTCACTCCCGCCGCCGCCGCCGTGAAAATGTAACGGCGCGCCGAGCGAAAAGGCATATGTTTAAACGATCAGAAAATGTTGAAAACATATTTTTAAAGACTACTTTATGTTTTTTTATGACTTAAAAGAAACATCTTTGTTTTCTCTAAGATTTATTTTCTTGTTAATTGTTATTAGAACTTTATGACAACGTTGATTTTCTTCTGCCAATCGAAGTGCCAAAAATATTTTAGCTCTAGGCTAGAAACCATTTCCTTATAAAAATAATTTGTGTTAAATAAATAATAATTCTGATTGTTAAACTACATGTTTTGTTTTATATGTATCCTGCCCATCATTAAAAAATGCTTCTGTCACGCCGCCGACTACGCCGCCGCCGCCGACCTCAAAAAGTCGGCGCGCCGCCGCCGCTCCTTTACCCATCGGCGCTCATATCTAGTGGTGACATAATAAAAATACAATATTATTATGTGTACACATAATTATAATTCGTCGTATTTCCTATCTCTTCCCATGTATCAGCATTTAAATTTATGTGTACCTACACATAATAATATTGTATTTTTATTGTCACCACATAAAAAAATTCACTCAAAATTTTTTTTCTGAAATTAAAATTGTTAAATATTTTTAAAATTTTTGGAAAAAATATTTTACTATTAAATAGTAAAACGGTGTGCCATACAAAGAAGTGATGGCACGAATCGGAAATGCATCCGAAATAATTCGCGGAAGGCCTTTATCGCTACTGCAAGCATGTACATAAGCATGGCTACGACGCACGCATCTTTGTGTCCAACAAAACGGTGACAACTTCGAACAATTTCTGTGAATACTTGATAATGACATAACATATTTTCATAGTGACATAACAGGACCGACCTCAAATGTCGTTAAAAAATAAAACTTTCGAAGCTCGTTTCTCTTTTATTTTTAAGTTTTGATAAAAAAGTTACTTGAAATATATGTTTAATTAATTCTACTCTGTATTTACACAATTAGTGTTCTGTGTCATCAACCCCGCACTTGTGGCTTCTATAGCAAAATTTTGGTTCTGAAGTTATAAAGAAATAAACAAATACAATTTTTATAACAATAGGGATGTTGACTAATTTTCAGAACTGTTTTTTATTATTAATAACCATGCAAAATGTCGTCATATAAGTACAATATACATGTTTTGGAAAAATTCAACAAATCTAGGGTCGTCTTCAACCTTTTGGAGGCCATGGGCAGGATTATGAGGCCCCTAAGAGCTTGACAGAGCAAAATTTTGTTAGAATAGACAAAGAAAGTAGATTTATTTTTATTTCTTTACAGTCACATTAAATGAATAGATAATATAATTCACAAAAGTAACTCTTTTAAAATTCACAGGTTAATGCTTAAAAATCTATGTTGATTGAAGAGGTCCAAATTTTTGATTTACGTTTGATTAGAACTCTTTAATAAATAAAATTATCGACCAATTTTTCAGGCAATATATTAACAAAAAATATATATAAATTAATACATTAACGTTTCGATCCGGATTTGGATCTTTTTCAGAACTAAAAATATAAAAAGCAATTAATATTTTTTTTCTATTTAACGTTAATGTATTAAATTATATATTTTTTTGTTAATATATTGTCTGAAAAATTGGTCGATAAATTTATTTATTGAATGAAGAGGTACCCATCGATAATCACTTTTTCAAAATCTGTGTTTTTGAGCATATCACATTCTATGTTGAAGCATTGTACTTAATTTTTCTTATATATTTATAACCTAAACATGTTAAAATCGGAAAACCTGATTTTCGGGCGAGAGTAGAGTAGCTTCGCGCATGCAAAAGCTAATAAGCAAGTAGGCATTGTAGTCAATCATTATCGTTTGATTTGTTCGAAATAAATATGTTTTTCGATAATAAACATCGGTTATCGTTTGGTGATCTGGCGGGAACTAGGGGGCCCCTATCGATCGCGGGGCCCTGAGCGCGTGCCCAGTGAAAAAGAGGGGCCTGAATAAATCACGAAAGTCAATGCGGTGCAATGCCCCTGCCCTTTATTTTATTTAATGGTTTAATAACGACAAACTATAGGGAGGACGGGGGAATGGCGCTCACTTAAGGAAAACATGGTGTATTTTTTAAATTATTTATTATAAATCAAAATTAACAAGAGTAACAAAGTCTTTAATTATCGAGTAACCAACAATTTAACAACAAAAGCATATATCTTTCACCTACTAGTAGTAGGAAAACATTATTAAAAAAAACATGTTTGAGCGGCATTACCCCTGACTTTGGGTAATGCCGCTCAGGGTCTCATAAAGAAGTGTACCCAATCCAATCTGGCTGTTTTGCTGCTTTGATCAAAATTGTTTTTGATATTGTTGCGCTCAGCAAATTTATAAACAAGTTTACGCAAATCTGCAACATTGAGTCCATAATATAGCGAGCCCAGCAAATTAACTTGTTCAGCAATTTCAGTTTCTTGCTGTTGGGTGGAAACGGGCTTCTTCGGTCCAAGCCGCTCGTTTTGTAATTAATTTGAAATTTAAAAAAAATCATACACGATTTTTGAAAATTGATTGCAATATCACAAAATAGAATAGTTTATTGGCAGAAAAGTAAAATTAGTAATTAAATAAGCATTAAGGTTTTGGACTTACCGACAAAAAACACTTAATTAAAAATTAGATCAGTGCGGCCGCAAACGAAGAAACGCTCTTCACGGTCGCATGACGCGAGCTGACTGTCCGTTTGCATCGCTGTCTATTAGAGGCCCCCTCCCCTGGCGCTTCACGCGACGTGACGTGTTGCTACCTTTCTTTTTGACAGAGTTACAGAGGTGAGCGCCATTACCTAGTGAGCGCCATTCCCCCTTCCTCCCTACACTTTGTATTTTTGATTTATAGAGTATAAAATCGTTGTAAAGATATAGAATAAAATAACTAAAAATTTTAACAAAAACGACGTTGTCTCTTGTAGCTACCGAAACTTCAGCTTGCTTTACAGTTCTGTATAGCGGTTTGCATTATTCATCTAGCTAGCAGAATATGCACTAACCACATGTCATACCGAATGCTACAGAAACGGATTCTAGTTTTGATTACAGTACACTCACTTCCTCAAAAGCGCGGCTACGAGGTTGCAGAGGAAATAAACATAGCAAATACATCAACCATATGTTGAGCGATGATGACCAGAGCTGTAACAAACCGTATGTATTCGTTACGGGTACATCATCTAACTCGAAGTAAAGAATCGTTACTTACAAATTCATTTTGCTACTCGCATCTTTCGTATCCATGTCAGTTCGACTCGTTTGATGCGATTATACGTAATACGAACGAAGTCATACCGTATCACGTATGCGACGCGCCTCGATGCGATGGTACATGCTTGATGCTGTTAGTACACGATTGTATGTCGTATGAAAAGTAACGAGTAACGTAACGATACGAAAGTAACGGGTACTGGTTCTTTAAGTAACGAATACATACGAGTACACAATTTCTCGTTACTCTTACAGCTCTAATGATGACAGAAAGGATCAAGGAGCACTTGGTGGCGGAAATAGCTCTTTTTCGTGTAGTCTGAGGCCTCCCCCCCTCTACAAATCCGCTTAGTGGAGTAGGGGTCTAGCGCGTTCCGTTGCATGGAGAATCAGCGCACAGCTCAAATCATTGGGGTGAAATTTAGCACACATATAGTTATAGCATCCGCTAATAACAGGTTTTTGAAAATTCAACCCCTAAAAGGGTGTACTGGAGGTTCAAAATTTGCATATAAAAATCATATAAGATAGATGTATTAATTCGAAAATGCGCAGGATTACTCCTGTCAACAAATAAATAAACACATGTTTCGTGCTTTTTCAAAAACAACTCCTTCAGAGAGTGAAAAGATGTAAATAGTTTAAAAATCAACATGGGTGTCATTTTCAAGGTTTGTCGGGACGTTGATCACGTTAATGTCATCAATTTTGAAATTTATTTATTTCGAGAAAGGAGTAACTATGCCAAATAATGTGAATGCATCCGCGTTTCGTCTCAATCGCGTGCGAAGCAGCGGGTAACGGCTAGTTATATTATTGACGTAATGGTTCCCAAAGTCAGCTCACAAAAAATAGCGTGGATCTATTACTATTTCGTAACTATTGAACACTGAAAGGTGTCCCACATATTTAGAAACACTGTGTATATTTCCATATAATCTATTTTTTTCTATTTAAAATAATTGTCTAGAAAGTTTTACTTCACATATTCTATGTTCTCGGTAACTTAACACTTCAAAGTTATAAATAGCATACCGTTTTTACACGAGGGACGAGTTACTTATTTGTAAAGTAAATCGACACAAAAATAAATGATAAAAATATAAAATAGTTTTATATGTAAAGTCCACGTGCAGCGACGGGGATGTTAGAAGTTTTAACATCTACAAACGGTGTTGGTAGACTGGTTAAAGACATACACATATCGCCGCCTGAAAGGTAAAAGGACATAACTGAAATTTTATTTTCTTCATATCTCGATCGAAAGTGCATACTTTCGGCACCAATTGTAAGGCTGAAAGTTTAACATTTAATCCTTGGTGGGATTAAACGCTACAATACAGGAAGTTCGTACGTTCGTGCGGTAGTAAAGCAAAAACAACCAATATACTGTTTTTTAAATATAGTTTCCATAGCAACCCTATTACATATTAGCTAGTAGTCGCGAACAGCTGTCATTCTTGTTTTTACGTATAACCTCAAAGAGTCTTGTTTGGAATTTATCTGTTTTTTTTTATGTAATTAATTAATGTATTTAATAAGCGTGCTTACGACCGAGGTATAAAGAAAAATAGTATACACCACCGAAAGTGATACCATGGCGCACAGGACAAGAATATCACACTTTTGGCCTTTGTAATATACTATTATTTTAAGTATGTGTTGGGCCAAAAACATGATAGAATTCCGTAGTGTTCGTATGACGTATTCATAGGTCACAGTCGGTGATTGACAAATATCATACCCTAACCTAGAAAAATGCGTCCTTGCAATATGTTGATTACCACGAAGTCTGTAATCAGGAGATCAAGCTCGAGCGTAGCGGTGGACCGTAATCTATCGCATGAAACAATATGGTGTCAGCTACTGGGTAGTTACCCAGTAGCTGACACCATATTGTTCATGGCTTACATGTGTGTAATGTCTGTGAAGTTAAACAACTTGGGTAACTATAGCGAAAACAGTTGGAAAGAACCGAAGTTTTCTCAGGCAGTGATAACAGCGCCATCTCGCGTTCGCCAGAAAACGGTCCATCACGAAACACGGCAAGAATAGGAAGCTAGGTCTTTTGGTTACAAACTTTTTGGTTGATACTATTGTGGAGATTGTTAATTAAACATGACCCTCCTTCTGGGGCACTCAGGTAAAAAGAAGCCGTAAAAATAGTTACACCAATAAAATAATTTTACAAATTTCCTTTGAAGTATTCAGGTAACTAATCTACAGGTAGAGATAAAGAATAAATGTATATAATATAAATTAATTAGCACTGAGTTTTATGTCTATGGTAGGTATAAGTTTCTAAACTTATTTACCTGTGTACCTAATATCTAGGTATATAAGTATATGAGAGTAAATTTTCATTTGATTTATCAGTTTATCGTCGAGTGTCATTGTGAAAATTTGTAATCGTTATTAATAATAATCATGATTTCTCGACAATCGATTTGGGAAAAGGCTACGTTATACAGGAAAATAGACAGTCTGCGTGAATGGATTTTTCTTAAGAATGCATTTATAATATTTCCGAAAATAATGGAAAAGAACAGGAAAATGCTAAAACAGAAAAGGACGTCAAAGAAACCGTGTCTACGAAAAGGGATTCTTCTTAAAAATTCATTTAGAGAATTTCCGGAAATGGATAAGAAAACGCAAGAAAAGAGGAAACGCAAAATTGAAGAAACAGAAGAAGAATCAATAGCAAAGAAACGCAAGGTGGAAGAAAAAGAAGAAGATTTAATGTCAAAGAAACGAATGAAGACTTGAATTATGTTATAAGGAAAAATTGTATGATATTTCTAAGTGTAAATATTTTAATAATTAAATTGTTTACCCGATAGAATGTTTTATTGTTTATTATTTGAAATTGTAAAATATATTTATAATTTTTAACCGAGCGGTGTAGCGAAAAAATTCGAAAATGCGCAGGATTACTCCTGTCAACAAATAAATAAACACGTTTCGTGCTTTTTCAAAAACAACTCCTCCAGAGGGTGAAAAGAGGTAAATAGTCTAAAAATCAACATGGGTGTCATTTTCAAGGTTGATCGCGTGAACTCAATCAATTTTGAAATTTATTAGGAGGGCCTGCGTCGAGAAAAGAGTAACTATGCCAAATAATGGGAATGCATCAGTGTTTCGTCTCAATCGCGTGCGAAGCCGCGGGTAACGGCTAGTTATAAATATTATAGTTATGCACTTATCTCCTCTAAGCGGTGATAATCGTACATATATTATGTCTGGCAAGGCACAGTTGCCAGACAAGTTGCATTTATACAACACGCTACCACTCCGACGTCAAACTGCCTTACTTGCTAGCTGGTAGAATAATATGCGTCGTAGAACAAAATATTTCCCCCGTGAAACAGGATATGTGTATCGCCTTCTACATAAATGCAAATCTTTTCATACAGCCGTGCTGAACAATTCCAAAGATAGCAAAAAAATAACGAAAAATAACACATTTAAAAAACACTCTTCATAAATATCAGGATTGCGTTATTTTTTTCCTTTGATCATACTTATTACAACAAAATATTCTTCAAGTAGGGGAGAAGCGGGGTAGTTGTAACATGTTTTAGCAAAACGATTGTATTGCAAAAACTAATTGAATGGAAATTGAAAATTATAGACTCTCGCCATCTAAAATGTTGCAAAACTAACCATTGTACCAAACCATGTCAACAATATAGTTTATTTGCTAATATCGACTCTAAAGTGTTGTTGCACTGTATATTTTTATTGTATTTTTAAATCAAATTTTATTGTAGATAAGTATTTTAAAGTGTTCTCGGTACAGTATTTTAAACTATTTTTGTACTGTATTTTTAAAGTATTTATTTATGTATTCTGCATGTCTTATTGTATCTTTTTCTGGGCTACACAATAAATTATCTATCTATGGCGTGCCAAATGGAAAATACACAAAATAATAATCCACACTAATATTATAAAGAGATTTAGATGAGTTATGTTACAGTTAGTAATTATTATAATATATTACAGAGTAGCTACTGTTTGCTACAATTGTTAATAACACCCATTGTTACATTGTATTTAATGTAAGGACACAATTTCACCTTTGATTTACTCATAACTCTCACTACTGTGATGGTTCATATCCAGCGTTAACTAATATAATTGGCTCTCGCATGATGTGAAAAAATCAGTTACCAATGCTATTATAAATATTAGAATGATAGTTTGATAGTTGTGTCACTGTGGTGTAATGTAACTCAATCCGCCGCGAGAGTGGAAAGATTCGGGGTTCGTATCCCGACGGTGACATTGTTTGTAAAAATAAACTAATTTTTCTATGTTGATATCGTTGTAACAATGGATGTTTCTTAACAATTGTAGCAAACAGTAGCTACTCTGTAATATATTATAAAGAGAGAGTTTGAATTTTGTGAGTAATTTCAGAAATTACTCATCCGAATTCAATTTTGTATCACCAATATTTAGAATAGATCTTCAGGATAAACATATAGGCTATATATTATTACGTCAAAATTAAATCGCTTTTCGGGGAGACCAATTTTACGGTGCCAATAATGTAATAAAACAACTGCTGGTATCAATAAAAGATGCCACCATCATCATTACACTTGCATTCCGTGAGAAAAATAGAAATAAACTAAATTGGAAAATTAACTATAAATTAATTAATTGACCGGTGTCATATTGTGTTCTAATTAAAATTAAGACATCTTTACTATACGAATAAAATATACAGAATATCTCTGAAGTAGGCGTCCAAACGAAGTGAGGTGACAGAGAAGGCTTCACTCACCGAGCTTGTTTTTTTTTTTTAATTTATTTATTATACTGACAGTCTCTGATGCAGGGGGTAAATTGGCAGAAACCCCCGCGTACTCGGTGATCAGTAGCTTGAACAAAAAAAAGTTTGGGACAAAAGATGCCTTTTTTTGCCTGAAAAATTCGACCCAATAAAAAAAATTGCGGTTTCCATTTAAAATTTCAGAGTTACCCCCTGCCCTCCCACGGGGGCACCCCATTGGGAGGAATGTTTGTGAGCGAAAAATACATTACAACGACTTGAACCACTTTCATTCACAACATTTCACAAAAAAAAACTTAATCTCTGTGAGATAGTCGGGCGTTGCGGGACTTTTTGAACATCCCCGGTATAATTATGTGAATTTAATATTTGTTGAACACTCGTCCTACTAAAGCATTTCGCGTTCATATCCGGTATTCAATTGGGACTTTACTTAATACGATACGACATCGGTTGACAAAAATTTAAACCATAAACACATTACATTTTACATACTGTTTACTATCTATACTAATATATAAAGCTGAAGAGTTTGTTTGTTTGTTTGGTTGAACGCGCTAATTTCAGGAGCTACTGGTTAGAATTGAAAAAAAAATTTGTTGGATAGCCCATTTATCGAGTAAGGCTATATGCTATATAATATCACGCTACGACCAATAAGAGCGGATCATCAATGAAAAATGTTGCAAAGTGTATCTCAAAAATAGCCTCTATATTCAGGTGAAACGCCCTAACTACATATATCAATATTATTTCGGAATTCACAAGCCCGGCTAGCTCAGTTAGTAGAGCACGCGACTCTTAATATCAGGGTCGTGGGTTCGAGCCCCACGTTGGGCAAATATATTTTTAATTTTTTTTATTTTCTACATTGCTTTCTCCTAAGGCTTACATTTAAATTTATTTTAATTTTATTTACGACTAATTAAAATTAAATAAATCTAATTAATAGCTCATTTGAAAACTGTTAGGTATATAACTATAGGTAGCTATATAAAAATAATTATCCTATACAGTGTTTTCAATTAAATCTTTATTATATTTTATTAATTACAGTAATTATTAATTTAAAAGAAATTTATTACTTAAAAAAAGTATAAATACTGCTTTTTATGAACGGTAACTCCGATCATCATGAGATTTGGACACAACATTCATCTCGGTAAACTAAGATGAATGTGCGTACTCACGTCCCTCCCTTCCCCATTGGTTCGTTTGCACCCAGGTGAAATCGGACGGGGCCGCTAGTATATGAATGTATGCAAAATGGCGGATTCGACAAAACATTTAACCTAAACTCCGTGCATATGTCAAATCTCAATAATCCTAGATATATTCCCGAAAATCATTGTCCGCAACACAAAATGGCATGTTTAAATTTTCTAATATAGCGCTTACTAAGCTTCCCTTTTAGTAAAGAGGAATAAATTATAGAAAGCTACTACAACGCCGTTGAGAATCTGGAAATTCATAAATGTAGAAATTTTACGAACAATGGCATCAAAGGTTTTATCCAAGGCAGTCCGCTTTATGCTTTGTTAATTAAGGCACGGTTGAATCCCGATAATAAAATTAGATGTAAATACGGTAGGTCATTAAGTTTAGTGTTTGCTTTTGGTTACCGTCTAATAATGCTAACGTGATGAACGAAACGTGCGTCGAAAAAAATGTTCTTATTTTGTAATTACTTACTTTTTTGGCAGGGCTGCAACTAAGCAGGGGTACGTGCCGAGAGCCCAGACGGATGGGGGCCCCCAGAATTAGTCATAAAAATTAAAAGCTTTAAAATTTTATCGAGTAATTATTGTACGATATTAAGTTTAAGGAGGTTGATGCGTTACAGTCCTAATCAAAAGTAAGTCGAATTCTAAATGGGAACTTTTCCATAATAATTTTTTACAAAAAGTTATAAGTCGATGTACCAATAAATTATTGCCATAAAGGCATAAATACATATTTTTTTTAATATCAATTAGTTATTTCAGTATTTTACTTAATGAACTAACTTTTGAATTTTTTGTACAAAGTTAGGTTAGAAAAAATAGATGTATGTGAATATCTATATTTTACATATTTTTTGCAGTAAATAATTAAAAGAAGAAATTAGAAGTAATGAAAATTAAAATTAAATCATTAAAAAGTTGAAAATTCAGTTAAAATTGTTAAAATTGTCAAGAATAAAAGTCCATAATCGACAAGTGCTAAGGTTTAATATTTTTTTTATTGATTAAAAGTCTCCTAATTAAATTGGAAAAATTATTAAAATATGCGTAAGACATCGATGCTTTACATAGTTAGTTTTCGGAACTGCTGGCATTATTTGGTTATTTGCAAAAAATTAAAATGTACCGTTTGCATGCTTGGTTGACATATTTTCCATAAGACTACATGTTAAAGTTTTTTTTTAATTTTTAACTTTATAAATCTTCTAATGATTTTGGATTTTTTACAGAAAATGTTGTCATAAAAAAATCTATTAAAAAAACTTTATTTCAGATTTTTTTCATTATCTTCATAAAACGGCTCAACCTCCTTAAGTGTTTTCAAATCAGAATTTTGTTGCTTCTGTTACTATTATTAACGTGTTATACAGGTGTTTGAAAAGTCCCGGAACGGTTGAATATCTCAGAGAGATCACGTTTTTTTGAAAAATGTTGCGAATGAAAGTTGCTCAACTCGTTGTAATGTAATTTTCGGTCATAAAAATACTTCTAAAGGGGATGCCCCCGTGGGGGAGCAGATATTAACTCCGAAATTTTAAATGGAAATATTTATTGATTCCAGTTCTTCGAGCAAAAAAGACATCTTTTGTCCCAAACTTTTTTTTTGTTCAAGCTACAGATCACCGAATACGCGGGGTAAAATTTACCGTGTTATCCTCACCCCCTCAAATAAAATTTGTTCATTTTGTAACAGGTCAAGGAATGGTACTCTTTTACTTGGCCTTGATAACAATGTTAAAGATGTTTGTACGTACTCGGTGATCTGTAGCTTTAACAAAAAAAATTTGGGACAAAAGATGTGTTTTTGGCCCGAAGAACCCGAACCAAAAAAAAAAACGAGTGTGCTTTAGACCACACGACTGAAGTAAAACTTCTTCCTGCCATAATTTGTTATTTTTCACCCGAAAATTCACAAAATATGAATTTTAAAATGAATTTACAATTTTACTCACTTTAAACGTAGCATATTTAATGTATTGAACAAAATATTAATTTATAAAATTGTTCAAGAACGAAATGAACAGTCTAATGTTAGAAAAAAGAAATATAAACATAAAGATAATGAAAACAAAAGTAATACATTGCAATTACTTAGCTCTCGTTGGATTTGAAGGTCAGTTTACAAAACTTTTTTCTGTCAACCGATAGCGCCTCTGGAAAATAAAGTATGTGTCATTCTATTGTTAGTACTGGTTATATTTTCGGCCACCTGATGGCGCCACTAGCCAGTGAAGTATTTGTCATTTTCTTTCTATTTTCACTAACTTATATCTCCCTCTCAACTTCCGTTCGTCTCGCCCGATCACACTTCCGTAAATCTCTCGTCACGCATTCACTAGCTTATACTCCCCAAGTCAAGCGTGCGTAAAGAAGTTTTACTTAAAAAAATGTCGGTTGCCATTTAATAAAGGCCTATTTTCATTTACATTCTGTATATGTCATTTTCGCTGCAGCAATTTGTATGAAACTTCATTATATCCATGATACAGACGAGAGTAACACTTAGGTAAATGCAGAACGCGTCGTGGCATTCGAAGAGGTTGTTCAGAGCGTCAACTGTGGTTCAATTCTCTACATGGTTTTATTATATGAATGTAAATACTATTGTGCCATTTTCTCCTCCCCCTAATCAACATTTGTGTTGTTTCAAATTACACACCTGACTCACCCAACTTTAAGGGAAGCGTACAGTTGTCCCACTGAGAATTCAAATTATTCTAGTTTTCAAATAATTATGAATATTTTATTAAACATCTACATAGAATAACCGTACGCAGGGCGATTTGAAGAAAATTGAAATATTTGACGGTTGTCTTATGAGTAGTGATGTGCCGGATATTTGTATCCGTATCCGCGGATATCCGAGAGAGAAGAAAGATCCGTATCCGTATCCGTTAGTTTTTGGCGGATCTTTTACCTTATTAATTTTCAATTCATAGATGAAATTTTATATATAGGTGATTAGGTAATAATGAAAAACTGTAAAATTCCATTCAGATTATTTTTTATTTTTTAAAATCGTATTTGGCACCTTTATATTGCAAACATTTATCGTAGTAAGTATACGATTCCAATAGTACATAACTCAAAGGTACTAAAAAACTATCTTTATAATGAGATATTGCACATCGATCTTTGGAAAGAGACAATCTGTTATGAGAGTTAACTCTTAAAGAGGTCAATAACCTTTTCCCGTAACAGATAGTCTCTTTCCATAGGTCGATATGCAATATTTACCGCCGCGTACTCTAATATTGAAACCAAATATCCGTATTAAGATCCATATCCGCGAATATACATTTTTAACGATCCGGCACATCACTAGTTATGAGGCATAAAATTAGCAAACACTTCAATTGGATAAGCCAAACCCGATTTCAGGACAAACTAATTCAGCCTACTATTCATACTAGGACAAACTATTTCAGCCTAGGCTAAATTGGTTTGTAGAACTAGTTTGGCCTAGACAAAACTAGTTTGTCCTGAAATCGGGTTTGGCCGGTACCATATACAAAAGCAAAATATAGATGACAGTATTATACAGATGATTTTTAAGTTGACTCTTCTTTTTTAACAGCGTGTAGAAATCAAATAGACGAAGAATTATTTAAGTAACTTTTTTATCAAAAATCAAAAATAAGAGCGAAACAGCCTTTCAAAGTTTAATTAATTCTTTTAAATTTTATTTAATACAAAAGCCCGGTTATACCTGCGAAGAAATAATAGCATGATTCATTAATGCATCCCAAATAAATCTCGGAAGGCCGTTACCGCGACTACAAGCATGTGTGTTCAACAAAACGGGGACAACTTCAAACAATTTCTGTGAGTACTTGATAATGACGCATAACATATTTCCATAGTGACATAACATAACGCCAGGACCGACCTCAAAATTTGATAAAATATCACTCTTTCATTTTTGAGTTCTGATAAAAAAGTTACATGGAATATTTGTTCGTCTGATTTCTACACGCTGTTAAAAAAAGAATCAACTTAAAAATCACCTATATAATGTGCCATGGGGGTACACAAGAGGGGCAGCTGCTCTCTCCAGAATCTGGAATAATGAACAGAATGTTATGTCTAAAGGTTGGCCGCTAATTAGGGTCCCACGATAGTGGCATTTCAATAAAATTAAAGTATCTGTCTTCGAAATAACTGTCACTTTTTCAGCTCATAAGGCTATCACAAAGTAAACGATTAAATTTTTGTCTGTCCGACAGTCCGGGCTGATCTTCGAAACGACTGAACCAATTCTGATGCCACTTCACAGGTAGACTGTTGTTTTTAAACTTTAATGTGCAGTATTTAACAAATGTCAAAGAAATCAAAAGACAATATTGATATTATTTGCAATTAACTGAATTTTTAAGGTAAGTGATTTACACACTCTTAGTTAAATATATGCGACATGTTTGATATTGTCCTTGAAGGTTGATAATAATGAGACCGATCCGCCAGCTGACGTCATACCCGTGCTTACGCTGATTGGTCAGATAGCTGCAAACTCTGTAATATGAGAACTTTGTTGAAAAGTATCAAATTCAAAAATAGTTTTCAATAAATGCCACAACTTTAATTATTATCAAATGTTCCGCTTAGTTCGTTACACTAGAAAAAACCGACCATATGAATTTTAGATTTGTCATCTCGGCTGACGGCGGTAACTATGACAACGATGGAGCTTGTTTATTTACTGCCTCGAGCTCACATTCAGCAACAGGAAACAGAATACCTAGTGCAAAAAACAATGATGCTAGCTGCGACATTTGAACGCGTATTTCAGAGATAACACTAACTATAGAATAAAGATACTGGCAAAACAGAGATCCCGTCTTAAATATTTTCGGGCGACCACTTTTTGTTTGTGCCTGTGTATAGTTGTGTTTCAAGTTTTTGTATCTAAACGCTGCTGCACACGAGACTGGTTTTGTCGCTAGGTTTTAAGCGTGCTGTGGTGCTGGGTTTCGTGTTGGCTTTATGTTTCCGCTTCACACGATGCGTGCATTGAGTTTTCTGACATGTTTTATACTCACAAGTTGAATAAATTTTACTATAATGTAAAATTAGATAAAATAAAGAGTATTATTATTATTGAAACTAGTTTTGTAGTTGGGTTTGGTGCACGCGCAGTGACATATCGAATATTAACAAAAGTTAACGTTTAATGTCTTTGAAGAGAACACACACTATGACGCCATGTTTGTTTGTCGTTCACGTGACAAGATATTATTTCCTGATTGCTTTTTGCTCAAAACAATCAGACAAACAAGGACGAAAAATAGCTCCGATTCTAATTTTGAAATCCGTCTTTTGACCACGTCATGAGAGCCCGCACTAACATTTCCATCTTCGCAGCCAGCGCGGTAGCCAGCACAAGTTCCAGCAGTAGAGCTGTAAAAGTAACGAGTAATTGTGTACCCGTATGTATTCGTTACTTAAAGAACCAGTACCCGTTACTTTCGTATCGTTACGTTGCTCGTTACTTTTCATACGACATACAATCGTGTACTAACAGCATCAAGCATGTACCATCGCATCGAGGCGCGTCGCATACGTGATACGGTGTGACTTCGTTCGTATAACGTATAACCGCATCAAACGAGTCGAACTGACATGGATACGACAAATGCGAGTAACGAAATGAATTTGTAAGTAACGATTCGTTACTTCGAGTCAAACGATGTACCCGTTACTCGCAGTAACGAACACATAAGGTTTGTTACAGCTCTATCCAGCAGTAATTTCAGCGACAAAAACAGCTTCGTGTTCGTGTTCAGCGGCCTATACAAAGACCGCTGCACACGAGGCTAGATACACTATTGGGGCTTATACACTAGCCGGCAGGCTGGTTACGAGGCTGGAAATGACGTCACTGCAGGCTCGCCTGCTAGCTCAGAAGACGGATTTTAAAATTAGAATAGTGTTTTTTTTTTTGCTAGGTCCTCTGCGTGCTCTGAGCAAGAACCAATCAGGAAACAGTATCTTGTCACGTGGACGACATGAACAAACGCCCAATAACCAACATGTCCAGAGTCAGACAGCTGACACGTTTTGCTCTGTGTTCATATTTGATCTGTCACTGCACGCGCACCAGATCTATCCACAAAACAAGTTTGAAAAGACGTCTCGTGTGAAGCGAGCACATAAAAGCAATTAAGAAAAACAGCGCTAGAAAACTAGTAGTCAAATCTAGCAAGGAATCTAGCGGCACATCCAGCGTCGTGTGCAGCGGGCTTAATAAGCTTTTTAGTTGTAAATATAATAATTCCACAACAGTTACAATCATTATTCCCGTCTTCTGAAAGGACAGGTACGAAAATTTGGTACGGTATACCGTCGTAAAGTTACGTGCACCTGTCATTTCAGAAGTCGGGTGTTAATGGAAGAGACCTGAGTTTGAAGTATGCCACCTAGGAACACATTATTTAGAAGATAAATGACAACGCAGGTTTCATGTTTCCCAGTTTTGATTTTAATTAGACTATCAAAAATACCGGTTTTAGCACAGACCTACCTCACACCTTTTGGGTTAATAAATTGATTTAATTTTCTCAAAACACCTTGTTTGACTTTAGAAGAAACGATATACAAAGCAAAAGAATACCAACATATTTTATTGGCTCTTTAGTGATCGTTAAAGGGTTTAGCAAATAAATTTTGTAATTTTTTTGCGTTATACTCCGTTTTGGTTAGAAGATGATACACGATATATAAAAGTTTCACCATTCCACTCCACAAGTGGGGAATGGAACTAGTTTAAGTAAAAAATTTAAAATATTTTTTCGTTTTGAGGTCCCCCGAATCCAAAATATCGGAAATATTTTGAAAAAAAAAATATCAGCTGTTCTTTTGTTTTGTAGATCAGTCGCAAATAAACTAGTTGAACATGCTTTGATTAATTTTTATTATGTAGGTAACCATGGCAACGAATTGCAAATATCATATGGAATACTAGCCATTACCCGCGTCACCTCACGCGATATCAAAAATTTTATTTTCTTTATGATACTATATCAAATGTCAACATTTTGAAGTTGGAATGGTCCCGTCGCCCAATTGGCTGGAATTTTTTTTACCATTCCAATTCGACCAGTGTGGAATGGTATTAATTTAGGTCTAAATTCACTTTTCAAAATTTTACAATAAGTTTTCATTTGTTCTCCCGAGTCCAAAACACATATTTTTGGAAAAGATCTGTTCATTTGTTAGTCTTTGAGCACGTTTTTGAACTTGTGAACTAGACTAATTCCTGCATGTATAAAAACTGTTATTATCTAATCACAATCTAGGGTCCTTGTCAAATCTAATTTTCTGTCAATGCTTTCTGCGCAACCCAGCGTTTAAATTCGAGTAGGTAGTAAGCATAACAAATCTTTGATTAACGTCTGAATAGAACTCTTCAAATAAATAAAATTGTCGACCAATTTTTCTCAGACCAATATATTGACAAAAAATAAAAAAATAACAAATCAATATAACACAAGATGACGTTTCGATCTTGTGTTATATTGATTTGTTATTTTTTTATTTTTTGTCAATATATTGGTCTGAGAAAAATTGGTCGACTATTTTATTTATTTGAAAAGTAATCATAACATTTGACTCAAAAATCACTCAAGTTAACACTCTTAATTGTAGTTTGACTTTCATAGAAAGTATGTAGCATTTTCTTTCTTTTTCTTCTTTTTTGCTGTGCAGAAAATCTCAGGAATTATTCCCAGTGCACTTTATTTATCCTTGTATACCACGAGTACAGCACGTGCACCGTATTGTTTGTACAGCATTGTACAAAGTGTCAGTTTGGTTTCTCTCTTTCAACTTCCCAGTACATTGCATCACAACACCACAGCTCTACACCCATAAATACAACATCTAAAAGCCGCTGCACACGAGGCTAGAAACGCTGCTAGATTCCTTGCTAGCTTTGCCTGCTAGTTTTCTAGCGCTGGTTTTCTTGATTGCTGTTACGTGCTCGCTTCACACGAGATGTATTTTCAAGCTAGTTTTGTGAATAAATCTGGTGCGCGCGCAGTGACAGTTCAAATAAAAACACAAAGCAAAACGTGTATATTGTCTGACTCTGAGCAGAATGACGCCATGTTGGTTTGAAGGCGTTTGTTCAAGTCGCCCACGTGACAAAATACTGCTTCCTGATTGGTTCTTTATCATAGCAGCGGACCTAGCAAGGATGATAGCCCCTGTTCTAATTTTAAAACCTATCTTGTGAGCTAGCAGGTCGGCCCGCAGTGACGTCATTTCCAGCTTCGTACCCAGCCTACTAGCTAACAGTTTCTAGCTTCGTGTATAATACGCGCCACGAATCTAAAAGGCTCGGAAGTAGGATGCGAATGCGGGGCTTGCGCTTGTACAGTCTGTTGAAAAACTACAAACTTGCCACTCAACAAAACTAAAATAACAATAACAACTTGAGAATAGCGTACTCGACTGGACTTTAAAGCAGGAAAGCGACAAGTGACAAAGGCAACGAGTGATCACGGCCAATCACCGACAAGCTGGGAGGTAGTGGGAGCTTCAACAGCTCTAAAATGTGCCTTTGCGACGCTGTTTGTGACTAACTTCCGAACCTTTTAGATCCGTGGCGCGTATTATTCAGCGGCCTTAATGTTAGTTGTCACAGGCGTGACGTCACAAGCGGACGCCATGACACCTACGAGCGTTTTCGCGCTTCTTTCAAAATAGAAAGATAAAAATGCAATTTTTAGCGTTAAATTTTAATTCAATGCTGAAATAATGTTCTTTTTCGGAAATAGTAGACGTGTAATTATAGAACGGGATTTCAAAATTTGCCATCATGCCCATTCTTCGTCTTATTATTTTATCAAAAATCTATTAAAATGACTTTAGCTCGTGGACCATACGTATATTTTCACAGTACTGCAAAAATGTATCTACATGAAGTGGTATATGTCTGTTCACCATATGCATCAAGAGTTGTAAAAGGAAATTACGCTCCTTGACCTAGTCCTCTCTCGCGTATATACATTTCAACATCGCCACAGTTCCACCGTACTATTTGTGTTGTGTTCCCGCTACGAAGAGCAAATAATAAACAGCATCTAAATGACTCATGATGTGCAATGCCATAACTCTGTACATATAAAATGCTCTTCAAAAATATCATTTTTTAGCATATACTTTTGAGCATATAGGAATAAAATCGCAATCGAACCATTAGCCTTAACTCACGCGTAACACTTTCCGACCACAAAAAAGTGATCCTAATGTGGTTGAACTCGACCAATTTCCAACAACAGTTTTGTGGTCGCGCAGACGTTGGTACAATCACAAATGAACCACACAGAACAGACAGTAAAGCGATGGATTTATTAATAGAATTTATTGGGTTCATCCAATTTTTGAAGATAGAAACGAAAATCAATTTGAACAACTTTATCATCGGAGAAATCAGGGAATTACATCGAAGAAAGAGACACAGATATATTTTCGATACGCTTTGTTGCCCTCACTCTCCGCACATTGAGTAGATAGACAATGATTCATATAGTAAATTATTAAATATATGTTTTTAAGACATTTAACAACTCTTAAACTGGAATGTCGGTTTCGAGTTTCTATTTTGAAAAAAAGAGACTGTATTTTACACTACATACTACAGAAGTTAAACTGGTTACACACACGCTTGCACACAGATATTTTTTTTATAAAACCTTTTTGCAAAAATAAATAGTTTGCACAAATATATCATTATAATAGAAAAATAACATTATAGCACACATCTCTTTTGCATGTGTGAATTCGTACACATTGTGATAAAACATGTATTGTGCACTTTCCATAATTAAAACAAAGAGAACTATAACGAGATGAATGTTGTGTCCAAACATGATGATCGGAGTTACCGTTCAAGTTTTTGTCGGACGGACAAATGTTGGGTTACATTTTGCAACACTTTTCATTGATACTCCGCTCCTATTGGTCATAGCGTGATATTATATAGCCTATAGCCTTCCTCTATAAATGGACTATCCAACAAAAAAAAATTTCAATTCGAACCAGTAGTTCCTGACATTAGCGCGTTCTACCAAACAAACTCTTCAGTTTTATATATTAGTATAAATGATATATTTATTTTAACGTAGGTATATTGTCTAAAAAGATTTGTTGTTCGACATATTCTGTAAAAATAATATTGTAGATAGATGATAGGTATATTAACACCCTCCGACGAGGATTACATGTTTGTATGTAAATATTGTATGTATCGCTAGTGACTTATTTGTTCGAAAAAAAATACTACACCGCTGTAATAATTCTTGTAATGTTTTCCAAAATAAATCCGTTTTTTACATAAAAATGTTCGTCCGTACTCCACATTTGTTTAATTTGTGTACCTTACATTTATTTATATAGTTCTTTTTCGAACAGAAATAAACACTCTAAAAATAAAACCGTCTGCTCGTCGTTTGTCCCGTTTTTCAATGCCATTGTATCGCACGTAACGCCTTGATTTAGTCTATTGAATATCAAGGGCGTAATGAAGTCGACTTTCGACGAGGCGTGAAGTTATGTTATACTAATCAAAATCGCATGACACACTTTTTTTTGGGGGGGAACACTGTCAGGGCCTCATGCTAGTGGTAAAGTGTACTAATCTTAAATACAATTTACCATCCTTCCACTAGTATGAGGCTCTAAAGATGAAATTCCATTTTTCAGATGTGGCTGGGACTTTTTCCTGCTGCCTCTCGCCGAGAAACAGTAATTCCTGTACCGGCCATCTTGTTGAGGTATTCCATATAGTTTCCCTCAATAATTCCAGATAAATATCGAGATGGTTCCATATTCCAGGTCTGTCAAACTCCTATGCTCAAAATTTGCCTACCTCATCCTAATGTCCTAATACTAGCTCATTGTTATTAATTAAGTGGAAGTTTAAAAATGTAGAAAATAACGGGAAGTGCAGCAAATTTCAATTGAATTTTGCTGCGTAGCTAAGGAAAAATTATGGGAGATTTAAAAAAATTCGTTTTCCCCCTCTCCTGCCGGTTCTAATTGACCCACCACGTCCAGCTTTCGGTGCAAAGAAAGGATTTTTAGTACATTTGAAATAAAAAGAAAATTAAGCTCCTAGCTGCAACGGTTTTTTAGAAAAAGGCATTCAATTATTTAAAATTTCGCGCACTAATATGGCGATATCTGTCTGATCAGACCCGGTCTGGAACAAGCTTACGCGGATTCTTTTTCCCTACAACTTTTGTTGGACTGTTTTTTCTCCCTATAATAATGGCCGAGTTATGGGGCAAAAAACGTGTTTTCCGTAACTTTAAAGCGGCATATCCCCCGCCACCCCCTCCGACATTCGGTCATAAACTATAGTAAAATGTCGGGGGAGCTCGACTCTATAATTCTTGTAGAAAACATTTTTCACAATCCACTCCACTAGGTATATTTCATAGAATATTTGCGAATTAAAAGAGATGAGCGTGTTTTAGTTATTTATCAGACCTACCGATGTTCCGGATAACGATAGCTCCGGGATTCTGTTATACATTGGCACAGCCTACAACCAAAAACAACTTTCATTAATTAAATTTGTTTTTGCGCGCACAAAATTAACTAAACCATTGCTACGATAAATGCAGAATTCAAATTATCTCCAAAAAACAAAAAACGCTTGGATTTTTTGTTGTCACATTTAGTTCGCACTGACACGGTACACATATATCGACCATTGATTCACAGCGTTTCCTGCTCTATCATTTTTTTAGTGTATTTGCCATAAGGCACTTACACTATTGGCGTCGGTCGGATGGCGGGACCTAGGCGTCGGACCAAAATTTCTCGACGTTTCATAACCTCCTGAATACTTTAGCACCATTTTTATAACTTTCGAAGGAGTTAATTGATTTTAACGAAATTTGGACCACACGTTGAAATCCATCACCGCACAAAGCCTATTTAAAATGGGCACAATCGGGCAACTTTGAGGATGGGTTTTAGAGGTTGAAAAATATTTTTGGGCCCAAAAATACCGAAAAAATTCTCCGAATCGTTTCAAAACTGAAATTTAACCCATTAGTAAAGATGAAAATGTGCTGCCCGACAGGACCGGACTTAAATTTTATTAAAACGTTAGTTTGTAGATATGGATTTAATTATTGAAGGGTGAATTTAATTTGGTAAATTGATAATAATATTGTAATTAAGAAAAAACATTATTTTAAGGGATGTATTAAGTTCAAATATTAGATAAAGAGTCAAATTGGAAGAAACGCAATATCAGTGAAATGACGTGTTTTATTAGAAAAAACAATTCTATTAACTACAGAACAGATACTCAAAATTTAAGTAGTCAGTATAACTATGTAATGAAATTGAACTAACTTTCGTATTTTTATTTATTTTATTTATTTTTATTGTTTAAAATGTATACATAAACTTGTTGCCATGTTTTTGTCTTATGTACCTTAACTTTTGTTAATTGCTATGGTTAGTAATTAATGTTTATTCTCATAATTATTGTTTTAAATTTTCACATTAATTGTACTTGAAAAAGTCTAAATTTATAGACGAAACGTCGTACACTGAATAAAGAACTTTTTGTCCACAATCCTGCGATTCTTATTAATAATTGTCTCGATGGACACGATTTCTAATATATGGATGTATTAAGGGTTTAATATTTTTATTTTGTCCAAAAACAAAAGGGTCAAGTTCACATAATAAAGCCACACTGCCAGTGTAAGCATATGTGACTATATTGTCGGCAGGGTTTCGCATTGCGACCCGAGTTTATTTGAAATTGAATAAACTTAATGAAAACTGTTGTAAAAACAAAACGGTTTGCTGATGATAAAAAATTTCATTTACTTAAGGTAGTTCACTCGTGAAACGGCTTTTCTTAGGAATTTAACCCATTTGGTCCTGGCGGTCATTTCAATAGACATACTATTCTAACGCGTGTAATTTAAGTCAGCGTAATTAAATATGAAATATCAACATTTCATTGTGCTTGGGGCTTATCTGAGATGCAGGGATGTCAAACAAAACAAAGAAATACTATTTGGGTAGTTCAAAATATCAAGCCAAGTGTTGACCGCAGTCACGGATTCACAGAAAACTAGTAAAAGTGTACATTCTGATTATGAGGTACTTTGTGTAACTTACGCATTCTCATGATGTGATATATTTTTCTTGTGCGGATATTTATTTTAATTTTATGACGTTAAGTTTACTAATTAATTATATACTTAAAAAAATTGGTTGTCTGTAAAGTCGGTTTACAGACGATAGTTTTACGTGATAACGTATTCCGTAATACATAACCTAAATTTATATAATAATTATAATAATTCGAATCTATGATATTGCATCTTTCGCTTCAAATTTAGGTAAATTTTATTAAGTAGAATAATAAAACACTATAAAAAGTACACTATTATTATATAAAAAACAACTATGGCATGTATCTCTTTTGCGCATGCGCAGATTTTCCCCAAAAAATTTACAAAAATTTCTAGTAAAAATAGATAGAGTAAAAACCGTTTTAAAAACTATATTATTATTATATAAAACATCATTATAAGAGATATGTTCTTTTACGCATGCGCCGATGTTCCCCAAAAACAATAGGCCACTTCATATTTGCATATCAAACATCCTCCCAAAATTTGGTTTCAATCCGCTTATCCTTGGTGTCGGAATGATAAGAAATGTCAAAAGTGACGTTTTCAACTGTCAAAGTATTATGTTCTAATAATAATTAGTTATTCCAATAGTTAACTTAGAAGGCGTTGCATTTCACAAAATACTAATGTCAAAAAATTGAATTAAACATTAGAAATGCAGCCGTTTTCATGTTAAGACAAGACATACGTTATCTTCTAATTTCCATGTACGGCAAACAAAGACGACCGACCGCGTCGCGCCATGCATTAGACAACATTGCATTTATACAGCTATTTTTCTATATAAATTTGTATAAAAAAACTGTTTAGGCAAATTCTGTTATACGAAATCTATGTAAAATGTTCTCCTCTTTCGTTTAAGACTGGTTTCAAACCGATCTGATTTAAATTGAGCGAGAAATTAGCAAAAAGCACGCACAGGGTCAGGCGGAACGTTACGCGTTACGAACGTTAGGATTTAGGAACGTTACACTTTTTCGTGCATGCAGCCGGTGTTTTATCAATTTATAAGATTGGTGATTCATCAATTTATAAGACGTTATCACGTCAAAAGAAATTAAACATTGCATGCTAGTGATTACCGTAAAAAATAAATATTATTGACCTGTTGTCCATTTCAATGGACATATGATTTTCCAAAATTCTGTTAATGTTAAATTTAGTTTTTCACTGAATATACCTTAATTACCTACACCCTAAATAAGCCCAACACCCTAAAAAATATTTTGTGTTTCAAAAATATAAAATTCAGGTCCGAAGGGGTTCATAAAATTGAAGTATAAGGTTAATAAAAGTGCTTTATATTTAATTTAAAAAAATAAATGTTTTTCACCGTCTGTAAAACGAGATGTTAACAATGAAAATGTGCATAATTAACATGCTGGAGGTAGGTATATCACGTATAAAGAAAAGTAGTTCATTCCAGAATACCTCGAAAACGACTCAGTATACTTCTTAAAAACTAATGCATTGTAAAAAATTCAAAAACTATAAATTTTTTGAAATTTTTTTAACCGATTTGTTAAAAAATATAGATTTAAAATAATTTTTTTTATTGTAGATAAATCATAATAATAATAATTTAGTTAAGCAAAAATGTGATATGCATCTTGTATGTAATGATATTACCACTGCTAATTTAATCCTAATGTAATGGACTATTTTATGTTTTTAATGAGCTTTTGTATCCACCCGTTGGCCATGCAAATAAAAATGTATCTATCTATAAAAAAATATACAACGATCGCAAAGAAGTGTTATTATTAGTATCACCTGTCCACTTTCTTGTGACATTTATAATTATAAAAAAATATGTTTTCTTTTTTACTTCAATTGATAAAAGCTTATCTTTAGAAAGTTTTTTTACTGTTGTTGTTTTATTTCCAAAATTTTTACGTTCAATTTTCGTTTGTATTCACTCAGACGCACAGACTTTTTCCAAAAACACGTTTTTTACATTTTGACTCTCTGAGGACCACATATACAGTATGTTCACCGAAAGTGGTAACAGTGAATAATTCATGTATCCTACTAGATACAAAAAAAGTTTAAATAGTTTTTTTTCAACTCGATATTTACTATCAGAAATAGGTGAGGATTTTTTTGTACTTCAAACTCAACCGGAACAACATTTTTTTTTTTTTTAATTTGAAATCGTTATTTTTTTCTCTATAAATTCAATATAACTTTTTATAAAGTTACATAAGAAAATATTCGAGAAAAACGTTATCAATTTATTAATTAAATACACAGTAATAATTAATTATTACTAATAATTTATACATGGATAAAGTCCTATGAAATATAAGTATTACTGTGTGTTTAATTAATAAATTGATAACGTTTTTTTCGAATATTTTCTTATGTAACCTTTTGAAAATTTTATATGAATTTATAGAGAAAAAATGGAGAATTCGAAGATGTAAAAAAATATACGTTGCCATTTGAAAAAAAATGCATGTTCCGGCTGAGTTTGAAGTACAAAAAATATACCTCAGCAAATTCCAATAGTAAATCTCTAGCTGAACAAAAAATTATTTAAACTTTTTTTTGTATCTAGTAAGATTCACGAATTATATTACTGTTACTTTTACCACTTTCGGTGAAAGCACTATAAAGAGTGTAAAATTGTATTAAGTGATTTTTATCTAAAATAGTTCCTACCATTCCCAATGATTCCCTATTTATAAAGCTGGAATGACAAAAATGGTACCTACTGCAACCTGACTGTTGAACAAAATTTTCTTACACAAGTGTAAACGCGAATTTATATTAACCTACGTTTGAAAAACAGGTTGACCGCACTTTGACTTAAGAATTTGAAATGTCTGGAAGAAAATTGCAGTCATCTGAGAATTGTACATGTCAACAGGCACTGGAAATACTCTTCGCCTTAAGTTGTTTGCTATAGCAGATCTCTTAAATAAAATACGATAAGCGGCTAGCTGGGAAATTCTCAGAAGACTTACAATAACCTTGGAATTTTCATTTCGTAATTTTCTCTTAGCAAAACGTCCTAATTATACTGCGTTTAGAAAATAATTCTTATTGACGTTAAATTTGAAAAATAAAATTCCTGTTTACTGCTTTGTAGAAAAAATAGTGAAAAAGATAGGAATTTGAGTTTCTTTAGATTTCCTAAAGACAAGAAAACGTAAGAACGGTTTATTTCTATGTCCTTCTAAATCACTGGACAGATAAAGTAATATAATAACTGAATCGACAATTCTTTTCATTATAAATTAAACCTACATAATATTGTCTAGTGCTACGAAAAATGTCCTTAATCATGCCCTGTTCTCTAAGTATGCAGCCATTCAGCATGATTCAACAACTCGCATATGATTGGTTGCGGCAATTCAGGTTGTTTACGCATGCGTTAGATTGACTTTATAAAAACTCGACCTTGGAGACAAGGCATCAAAAGCGCCAACACCGAGTGCAGTTACTGTAATCTCACGAAGTAGTCTCTACTGTGTAAATACTATAAATACAACGCGATTACCTCCGACATTTAATCGAAAACGTAAATAATATGCCTCAAAATGGATCCAAAAAATCGGGCACCCTTTATATTTTGTGAGATTGGATACAGAGTAGTTACACGTCGACAAAATATACCTCCGTTGATACTTTATTATAGATATATAATACTGGAAATGCCACAGCAAAATACACTAATAACTCAATTCTCCTGGGACAAAAGAAAAATATCATCAAATTTTTCCAAGCCGAACAAAAAAGAAGTTCATTTTTATAAAAAAAAAGTTCCGAAAATAATTTTTCACCGTGCAAACGAATTCTACGAAATGTATTTTTTTAATAAAGAGTTTGAAATTAATTACCCGCTTTATAATGTAAATATTTTTTATGCTTTTTCTGCATTTTAAATACAGAGCGATGTTCCCGATTTGAAACGCGTTTTAAGAAACCCAAATACTTACATAAAATTGATATCGATATCTACTTAAAAGGTTTTGGATAAATACGCTTTATTATGAGAATGATTGATTGTATTCATATTATGTAATTGTAGACTAACTGATTAAGTCATCCGCAGTGCCAGATTATGGGCCCGTTTGCCGATCTCAGAGGTAAAGCTGTAATTTGCGGCGTGTGGTGAGAAAACATTTTGAAACATTCCATTCATAATAGTACAACTAATATATTGTGGCCTATGAGAATTAAATGCTCTCTCTCTCTATCTTTCACACCTGTGAGAAGGATTGACAAAGAGTACCGAATTATTATATGCCTGCTTATAGTGATATTATACATATTATTTACATGCGTTGGTAAACTAACACAGACACGTACTAGACTGCAGATATCAAATAGGGATGTGCTATATTCATTTATATACAGAATTACATAACATTACAACCCTCGTTTCTAACAAATTGTGAATGTCATAAGCTTAAAATTGATAGAAAAAAGTTAAAAAATGTAGAATTTTAGGGAAAAAATTGAATTTTACAAACAATGCTCTCATTGAAAATTTGACTGTCTACAAAATCGGTTCTTAGGCATTTTTATACAATTAATTGAAAAAAGTTACAAAACTTTAAAGTTAAAAAAATCGTTTTCATAAATTATTATTTTTAACTTCTACACTTCCTAAAACAGTTTTATATCAGTAGATAAAATTTTTGAGAACATGACATAAATATAAAAAAATTGTTGACATGATCTGGTGATACTTTTCATTTCTGAGTTCTGATTTTTGGTGCCCCCTGAGACTTGATGCCCTAAGCAATTGCTTACTTTGTTTATAGGTTAATCCAGCACTGGTCATCCGGCACGATAGTAAAAGTTTCGGGTTTGAACCCCGACAGTAACACTGCTGGAAAATATTTTTTCCTTATACCTATAGCATTTTTAACTGTAACAATGACTATTTCATACAACATTGGGCTATAAAATTAATAATAATACTATTTAACCTTACACTTAAATTTTATCTTAAATTAACTTACATTTTTAATTTTGTCAAGAAACAAATGCGTACTACATTATTTTGTGAGCAGTGTTTTCACTTTTGATAATTTTGAAATTTAAAAATGTTCAATCCTTCTGATTAATCATTTTCAGCATCATATTACTTCTACATGTCGACTAACAAAATAAAAAGGTTGAACCTTGAAACTACAGTAGAACATCTTTAAGTCGAAAACCCCTTAAACTCGAAAAAAAATTGGTTGTCTGTAAAGTCGGTTTACGGACGATAGTTTTACGTGATAACGTATTCCGTAATACATAACCTAAACCTCCCAAAATTTGGTTTCAATCCGCTTATCCTTGGTGTCGGAATGATAAGAAATGTCAAAAGTGACGTTTGCAACTGTCAAAGTATTATGTTCTAATAATAATTAGTTATTCCAATACTTAACTTAGAAGGCGTTGCATTTCACAAAATACTAATGTCAAAAAATTGAATTAAACATTAGAAATGCAGCCGTTTTCATGTTGCATTTATACAGCTATTTTTCTATATAAATTTGTATAAAAAAACTGTTTAGGCAAATTCTGTTATACGAAATCTATGTAAAATGTTCTCCTCTTTCGTTTAAGACTGGTTTCAAACCGATCTGATTTAAATTGAGCGAGAAATTAGCAAAAAGCACGCACAGGGTCAGGCGGAACGTTACGCGTTACGAACGTTAGGAACGTTAGGATTTAGGAACGTTACACTTTTTCGTGCATGCAGCCGGTGTTTTATCAATTTATAAGATTGGTGATTCATCAATTTATAAGACGTTATCACGTCAAAAGGTTTTATTCCTTTCCTTTCAAGCCCCAAAAACTCCATTACTCGAAATCTCAACCCTCTACAGGTTGAAATAATCAATGAGTCCGTACAAGTCATTTCGGTACCTACATTTTTTCCCTCCATAACTCGAAAAAAGAAATTGAACCTCTGTATCTCGATCATCGCAACTCAAAATTAGTTAGAATTAATCTTAACCTCTACAAGTCGAATATTTCCTTAAAAAACCCACCTATAAAACTCGATTTTTTTGAGTTTCCCTTGAAGTTCGACTTACAGAGTTTCTACTGTATTTATTATACAAAGAAATAATTTGCAATTAATTAAGCTTGTTGTTTCTCTACTTTTTAGTTTGATATTTCTTATTTTTTATTACTTGACTCCCATTTCTTTTCAAATAAAAATTAAATTTTTACAAAGCAATGGCTGTATAGTCATTAATATTATTCTCTTAAAAACTTTTCGAGTAGTTCCATAAACCTTCGTCGTGACTCCATTTTTAAAAATATCGTACCACTTGATTTGATCATGTTTTATTCTTTTTAGTGCAGAACGGCGTCTCAAAGTTATAAAGCGACTTTCCAGAACTAAAGTACTTTGTGTGTTGTACAAAGATAATAAACTTTAAAGAAATCTTTTAAAGTAAAGTTACAGAACGTTAAGTGATAAATAAAAAGAACTGTGGAAAATGTCCAGTGATATGTTTCATAGTGCAGTGTCAGAAGCAGTGATTTTATAGTGCTGGATTATTACCTGTTTGGACTTTTTTTGTGCTGTATTAATAACACAGTAAATTCTTTACAAAACACCTAAACATCGTTTTCACATCAAATAAATATTAAAAAAACCCATACTAATATTATAAATGCGAAAGTAACTCTCTCTATCCGTATGTCTGTTATCTTTTTACGCTTAAACCAATGAACAGATTTCGATAAAATTTGGCACGGAGATAGATTACATCCTGAGGAAGGACATAGGCTACCTTTAGTCTCAAAAAAACCTGACGGGGATGAAATAGGACAGGGGTCGGCAACCTTTTGAGACGGAAGAGCCAAAAGTTACAATTTACAAAATTTCCCAGTTTTTAAAGAGACACTAAACATTTTCGTTTCAGTATTATAGTATTTGCTTATGTAGGTGTAATATATATCCGAGGACGACACGTCGCGACGGGGGCGGTGCGGGTGAGATGCGAGTGGAAATGGCTGAGAGAAAGACTGGGTACTCAATCATGGATCAATTGGACGATTTTTAAGGGTTTATATAATAAAATAATTATTTTTTGCGTATGGAACTGGAGAGCCGCAACTTTACATCAAAAGAACCGCATGAGGCTCGCGAGCCGCAGGTTGCCGAATCCTGAAATAGGAGATGGAAGTTTGTATGGAGAAACCATCATTTCTCAAATTATAGGGATGTGAAAATTCGTATTTAGGCTTTTGAAAAGAAATAAAGAATTACGTGTTTTAGCGTTTTTGAAAATCATTCCTCAAGGGGGTAAAATATGAGATAAAAGTTTGTATGGGAAACCCATCATTTCTCAAGTTAGAGATATGAAAATTTATATTTAAACTTTTGATAAGAAATGAATAATTGTTTTATTTTAAATTTTGTTTTGATATATCTTAATTATATTCTAGTGGCCCGGTCACCGTTTTTTTTTCGACTTACATTGCAAAATGGGTCTCTCCAAGTAAAGCGCTTTTGTTTTAACGCGACAATACATATTGCCTATGTCCATCAAAAAGAACAATTCTAAATATTGGTGAAGAAAATTTTGAAATCGGATAGTAGTTTCGGAGATTATCCTGGGCATATACACAAACTCACAAAATTCGCACTCTCTCTATAATATTAGTATATATGCTGAAGACCTGAGTTGTGGACCGTCTATAATCCACAAGCTATCGGTCTAAATAATTACTTAACAATATAAACTCACGTAGACTTAAATTTCAAATTTAATAAGTATTTAACGCTAATTATATATTTTAAAAGGAAAACTGCACTGTGATTTTCAACTCAAAACTTCTGCAGGATAGTCTGTATACTTCAATGTGAAAGCTTGCATTTATTTTTCCTATAGGGATCTGCCGACGAAGCGACAATTGCTAAAGCTCAAATAATATAATAATCGCTTAACAAAATTAGATTCCTCCGTCTGCTGCAGGTCAGGCGTTGCAGAAATGGAATGTACCGAATTTTATACTAAATGCTGGGTGTTAAAGCGTGCCACCAACTTACAGTATGCACCTTGTGGCGTTATAAATATGCATAATCTAGTTGCCTATGTCTAGTGACGTCATATTATAATATCGGTATAGACGTAGTGAAAATCTATCTATACGAGAATATAATATTAAAATAAAATGACGACAGGTACTCGAAAACCAAAAAAAAAATTAAAAATGTGTTACGAGGACGCATTACAGAAATGAAACTTCTAGTTGCAAATCACACGATTTGCATTTGGACAAGTGGAAAAAATGTGATACGAGATAGTTTTACGTTCAGATATTTCGTCTGTACAAGTTAATTTGAACGTGAAACTATCTCGTAACAGATTTTTTTCACTTGTCCAAATGCAATCGCATGATTTGCAACTAGAAGTTTCACTTCTGTAAGGCGTTCTCGTAAGCTAGGTTTACTGCATATAATAAATAAGAAAATACAAGCAGACAACAAAATTTTCGCCGGTTTACTACAAATATTGTTTTTTTTTTTATTTTCGCAGGTTTACTGCAAATATTGTCAAGTATTATTCTGAAAAATTAGTCGAAAATTTTATATATAAAATAGATATACTTAAAAATAATAAACAATAAAAAAATGTTGCGCGCACCTGACGGTAATCGAACCCGGGCCGGCCGCGTGGTGTGCCAGCACTTCTACCACTGAACTACCAATGCTTACATAGAATCATTGTTTATATAGGGTTACTAGTAGTACAATTTCGTGACAAAATCCGTTACATAGGGAAACGAGTTTACCCCCGTTTTTCAAGAAGTATTGACTTCAAAAACCTTCAGAGTTGGTGCAACTACTACAGCCTTATTTACGCCTGTCATTATTATTTTATTATTATTATTATTTAACTCCGTATATTTCTTTGTTTCTTTGGGACAGCTTTTTCAACTACATATACTTCCCGTTATCCGATTGAGCTGAAATTTTGTTTAGTTACAGTAGAATTCGTGTATTTTCAACCTGTCGGGACTAAATAACTCATGTATTTTCAACTTCTTCATTCTCATTTCGTGGCGCTCATTAAACCAATCAAAACTCTTTTTTTGTTATTGACACTTGATTATTTTTTCCGCTGAGCAGCGCAGAATCACTACGTGAGAAGTAGGAACTAAAATACTTAAAAATATGTGAGTGGAATTGAAAACAAACGAGTCCGATTGTATATTGTTTTTGAATTTTAATAGAGCTTCTAAAAAATTAATAAAAACAAGAAAGACTGGAAATATTTTCTGTGTTTCGGAGTTCGGATTATACTGTGAAAACATGAAAAAGATAAAATCAGAGGTCAAAGAAGTCCGAGAGTAGATATGTTTATTAATAATTTACTACCTACTTAACAAGATGTCGTTACAGCTTTCACAACTTAGATACTGTCAAAAAATAAAAAAAACATACACTAAAAGAATATTATATAAAAAAAGATAATATGTTTTATTTGTAAAAAACACGACTTACGTGAAATTACTTTTTATATTAAGCAGATGACACTCTTAAGGACACCATATACAGGTCCGGACTTAGAAACCCAGGGCACCTAGGCACTTGACATTTAGGCCTCCACCATCTCGAAGCTATTTTGAAAATTCAGAAAATTAAATGCACTAGTACAGAACATATAATTTTTAATTATGCTTATGTAAAGATTCCGCCACCGGGGCCCCTAGGCCGGGACCTTGTAAGCCTAGGCAGAAATCCAGCACTGACCATATACTTCTTTGGCGTGATTAAAAACTATTTTTTTAATTTTCATGCAAATAATTTATTAAAAGAAAATAATAAAAGGAATTGGGGAGGGACACGAGTACGCACGTTCATCTTAGTTTACCGAGATGAATGTTGTGTCCAAATTTCATGATAATCGGAGTTACCGTTCAAAAGTTTTTGTCGGACGGACAAATTTTCAGTTATATTTTGCAACATTTTTCATTGACGCTCCGCTCCTATTGGTCGTAGTATAATATAGCCTATAGCCTTCCTCGATAAATGGACTATCAAAAAAAAAAATTCAATTCGAACCAGAAGCTCCTGAGATTAGCGCGTTCAACCAAACAAACAAACAAAAAAACCCTTCAGCTTTATATATTAGTATAGATTAGTCTAGCATCGCACAAGTGTAGTGTATTCCATCTCATTCTTTCGCACGCTAAATCCTACAGATACATATGTTTATCTCTTTTGAAGCGGACGAGCGTAACGCCACACTTGAAGCGGTGGAACGTAACGCCTCACCAATTGATTTTACTACTCATAAAATTTCGTACCGGGCCTTATAATTCAAAATCGTTTCTTAAGGAGTAAACTCCAAAAAAATGTTATAATTATCACGGTTTATTGAGACCCCAAGCGGGAGCTCTGTGTACTCGTTTGCCAATTGACCATTGCCTCGGTGTTTAAGGTTTGAGAAACGCTCATTTGCGGGTCTTTAGAGATGATGCGGTTCTAAAACCGTACGGGTATCGTCATAATAATATCTTCCTAACACATAATAGATAGCGCACGATAATAATATGCATGTGATGATAGACGCGTATACCTATGCCAGTGGTAGGTACGATCCCATCATCCCACACCGATATAATGACGTGATAAATGACGTTAGATATGTAACTAACACTAACTACATATATGTGTGTGTGAGTAGTTGCGGTAAGATTCCTCGTCCCCAAACTCGTGCTTCTCCCCCCCAACGCCCGGCATGAGTCTTGTCATCGCGCGCTCTACTTCCTCTACCTCCAACGCAACGTGTCTCTTGCTTGACTCGCCTCTACCCATATAATATGACGAGTATATATATTCGTGGACGTACATTGTACAAGGGTTTGTAGAGTCAAGGCCGCTGAACACGAGGCTAGAATCGCTGCTAGATTCCATGCTCTAGTTTTCTAGCGCTGGTTTTCTTTGACTGCTGTCATGTGCTCGCTTCACACGAGACGTCTTTTCAAGCTAGTTTTGTGAATAAATAATAAAATTTTAAAATAAATGTACATTCAGTCATTTTGTTGGTATATGTCACTAAAATAGTCACTGTTACAATTGACCCCGTTCTCCCCTACTATTAATTATTAAAGTTAGACGGATCGCAAAAAGTCGTTTATAGATTCATTGTTGAGTAAAATGTTGAACATCCCTCGTACGTGTTAACAAAGTACCCACTGTAAGTAGGTACTAATTATATCAAAGATATAACTTAAACCTTTACGTGACATAAAGTAGCAAGATTGTAGAGTAAAGGCAGGTAGGGGAAAGTTATGTGTGCAGAATCTTGTGGGGTTTACCTGGGTAATGACTCCCTTCTAAATATTTACGGTGTATTATAATATCGTAAAATTTCATGGATTATTTTAAATACTCTTATAAATATTCTTTCAGTATCTATACTATTCTACACTAGAATTTTTGCGAAAAATAACTCTAATAATTTAGAGTGATGATGATCCTTTTAGAAATATTAGAAGATTAAAGGATGAAACTTGGTGGCATAGGATCAATGAAATTGCAAATACTGAAGATGTTATTGCATTTTATTTTCTGACGTTTCGGCAATCTTTACGTCATCTTCGGAGAATCAATGCTGTCTTTTTTCCGTATTATTGTTATGCAAAAAATAAAATAAAAAATAAAAAATGTCATGAACGAATATTAAAATTGCTACTTTTGAAAACGACTATTTTACTGAAAAATATATAAAAATGGTAACTTGTTTAAAATTATACGATTTATTTTTTGCATAACAATAATACGGAAAAAAAGACAGCATTGATTCTCGAAGATGGCATAAAGATTGCCGAAACGTCAGAAAATAAAATGCAATAACATAATCTTCAGTATTTGCAATTTCATTGATCAGGTTTCATCCTTTAATCCTCTACTAGAATTTTTGTTATATCTAAGTCACAATTCAGCTTTCAAAATTTTACGAAAAAACTTAGTTTTGAAGTCTTTCGAGTTCAAAAAACATATTTTTGGAAACTGCAGGTATAAATCTATTCCGTCTTACTTCCAAGGTATAAATATTTATTCGCCTGATAAAATCATAATGGGCAATGGCCGCCACATAGATAAACCTAACCTATAAACGTGAAGTATTATATCTACAGTTTGCTCTTGTAAATTGTTGTTTATTAACCTTTTGTGAAGTGTATAGTTGTAAAACATTAAAGTTAGTGGAAGTTTTGTGTGCAATTGGATTAGGATAAAATATTATTATTTTGTGACACTTTTTTTGACGTTTACACTAACGCCATCGGTCGGATTTTTCAAAAAGAGCAAGGAGTATAGTGCAGTGTATATTTATTCCTTAACTAACTTTTCTACCTGATATTTTGTTTGATGAATTGAAAGTAAATTTTATTCTAACGAATTTTGTTCCAAGATTAGTAACTTATATCTTTAATAGTGTTCTTGTGAATATGGGCAAGAAGAGTATTATTTTTCCGCGACTTACTTTTTTAGTTTAAGCGATTCTAGAGATAAAATTAATACTTTTCATTATCGACACAACACAATAAGCAACTGGATCAATTTGTTTGTACAGTGAATAGGTCCAGTTTATTCATGAACCGCCCTTAATCGTCCTTCGACAATGCCTTTTAGGTTTTTAAGGCAGCATACATTTTAACGTAATGCAGGTAAATGTACGGACCTATACAATATAGACGGTTTCTTGTTTCCGTTTTCCAGCCTAGTTATTTATTCATGCGAAATCATTTTTGCAAGCTTTTCCCAAAACGAGTGCCGTTATAGCCTCTCTGTATATCTTGAATAAATAAATAGATAATTCCGGTGTCGGGTGCTTTGGAACTCACCCATTCAAATAGCGTTGTACAGTACTATGCCAATGTCCACCAGCTCCATTAATGCTTTAATGCTGTACATTTCGCACAAAGTGGCGAAAAATATCAACGATTTTTTTTTGGTGTGCAAAAAAGAATCCTAACCAATATACTACGTATGCGCTCATAGTGGCAGAAATGGGAACTGAACGAAAACCGTTGCTTCGATATATCAAACTTTGACAGTTTGCATAATATGTTACGGGCGTATTCCGTAGAGTGTACAGAGTTGATATTGCTCAAGCAATGTCAGTATTCGCTATGGGCGACATCAAAGTCGCGACATCTAACGCCATTGATCGGCGAACACACTGCCACTTTTATACATTATGTCAAATGGAACAACTAATAAAAAGTGAATTAAAATCATATAATAAATAAAATTATCGGCCAATTTTTCAGACAATATATTAACAAATAATATAATTAATACATTAACGTTTCAATCCGAATTTGGACCTTCTTCAGAACTGATCTAAAAAATATAAAAAATAATTAATATTTAATTTCTAATTCGATTTATAAAAAACTAGCCGCTACCCGCGGCTACGCCCGCGATTGAGATGGAAATCGACTTTTGACATGCATATCAGGGGTTGAGGTATTGCACATATTTTGACAAACAATTTTCTTATTTTTCGTAAAAAATTTTTATTTTTTTTTAATAAAAAGTATCCTATGTTACTTCTAATACCTTCAAGAGTGTATGTGCAAAGTTTCATGATGATCGGTTAAGTAGTTTTTGCGTGAAAGCGTAACAAACAAACTTACATTCGCATTTATAATATTAATTCTTTCAAAATATTAATTAGTATCAAAATATTGAAAAAATAATAATAATTATTTTTTCAATAATATGATAGGTACTAATTAATATTTTGAAAGAATTTTATATAAATATAAAAAATAATTAATATTTAGTTTCAATATTTTGATACTAATTAATATTTTGAAAGAATTTTATATAAAGCGAATTAGAAATTAAATATTAATTATTTTTTATATTTTTTAGATCAGTTCTGAAGAAGGTCCAAATCCGGATTGAAACGTTAATGTATTAATTATATTTTTTGTTAATATATTGTCTGAAAAATTGGTCGATAATTTTATTTATTGAAGAGTTCTAATCAGACATTAATCAAAGATTTAAAATCATATAGTTTTATTCTATATCAAACCGTTAGGGTGCAAACATATACCTACGTCTGTCTTTTTTTACTTAAAGGTTTATGACTGAGAGTTTTGCTCTGATTGATTTGAAATTTTGACACAACATTCTTTAAATGCTTTATTATAAGACAATGCAATTAAAAAATCAAAAAAATAATCAGAATTCGAATATCTAACAATCCAAAATGGCGTCCATAAGGAAAACCAAAGTTCATATCTCATTATCTAGTGGATATAAAAAATTATACCCACGCCACTGAAAAGGCCTCAAAAAATGGTTCAAGAAATGTTCAGATATCTTCATAAATAAAAAAGTTACGGCCAGTTTTCAAAAACGACAATTTTCATTATTTTCTAAATAAATACATAGGGGTGTCAAAATTCAATTGTTTTTTCGACGGAACGTTAATAAGCACAATTTTCTGAACTACTTAGCCCATTTAACCGACTTTCTATCTCCACTAATAACAAAGTTACCCATGTTAGCCAACGTTCATTTGGACAGCCTGTATATAAAAGTCAAATAATGGACATTAATTGTTCAAGCGTCGAGCTGAACATATTTGACTTTTACCTGTCATATATACCCTCCACTACCCTACATTATTTTGCCTCGGGATCGGATCAAATGATGTATATGAGAGTAATAAATCATTATATAAATACGTATGGTATGATGGAGCGCTGCTGGTCAGAACCTTCCTAATATTATCTACAGTGAGAGACAAAACCATCTATATCAAGTCCAACAGGAGGTTAGTAGACATATAATATCCCACCCATATACATAATAATTGCTATATGAAGCATTGTCCATTTACTCAATGTACGGTGGGCGAAGGCAACAAAGCGTATCGAAAATATACCTGTGTCTCTTTTTTCGAAGCAGTTCCTTGGTTATTCGGACAATATAATTATATTAGCATGGAGTATATATCTCTTTATCGAAAGTTTTATGTCTTTCTCTATGGCGTTAGCCGATTCAGAACCAACGAGCTCTTACGACTGAAAAAAGTTCAATACAAAGGACAAGTGGGTTTGCCGATTTTTCCGAAAAAAAGAACTGAGATCTAAGATGGAGCCAAGTTTTCTACACGAGACATTTATTTTACAATATAAAACATAAAAATTTGCTAAGTGGAAACTTGGCTTTATCTTAGACCTCACTTTTTTTTCCGGAAAAATCGGCAAACCCACTTGTTCTTTGTACCGAGCTTGGCCTTTTTTTCAGTGGGATTTCATTTGTAAAGTTAATTTCTTACATATTATTATACTGTAAGCACAATAAAGTTCTTACTTATAAAAAAAATAAAACGATTTGATAAATTAAAGACAATTCGTAAACTGATGTTTTCTCAATTAAAGTAATCAATCCATTAAATTTTTTCCAAAAATAACCACATTCATTTTTCCAATGTAGCTAAGGAAAAACTAATTTTGACAATATTAAAAGAGAGAGAGAGAGTTAATGTAACAATGCTTGCTACATTACTTAAATTAAATATTATCTACACATATGATATTACCATACTTCATTATAATATGATAGTTATTATACCACATTGCATTATATCACACCGATTAGATACGAGTAATCTTCGGACGGCTGGTTGATGCATTCGGGTCGATGCTCTAAGCGCAAGCTAAGATTATTCAAATCTTAGATTAACGTCTGAATAGAAATCTTCAAATGAATAAAATTATCAACCAATTTTTTCAGACTGTATATTGACAAAAAATTATTAAATTATAATTCAATATCTCAATAAATAGATTACATATTTCTGAAGAAGCTCAAAATCCGGATCGAAACGTCATTTATTGAGATATAATTTTAAAACTTTTTGTCAATATACAGTCTGAAAAAATTGGTTAATTTTTTTTTTTTTTATTTAACAAACAAATACAACAAAAAAAAAGGTGCATCGACCATGTGATCATTAGCACTGTTAACAAATTACATCTAATTTGGCGTATAAAGGTAAGTATAAAGTATCTAGTAAACTATAGTAATTGATTTCAGTGCATGTTTAAATTATTTGTTCTAATAAAATGATATTGATAATTTTGTTTACCTGTAAACTATGATGATCTAACAGTCAGTCAATCAGTTGAACATTCGCATCTTGGAAACTATTCCATCTAGATATATGAAATGTTGAACACTGCTTCTTTATGGTAACCTTAACTCTCCTGAAAAAATTCAGTTCTTCAGCGTAACTAGTCTCGGAAATAGAGAGGGCTCAAAATTGTTCGTGTAAATATAGAACAGCGCTTTGCAATAACTTGGCCGACGCACTTCGTGCGCAATGATTTCGATAATTGTTAAACATTTATTGAAAATATATATAATAATTATAACATAATATGTCGCGATTGAACGGTTTACCATTTGGGGTGAGAAATCATGTTTATATATGATCGAATTTATATTCAACACAGTCACTTAAATCAACAATGCCAAAAGCCCAAAACATAAAATTAATGCACAACTCGACTGAACATTACAAATATCTACATAATATTTCTGGAATTGGAAACCATTGAATTTAAAACAGGCGTCATTTCTTTGTCAATAGGCCGCGTATAATATAAATCATATCTTTACTCACTTCGTGATCAAACTCAATGAACCAAGTCATATTGTAACAAACGCAGCAAATTTCTTTATTTCTTTTATTATTTTCATCTTCATTTTAGTATTTTCTTGTATTGTCATCTAATTCTGAGTTATGTTAAAAATTTCAAGTCTCTATCTCATCAGGAAGTTAGTTTAAAATCAATTACAAAGTTCTAGACGGAGAGCTGGCTACGGAGAAAATGGGTGACTCGGTGCAGATCTGAAAATTTGCAGAATAATAGGAGATAGTACAAGTAAGTGGGGAAAAAATGACCAGAAGGCTAGGCGGAAGATAAAGAGCCGCCAGAAGGCGCTAATGTTGCGACAAATCAGTGCACTTCTGGCAATTTCTATACTTATTCTGTAATTCAAAACTAGATTATATATTATACATTATATAGTTATAAGGGCATACTGAAAATTCAAACATGATATAATAATTACATTCGACAAATATTCAAAATTATTAATGTCATTTTGATAGAAATAAAATTAAATAAATTAATAAAATTACGTTGTTATAACAACGTAATTTTTTTAATGAAAATATATGACGATTAATTTTATTTCTATCAAAATGACATTATAAAATATAATATACATAATATATAATCTAGTTTTGAATTACAGAATAAGTATAGAAATTGCCAGAAGTGCACTGATTTTTCGCAACATTAGCGCCTTCTGGCGGCTCTTTATCTTCCGCCTAGCCTTCTGGAAATTTTTTTCCTACTTACTTGTACTATCTCCTATTATTCTGCAAATTTTCAGCTGTGCACCGAGTCACACATTTTCTCCGTAGCCAGCTCTTAGACCATTCCTCCCGACATACACGAAAAGCAAGTTGATATAAACGTGGTCAAATATAATACATTCTAAAATTATGAAGAACCTACAAAATTGGTTGTTCTGCAGCTTATGCAGCGCCCATAAAGGAACCGCCACTACCTATATAGTTGTATAATCAAGATTTTGATCTAGGCAGCTTTTAGATTGCAAGCGTGAATGAACACAGAATTCCACTTCTGCTGCGGGCGGACTCCAACAGCGGTTCCGTTCGATTAAAATATTTAAATTCGATCGGATCGCCGCGCACTCTCCTGCCTGTGTATGTGTGTGTGTGTGTGTGTGTGGTATATTTGCAGTCATGGATGGCCGTTAGATACATTTGCATATATTTGTGACGGACAGACAGACGTAAAATAAATGTAAATTCCACGCTTTAGCATTGCGAATAATGTGAATAATAATTATTATGCTTTGTTTGCGTAATTACGCATATATAACCCTTAATAATATTATATAGGCTGTGTGCACGAAGCCTACAGCGCCGCTAGTGGGTAATAGAAAATTATTTAACTCATTTTTTATGGAAATAGCGACGTGTTTCTATGGTGATATATAAGTCAAAAACTTTAGTTGGCCATGATGTGTCAAAAAAATGTAATAAGGAAAACTGCTGTTAATTTTATATACAATAAAATTCAGATAGTAAACCATTATATAAATAGCATAACATAAAAGGTACGTGAGAATTATTTATTTTTCAATTATGACTTACAATATATAAATAATTAATTTGCTCTGACAGCGTAACGGCAAATTATGGCGCCAATGATCTTTATTTTACTTAAATCGCCATCAGCACAACAGCCCGGAACACAGCAAGCATTTCCAGATCGCCTAGTTTTGTCCATGTTTTCTTTGTAATAAAAAAACTTTAAAAAATCATAACTATTTTCACTTTTAATAAACATTGCTCACTGACATACGGAAAATTTGAGTTAGAAGTTTCCTTTAGGCTCACCACAAACGCTCGCATCGATACATTTGTAACTCCGCCTCTCTGCACATAGCCCATACAGACTGTTTATAGTCGATCACCATCGCAAATAATGACCAGTAAATGATGGTAAATAATCATTTGTCCATCAATACATAAGCGCGTGGTGTATGTGTTTATTGTCAGCTTTACAGCAAGTGCCAATTAATTAGCGATTGTTAATTACTTAGTTACACACAGTCTAAATTTATAACGGTGAGGAGCGGATAGTTGTTTCAGTTCGGTTTTTACGTTCAAACGCGAACACATCCGATGCACATCGTACGGTATTATCAAAACTTTAAATATCTCGATCATTCAAATAAGATATTCGCACCATCGAAAAGTATACTTAATGTTGCGTGCCCCCTGTTGGGACGATAATGTGTTCCATAGAATGTTCCAGACCACGACAACAACAACAATGGGAAGCAGGTAAAAACCCGACCTTCAGAAAATGGCCTGAAGAAGGCAATGCATGTAAAGAAAGGTTGAACTTCTAGAACATTGGGCAGGCGGGGAACGAAGCTACAAAATGCGAGCGGAGTGGTTGGCAAGTCAGTCAGTCAGTCAGATGTCCGTGTTGTTCATGTGTTGATACAAGTGCTCTGGCGTTGTGACTTAAATTATTCAGTTATACTGTGAAGATAAATAAACTTTGGTATGTGTAAACCAGTGAGTGCAATTATATAAATCTGGTTTTACATAATTGACTTTTTGTAAATAATCGTGTGAATATAGTTAATAAACAAGTGTGAATAAGTGTACTAGATAAACTTTGCTGTGTTCCTGGATTGTAAATATTTTGTGTACATAATTTAGTGACTCTATATTCTCTGTTACTTAGTCTTTTATTTTATTATTTAGAACTGTCGTTATTTTGTTTCTGTTATTATTACTGTTACGTTTGAGAAGTACGCTTTCGTTTGTGTGTTTAACTGTTTTGTTAAACGTGTCGTATTGTAAATAAATAATTTCCACCACGTATTAGAACAGTTTTGTGACATTAATAAATTTCCTGGAACACCTGGAATTATCAGGGAAATTTGAAATTATTTTTCTGTGGCCACCCTGAATTATACATTATAATCTAAGTTTTTGCTGTTCTTCCGATATCGTTCGATGTCGGCCGACATCGGATCGGGAGAAATAACAATCTAATGTAGGCGCAGCCTTATTAAAAGTGTAGGTATACAAAAAGTGGAACTTGGTCGGCAGAGAAATGCTTAAATGACTGAACTGACAATCAAACAGAAATAAAGAAGAAGGCTGCAGTAATTTGAAGTGCCGACTTTTTCTGCGTGGCTTCACACACAAAAATGAAACAATTATCACTCTGCGTTCTCGGATGAACATAATTACGGTCGATTCACATTAAATATAAATGATGATTGAACAGCGGTATTGTATGTTTTTTTTTTTTTTTGCATCGCACAAATGGTCTGTAATTGTATTTTCGTTTCAACTCCATTTCACGTCCACTTTTGTTCAGACTATTGTAAAATAATTTCCGTTTATGAACAAAAAATGCACGCATGAATTTTTTTTAAATAAATCTCCTTCAATACATATTTTTGAAACTAGATTTCTACTAACAAATCCCACAAAGTTTGAGACCTTATGGGATTTGTTAGTAGAAATTTAGTTCCAAAAATATGTACTGAAGGAGATTTATTTGGTTGAGGAACAATTGAAAAATAGGCTTTACCAGAGTATCGCTTGTGGCCAACTTTTCGAAAGATGAAAATATATTTTTCGAAATGTTGGCCACAAGCGATACTCTGGTAAAACTTATTTTTTTAATTGTTCCTCAACCAAATAAATCTCCTTCAATACTTATATGGGATTTGATTCTCAGTTAAATTGATCGAAAATGATTTTATTTTATAGTTTAAAGGTCACTAAGAAATAGTGTCTATGAGCGCATAGCCTAAAAACCGGTAGATTTTTAGCTACAGATATGTTTAGCGAGATTTTAGATATAGGGATATCCATTGAATTCATAATCTTAAAAAATCCTAAACTCTAGAAATATGTTTTCGAGTGCGCTGAATCCGAATATGACGTTATTATTCCAACGTTACCTCTAGTTTTCGATTATTTTTTCTATTTGAACATATAGAACATGTTTGTGAATTCAATATATATCCCTATATCTAGTTGCCATCTTTATTGGCTTAAAAACTATTTCTGAGTTACTTACAAATAACTGTTTTCTAATCGTTAAAATGTCTTCTTTTTTCGAAGGGAATAAAATGTTAATGTCGATTTTTATATAGCAAAAAACGTAATTGAGCTATAGTATCGACCTATTTTGCTTTTAATAGGAGAGTTCGTACTAAAGTTTTTGAAATGTAAAAGTTAGCATGCTAAATCAAATCAAATGGACAAAATTATAGGTACCTAATCTAATTTCCATTATTATACAATAATACAGTAGTAATGTCGGAAAATAAAAGATTTGTCGGCGCACAAAGTTGTGGATTATTATCATTTATCAAAACGACATAACACATATTGAAATGCACCCAGTGTGCCATAAGCTTTCAACTTAACGACAATATAATTTCATCGGAACGGCTAACACTTTGGTGCGACAACCAAGTTACACTGTTAACTTTGTCAGGCATGTTAAGATGCAATTATGAACTGTGATACATGTCATGTAAAATAGCTGTAGCCGTTGAGTTGTGCAGAAGACAACATACCATATACTTTTATTTTATATACTGAGCATAGGAATAAAATCGCAATCGAACTATTAGGGTGCAAACATATACTTCTGCCTTTTTTTAAGCCGTAAGTACTGGCATATCCAGGAGGGCAAAACAAGCACGGGGGACCCGGCTTAAGAAATTTCTAATTTGCCCCCTCCTGGGCCAAAAGCTGGGTACGCCCATGTTAACGTCATAGAAAAAGACAAAGTTTTTTAAACAGAGATTAGGTACTTTATTCAGATTGAATGCAAGTACATCAACCAATCCTATCACCGGAGAAATCAAGGAATTACATCGAAGAAAGAGACGCAGATGTATTTTCGATACGCTTTGTTGCCTTCACTTACCGCACATTGAGTAGATAGACAATGATTCATATAGTAAATTATTAAATATATGCTCCATGCTAATATATTGTCAAAATATTACTTCAAAAAAAAGAAACGCAGATATATTTTCGATACGCTTTGTTGTCTTCGCTCACCCCACATTGAGTAAATATAGTTAATAGACGCTTGATATTATTACATACTAGAGTGACCTGTGCGAATTATTCGCACTAAATAAGTATAATAATTATCACCTTACAAAATTATTTTTTAAATATGATTGCAGGTATTCAATTCGTTTCTAATTTTGCACACTGCTTATAGCGTTCTTCTTTTTGTTGTATTACAATATGCATCTCAGATGACAGATCGAAGAAATATTTTACTAAAATTGTCATATAGAGGCGCAAGTAGCAAAAGCGTTGAGCTAAGCCGTCAGATGGCATCATGCAGCATTGCTGTGACGTTGTTCAGCGTTGCTCGCTGTTTTAAAATTAAAGCCGTTAGATGGCAGTATGCAGTATTGTGTCTGTTGTATTACAATATGAAGGTCAGATGACAGATCGAAGTGTTGACGTTGTTTCAAAATTAACGCCGTCAGATGGCAGACGTTGTTCTGCGTTGCTGTATTTTAATTAATTTACAAAAACAAAATCAATAATAAAATTTTTTAGTTGTCGATGTCAGTAGAGCAAGCAATTATCTGTAAAATGATATATAATTTATGTGGAGAAATTGTGAGGTTTTTTCTAAAAAGGGAGGCAAACATCTTTAACCTTAGCGTATTAATATATATGATAGACACAACTAAGAAAAATGTGGTTATGTCGTTTGTACTTTTTCCGAACAACCGAAGTTAGGACGTTATTTTTTTATGACGAGAGAATTTTGAAAAAAAATATATGACAGAAATAAGCCCTTTTGTTAAACAAAAGCCTTGCACGGAGCGAATAGAAAAACAAGGGAAAAAAATAAAAACGCAGATGACAATAAAAAATTGTGAATTATAACGCTTATAATAGATTTCCTAGCTCCAATTTTTAGATTTATTGACGCACTAAAGTAAAAAAGACGCACGTTCATTCATTTCAAGCATTTTTTTTTCAATTTCAGTTATTGTATTAAATTGCTCGAGGCAATGTTTTGATTGATTTATTGATGATATACACATATATAGACGGTTTTTATACAAGCCTTGGCTGAAATATTAATGGCTATTTGCCGCTGTGAAAGGAGCATTGATCTATATTTTGCGCAATCATGTTTAACTTGAACTTTTTCAGTTTTTAAACGAATTTAAACGAATATTTTACACGATTACTAGCAGCCCAGTCCGACTAAAGATAAACAAATTGGGCTTTCGCGAATTTTTCACCATCCATCCCACAAGTGGGGAATAGTACTAGCTTATATGCCGTGGTCTACGTGGTCTATAATGTCTACCGCAGTTGTAGACGAAACGTCAGGTAGAAATACCGATGGACCACGACTTACAAGTCCGGAAACCAAGAAGATTTGGATCAACACCGGTCGTGAAAGTCTACACACTTGGGTACTAGCTTAGGTCAAAATTCACTTTTCAAAATTTTACAATATTTTTTTCGTTTTGAGGTCCCCCGAATTGAAAGCCCTCTAACCCCTTAGAGGTTAATTGTTGTTCTTCTTCAGAGTTTAAACTATCTTCATATTAAATTTCATCACAATCGGCCCAGCGGCCTGGCCGTGAAAGCGTAACAAACAGACTTACTTTCGTATTTATAATATTAGTATGGATTTGTAGAGAAGTAATTATGCCAAAAAATAATAGTATATTACTTACGACCGAGGTATGAAGTAAAATAGTATACACCACACTGGCCGAAAGTTTGATATCTTGCCCTGCGCGCAAGGTATCAAACTTTCGGCCAGTGTGGTGTATACTATTTTTCTTCATACCTCGGTCTTAAGTACGTTTATTAAATACATTAATTAATTACTTACTTATTAATTACATAAAAACAAAGATAAATTCCAAGCAAGCAGCTTTGAGGTTATACGTAAAAACACGAAAGACAGCCGGTCGCGACTATTAGCTAAAACGTAATAGGGTTGCTATAGAAACAATATCTAAATAACAGTTGATAGCTTGTTTTTTTTTTTACTGCCGCCCGAACATATATAAGTGCCTGTTATCCCGCACCAATACGTAAATGTTAGACTTTCTGTCTTACAATTGATGCTGAAACTATGTACTTTCGATCGAGGTAGGAAGAAAAATTAATATAATTCACTTTGCGATAAAATAATGAAATAAAACATAGCTTATAGCATTTTCGGAATAATAAGAAACTTTTCAAAAAGAGTTTCATCAAAATTCGTCAAACAGTTTTTAAGTTAAATCCGTTAAAACATACATACGAAGACTTTTATACAATAGTATACATAGATGTACCCATTGTAAGTACTTATAGTATACGTGTAGAAGATGGAAGATATGAGATTAATGTTCTTTGGATGCTGTTTGATTGTGCTGACGATAGCGATTCACATTAACGGTAATGATTTATCCGGCCGTATCTACTCTACATGCATATCTTCCCCTATTTTATATATCTATATATATGCTACAGTGAGAACCCTTTCCTGATCAAAATTAGTTTTGACTTTAACAATCAATTAAAAATAGATTTGTCTAAAGATATCGGTCAATAATACTTTGACCTGAAAATTACTAGTAGGCTTCCCAGTACATTGGGAAGTTATTGTGATGATCTAAAATCGAAATAAAAAATTCCAGCCAATTGGGCGACGGGACCATTCCAACTTCAAAAATGTTGACATTTGATTATAATAAAGAAAATAAAATATCTGATATTGCGTGAAATAACGCGGGTAATGGCTAGATTTCAATATGATATTTGCTAATAAATCAAAGCATGCCGAACTGGTTTATTTCTGTCAGATACATAAAACAAAAGAGCGACTGATTTTTTTTTATTTTCAAAATATTTCCGAAACTATAAAGTTTAGAACAAAAATTTTTTAACGAAACTTTCTTGAAAAAATAAATAGAATAATAATCCGTTATGTAAAGTATACCATTATTATATAAAAAACACCGTTATAGCATATATCTCTTCTGCGCATGCGCTGATTTTTTCCAAAAACAATAGGGCTCTTCATATTTGCATACCAAACGACCTCCCAAAATTTGGTTTCAATCCGCTCATCCGTTTGACCTGTATCGTGTCCACAGACTAACAGACGCACAGAGTTTTTCCAAAAATATGTTTTTTTGGATTCCGGGGACCTCTAAACGGAAAGATATTGTAAAATTTTTGAAAAGTGATTTTTGACCTAAACTAGTACTTACCATTCCCCACTTGCGGGTTGGAATGGTAAAATGTTAACAAATTTTTATGTTTCAAGATCACTACACCAACCATCTCTCTGTCTTTCTTTCTCTCTCTCTCTCTCTCTCTCTCTCTATGTGGCGCCACTGAATAAAACCTACAACTTTTAAAGATAACTCTGAGTTACCTTGAGTTTTTTACCCCAATTACTTTGGAACGACTATTTGGCATTCATGGCCGATACAATTGTACAAAAATTAATTTAACTGAAACAGTTCAAAGTACTAATTACTTTTACCTGGTTTTTGCCGCCAACAATACTTTTGACACGTCTTCCACGATGAGCTTGTTAAAAAAATAGTTTTGGCCAGGAAAGACTTCTAACTGTAACATATATTTGTAATTCTTTCTCTCTCACACGCGCACACATGTATCAGCCGTCACATTCTGATCACGCATATCTCATTGTTACATAATTACTGATAGGAATCAAGTACGAAATACTAATCACTGTTCCTTGTTCTCTCTATTCAAGTGTTTCATTTCATTTGTGGTATACCTATATTTTATCTGCGTTTAGTGTGGATTAACCCATATAAAATATCCCATATCATCTGTTGACAAAATCCTCGGACAAGCCATTTTATTTTCTTACGTGCGTCTTTTCTGGCTCTCTTTTTTACCATTTTAAAAAGTAGAAATTGCTAAGGTTTGTTTGGTTTACATTGTTATTACTGTATACAGCGTAATAGACGGAGAGCTGGCTACGGAGAAAATGGGTGACTCTGTGCAGAGCTGAAAATTTGCAGAATAATAGGAGATAGTACAAGTAAGTAGGGAAAAAATTGCCAGAAGGCTAGGCGGAAGATAAAGAGCCGCCAGAAGGCGCTAATGTTGCGAAAAATCAGTGCACTTCTGGCAATTTCTATACTTTTTCTATAATTCAAAACTAAATTATATATTATATATATTATACATTATATAGTTATAAGGGCATACTGAAAATTCAAACATGATATTATAATAATTACAAATATTCAAAATTATTAATTACATTTTGATAGAAATAAAATTAATCGTCATATATTTTCATTAATAAAATTACGTTGTTATAACAACGTAATTTTATTAATTTATTTAATTTTATTTCTATCAAAATGACATTAATATTTTTGAATATTTGTAGAATGTAATTATTATATCATGTTTGAATTGCACTGATTTTTCGCAACATAAGCGCCTTCTGGCGGCTCTTTATCTTCCGCCTAACCTTCTGGCAATTTTTTCCCTACTTACTTGTACCTACTATCTCCTATTATTCTGCAAATTTTTAGCTCTGCACCGAGTCACCCATTTTCTCCGTAGCCAGCTCTTAGCCCACAACCTGCGTAACAACCACACTCAATTGTTAAGCAATACGTCATTATTTATTATTTATTTAACGAAAGATACAATTAAAATACTGCCATAGCGAAAAACGACAATAATAGATTATATTTTTTTCCGTTTATGTAGGTAAGAAAACTTTATAACGCAATAAAATACCGGGACCTTTCAATTTAGCGATAATATAGAGTTTTTATTGTAAGTATTTAACATAGTTTTTTAACTTCCCGCTTTAAAAAAAAAAAAAAAATTTTTTTTTCAAAAATCGGGAAGTTATTGGTTTCACCCCGATTTTCGAAAATCGAGTTTTCGCCAGATCTCGACGTTTTGAGGTCCTAGGAAGCTATTAAAACTATTTTGGCGATGATGTCCGTAGGGCTGTATGTATGTGTGTGTGTGTATGTATGTATGTAAACCCTTTATATCTTTTGAACGGAGTGTCCGACTGAAACGCGGTTTGCGGCATCTGACGTGGTCTTGGTGAACTTAGACTTCCTGAAAATTTGAAACGATTCGGCCCAAAAAATTTTGAGAAATCTTAAAAAAACAAGTTTCAAAAATTTTTCAAAATTTGTTTTTGTAAAATATTTTCTAAACTACTAAACCGAATAATTCCAAAATCTAATCAGCTCTTCTCCTTAACAAACTGCGTCGATTTCCGCAAACCGCATCAAAATCGGTTCATTTGTTCACGAGATACCGTGAACGAAAAAATCGTAAAAAAGTGTTTTTTTTTAAATGATTCTTAAAATTGTTATCAGATCGATTTTTTTGTAATAAATTACTTTCTTAGGCTAAAAAAACTGCGTCGATCGCCGCAAACCAGATCAAAATTGGTTCATTTGTTCATGAGATAACGTGAACGAAAAATTTGTAAAAAAGTGTTTTTTTTAAATTGCTCGTAAAATTCCTATGAGATCGATTTTTTTGTAATAAATTACTTTTTTAGGATAAAAAATTGAGTCGACTGCCGCAAATTGCATCAAAATCGGTTCATTTGTTCATGAGATATAGTGAACGAAAATTTCGTAACAAAGTGTTTTTTTTTTTGAGCTCGAAGAGCTAAAAAATAAACTTCTTGCTATATTTTATATATTTTTGAGCGTTTTGAACTCGAAAATAGCGGGAAGTTACAGGGATGGCCTGTCAAACTTTTTTTCAAATTTTTTTTCTATAATTTTTACTTCAAAACGACATTTTTCCACTGCGGCAAAGCCAAAAAGAAGGGTTATGTATTTAGCAGTCTATGTATGTATTTACGGATGTTCTACCGTAACGCCTAAACTATTCATCCGATTTTGATAAATAAGGTGTCAATCGATTCGTTATTATGGCCCGGGTAATTCTATGTATATTAAACGCGAGTACAATCTAATGTACATGACAGAGAGTCTTGACAAAATTCATTATTGTAACCATGGAAAAGTTCTAATTTTCGAATTAGTGGAAACTGGGTTGGTTATTTTACTGGCCTAAATAATTTGTTTATATTTAGTATCTTGTAAAGTTCAATATATTACTTTAATTTTGTACGTTAAGTTGCATCAATCATTGTAAAAAATCCATTAATACTATAATCAGTAAAATAAGACAATTTTTGGGGCAATTACGTCCAGATTTTGAGCTCAAAAATCCAGGTTCAACGGAGAACTCGGCATGGACCACACTGTGTATAAAACGTAACTTTAAATTGCAAGACAAATAAACAGAAAAAATAACATTCCTTCCTGAATGAGAAGGGCGTATTGCTGCTTGTTATTTTGCAAATTAGCAAAATTTAGAAGACGTTGCAAAACTCTCCCATTCTTGTAAGAACATTCGTATTATTTGTAACATAAATTAATATAAAAACTACGCGGGGAATGCGTCGATCAATAATATCCTACTTATGCTTCTTCAACTTCGAATTTACCTTTTCTAAGTGCCGTTGCATTCAAAAGACTAAATAGATAATTTGCATGATATTTTACTTTCCCGTATATGTATACATACATTATCTACAGTGCGTTTGATTTCAATATTGACTTTCCATTTAAATTTCTCCATATGTACAAATACATAGCTATTATATTATAAAAATTCCAACCATTTGGGCGACGGGACCATTCCAACTCCAAAAATATTAACATTTGATATAGTATAATAAAGATAATTAAATTTCTGATATCGAGACGCGGGTAATGGCTAGTATTCAATATGTCATTTGCTATTCGTTGGCATGGTTATACCTACATGATATGTTCCACGTCGTGTAAAAATTAATCAAAGCATGCTTAGCTAACTTCTTTCTGACAGAACTACAAAAGAACAGCTGATTTTTTTTTATTTTCAAAATATTTCCGAAACTATAAAGTTCAGAAAAAAAATTCTTAGCAAAACTGTCTTGAAAAAATAAATAGAATAATAAATCGTTATGAAAAGTATACCATTATCATATAAAAAAAACAACGTTATAGCATATATCTCTTTTGCGCATACGCCGATTTTCTCCAAAAACAATAGGGCTTTTCATATTTGCGTACCAAACATCCTCCCAAAATTTGGTTTCAATCCTTATTGTATCGTGATCACAAACAGACGCAATGAGTTTTTCCAAAAATATGTGTTTTGGATTTAGAGAACCTTACAACGAACAATATTTAAAAATTTTGAAAAGTAAATTTTGACCTAAACTAGTACCATTCCCCAATTGTGGGCTAGCATGGTTAACCACCCTTTGTTGAAGTTGATAGTAGCGACTTATTGAAGTGAAATATTTTTAAGGAGGTTAAATTAGCCTGGATCAGTTAAAAAGTAAAACGCTTCCCCTTTCTCCAAATTCAACAGGCAATTGAGCGGAAAGAGTAGGAGAATCGTTTGGTTAGGGGGGTAAATTGGTCTAAATCAGACGAACAGTGAAACGCTTCTCCTTTTCCGGCAGATGAGAGGAAATAGTGGAAGAATTCTAATCCTAGCCTTACCTTGTGTGATTTTTACGAGATGATCAAGTCTTAAGGCCTCCATTTGCCAGGGACGCCAAAGTCTTCTTTTACCACCCTTCATCAGGGCCGTCAGAACTCCTAGATACGGCACTGGTATCGGTATCTGCACGGAAAATATAAATTTACAGAAATTGATAACAAAAAGAAATAATTACAAAAGCTATGTCAATAAAAATGTATTATTAGTTTGGAGCGTCGAACAGCGAAAACCAATAGCAAACGTGTATGAAATTGCTGTATCTACCAACGGAAGAAGAATTGAAGACAAGTGCACTTTAAAGCCAAACCAAACCATTCTGCAGTCTATGCACTTCTTGCAATTTTACGAGGGTCGTATTAATATTATAAAAATACTAGCGGTCCGTTCCGGTTTCACCCGGGTGCGACAGATATAATTCTGCACAACGTATTTCGTTTGCTGCCCGGCGTTTGAACTAATAGCTTTGAGCAAATTCTACCAGATTTGCTTCTGAACTAATAGCTTTGAACGAACACTATCGGATGTCGCTACTTGGTACTAAAACTTTTTTTTTTGTTTGTTTCCGACCTAATAGCTTTGAGTAAATTCTATCAGATGTCGTTACATATTACTAAAACAGTTTTTTTCACAAAAAATTAAATAAAAACTATCCTATAGCGTAAGTTGCACCAAGCAAGACACATTTTCATTAAAATCGGTTCAGTGATTTTGGAGATTAGCACGGCTAATACCTATATATAGATAAAAAAACATGTGAGCCTCACTCCAGTAACAAGATAGCGGTGGAAGAAATAAACTTAAGGTCGCTTCGTGATGACTTTAATGTGTTCGCTAGGGCTTCACACGAGAGCGAGATTTTTCTCGTCTCGTCTCGTTCTCGTCTCGGAAAAGCGAGACGAGACGAGACGATACGTTTTGGTAAATATTTTGGACGATACCGAGACCACATACAGTGCAACCCGAGAGTCTCGTTTATGGTCTCGTTAAATTTTTTTTTATAAAGTTTTTATTGGAAAAATTAGAAAAGGTCGAAATAAAAAACAATATATTTTACAAAATATAAAATCTAAGTGTGTAAAATAAAAAAATTTATGTATATGTTCAAATATTTCTATATAATAACGTAATAAATATAGCTTTAAAAAACTACTTATTATTATTTATTATTTAGTTTATATAATATATATTATCATTATTTAAAATTAAGCGAGACGAGACGAGACATCTGGTAACGAGACGAGACCGAGACTTGAACGAGACTGAATTTTCTAGGGATTGACGAGACCGAGACGAGATTTTTGATAGTCTCGTCTACTCTCGTCTCGTGTGAAGCCCTAGTGTTCGCTTCACACGATACGTATAATGAAGCTTGCTCAGTGTAGACACTTTGAGAATTAATTTTCCCCTAACCCTAAAATGAAAATTCCCTAAAAACATAGTTTTCTAAATGTTTTCCTCTAAATTTTTAGAATTGAATGTTTGTTATAAATATTAATAAATTATTTTTAAAATGTATATTAATTAACTAAAAATTAAATTCTTAAACTTCTACTATCGGTAATACAGGGTCAGTATTTAGTTCAGCTGACGTAGGAGCGCTTGCGCAGTATTTTTAAATTAGTATTTTTTAATATTCTTATTAAAACCATGTAGAAATATTTTACCCCAAAAATGACCCTAAAAAAATATATATCCTAAAAATTTCCCTGAATAGAAAAAATCCCCTAAATTTATTGGAAAATACCCTAAGGTGGAAACACTGAGCTTGCTTTGTAGATATGCATACGCTGCAGTGACAGTTCAAATGTTAACAAAAGTGAACGTTTATTGTCTCTGAACAGAACACACGCTATGACGTCACGTGACAAGATACTGTTTCTTGATTGTAACGAGCAGACAAACAAGCATGAAAAATAGCCCCGGTTCTAGTTTTGAAATCCATCTTGTGACCACGCACGCGAGCCCGCAGTGACGCCATTTCCATCTTTGCTGCCAGCGCGCCAGCCGGCGCAAGTCCCAGTAACGATTCCAGTCTCGTGTGCAGCGACCTTTAGACAATAAATTACCAGCCTTAAAGTTCCATAACAAACGAAACGGTTTTCGATTTCCAAAAGACGTTCCCATCTGTAAATGTTTGAACGGTCCATGCGCAACAAAATGGAACATAAAATGAACACACCGACTATACATATGACTCGTATTTACTGTGGTTTAAAGAATAGACTTACCTTTTAGTGTTATACTTATATCGAAACTACAAATACTATAAAACTGTACAACACTCGTAGGGAATACAATACCGGGATCCCGCATACATTTTGCGGGACGATCGAAAATTTTGCGGGATCCCGCTGGACTGGCGGGATTACAGAGAGGCGTGGTTCATACGTGGTACTCGACGCGCAGCGGCGCGTAACTGGCATTTGGCAAGCCAGCGATATTTTATTGGCGCTAATCGTGAGCTTCCAAAATTAGAAAAACAGTTTTTCAAACAAATAAGTAACATGTAACCTTAAACGGGTTACATAACCACTCCCGAGCCGAATTGTAAAATGCCGACATCGTTTGCAAGCAGTACGCGACGAACAATGATAGTAAACGCAGCACAGCGACGACATAAACGATTTATTTCATTATTTTTTTGCATAAATTATAGGTAATATTATTATTTTCATCAGAATTTCTTTTTGTTTTAATAAATTATTTCAATTGTGAATAATTTTATTTCTTGTTAAAAATATAAAAACCTTACTAACATTTCAAAAATTTCAAACTTTATATCTGATTCTATTTCCTGGCATTTTATTCCGCCTCGCGCACCCCACTTCGGTGGTTTTGTGGGAGGCGGCTGTAAAGAGTTGTATAAGTATCATTTACGTCTACGTTTGAAGAAATATATAGGTACACTCCTAAATCAAATTGAAGCTTGTTTAAATTCGCGACCCATAACTCCAATATCCGACAATCCATCTGAACGCCTTAACTCCTGGTCATTTCCTTATGGGCGACTCACTCAGCGCTCTTTTGGCGCCAAATCTTGCAGAAGTCTAAGAAAAGCGGCTGTCCCGATCGATGGCAGCGTATACAACAACATTTTTTGGTCAATTTTATGTCAATTTAATGTCTTAATCTTTATGTCTAAATGTATTAACAAAACATTTAATATGTATCAAAAAACTTGTTTAATATAGGTGAAAATTAAAATCATGAAAACGGGGTCTATTATGTCTTTATTACGATTGAATTCAGAAGTTTAAGTCCACCCTGCTGGATCCCGCAAATACCTGAATCCAGCGGGACTAAAATGGCTCAGTCCCACAAATACCTGGATTGAAATTATCTTGCGGGATTGCATTCCCTACACTCGCTACAGTGCAGGCTTGGCAAAAACTTAAGCCCACGGACTTTTTGAGTCTTGCTACTTTAAACACTATTATCCCATATATTATGTGAAACAGTTTTTACTTTTTTTAATTATGTAAGAATAAAGTTTAAATTTCTACGTCATTATTAGGTTACGTAGATATAACCATGACCCACCTAACAAAGACGGCGGGTCATTTCTAATTACGTAAGCTCCGATATCATAAAGTACCCCGTAGACGGTCAATATATTGATCAATACGTATTGAAGGTCTCATCACGCACAGAGTTTTCTTTTAAATATGTTTTTTGGATTCGGGGGACCTCAAAACGGAAAGATATTGTAAAATTTTTGAAAGTGATTTTTGACCTAAACTAGTACCATTCCCTACTTGTGGGTTGGAATGGCAAAACTCAAGCAGTGTATTCTTATCTTGGGCACACTGTAAATTTTTGATGTCGTCGTTCCTACTGTCTGTTGAATATACACAATGTTGACGATGATATTCATTTCTAATATTTCAGTTTACCACTGTAGTAAATTTTATATTTAAAATTCACGAATATTTATGAAAGTATTGTAATTTCCTCTGCAGAAACAACTTGTAATAAGTTAAAGTGCCAAATATTTTTTACACGTGTAGCTTTCTGTTACACGGATTATTTCAAGGATGTCTAAAAACAAAATTGTTATATCTGAAGTTTATTACTTCAAATATACTTTTCTCATTTTTCTGTTCCTTTTTTTCGCATTTCTCGTATCTAGCGTCTTAGGTTTGCCTTATAATTAATTCTATCGATTAGTTTCCTCTAAAAGATAAGTTTATTTTTTGTCATTTCCAGTTTGTTAGTCCATTTGATGTTTTTTTATTTTCTTTTTAGATAAAAAGTTTGAATTCCACTTCAATGACATTTTATATAAAAAAAATACGCCTGACATAATTTGGTATTGTTTACATTATCGTTTAAAATTTTCGTTATACATTTTTTAAGTTGATTCTTTTTTTAACAGCGTGTAGAAATCAAATAGACGAACAAATATTTCAAGTAACTTTTTTATCAAAACTCAAAAATGAATGAGAAACGGGCTTTCAAAGTTTTATTAAATTTTGAGTTCGCTCTTGGCGTTATGTTATGTCACTATGGAAGTATGTTATGTCATTATCAAGTATTTACAGAAATTGTTCGAAGTTGTCCCCGTTTTGTTGCAGGACAAAAAGATGCGTGCGCCGTAGCCATGTTTCTGTACATGCTTGTAGTAGCGATAAAGGCCTTCCGCGAATTATTTGGGATATATTTCCGATTCGTGCTATAATTTCTTCACGTCATCATTTATGATTTTGTTTGAAAAAAAAACTATCATAGCAAGCACAATTTCAAAATAAAATAAAAAAACGCCTAGATAGAGTAAATTAGATAAAATGTTTTATTAAGCCCGACGGGTAAGTAAACCTTCCAGCATTCGAGACGGTACAGTATTGGCCGTTTCGGGATAGAATCTGGGGTTAACCGGACACCGAAGTTACGAGTAGGAATAAAGCGCGTTATACTTCTGGTTATTTATTTATTCTTGTGGTTTCGGTTTGGTTTATTATGACGTCAGACAGAGATCCGTGTCGTACAAGACCTACGTTCTGTACTGTGCCAGGGCGAAGCCCGAATTGCTTTCACCTCCGTCACTCATATCGCTTGTTCCCACGTAGGTAGCTATTGTTATGTCAGAAAGAAACGATTTCTCATGTTATATGTTTCAGAAAGCCTACCTTAGTCTGCTTTTGTAGCATCGGTTTGACGTCACTATGTACAAACAAATAAATCAAAACAAAACAATGCGCTGTATTGCTTGCAATAGGGTAAAGAGAATGTGAGGTTACGCCATTTTTTGACGTGATAACGTCTTATAAATTGATGAATCACCAATAATATAAATTGATAAAACACCGGCTGCATGTACGAAAAAGTGTAACGTAACGTTCCTAACGTTCGTAACGCATAACGCGTAACGTTCCGCCTGACCCTGTGCGTGCTTTTTGCTAATTTCTCGCTCAATTTAAATCAGATCGGTTTGAAACCAGTTTTAAACGAAAGAGGAGAACATTTTACATAGATTTCGTATAACAGAATTTGCCTAAACAGTTTTTTTATACAAATTTATATAGAAAAATATTTTATACAAATTTATATAGAAAAATAGCTGTATAAATGCAATGTTGTCTAATGCATGGCGCGACGCGGTCGGTTGTCTTTGTTTGCCGTACATGGAAATTAGAAGCAAACGTATGTCTTGTCTTAACATGAAAACGGCTGCATTTCTAATGTTTAATTCAATTTTTTGACATTAGTATATTGTGAAATGCAACGCCTTCTAAGTTAAGTATTGGAATAACTAATTATTATTAGAACATAATACTTTGTAAGTTGCAAACGTCACTTTTGACATTTCTTATCATTCCGACACCAAGGATAAGCGGATTGAAACCAAATTTTGGGAGGTTTAGGTTATGTATTACGGAATACGTTATCACGTAAAACTATCGTCCGTAAACCGACTTTACAGACAACCAATTTTTTTTGTAAATAATAGAAGTTACAGCATGGCAGAAAGATAAAGAACGAACAGAAACTTGCTGAGAGGGTTGAAAGATAATCCTTTCGTTTGAACATAAAAATTCACAAACTTTAGTGTTTAATTTTTGTATTTAAGTAAAGCAGAACATAAATTCTTGTATTTGAAAAGTCGGTCAAAATAAAATTGAAAAAATAAAAATACAACTTAGAAATTTGGCACAGAGATAGAATATGGTGGTCCAATCATAGACGTGAAGTATAAAAAGTTTAATTTTGCAATAAATATTAATTTTTTTTGATTTATTGAAGAATTCTAATCAGACGTTAATCAAAGATTTGAAAGTTGAATTTTGATTCTGTGGGTTAATTTCAGAAGCTGAAATAAGAAATTAAAAAAAAAACATTTTTCAAGGACATCGCGGTAGGGTATTAAATAAAAGCCTATGGAAGCTCGAATTCAACAATTTTTCTTCATACCACGATTGAAAGTGCCTACTTTCGGCATCAATTGTAAGGCAGAAAGTCTAACATTTACTCCTTGGTGGGATTACACGTTCAAATGCGGAAAGTTCGTACGTTCGGGCAATCGTAAAGAAAAAGCAACCAATCAACTGTTGTTTAAATGTCGTTTCCATAGCAACCCTATTACATTTTGTTTATTACCTAATTATTATGGATGGACACGATATCTACTATAATATACAGGGTAAATTTTAAGTTGATGCTTTTTTTTTACAGCGTGTAAAAATCAAACAGACGAGCAAATATTTCAAATAGTTTTTTTATCAAAACTCAAAAATAAGAGAGAAACAGCCTTTCGAAGATTAAATAAAATTTATTAAATTTTCTTTAATTTTGAGGTCGGTCCTGGAGTTATATTATGTCACTATGGAAATATGTTATTATTACACATGTCAGTTTCAAATAAGCACCAACATACTTGATAATAACAACTTATTTCCATAGGGACATAATATAACCCCAGGATCGACCTCAAAATTAAAGAAAATTTAATAAAATTTATTTATAATAATAATAAATAATAATAATCTTTATTAGTACATATAAGTGCACTAAAAGGCGAGGTTCAGCCACAGGCTGCTTTTCAACCTAACCCTTTCTGCTAAATACATAATAAAAGTATAAAATAGAGCAACAAACATAATATCATATACCTACATATAACAATAATATTATATATGCATATCCATGTAATTGTACATATTGTATGCACACGTACATGCACACACACATACATACAATTACATGCATAAGCCACTAATACACATAATATATAAAAAGAAATATTGATTGACAGCTAAAATCAGATGAGTTTTAAGATACTTAATGTGTGACTTAGATTAAGTGCTAATTACCTACAACGAAAAATCACTTGAAAAAACCCACTGTTTAATTTTGTGATGAAAAGAAAAAAGATTTAAAGATTTAAGTTCGTTTGGTAGATTGTTATACCATTTTGCTGACATATACGAAAAGCTACTTTTGTATTTGGTAGTGCGATGTCGAGGTATTAAAATTTGATTGCAAGCACGAAGATTTAAGTGACCAATGTGGTTATCTCTCCACAACAACTTTTCGAATAAATATTCTGGTTTGCCAGTTGAAATAATTTTTTGCAGTAAAACAAGGAAATGAACTAGCATATTGTTGTACACAGAATTCATGTTGCACATATTCCTGTGTAATGATATGTGATCGAACTTCCGTACCCCGTAGGAGAATCTTACACAGGAATTTTGCAATAGACGCAATCTATTTAAATCAAACACTCTCAGATTAGGCACATACACGGAATCGCAATATTCGATAACAGATAAAACTAGAGACTTGCAGAGATTGAGTTTAATGGAACTATTCAAGCCAGATCTAAAAGGGAAAATTGATTTCAAACGACTGTAGGCACATTGAAGTTTTCTACTGACATGCTCGAAAGGCTGTTTCTCTCTTATTTTTGAGTTTTGATAAAAAAACTATTTGAAATATTTGCTCGTCTATTTGATTTTTACATGCTGTTAAAAATAAGCATCAACTTAAAACTCACCTGTATATTTTAGCTAATAATCGCGGACAACTATTATTTGTGTATTTAAGTATAAATTCAAAGCTTGCTTAAATTTATCTGTGTTTTTATGTAATTAATACGTAACTAAATAACTAAAGGTGTGATACCTTGCGCTGCGCTTCATGATGCCCTCGGATTCGCCTCAGGCATTATGGTGCGCACAGTGGCGGATTAACCTATAAGCAAACTAAGCAACTGCTTAGAGCATCACGTCTCAGGGGGAATCAAAAATCACAACTCAGAAATCGTGTCAACAATTTTTTTTGACTTGTTCTCCAAAATTTGATCCACTGATATAAAACTGTCTTAGAAGTATAGAAGTCAAAAATAAATAATAATTTATTTGTGAAAATGTAAACGAAATTTTTTTTTTCAATTAACTGTAATAAAGGCCTAATAATGTGCTACAGAGAATTTAACACATTTTTGAAAATCGACCATTTTTCGGAGCTCATAGCTAGGCAAAGATTGGAGATAGATAAAAACTGTGAAAGCTAAAGTTGTAGAGAATTTTATAAGCTTTCATTATGTATTCCAACAAAATTTCGTACGACGTACCGTTTTCGAGATGAAAGCAAAATACCAAAAAACGGGACCTTCTTTGTGCTCCCCCCCTTCGGGCGTACCTCGGAGGGGTAAGGACTTTTAGTATGTTTATCTCCTAACTAGTCCACACAAAGTTCCTAAGTCAAATGTTCTGCTTTCGACTTTTCCATCTAGAATTATTCGTTGCTTAAGCTATAAGGACCTGTTTTATAAACGGTCAAATTTTCAATGAAAGCATTGATTCTAAAATTCAATTGTTTTCCTAAAATTCTATGCTTTTTAACTTATTTCTATCAATTTTAACCTTCTGACATTCATAATTTGAAAAAAAAAATATAAACTTAACATCACAGAGACAGATAATATTAGATTTTTTTAGCCTGTTTTTAGAGATGAGGGTCCATAGGCAAGAAATGCTTATAGGGCATCAAGAAGTCTTAATCCGGCACTGGGTGCGCAGGACAAGAATATCATACTTTCGGCCCTTGTGGTGCAATATACTCTTGTTGATGTTTTAACAAACTAAGTCACCCATAGACATTTGAAATCCCATTTATTTGCATTCTTCCGCCTATAGTCGACCATTTATGAATCACCTTGTAAAGAAATGATATAAACTCGTACTCTAAAGCAAAAATTTGCTCAATAAATCTTCATCGATTCAAAGAAATGTCGTCGACAATAGAAAAAAATTCAGTGTCGGTCTACCGCAGTCCGTCGTCCTGTCCATTTAAAGTCCCTTTGTAACGGTCGACAAGATGGATGCCCGTAGCACCAGCACGATGCGATTGAACCATCAATGTGTGTTACTAAACACGCACACCGACACGACGCATGATATAAAGTCCGCCACACAATGAATGGCGTTATAGGTAAAAATAAAAACCGATCAAGTTTGTGTGTAAAAGCCGCTGCTAGATTCCTTGCTAGATTTGCCTACTAGTTTTCCAGCGCTGGTTTTCTTGATAGCTGTTATGTGCTCGCTTCACACGAGACTACTCACGAGAGCACGTATAACACTAAAACCCTATGGATGTCCGAATAGGCTAGTTTATGGATATTTGGAAAATTTAAAACCTGTTTAAGGTTATACGCCCTCGACCGTAAGGCTTAGTTTATATGAGAGGCGTTCAACGCGCGTTGGGCCAACGCGCGTTGAACGCCTCTCATATAAACTAGGCCTAATAGTAAAAACTGCGTCCGTATTTTGTTGTAATAAAAAAATGTTATATGATTTGGTAAATTTATTATTTCCTATAGAAATATTATCTCGTTGATCATAGCTTTATTTTTTAATATTTAAGAAATAATATTTAAACATTTGACATAATATCATAAAGTTGTGACTTTAGCAGTATATTTAATTGAGCCCAGTGTACAAGATTGATTTTATCTTACTTTTTGGTTTTAAAAACCTTTGAACCGTTAGACGTATAGTTTTTGAGTTATTGAATATTTAATGGAGTTTTTAATGCACGGTAAATAAATAATATCCAATTTTCAAGTTTTAGTTATTATCTACGTCAAAAGAATTATTTAATAAAAACAAAATTTATGAAAAACTTTTCGTGTAATCTGGTTTTCATGGTGACATTAGTTTTTTTAATTTTTACGTTATCTAAAAAAGTCAAACTTTCGAATAATCAGTTTTTTAAATTTGTCTATAGCCAATTTGGTTTATATACACTTCCGGTCAGTCTTCTCATTTATCACTGTGTTAAAAATCGCATTTTTAATAATTAATAACTTGAAAACTAGACGGTCAATGTTTTTTAAAAAATAAGAAAAATACAATGGTTGCCAGACTGGAGTGGGCCGGACCGTGAAAAAGGGGTCACTTCCGGTCACCCAAAAAAACGGTTATCCTATGCATCTCCGAATAGAATGTTGTTTAGTTTATTTTGAAGTTTACATTCTTAACGTGCTTAAACTCGGTATGTTGGCGGGTTCCGGTGGGCCGGAATCCTCGCCAACCGCAATTGAATTTTTGACAGAAATTTTTTATTACATAAATGGAAAGATCTCATACAAGTTTTATAGCAAAACTACGTTTATTTTATTTTTTTACCTCATAATTAAAAAGTTATATGGATTTTAAAAATACTTTTTAACTAAGTACCTAACCATCGATTTTTATGATTAACAAATCGGGGAAGTTGATCCAAAAAAGTTAATTAGAATTTATTTTATTTAACAGCATCGGTACGCGATTTAGTTATACAACCCATGTGCGATTTATCAATGTATATATTATCTAACATAATATAATCTTTGTCATCATCAAATAACAGATGAGGGTATATATTACTAATAGTGGATCTTAGACTAGTGCACGATTCGTGAAATATAGGCATACTTTGCAGAAACTATATGTATTATGATAATAATTGTTAATTAGTGCATTTAACTGCATCAGTGAGTTTATAAAGTCTTTAGATTTATTGCTGATGTTGAACCTGCCAATTAAAATTCTTCGCTCTAACTCAGCAAAGCGTCGACTAAACACATCCACTTTCGAAATCAATACGCTTTTAGAGCTTGCTTTAGTAAAGGGAAGTGTCCTTTCTGTGTTTTTTAAGTAAAACTTCTTTTGACACGGCAGAGTAAAATTGATTTTTGAGATTGAAAATTTAACGAACGTGTTCGTAATGTACGTATACAGTATACTATAAAAACCGGCTGTAAAACAAGCTAGATTGGTGGCGAGGTAGAATACTTGCCTCGTAACTATGGAGGGTAGCGGTTAAGGAGAACCATCTTTGTGTGCAGAAACGTGTCCGTCAAAAAGTAGGGGAGCGCTACTGTCGCAAAAGGGTAAATTTTAAAGCAAGCGCCAAAATTATTAGAGTAGGATAGAAAAGTAAACGAGGAAAGCGCACTTCAGTTCGTCTATAACTGCTATGGAGAGTAAATAACTGCTAAATTCATTTTATACTCAGTTGCAGCGCTAGCACCATTCCGGACGATTTTTGAACTGTTATTTACAGCATTTAGATGGATACTTTTTCAACTTATCTCCAATATAAGAGAGTCCTCCTTACCTCTACCCTCTATACTCCCAACCTAAAGGTCATAGGTTTGATCTCAGCGGTGGGCAACTTCTTTTTTTTTACAATTACAACAGTTTTACTTCTGTAGTGTGTAACGTAAAATACGCAATCTCTTTTTCTGTTTGTAAATATAGATTGTGCTGATGTAATTGAGGAATAAAAAAAATACGTACAAAAACGTTCCACGTATTTAATTGTTTAGTCTTTTGAGGTCTTTTGGTGAGTTTAATAATCAGTCAATAGGTAGCCACAAGTTGGCATAGATGTTAAATCGTTGCACTATCTCCAACTACCCCAGCACTTTGTTATTTAAGGTTCATTCTGTATTCTTCTTGACGGATTCAGTCATTACCCGCGTTAGCGCTGGCGTTGACAAAAATTTTATTTTATTATTATATATAAAATGTCAATGTTTTTGAAGTTGGAGTGGTCTTGTCGCCCAATTAGGCTTTTGAAAAAAAAAAATTATCGATTTTTTTATTGTATTTTAAAACTTTATTATAAATAATATTGATAATCGATGCGAAAAACTTTCAAAAAAATTTTTTTAAATTAATTATAAGCAATTTAAAATTGATAAAATATAAAAAAAAATCACGTGACTGCAAACGCACTAAAATTGTTTTTGACAATTGTGACGCCATAATGTTAAAATGTATATACGCAGTACACTATCAATGGCTTCTACATGTGTATTGACTAAAACTATCCTAAATTTAGTATAAAAAAATTTTGTTGACAAATAATTCTATTTAATAATGTGTGACAAAGCTTTTATAAAAGACAATTCTGCTAATATACTTACTGTAGATATTATTTATGATCACAGATTTTCTAAAAAAAATGATACATTTTCGGTTCAATTCAGCTGAGGTTCGAGATGCTAAAGCATCAATGGAAGTTTTTTTTTCACAAAATAATAATGTGACTGTAATTTATGAGAAACTAAATATTTTTCATTAAATATAATTAATTAATTTATTATTTATTATTATAGTAATATAAACTAACATTATGACGTCACATTATGTTCGGGAAATGTCGGCGCGTTCTCGGAACTGGGTACAAAAATTTATTTTTAATTTGATATAACTTTTGAATTATAACGAAAATAAAAAAAAGAAAAGTACTTAGTTTTGTTATAAAACTTATATACGATCTTTCCATTTATGACACAAAAAAATTTCATTCAAAAGTCCAATTGGCTAAAAGTTTTGCGTGTGAAATCATATTATGTAACCATAAACAAACAAAAATCAAACATTATAATTTTTATTACTAGCCGTTACCCGCGACACCGCAGGCGTTAACAAAAGTTTTATTTTATTTATTGTATGTCAAATGTCGGTATTTTTGAAGTTGAAATGGTCCTGTCGTTTCAATTTACATATTTGATTATTGATTTAGCAAAATGTCTCACAATTACAACAAAAATCATTTCATTGGCTCCATTCCACACGTCTTGTTTGATGCGAAAACACGTCCACACGTCATGCGTTAACTCAACACATACCGGGGAGAGTGGGGGATTTACAGGCCATGTACAAGGGTATGCAACTATCGATATCCGCCTGTCAGTAGTCAGCGGTGACGTCAATATCCGTCCTGACGTAGGAAATCTGTGGCGCGCCGTGCGGTCAGTGCGGCAACTAGATATAGAACTGCCTTCTTCTCCCTATTCTCGGCGCTCATTCCCCAATCTACAACAGTCACATCCATCGTGCCGAACGACGGAATCCATTTATCAGAGTCTTAGCGATTAGGAGTCGTGCGACCGACGCGACGCAACGTCCGACGAACCCACCCAGAACATCGTCTTCCACACTGTCCTGACATAACACTTCTTGTTGTATATCAGGTCTGGATGAACTCTCCTGCATTCAGGGGCGGATGGGATATATTAAATAGCACTATAGATGAGATCGACGGCACACATGGAAGTCGCCTTAATAGGGAGAATGTTCAGATTCACTGAAATTCTGCCTTATTTGAAGAAAAGAAATTCCAACCAATTGGGCGACGTGCCCATTCCAACTTCAAAAATGTTGACATTTGTTTATAATAAAGAAAATAAAATTTCTGATGTCATGTGAGGTGACGCGGGTACTGGCTAGTGTTCAATATGATATTTGCTATTCGTTACCATGGTTATTTACATAATATGTTCCACGTCATAAAAAAAATAATCAAAGCATGCCGAACTAGTTTATTTCTGACAGATCCATAAAACAAGAGCGGCTGATTTTTTTTTATTTTCAAAATATTTCCGAAACTATAAATTTTAGAAAAAAAAATTTTAACGAAACTTTCTTGAAGAAATAAATATCATAATAAGCCGTTATGAATAGTATACCATTATTATATAAAAAAACACCGTTATTGCATATAGGTATGCGCATGCGCAGAAGTGCGCATGCACCGATTTTCCCCAAAAACAATAGCGCTTTTCATATTTGCATACCAAACATCCTCCCAAAATTTCGTTTCAATCCGCTCATCCGTTTGACCTGTATCGTGTTCACAGACAAACAGTGGCACAGAGTTTTTTTTTTTAAATGTGTTTTTTAGATTCGGAGGACCTCAAAACGGAAAGATATTGCAAAATTTTTGAAAAGTGATTTTTCACCTAAACTAGTACCATTCCCTATAGAGTATTTTTGAATGCAGAAAAAAGTTATAAGAATTGTTTTCAATCTAGGCTTTCGTGAAAGTTGTATAAAAATTGTTTTAAGGCAAATCAAATATTAACAGTTCCATCTATTTACATTTATCACTCTCTATAGTCTATGTCATTTGCAGAAATTTGTTACTAAATATCCAACTCACAGTACAATACATAGCTACCAAACGCGTAATAAGAACTCAATTATTCTTCCGAAACCAAATCTTAGTCTTTATCAAAACAGCCCCGAATAATCTGCCCTAAAATTCTATAACTGCCTTCCTATAGAACTGAAAAATTTACCTTTTCCTAAATTTAAAAGGGAACTTAAATCATTTTTAATTAAGGCTTGTCTGTATTCAGTACAAGAATTTTTTTTAAATCCCTATATTATTAAACGAGCTAATCTACCTATGTACCTACCTATGTCCCTAAATATTTTCTCGAAAACGGCCCTAACGATTTGGATGAAATTTACTGAAAAGGGATTTTGGGGGGCAAAAAATCGTTTTAGCTAGGTTTCATATCTCGAAAAAATCGTTTTCTTACAAATTTTATCATTATAAAAATCAATTTTTTGACGTATGAAAATACTTAAATATTGTAAGTAGGTTTTGGAATTTTATACAAACGATGAAACAATTGTTTTCAAAATATTATGTCAGATAATCTTATCCAAGTGAGACTTAAAATAAATACGTATTTGAATATCAGTATATTTAACTTTCCGAGCAAAGCTCGGTCACCCAGGTACTTAATTTTAATTCAGAAATTTATGACGAACTCCTGCTGTATAGCTATTATGGACAATAAATTTATTCTATTCTATTTATTCTATAATGGTAAAATGGTGTTTGTTGAGTGACGCTTTTTTGTAAGTCCTCTTCCGCGGCATTGTTTAACATGTCTGTTATGCTATGCGAGTGAGCAGTGTGTCCATCTATGTCACTGTAATCGGTATAGATCTAGTGTTCTCTTCGAGCATGTGAATAGCCTCTCAAAGCTGCACTTAAGTTGCACTCAAGCGCTATCGAACTCGAAAGTCTATGTAGGGAATACATTACACGGAAGCTATCGTGCCCTAACAAAATGTTAATTAATATAAACACGTATTACCATTCCATCCCACAAGTGGGGAATGGTTTAGGTCAAAAGTTACTTTTCAATATTTTACAATATTTTACCGTTTTGATGTCATCCGGATCCAACAAACA